>LR812534.1:35838113-36460613 GCA_903798195.1 Danio kyathit
TTTGCGATATGGGTTAACAGATTATCATACATATTTACACAATTAAATCCCTGTGTGGTGAGCGAGAAGTATAGTGAAAATTGTTTGTAAATGCTGCTTTGTTTGCAGTTTGTATGTGTGCAGCACTAGTTCCGGTTTGGCTTTGTGGAATTATAACACAGGCGTCTGCCATCTGCAGGTATAGAAAGACACATCCTCTCAGAAGTAAGGCCAGAATACACATTCTCCTTTTAGTTGGCTGTTATCCATTTGATGTGTTAACATACACCTTGACAGGAACAGACACAGCCATTGTTAGGCAACAACACAATCGGTTTCCATTGCTGCTAGTTTTTTGGCATCACCTTGGGGTCCCGGGCTTTATAAGACAGTCAGTACAAAACACGCCACTTTGGTAGTGGTTGTTTGTTTACACCATTGATTCCACAAGGAAGTTGTTTGTTCCACCTTTCTAATGAAATCATTCATGCCGTTAAAGGGCCATGAAACCCCCCTCTTTCGGTTCAAGTCTCCCTCAAAATTAAAAAAAAAATGCTCTAAGATGGGCGTGGAGCACTGCGAGCAGAGGAAGGAGTGGGCATGGCCGGCAGAGCAGAGGAAAAAGAGGGAAGCAAACAACTGTTGTCAGTTGGCTCACAAAATGAGACACAAACCATGAGGAAACCCATGATTTGATAGTTTACAAAGTAATTAAATGTCCTCCTACGTTTGTTATTTGTAATTTCATATACACATAACCACAATTTGTTATATCATTATGAAGATAATTGTGTTTATATAAACACTATAAATGAGGAGGACTTCTCACCTCTTCAATCCCCGGGTCTGAATGCAGACACAGTGGATAGCAGTGCAGCAAGTCTGTTGCCCTGTCTATTCCAATCATTAACCCTGCCGATAATCTGGAGGATTTTAAACATGGGCAAACACAGCAGTATGGACATAGGTGATGTGTCTGAATGGTAACAAACTCAACTGATAAAAGCCATTCCACCATTCTCCAATTCTCGTACAGCTCTCCCGACAATAACGCTTGCTGCAAACCAACAGCTTTGCTGTATCAGCCCTGACAGCATCGTGGGAAAACACATGCAACAAACCCCGTGGATCATGGAAACAAACACATACGATCTGTGCCGTGCATGGATGTGGTCTCACCCAGTCATTGGGTCTCTTAGCTTGGCAGGTCTGCCTTGCTTTTGGAAAGCATGTGCTCTCATGAATAACTAAGAAGCAGGGTCTTCTCATAGGATAAGAAATCTCTGCTATTAATTATAATGAGACGCATCATCACGCCACTAGCAGATTTGTGCTACGTAACCGATTTTAATCCCGCCCCAAAAATTATTTTAAGCCCGGAAGATGAAGTCAGCTGACAAAAGCTCAACATTATCCAGTTTTCCCCACAATTAAAGCTGACAGGTGCTAATGTTGTCTTAACTGATCCTTAACACACACAAATTTGTTAAATCTAAAAAAAAATGTACCCAAGGGTGTCTTTAAACCTTTAAACACAACCAACAATGATTAGCTGAGAAGTAACATGTGATCCGACATTTAGCATTTATTCAAAAATGCATAATCTGACACAGAAGTGATTATCTTAACACAACCGGCAGTAGTAATAATAGCTATTAATAGGAAGCAAATTCATAACAAAATCTCTCCTAACAAGAACATGCATGTATTTTACACACGGAAAGTTTACATTTTTTCAAACAAAATTTAGTTCTTGGAGTAACTGTGTGTCTTTCCAGCTGTGGGAGAGAAATATTATGCGTGTTTTACATGATCTCCCATATTTACATAGAATCCCATAGCACAGCACTCCTGAGAGTTAAGTTGCAGCGCTGCGCATGTTCCGTACGTCATTATGTCATCGGCGCACATCATCCACACTGAATGACATCGCAGTCACGTTCATGGTTGACCACACCCCCACAGACGCATGACCCTCGACCCAGACAAATCCTGAACACGGCACATCAGGGACTGATGGAATGCGGTCACTCTCTGCCAGAAACTCTGTAGTGTGTGTCTGTGTCTGTTTGCGTCTTTGTCAGAGAGAAGACTCTGGGCTGTGAGGTCACATCTGTGCCGGCCATCAAGCTCCGCCCACAGCAGCTGTCTCAGGTCCCCGGGAGACAAATGGGAAAAATATGATTGTCCCTCACAAATAAACACTCAAACAGACATGTGCGCACAAACGTACACACATGCTTACCACAGCACGTAGACTGCGCTGAGAAAGCTGCTGAATAATAAAGTTGCGTGACGTGCATCTGCCTTCAGTTCTCTCTTCCGACTTGCTTTTAGTCCGTCAACACCCTCCTTCAGACCAGAAGGGAGCACGTCATCACAGCATCACAGCAACTTGCTCACTTACAGCACACGTTCACTAGGCCGCTGCAGTGACGCCCTGTAGACCAAAGTCTGGGCAGATGTCCATCTGACAACAGGAAGCCTTTTTGGCCTGCGAGTTTTCTCATTGTTTTTTTTCTTCTTCTTGGCTTTCAGGCTTTCTCTTGACAGTCATTACAAATGATCTCAGCCACAGAATCTATTCCAAACCAAAACACCTCTAATTCACATGTGGTTTGAATGCGTTTTGCCAAAAGTAAGCAGAGTTTGAAGTGTTCTATTTCTGATGTGTAGGGTGTAACATTGTGAATGTGTAAGACCTTTAAAAATGTAAGTGCATGATAAATGGAGTTATTGTCTGTCAGAAAACTGAACTGTTTGAAAGAGCTGTAAATAAATCAGGATTACTACTATTTTTACTAATTTACTAAAATTCCATGACTTTTCCATGATTCTTCCAAGACTTTCAATTCCATTTTCATGATCTAATGTTTCATGCAATGTCTACATATGCGTGATAAAAGAAAAACAATGCATCTTCAATTTTATTACAGCGTATCGTAAAACACGCAACAATCTATTCAGTTTAAATCTATATTTATATCTGTGTAAAATTGATTTAGATAATGCTTACACAGCACTAATAATGTGAGTATGTCATTGGCCAAGGACAGAAAAGTAAAGACAACTAACCTATATTCAAGTATACAGATATCTGTTTTCCATGGCTTTTCCAAAACTTTGTGGGTTTTTCTGTTTTTCCAAAACATTTCCAGGCCTGGAATGCCATGTCAAAATTCCATGACTTTTCCAGGTTTTCCATGAACGTATGAACCCTGATTACAGTATCCTATGGTCTTTGCTTGTTGCCACATAAACACAAGAGTTCCCACTTAGCTGATAATTGATAATAAAGCATGTTTGGCATGCTGTCCCGGGAGAGAGCCCTGAGCTCATAAGATTCTCGAGCCCGAGTTTGAGCTCAGGTAGGTCTCGAGAACTCCCCTGCTTGTTATGGCTACAGACTAGTTAGGATTTGCTAAGAGAGATATATGTCTGGGGCGACGCAGTGGCGGAGTAGATAGTGCTGTCGCCTAACAGCAAGAAGGTCGCTGGTTCGAGCCTCGGCTGGGTCAGTTGGCGTTTCTGTGTGGAGTTTGCATGTTCTCCCTGCGTTTGTGTGGGTTTCCTCTGTGTGCTCCGGTTTCCCCCACAGTCCAAAGAACATGCGGTACAGGTGAATTGGGTTGGCTAAATTGTCCATAGTGTATGGGTGTGAATGTGTGTGTGGATGTTTCCCAGAAATAGGTTGCGGCTGGAAGGGCATCCGCTGCGTAAAACATGTGCTGGATAAGTTGGCGGTTCATTCCGCTGTGGCGACCCCAGATTAATAAAGGGACTAAGCCGAAAAGAAAATGAATGAATGAGATATATGGCTGACTAAGAGTTGGATTGGATTAGTCAATTCACTTATGTCACATGTCTTTGGACGGTAGGAGGAAACCAGGGAATCTGGGGGAAACCCAGGCGAGCACGGGGAGAACATGTAAACTCCGCACAGAAACGTTGATTGGCCTGGTAAGGACTTGAACCAATGATGTTCTTGCTGAGAGGTAACAGTGCTAACCACTGTGCCACTGTGCCGCCCTATCTAGGAAAAGGTAGGAGGATTAGGGGTGTAAGGGGAAATTCTTCAAGACAAAGATAACTGAGGTGAGAAACTCTGGTTATTTATAGTGAGCTAGGATTCATCTGATTGGTGCATCATGTGTTAGCTGATGCAGGACCAGCTGTGGTCAATCATAACCACATGATTCTCTCAAAATTAGTTTATAAATAAACCACACTTTGCAACACTAACTGTGTTGTTGACATGTTGAGGTGCCGATTTCTGCACTTTGAAACAAATCACTTAGTACACACCAAAGGTTGAGGACTCAAGCCTCATTCACACTATGAGCGACTCACAGGGGCAAAGCGTCATTCAAGCAACCGGTCATTTTAACGGAGAGGGAGCTACTTCTGGTGACCTCCATCTTTTTGACGACCAGTTGAGCATGTCGAGCAATGCGACAAAGTTGAGAATCCTTCAACTTTATGCAAATAAAGTGCGACTTTCTTGAGCGACAGCCAATAGGAGCACCAGTAGAGCTCATGTGATCCTCTCTCAGCTTGCTCAGAGGCCGGTTGTATTCTCCGTGCTGTAGACCTACACAGACTTGAGTTTGCAGCAGGTCGCCACCCAGAGCAACAGGCAAAGTCGCTGCTAGTGTGAATGAGGCATCACTTTTCTATGCTTTTTTATATCTGAAAGTACCGGGAAGCTTTCTGAGTTGAAATGTGGTAATGGACATTTTGTTTCTGACATGTGCAGACCAATCACAGTTTCTCAAAGAGGAGGAGCTTAGAGAAACCAGATCTTTCAGGATGCTAAAAGATCACCCTGATCTCATGGCAATTCGTATTTTTTTATTTAGTGGCTAATTTGTATGAATTCGTAAAAGTAAAATACTTGTTTCATCGTTAGATCAGGGTGTAAAAGAGACATAATGACTACAGCTAAAGAAACATAATTTTTACACTTTTAGATGTTATTTTTATTTGCAGCAGTGTTAAAATAACTAAAATCATTTTAATTAAAATAATTAAATAAATAAAAAGTAATTAAAATACACTAAAATTGTACACTAAAATACAGAGAAACAGATCTGGAGGGAAACCAACCATGAAATAGTTTAAAATTGTTATGTTTACATAGAGCTGGGACAGAATGATAAAAATAATCCAATTAATATAATTTTTTCTAAAAGGAAAGGCATAATACACTTCCTTTACATATATTGGTAGTATACATATTGGTGTCTAAAAATAAAAAAGACTGAATAAATAAAATTGCATACTTTTGAATCAAGTGAATATATATGCACAAATCTATACATTCTATACATCTATACATGTGAGAGAGTGTACCTGTAAGCAAATACACAACATACATCAAACACAAAAAGCATATACACACTAAAACTCAAACACTAAAACATGACTTTTGAATGAAAGAGAAGATTTCTTTACATGCTTTAATGTTCTGAACACAGCGAGCAGGTCAGTGGGTTCCTGCGCCTGAAGGGCAGAAAACGGTGTAAAGTCTGATTTAATTCAATACTCAAGTCCTACAGAGCCACACATTTACATCACTGCAGGAGCAGAGAGTGCTGAAATAGGAAAAAGTCAAGTTATTCAGCCACATGAAGTGTTTGCCAAGGTTATGTCTCATTACATAGAGAAGCTTCTACTTTAGACAGGTCGTGAAGACTTGTATAACAAGAATCCTAACAACTGTACGTGGTTTAACAAAGTTGGTGAGTCCGTGTATCTCAGTCTGTTCATTTTACTATCTGTGACAGCATTCTTGTGTGTGGTTTTCTAGCGAAAGCTGGAACGCCATATCTCTGAAGTTGCTGCTTGTTTATAAATACATATTTCCGCACTATTCTACTCCACTTTGTAATTTAAATAGCAATACTGAAATAGAAAAAAGTGAAAGATCAATGGAATGTTGGACACTTTACGTACTGGATGATCACTGGTTTTCTTATGAAAGCATAGACATACATTATTTGGCCAATGCAAATTATCTTCCAATGTCTAACAATAAACCAGCTGTGTTATTATCCAGGTGGAAAGCTCTAAACATGTCAAAGGCTGAACTAACTTGCTCAGCAAGATTCTTTCTAAGCTGTTGCTTCACCATCAACGCTAGGTTATGACCAATTCATAACTTTTGATTTAGTGGCAAACTCCTATAAATTTGTTTGATCTTATTCGTACATTTTAGTATGATTTGCTAATCCTCAAATGAGGGCTAGGCTTAGGGATGGGGTTGGAGGAAACACGTTTGTACAATTTGTACAAATTAGCCATTTTTTCTGCCAATACGTAAAATTGTTACATTCTCTTCTGAAATGAACTATCTTTGAATATTGATACCTTCATGTGAGATTTCAAATAGCCCTAATCTTAACAGTCTACTGATACTCTACTAATAGACTAATGAGAGTTAGTTGGCATGAACAAAAATTATGTTTGCTGTTTTTTTAAACTACTTATTTAAATACATTTTCTAAGACTCAATTCTTGGGGATAACTTTTTTTTTATGTTTAATCAACTTAAATTTATAAAAACTACTCAGATAACTTAATTCCTTCATGTTGTCCCAATAATTTTTACAGTGTAGTTTGCTACTGCAAAACTGACTGTAGTAGACTTTTTTGATAATCCAGAATGAAACAATACATGAAATCTTACATTGCTAAAGTGTTTGGATTCATATGAGATCATTAAGTTCATTAATTCACCAGTATATTTCAAACAAACCAGAAGAGCAAACTGGTGTCACAATTACAGTTGAATTTGGACTTAAGAGTGAGCATTTTTGAGATAAATCTAATCTGAATCTGATCACTTCTCTGTGATCAGAAAATGCTAACTTTAGCCACATTAGCCATACAGCATATTCATGAATAGTTAGGAATAGCTGGAATAATTAGATAAAGCTGTTAGCATCCAAATGTATTTTTGATCTTCTTGTTAACCTTAAGCAATTAACAAAAAAAGAATGATTTTTGGATTATCAGGATTATTGTTGCGATATTTTTCAGATATCGAATGACCTATTGCAAAGTTTACATTTATTATAGCAGCCTGTATTTTATTGAAGCAAAAAGTGCTAGTTCCTGTAATAAATTTACGCACTGTGTCACAGCTGTGTTTCCCTGTGGCCATTTATAGTATGTATAATTGTGTGAGAAAAAGAGAGAGTGAGACAGACAAAAACAGAGGTGGGAAACGGTGATAGTCTTGGAGTCGTGTGGTGTTGGATATTGTTTTGCTCATTGCTCTGGCAATGTTCTCATCTATAATGGATCAGAATCTGAGATTCTTTGTCTTAACAAATCCTCTCAAATGTACTTTTCATGTTTGCCTGTCTCCTACAACACACGACTCCTGTAATACAGACATATTCTGTTACACGTTCCATACAGGCTCACCACAAGTTGAAGTTATGAAAGCCCTAGTTCTTCAAAATTAAGGCTGACAAGTCTTAGCTGTTTTAAACATTGCATTATACACTGCAGGAATTTTTTGATTATATTATATTAATATTGTTTTTAGAGCTTGATACTGTATCTACTAAACTAAGCTAATAATATAAAATAATTCATTTAATCATACTCTTTTCAGCTTAGTCCCTTTATTAATCTGGGGTCACCACAGTGGAACCTCCAACTTATTACAGCATATGTATATGTTCACCTATACCACATGTCTTTGGACTTGTGGAGGAAACCCAGGCGAACGCAGGGAGAACATGCAAACTCCACACAGAAACGTCAGCTGACCCAGCTGAGGCTCGAACCAGCAACCTTCTTGCTGTGAGGCAAACGTGCTATCCACTGCGCCACCGTGCAGCCCCCTATAATATAATATAATATAATATAATATAATATAATATAATATAATATAATATAATATAATATAATATAATATAATATAATATAATATAATATAATATAATATAAGGCGGCGCAGTAGGTAGTGCTGTTGCCTCACAGCAAGAACGTCGCTGGGTCGCAGGTTCGAACCTCGGCTGGGCTGGGTCAGTTGGCGTTTCTGTGTGGAGTTTGCATGTTCTCCCTGCGTTCGCGTAGGTTTTCTCCACAAGTCCAAAGACATGCGGTATAGGTGAACATATACATATGCTGTAATAAGTTTGAGGTTCCACTGTGGTGACCCCAGATTAATAAAGGGCCAGTCCAAAGACATGCGGTACAGGTGAATTGGGTAGGCTAAATTGTCCATAGTGTATGTGTGTGCATGAGTGTGTGGATGTTTCCCAGAGATGGGTTGCGGCTGGAAGGGCATCCGCTGCGTAAAATCGTGCTGGATAAGTTGGTGGTTCATTCCGCTGTGGCAACCTTTTTTTTTAATAAAGGGAATAAGCCGACAAGAAAATGAATGAATGAATGAATGAATGAATAATATAATATAATATAATAGTAGTGACGCAGTGGCACAGTAGGTAGTGCTGTCGCCTCACAGCAAGAAGGTCGCTGGTTCGAGCCTCGGCTGGGTCAGCTGGCGTTTCTGTGTGGAGTTTGCATGTTCTCCCTGCGTTCGCGTGGGTTTCCTCTGGGTGCTCCGGTTTCCCCCACAGTCCAAAGACATGCAGTACAGGTGAATTGGGTAGGCTGAATTGTCCGTAGTGTATGAGTGTGAATGAGTGTGTGGAAGTTCCCAGAGATGGGTTGCGGCTGGAAGGGCATCCGCTGCGTAAAATCGTGCTGGATAAGTTGGCGGTTCATTCCGCTGTGGCGACCCCGCAAGGGACAAAGCCGACAAGAAAATGAATGAATATTGAATATATCTTAAGACAAAAAAGATGGTAGTAGAACATATCCCCCTTATTTATTATAAAACAAATTTAGTCACTTGTTACTTAAACTTGCTTCTGGTACTATGTAGGGACGACACTACTAACCTACTTTTAGGATTACTTCATACTTTCCATATGTTATGTATCACTCTCCAATCTCTGTAAGCTAATAAAATGTTTGTAATAAATTATTAAGCCAATAAAACCAGTTGTTATATGAGCATGAACATAAACCAGATTAACTGGCAAGACAAATGATTCAATATTGTTATTCCTTTATTTCACAAGTCTAAAATTAGGGGGCCCAGACTGAGATCAAGCGGTAACACTTTATTTTGATGGTCCATTTGAGTATTAGTAAACTGTCTGCTTAATATCTGTTGACACTGACATTTAACAATCCTTCAACAGACATTTAACTGACTATAAGAAACTTTGCAAGTACATGTCAACTTACACACCCTAACCCCAACCCCAACCCCAACCTAACAGTCTACTTATAATCTAATGATAATTAGTTGGAATGTAACTTAAATTCAACAAACGGACCGTCAAAATAAAGTGTGACCGATCAAGCTTGTTGGCACATTGCTATTAACTATTATATTATTAATATATAATCCTTAACACACTGGTTAGTTTTAAAATGTACTGCACTTTCTAATAGCACATTTTTATATTCCCATCATTTTTTTCAAGTCTTCCTTGAAGTATGTATGTATGTATGTACTTATGTATGTAAGCATGATTGTATGAATGAATGTATGAAGAATGAATGAATACATGTGTGTTTTAACATAAGCAACAATGACTATATTCATAGCAGAAATTCATAGCAATTCAAATTCATAATTCAGCTACAAAGTACTATGAATCATGAAGATCTGATTTTTTTTTTATATGTAAAGTGTATGAAGTCTCATGGGGTGGCACAGTGGTTATCACTGTTGTCTCACAGCAAGGTCGCTGGTTCAAGTCCCGGCTGGGCCAGTTGGCGTTTCTGTGTGGAGTTTGCATGTTCTTCCCATGTTCGTGTGGGTTTCCTTCGGGTGCTCCGGGTTTCCCTCACAGTCCAAAGACATGCCGTGTAAGTAAATTGGATAAACAAAATTGGCTGTAGTGTATAAGTGTATGTGTGTGTGTGAATGTGAGAGTGTATGGGTGTTTCCCAGTACTGGGTTGCAATTGGAAAGGCATCCGCTGCGTAAAACATATGCTGGAATAGTTGGTGGTTCATTCTGCTGTGGCAACCCCTAACAGATAAGGGACTAAGTTGAAGAAAAATTAATGAACAAAGTCTCATTTATATATTTTGCTACACTTCATTGCAGTGGGCGGAGCTAAAGACATCTTGGAGCAGTTTTCTCTCTGAGACTCTCTGATTGGTGGAATTTTCTTATATCATCATGGGTAATGCAGTTTTTCTACTAAACTGGCAAAATTCCACTATTAATAAAAGCAAGTTTAATTTATGAGTTCAGTTTATGCAGACAGATAATAATAAAACTCACAACTCCCAAAAAATCCCAGTTTAAAAGTTCAAATTTCAAGATGTAAACTCTTTTTTTGTAGTTGAATTGAAATCATACAGTTACAGTAATCACAACGTGGCTTGAATGCACCTAGTTCCTCAAGCATTTATTCAGTAGTGGCTAGAAAGCAGGAAGTTTCACACACTCAACTTGTGCATTTAATAAATATAATGGTCCAAAAGGGTGGAGCCAACACAGGTCCCACTCCCTATGCCCTCTGCCTCAGGTGCTTGATGTGCTTGTTGACTTGTACATGTTCACTTCTAAACCCGAGCATCAGAGTTTTTGCGAGTGTGTACGAGTGTTCTCTCCCAGTGTAAAAATACTGCCCATATGATGGCAAGCGCGTGGCATGGTGCTGATGACACAAGTAGCGCCTCCAAATAGCTCCGCCAAGCCTAAAAATAGCCTCCCTCTGAATGCAGCCAGCCACAAATACAGAGCAGCACTATCGTTTTACTCACCCTGCAAGAGAGAGAGAGAGAGAGAGAGAGAGAGAGAGAGAGAGAGCCTGTCCCCTTGTTTAACAGTTTCATTATGTGAGGAGTGCGTCACTATGAGGTGGAAAAAAAGTGGAAAAGAGAGGGAAAAAACTGAAGAAAGGAAAGGAAAGAAAGAGTGAGGGCGTAAGCTGGCAGAGGGAAATGCTTACCAGAGGGGATTATGGGGTTCAGCAAATGAAACCTGGATGTATTTGTGTTTTTGGATCTACTTGTTGGATCTGGTAGGTTATGTAATATTGAGATATACGCAAGAAGAAGACAGGGATCTTGTTCCATCCTAAACAAGATAAAGTTGCATGGTTTGTGCCCCCCTCCCCCTCCTATATCACACAACTCAATAAATAGCTGCATGTATTTGTGTTTTTGGATCTACTTGTTGGATCTTGTGGGTTACGTAATAAAGAGATACACGCAAAGAGAGGAAGACGACAGGGATCTTGTTCCATCCTCAACAAGATGGGACACTCAAAAGGGGGTCAAAAAAGTATAAAGTTGTATAGTTTGTGTCCCCCCCTCTTCTGTATCACACAACTCTATAAATACCTTCATGTATTTATGTTTTTGGATCTACTTGTTGGATCTGGTGGGTTACATAATAAAGAGATATATACGCAAGAAGAAGACAGGGATCTTGCTCCATCCTAAACAAGACGGGACTCTCAATAGGGGGTCAAAAAAGTATTAAAATTGTATAGTTTGTGCCCCTTCCTTTATCACACAACTTAATAGATACCTTGATGTATTTATGTTTTTAGATATACTTGCTGGATCTGGTGGGTTACGTAATAAAGAGATACACACAAGAAGAGGAAGAAGACAGGGATCTTGTTTCATCCTAAACAAGACGGGACCCTCAAAAGGGGGTCAAAGTGGTGTGGTTTTTGCCCCTCTCCTATATCACACAACTTAAAAGATACCTAAATGTTTTTGGATCTACTTGTTGGATCTGATGGGTTACGTAATAATGAGATATACACAAGAAGAGGAAGAGCAGGGATCTTGTTTCATCCTAAACAAGACGGGACCCTCAAAAGGGAGTCAAAAAAGTATAAAGTTGTATGGTTTGTGTCCCACTCTCCTATATCACACAACTCAATAAATAGCTGGATGTATTTGTGTTTTTGGATCTACTTGTTGGATCTTGTGGGTTACGTAATAATGAGATATACGCAAGAAGAGGAAGAAGACAGCTATCTTGTTCCATCCTAAACAACACGGGACCCTAAAAAGGGGGTTAAAATAGTATAAAGTAGTATGGTTTTTGCCCCCCTCTTATATCACACAACTCAAAACATACCTGAATGTTTTTGGATCTACTTGTTGGATCTTGTGGATTATGTAACAATGAGATATACATAAGAAGAGGAAGAAGACAGGGATCTTGTTCCATCCTAAACAAGATGGGACCCTCAAAAGGGGGTCCAAAATACAGTTGTATGGTTTGTATGTATAGTTATGCATGATTTGTATCTGCAAGTTTGAACAGGTGGGTTAAATAATAACAAGATCTACGAAAGAAGAAGACTATGACAGTACTTTTGTTCCATCCCAAAAAGATGAGACCCTCAAAAGAGGGCCAAAAAAAGAGTAAAGTTGTATGGTTTGTGTTTGGCGAGCAGGTCTCCCCCTCTTATATCACACAACTCAAACCACTTCCTCCTCCTCTGACATCATGCGGATGGCCCACTGCCCCTGATGCTCTCACCACCGCGATGACTCCACGCCAGGCCTCTCTCTCTCTCTCTCTCTTTCCACTCCTCCGCTCTGGCGCAGGACACACACATACACACACACATCGGTAGCGTGTGACGCAGCCAGACTTGGTCGGGCTCCTGTGGCCTGGTTCTCAGAGGCAGCACTGACTGGACTCTTTGTCTCAGCGGCGGAGTTAAAAATAAAACCCGGGGAAGAGTTTGGCCAGCGTTATACCAGTGTTAGTGATACGTTTCACCGACGTCTGGGGAAAAGAGACCCCTCTTACACACTCACACACCTCTCCCGGGAGCTGAACTCGCCATGAACTTGGATGTGAAAAACATCCCCAAGCAATGGGCCACAGTGTTTTTCGGGAGCGTCCACAAAAACCGCCACCTCATGACGGAACACTTGTGTCATGTTGCGTAACTCAGACACACATGCAAATTAAACGCACGTCCATGTAAACATGATGCTTTCATGTGGCTGTCGTGGTTATGTATTATATGGCTTTTTCCTTCTGATTAGTAAGTAGACGAAAAGAAGGAGGGTATTTTATAATGGAGATTTTCGGGGAAGATTATGAAATGTACACCTCGCAGATAACTTTTAACCCCGCTCTCCTATGTTCTCTCAAGTGTGCAGCGATTCTGAATGTACCTTTCTTTACACGAATACCTTATGTTTCATGCATTATATTAAAGCAAACAGCAGAAAAGGTTAAATAAAATGCAGGATTTCTCAGATGACAGTCACATTGTGTAGCTGTTTTCAAATGTTTTTTCCTTTACGCAAAGGCAGAGAGAGAATTATTCGCTGTATGTAATCAACTTAAAAGCAAAATGCAGAAATAACTAAATAGAAACATTGATACAATTGTAATAGGGTTATTTTAAAGATGTAATAAGGCAGTGGTTCTCAACTTCAGTCCTCGGGCCCCCCTGCCCTGCACATTTTGTATGTCTTCCTTACTTAACACACCTGATTCAGATCATCAGCTTATTAACAGCGAGATCCATGAACTGATCCTTGTGTGTCAAATAAGAGAGACACAAAATGTGCAGGGCGGGGGGGCCCGAGGACTGGAGTTGAGAACCACTGTAATAAGGGATATTATCATTTAGTAAGCACACTGTAAAAAGCGATTAATTACTTTACTTTAAAAAAAGTGAGTAAACCTGTTGCCTTAAAAGCAACATGTTGATTTTACTTTTAAAAAGTCATTAAACCCATTGATTTTACCTTTAGAATTATGCACATACACTCACTGGCCACTTTAATAGGTACACCTTACTAGTACCGGGTCGGACCCCTTTTGCCTTCAGAACTGCCTTAATCCTTCGTGGCATAGATTCAACAATGTACTGGAAACATTCCTCACAGATTTTGGTCCATATTGATATGACAGCATCATGCAGTTGCTGCAGATCTGTCGGCTGCACATCTATGATACAAATCTCCCATTCCACCACATCCCAAAGGTGCTCTATTGGATTGAGAACTGGTGACTGTGGAGGCCATTTGAGTACGGTGAACACATCGTCATATTTAAGAAACCAGTCTGAGATGATTCGCGCTTTATAACATGGGGCATTATCCTGCTGGAAGTAGACATCAGAAGATGGGTACACTGTGGTTATAAAAGGATGGACAATGGGATGGCTCAATTGGTACTAATGGGCCCAAAGTGTGCCAAGAAATTATCCCCCATTACACCACCACCACCAGCCTGAACTATTCATACAGGGCAGGATGGATCCCTGCTTTCATGTAGTTGATGCCAAATTCTGACCCAACCATTTGTATGTCGCAGCAGAAATCGAGACTCGTCAGATCAGGCAACATTTTTCAAATCTTCTATTGTCCAATTTTGGTGAGCCTGTGCAAATTGTAGCCTCAGTTTCCTGTTCTTAGCTGACAGGAGTGGCACCCAGTGTGGTCTTCTGCTGCTATAGCCCATCCACCTCAAAGTTGAACATGTTGTGTGTTCAGAGATGCTCTTCTGCATACCTCGGTTGTAATGAGTGGTTATTTGAGTTACTGTTGCTTTTCTATCAGCTAGAACCAGTGTGGCCATTCTCCTCTGACCTCTGGCATCAACAAGGCATTTGCGTCCATAGAACTGCTGCTCACTGGATATTTTTCAGACTATTCTCTGTAAACCCTACAGATGGTTGTGCGTGAAAATCCCAGTAGATCAGCAGTTTCTGAAATACTCAGACCAGCCGTCTGGCACCAACAACCATGCCAAGTTCAAAATCACTTAAATCATCTTTCTTCCCCATTCTGATGCTCGGTTCGAAATGCGACAGATCGTCTTTACCATGCCAACATGCCTAAATGCATTGAGTTGCTGACATGTGATTGGCTGATTAGAAATTAGCTTTAACGAGGAGTTGGAGAGATGTACCTAATAAAGTGGCCGGTGAGTAGAGTTTGTTTACTTAATAATTGTAAGGCAAAAAGTTTACTCTCTTTTTTAAGTCAACTAATCGCTTTTAACAGTGTACAAGTTTTTATTATTGAATTAAATTAGTAGTTTAATTTAATTTAAGTTTAATTAAAATGTACTGTATAAATATACAACACAGATTTATAGTGTGTGTGTGTGTGTAACCAGTTTTGTTGATGAGTTTATTAAAATAATATATCAAAGAAAGCTTTTCCTTAAAAAAAACCTTCTCATTATTTAATACAAAACGCAGTGTGTGCCTTGAAAAGTAAGACGACTATGAGAAGAGTGTGTTGGTAATTTAAAGCTGTTGCCTTTATGCGTGTGTGAGATGTTATGGGGTCACCTCATGCCCCCGAGGCAGGGCAAACCCTTGGCACATTCTGTGAGTACTGGACTCAAGAAACAGTCACAAGGGATCCCTCTTGCCAAAGTACACACACACCCAAGGATACCATAGAAGAATTTGTCAGCTCGCTGGATGAGCTGGGTGGGGTAGGGGATCTTCAAGTACACCCGAAGAGGAATCAGGTGGTGCGACGACACACAGTGTGATGGAAAGAGAGCCAGATATATCAGCCGGAGAGCTATTAATGTCACAGACACACACACACACACACGTAACACACGGGTATGGTTACAGTGCATTATATGGAGTTGATGCTCTTAGACTCTCTGGCATCGAACTGTACATTTGTAAGTTGTGTCACAGTGGAGACGTTGTCAATGGAACTTGTCTTTTTTTTCCTTTCTTTGTCTGTGAAAGCAAAAACTGCATAAAGAAAAATAAGCTGAATCTGATCTTTCTGGCCCACTGTACGCATTGCAGAACAAATGCAAGCTAAAAACGGTAACACTTTATTTTGATGGTCCATTTGAGTATTAGTAGACTCTCAGCTTAATATCTGTTGATACTGACATTTAACAATCCTTCAACAGACATTTAACTGACTATAAGAAACTTTGCAAGTACACGTCAACTTACACTAACCCTAACCCTAACCCCAACCTAACAACCTACTTATAATCTACTGAGAATTAGTTGCAATGTATCTTAAATTCAACTAACGGACCATCAAAATAAAGTGTGACCCTAAAATAGTCCATAGCCTTGTCACATCTCGTATAGATTACTGCAACTCTCTTCTCTTCGGTCTCACTCATAAATCCCTCCGTAAGCTTCAGTTGGTCCAGAACTCAGCTGCCCGTATCATCACCAGAACCCCTTCTTCTCATCACATCACCCCTGTCCTGCAGCAGCTTCACTGGTTACCCGTTCAATTTCGGATTGATTTTAAAATTTTGATTTTAACATTCAAAGCCATCCACAATCTCGCCCCTCCATACTTGTCTGCCCTCATCCACATTGCTGCTCCCTCTCGCACCCTGAGATCTTCTTCCTCCCTCCACTTGTCTGTTCCCTCTGCTCGTTTATCATCCATGGGCAATAGAGCCTTCAGCCGCTCTGCTCCCCGGCTTTGGAACTCATTGCCACCTGCCATCAGAAACATTGACTCCCTCACATTTTTCAAATCTAAGCTCAAAACCCACCTATTTAAGATGGCTTTTAATACTTAATTGTACTTGTACTTTTGTTGTGTTTACTTTATGTTATTTTCTTGTTATTTTATTGCTCTTGTTTTACTGTTCGGTGTCCTTGAGTTGCCAGAAAGGCGCCTTTAAATAAAATGTATTATTATTATTATTATTAAAAACTAGCGTTAAACTAAAACTTTTCAAAATATGTAGGAAAGCGGAAACAAAGTTTATAAAACTAACATATAAACTTTATGTATAATGTCTAATTAATGTAAATGAGAAAAGCTTGGAAAATACAGCAGCCTGAATTCAAATACAATATATATATATAAAATCAAATAGAAATACTTTAAATAAAAATACTCAGTACTCAGTGGTTAGCACTGTCGCCTCACAGCAAAAAGGTCACTGATTCAAGTCTCGGCTGGGCCAGTTGACATTTTTGTGTGGAGTTTGCATGTTCTCCCCGTGTTCGCGTGGGTTTCCGGGTCCTCTGGTTTCCCCTACAGTCCAAAGACGTGCAGTAAAGTTCAATTGGATGAACTAAACTGGTCGTAATGTATCAGTACATGTGTGAATGTGTGAGAGTGTATGGGTGTTTCCCAGTACTGGGTTGTGGCTGGAAGGACACCCGCTGCGTAAAACATATGCTGAAATAGCTGGCGGTTCATACCGCTTTGGCGACCCCTGATAAAATAAGGGACTAAGCTGAAGGAAAATTAATATATGAAAAATGAATTAAAATGACCTAAGCCACCAGAAGCCTGTTTACGCTGCGAGATAAAAAAAAAGTTTAAATAATTGCGATAAAATAATTCTTGCATGGTTTATATTTCACACTTCAACTTGTGAAGAAAATAAGTCCAAATTCTAGCATGTGTGAGTTTAAGTGCACCCCCCCCCCTTTTAAAAAAAGAATTTACTTCACAAAACTGCAAGTTAAATGGCTTTCAAACTATTCCCCAATATGCTGAGATTACAAATCACATTTTTTTCTCTCAAAATTGCAAGATAGAAACTTGTATGTGCAATCTCATCATTCTGAAAGAAAGTCAGAATTGCTACACTGTAAAAAAAAATGCAAGTCAGTGCAACAAAAATGCTTTTCGCTTTTCACTCAACATTTGAAAACATCAGCTGCACTGACCTAAAATGTCTGAAGTTAAGTGAACAAAAAACCTCTTGGAAATTGGTACTAAGAAATAATACATTATCAGAACAAACAAACATAGTTCAATTGAAAAAAACAGGAAGGCCTGCTTCACATGTGAAGCATTACAAAGCATTTTTCCCTGTTTGTCCTGCCATGTTTTGATCCTTGTCTTGTTTACCGTTATTGTTGTTTTACCTCCTGTCCTGTTTCTAATTCTGTGTCTGATAAATGTTTTGTTAACATTTGTCTCTGTTTTAGTTGTTTCTTCAATTGAACTATGTTTGTTTGTTCTGATAATGTATTATTTTTTAGTAACAATTTCCACAAGAGTTTTTTAGTTTACTTAAATTTAGACATTTCAGGTCAGTGCAACTGATGTTTTCAAAAGTTGAGTACATGCCACCGCCAATGGTGTCACACATGGAACTCCGGTGTTCACGGTGACCCGAGTTTGATTCCTGCCTCGAGGTCATATGCCAATACTTCCCCTCTGTCCACTCCCTACGCTTTCCTGTCTATACTTTCTACTGTCCTATCAATTAAAGGTGAAAAAATATATAAAAAATGTTGAGTACACGAGAAAAAACGAAAGGAAATAAGGATTATGTTTTTTGTTCACTCAACTTCAGGCACTGTTGCAAAGTAGTTCGCCTCTCCAGAAAACTAATAAATAATCTTATGTTAACCCAACTAAATGTTTTTTCTATTACTGACAAATAATTTTAGGTCAGTGCAGCTGATGTTTTCAAAAGTTGAGTGAACAAGAAAAAGTGAAAGAAAATAAGCATTATGGGTTTTTTTTTGTTGTTGTTGTGCTGACTTAAAAAATTTTACAGTGTAGATAAAAAGAGTTGTTTTTTTTAGATTCTAGCAGAAACAATCTTTCATACTAAACCACATTACATAAGTACACAAAAATGATGAGAATAAAATTCAAAAATAAGAGCTAATTCAAAATATGATCAAATATCACAAGAGTATAACACTAAAACCAAAGTCTTTTTAACTGGTATAGTCATTTTCACTAATGACAAGATGTGCTTTATTGCTCTTTGATATACACTTATATACACTTCATATAGTTAGTTACTGACAGACATGAAAGCTTACCTGCCCTAAATTAAGTGTTTTTGTGTGTGGTTTGGCCTTGAGTTTATTCCCTAAACATGCCCTCATTATGGGTTGGGTCTGTGAGGCGTCATCTCTGCACAAACATACTCTACTCCTCTCTCTCTTTCACTACTTACACACTAAAGCCTGACACACGCCTGTAAGCAGGTCACATAAAGGAAACTGCAGTAAATAACGTGTGTGCACAACAAGTATGCTGTGCATCATTCCTCAATACATCATCTCTTCTCTCAAAAAAGAAAGAATGTAATGATGATCAAAGAAAGCTCAACTCATTTTTGGTTAGGGTTAGGATAACTACTGTATCTCTTAAAGTGGCCATTTATCACTGATGTGCTCAACATGCTCTTTATGATTGGTTAAAAAAATGTACATTATATAATATACTCTGCATAAGTTACCTTACAAAATGAGCTACAGAGATAAATGATCAACACAGAGTCTTCTTAGGGGTGTGTGTGTGTTTGCTTGTGTGTTCATGTGCACAGAATATTTTTTCCAACTAGATAGAAATATGTTATCCCTCAGCCAGCACAGTTCACTCAGAGTAACATCAGTGTGAGGATCTGTAAAAAAAAAGGTCTCCTCCAGCCAGTGTAAATCTTCCTGTGGAATTCAGACCACTCTGTTAGCTGTTCCTTATCAGAAAGAACCTCCTACATCTCTAATACATCATCACAATCACTCCGTTCCTCACCTGGAATGTTACACATTCCAAATTCCTTGCACATACTTGAATGCGTCCCTTTTGGAAAGCGTTGGTGGGCATGGACGCCGCATCAGCATCACATGGAGTGCTGAAGAATCAGGAAGTCTCCTCTGAAAAGGACTACAGCAGGAATTCCCTCTGCGCTCGGAATTATGGGTCAACTCCCACACAGACAGATACAACACACTCTCCGAGCCGTCCAGGCCTAGTATGGTATGGGGAGTGAACGCGCACGACAAATGAAATCCAAAATGATAAAGATCCTCGGCTTGATGTGTGTGAGGCTGTAGCCGTTCCTTCTGAAGTTGACCGTCTGAACATGCCTGAGGAGTGAGAACCACACCAGATTAAACCTGTTACACAACACACAATAAAATGACCACAGCCTTCTCAAATCATCAAGATTAGGAACTCGCTTGCTGATGTTACTCAGGCCGATGGAAGTTCCTGCCGCTCTCCCTCATATGGACATTAGTGCTTCGCTTCCGTACACAAAAACGTTTTGCTCATGTATTATATCACGAGATGTGAAAATATGCCGCATATGACATCAAAAGAGTGCAATTCATATATAAGAACCCAGCTTACACACAGTACCCACCACCCAGAAGACCCTATAAGCAATGTACACCTTATTTGTCGGTCCATTTGTCTTATCTGTCTGTCTTGGTCTATCCACTTATCTACAAATATTTGTATGTCTAGCTGTTTATCTGTCCATCTATCTGTCAATCCAACTGTCTATTGAATCCACCTCCTTTCATGTCCACTGTCTCTTTCAGTCTCTTTGTCTGTCTGTTTACTAATCTACATCTGTTTATCTAGCTATCTGCCCATCTATCTGTACATCTATTTCTGTCAGTCTATTCAACTATCTGCCTGTCTGTCTATCTATTCACCTATTTGTCCATCTATGTCATATCCACTTCAATACATCTATGTCTGTCTGACTGACTAGCAATTTATCCATCCGTCTGAACATCCGTCCAACCATCTGTCCGACCTTCCATCCATCCATCCATCCATCCGTCCATCCATCCATATATCTATCTATCTATCTATCTATCTATCTATCTATCTATCTATCTATCTATCTATCTATCTATCTATCTATCTATCTATCTATCTATCTATCTATCTATCTATCTATCTATCTATATGCATGTCTATCTGTCCATCTATCTATATATCTATTTCTGTCAGTCTATCCAACTATCTGCCTGTCTGTCTATCTATTCACCTATTTGTCCATCTATGTCATATCCACTTCAATACATCTATGTCTGTCTGACTGACTAGCAATTTATCCATCTGTCTGACCATACGTCCAACCATCTGTCCGACCTTCCATCCATCCATCCATCCATCCGTCCATCCATCCATATATCTAACTATCTATCTATCTATCTATCTATCTATCTATCTATCTATCTATCTATCTATCTATCTATCTATCTATCTATCTATCTATCTATCTATCTATCTATCTATCTATCTATCTATCTATCTATCTATATGCATGTCTATCTGTCCATCTATCTATATATCTATTTCTGTCAGTCTATCCAACTATCTGCCTGTCTGTCTATCTATTCACCTATTTGTCCATCTATGTCATATCCACTTCAATACATCTATGTCTGTCTGACTGACTAGCAATTTATCCATCTGTCTGACCATACGTCCAACCATCTGTCCGACCTTCCATCCATCCATCCATCCATCCATCCATCCATCCATCCATCCATCCATCCATCCATCCATCCATCCATCCATCCATCCATCCATCCATCCATCCATCCATCCATCCATCCATCCATCCATCCATCTATCTATCTATCTATCTATCTATCTATCTATCTATCTATCTATCTATCTATCTATCTATCTATCTATATGCATGTCTATCTGTCCATCTATCTATATATCTATTTCTGTCAGTCTATCCAACTATCTGCCTGTCTGTCTATTTATTCACCCATCTCATGTCCACTTCAATACATCTATGTCTGACTGTCTCGCAATTTATCCATCCGTTCGACCATCCATCCAACCATCTATCCACCCGTCTATCTATCTGTATGCATGTCTATCTGTCCATCTATCTATACATCTACTTCTGTCAGTCTATCCAACCATCTACCTGTCTGTCTATCTATTCACCAGTCTATATTTCCATCTATCTCATGTCCACTTTAATACATCTATGTCTGTCTGTCTGACTGTCAATTTATCTGTATGTCCATCCATCAATCTATATATAGGTCTATCTGTCCATCTATCTCTTTATGTCTGTCTGTCTATATATTCCCCTGTCAATCTATCTGTAAGTCTGTCTGTAAATCTATCTATCTGCCTCTGTCTGTCTATCCAACTATCTATCTGGCCATCTATCTCATGTCCACTTCAATACATATTACATACACATATTACATATCTGTCTGTCTGTCTGTCTATCTGTCTGTCTGTCTGTCTATATGTATGTATGCATGTACGTATGTATGTATGTCTATCTGTCCATCTATCTCTCTATGTCTGTCTATCTATCTGTTCACCTCTCAATCTATTTCTCTGTGATCACTAATATGCCTCTGTCTGTTACGGCCCAATGTATGTGCCTGTGTTTTGCTTGTGCGCTCTCTCTCTCTCTCTCTCTCTCTCTCTCTCTCTCTCTCTCTCTTGATCTCTCTCGATCTCTCTCTGTCAATTCTCTTAGGGTCAAACATTCCAGTTTTCCATTCGTCGATTGAGACGTCAGTCATCATTAATCTCTGTGACTTTACCATCTTCGCTTTTTGTATAAACTTGTTTAACGATCCCTGATCATCAGTTTCAGAATTATCCTGGGAATCAATGACAGTATAGAAGTCACGAGACCTATATCTTGCAACATGCAGAAAACTGTCTAGCCTGTCTACTGCCTAGACACACAAACCTAGAAGTGAGCGCCACTCGCTGTAAGTTTTATACACATTTTGGTTAGAAGCGATGTCTAGATATGGCGTGCAAACGCTGAAGATTTTTTTATTAGTATTTTTATTAAGCAGTTTAGGGGTTCATTTTCAGTCAGTTTGGGGTTTTTGTTATATTGCTTTCTTTTTCTAGGTGCTACTTGAAATCCTCTTTCCCTGAACATCATACATTAATTGATTGATTTTCTTTTGTGAAATACTTCAACTTGTTTGCTGTTTTTCACTTTTGTAAATAAATTCCCTTATTTTGTCATTTTGGCTTTCGTTTTGCCACCAGCTTTCATCAAATTGAATCACGCATTAAAATGTTACCTCATTAACCATTAAACTTGAACTTTTAAAAGTCATAAAACTGTCCATCCAACTGTCTGGCCACTTGTCCACGTCTATCTGTCTGTCTGTTTATCCATCTCTCTGAGTATCTAATAATCTATATAGCTAGTTAGCCATTAATCTTACAGTGTTATGTACTGCGATGCCTGTTATAACCATCAAAATGTACAAGTGACCAGCCAGCATCAAAATATGCCATGACAAACTTTACCGATCTACAATGAACATGATAATAAGGCTGTAGGCCCAATGGGTTCAGTTTACATCCCCACTAATTTGTGCCTCAGATTGTTGTGTATATCTCACATATTAATCAGGATGCACTACACCAACGGAAGGAAACCACACGCCAACACAAGAGACACAAGGCATATTTTATGTTTCAGCGCAGAATGACTGTATGCACAGGTATAGTGAGAAAAAAAACTCATCTCAACGCTTTCTAAAAATGGACCAAAACCAAAACACATCAAACACATGACTTGAAACTGCATCCCATATAAAGTATAGTTAAGATCTACAAAGCATATTAAAAACACGAATATAAGTTCCGATATGACTACAGCGGTGATATTGAGCCCGAGGGCTGATGTCTCTGGAGTGTTTTGCTTCATTAAAGCCCTATATTGGCTCGGAGGGGCTGCCGAGCACAAAATAACTTTAGATTTCTACTGTCAGTCAAAGCAGCGACTACTAACTACTGATGGCCCAGTGAACTCAGGTGTGTGTGTAAGAGTAAGAGAACAGCCCAAGGCTTTACAGGGATGAACAAAGACATTGGGGAGAAACCGGTAACACAGCAGTGCTGCAGGGACACACACATGCACACATGTAACACCACAGACGGTGCAGCTGTCAGAAGCCAAAGCATTCCAGTCATCAGACTGCGCACTGTCTCTCTCTCTGTTTCCCTCTATCATTTATGCCTGGCTTCATTCGAAAGTACAGGCCAACAACAGGAAAACTAGGAACCGGTTTTTGTAATTGATATGGGTGTTGTTTTTAAAGAACAATATGGAAGATTGCTCAAGTATAACTTGCAGAAGTTATATTACTAACACCTAACGTTAAGTTGTAATCTCATTCATTCATTCATTTTCTTTTCGGCTTAGTCCCTTTATTAATCCGGGGTCACCACAGCGGAATGAACCGGCTTATCCAGCATGTTTTTTACGCAACGGATGCCCTTCCAGCTGCAACCCATCTCTGGGAAATTAAGTTGCAATCTGTTACAGTTTTTCTTAGTCACTTTGGTACATTTCTCAGATCAGAATTGAAATTTGCAAAACAGTAAGTGCATTTCTCAAAACTACACATACAGATAGCTAAACACCATGGGTTACCTGCAAAAGCCAGTCTCTTGCTGAAAATTGTTAGTTCGTCTCTAAAAACTAAATTTCTGTGCCAGTGAATGTGTCAGTGCTGTCAGAATGACAAGTCCTTGTGTCATTGTGTATGGATAAGACAGTTAAATTACTTATGCCGAGTTCAGACTGCATGATTTGAGCCCCGATTTTGACTCACCGACAGGTTTTGAGAAATCGCAGACAAATGCCTGAAATCACAGGCAAATCGGTGCTCGTTCACGCGAGTAACAATCACACAGTATGAACTATCAAAGATGCGATCTGAGAGAATCGCCGATGAGTCGCAGACACCGTGAGATATTTGGCATGCTAAATATCTGGAGCTGTCGGCGATTCAAATCATGCCTTGTGAAATGAGTTCTGATTAAAAACAACATCGCGATTACCTACAGCCAATGAGAAAGCAGCATCCACTAGTGTGTGTATCTGCAGGCCAGCGGGAGGTTGAGGGAGAAGTTAAAAGCGCTCATTTTCAGTTTATTTGGACCCAAGACATGGAGAAAAAACTAGCGTAAATTTGGCAGCAGCAACCGTGTCTGTTTGACGTGTCATCTGATCAATATCACAACCGGGTCGAAAAAGAAAAAAAGTTGAGGAGAAATTGCTAATTCCCTTCAAACGCCAGGTGAGCAAAATAACTACATTTTCTACCCCACTAAAGGCTTCTTTCTCATTATGTAGTTTATAACAAAAGACTTGCCACTTGAAGTGTCCATGTCACTTCTCGCTTGTGTTTGGTTGTGAGATGTAGTTTGCTGACCGATACAAAGTTGTCGGCGATTCTTCCTATTTAAAAGTCATGCCGTGTGAAACCCCCTTTCTTCAATCCATCTTGCAGTGTAAACACAGCAGAGACGGAACGCTACCCCAGACAGTCATGCATCTGTGACATGGCTACTTTGAAAATCGTGCAGTCTGAACTCGGCATTAGTCATGTTGTCAATATAACAGTGTACTCTGGAGGGGTGTTCTGATGTAAACTACCACAAATGTTTTGCTTTTTGTACTGTAATTTTTTAACAGATCATGTCATTGTGCTATAGAAAAGAAAAAGACAGCACTGAATGACAAAAAAATAAATAAATAAATAAATAAAAAATGTGAACATAGGACAATTATATTTGAGTTGTAACTGAATTAGAAAAAGTCAAGGGAAAATTGACCAATTGTAGTAAGTAATGTGTATTTATATAGCACATTTATTGTGTATGGCCATACATCCAAAGCGCTTCAAAATCATGACAGGGGTTATTTCTCCAAATCACCACCAGTGTGCAGCATCCACTTGGATGATGCTACGACAGCCACAGGACAACGGCGCCAATGCGCTCACCACACACCAGCTATAGATGGAGTGGAGAGACAGTGATACAGCCAATTCGGTGGATGGGGTGATTGGGAGGCCATGATGGATAAGGTCGCATAGAGGGAAGTTGGTCAGGACACCCCTGGCCAAACTTTACACCCCTATACTCTTTACGAAAAGTGCCATCGAATTTCCAGTCAGGACCTCAGTTTAACATCTCATCCGAAAGATGGCACTCACTGACAGTATAGTGTCCCCTTCACTATACTGGGGCATCAGGAATCATACAGACAGCAGATTGAGCACCACCTGCTGGCCTCACTAACACCACTTCCAACAGAAACCTAGTTTTCCCATGTGGTCTCCCATCCAGGTACTGAACAGGCTCAGTCCTGCTTAGCTTCAGTGAGTAACCGGTCTTGGGCTGCAGAGTGATTGTAGACAGATTTAGCATAAAAGTCTAATGCAAATGTATAGAAAAATGCATTATGACAAAATATTATGACAACTTGTTCAACCATTTTGCATGTAAAAACTTGCCATGAACAAACGAATAAATGTTGTGGGGGTGGGACTATTCAGACTAGTGATGCGCGGATGGCGGTTAAGTCCGCGGGCGCTGCGGATAATCCGCGGGTCGGGCGGGTCGGGTAATAAAAAAATACATTATGATTAATTGCGGGTGGGTCGCGGGTGCATGTAGCGGGTCATAGCAGTTGACCAGCAAAAAAGCAGAGAGTGGACTTCGCAGAATGTGAAGATGAGACGCCCAAAATAATGGATGAAGTGCAAGAGTACTGTGCTAACTTCAGTTAGAGGAGTCATCAGAGGGAAATCTGCTATCATTCTGGGAGAAACAAGATCGCTTATTTACCATTTACACGACTGCAGCGCCTTGCAAGGAGAAGCTTGTGCATTCCTGCAACAATCGGTTCGCGCGAACGCTCATTTAGTGCAGCCAGCCGTGTTTTGGAGGCGAGGCGGAATCGCCCGAATTCAGGCACAGTAGATGCTATTCTGTTTTTGCACAGTGTTAAGAAAAGGGCCAAGTACACACAACATAGCTGCTGTTTAGGCTGAAGGGACGCCGTTTTTGTTCTCTTTTTCCTGTATATGTAAAAGCTGAATCTGCTGTTAATAACGAACGATCCACTGTGACCTAAGTTGCAGGAGAGGGGAAATAGTGTGGCCGCTTGCCTGCTTTTACGGGAGTTGTAGTCCATAGCATTGTGGGTAGTGTAGTTCGACACGCATGCTGTTTGATGTGAGCTCTCGCTGTGTGCTGTGCGTGTGGTGAATTAGAGGGAGAAAGTTTTATCCGGTTTTGTTTTATGTTTACTTCAGTAATTCCACCCGGGAGCTGTTTTGCACTGTGAACCTGAAAACTCTGAAATCAGTAAAAGAAGGGCAAGCATCGAGTACTTTTGTCCGTCTCATCATTTGCTCGAGCATGAATTAACGAGCTGTTACTCTGCCGCCGGACATTGCGGAGAAAGTTACACCTATCATCATGCTTAAATCAAAGAATTAGAATTATTAAAGTGGCGATCGGGTGCGGGTCGGGTGCGGATATATATATCAGATGAAATAATATGTGCGGGCGGGTGGCGGGTGGATGATAAGAATGAAGGAGCGGATTTGAATGACATTTGAGCTGATCCGCGCATCTCTAATTCAGACAGAGACCCTTAAAATACACTTTGATCAACATGACATAATCAGCTAATAATGTAGGAAACAGCAGAGAATACTCATCTGCATGGATGTACAAAAGCATTTGCAACTTGTTTAAAGGAATGAGAAACTGCTTTTTTGATGTGTTTTGAGAATTTCAATTTTGATCTGAGAGTTCTGATACTAAAGCAACTGAGAAAAACTGTAAATGGATAGTTCACCCAAAAATTTAAATTTTAGCATAATTTACTCACTCTTCACTTGTTTAAAACCTATTTGACTTTCTTTCTTCTGTTAGACACAAAAGAAGATATTTTGTCAATTGCTGCGACTCCCATAGTATTTTTTTCTCCTACACTGTAAAAAAATGCAGGGTTCCACACAACTCATGCCGTCCCTATACAAATCGATTAAGTTAACGTAAAACATTTATGTAGATTGAACATAAAATAACTAAGTTGTTTCTAAACAAATCTCAAGAATTGTGTTGTTTCAGCTCATTTTAAGTAAGTAGTTTGAACAAGCAGCAAGTTATTTTTTTTTGAGTGTACTATAGAAGTTGATGGTTTCCAGCCACCAGCATTCTTCAAAATATCTTCTTTTGTGTCCAACAGAAGAATGTCATTAATGTTTAAAACCACACGATGGAGAGTAAACGATGAGGTAATTTTCATTTTTGAGCTATTCCTTTAAGTCTGTATTTACACAGCAGAGCAATACAGCTGTCGGTCCTGTTTTACATTCTTAAAGTTCAGTAGAGTGCATTAGTACCAACCCACTTTAGGGAGAGACTCTTAAAAGATCTCTTTTAGTTTCTAGAACCTAAAGTGTCATGCCTAATGTCATCTTGAGTGAAACAACAAAGCATATATAAAAGAGCTGGAAGCGATGGGACCTGTTTACAGTACGAGACTAAAGATGTTTGTGGTTCATAACTCTCCATTATAACTAAGAGTGATTAAAATATGTTACTCTTGCTATTCAGGATTCAGACATGCTTTTGAGAGTGAGTTCAGTTAATCCATGCTGTGTAAACAGAACCTCACTAAACTAGTTGTCTGTCACATCGCAAAGCATTTTTTTTTACATTCCCTTGTTGTAAAATGAGCTTCTGAACTGCTGTAAAAAACAAAACAAATGGCTGATATTTGATTAAAGAGTTAGTTCACCAAAAATAAAAAATAAAGTATTTACTCACCCTCAAGTGCTTCCAAAACTTTATGTGTTTATCTTTGGGTTAATAAAGTAGGAAAAACAAATAGCATGAATGTCAATGGTTACCATTTTCAGCTTTCTTTAAAATATCTTTATTTGTGTTCAACAGAGCAAAAAAAGTCAAACAGGTTTGTGACAAATGCATCATCAGTTTTGGGTGAACTATCCCTTTAATGCTTCTATCAGATTTTTTACAATAAATTTATACCACTTTTATGGACATGATGAAATGTATTGATATAAAATTTGAACTATTCATAATTTTCTTCTTTTTTTTAAATAACAAAAAATATCCATAAAAATATAACAAATAACATCTATAAATAATATCTTTATCCTCCTTACACTGGCTACCTGTTAAATTCCGTATTGATTATAAAATATTGCTTCTTACCTATAAAGCTTTAAATAATCTTGCTCCTGTTTATCTAACCAACCTTCTGTCTCGCTACAATCCAACCCGCTCTTTAAGATCTCAAAACTCAGGGATTCTGGTAGTACCCAGAATATCAAAGTCTACTAAACAAAACTGGTGAAACTGGTGAAACACACTTTTATGCGGAGGTGTCGTACGCAGTGAGTTTTGCAAGTCGACAAAACAAAGTTTAAATAATATGGTAGTGATCTTATATATACTAAGCCTGGCTCCTGATAGATTTTTTTGTATAAAGCAAAAAGGAGGGATGATGAGTCAGGGAGGTAAGACTTAAGCCTAAATCTCGGCCATGAGTCAGGTCTAAGACAATACACAACAGATAATTCTATAAAACATCTGTTTTTTGTCTTCTATAGAGTTGTCTATAGAATTTCATTCTAATAAAATTTATATTCATGCAAAAGATTTCTTAAATTATCTTAGCATCACTCCCGTTGTGACTTTAGATTGTTTTCTAGTTACATTTATTTAGAATAATAATTGTATCATAACAATTATACCGTTATTTATTTATAATTATATATAACTTTTAGTTTTATAATATATATGTATAGTGTTTTTTGTTTGTTTGTTTTTGTTTTGTTTTTTTGGAGGGGGAGCTGTGTCCTTTCTGATAATGTCCGAGGCTCAGACACTCTCTCTCAGTTCGGAACTAGATTAAAGATCTATATTTTTAGTAAAGCATAACAGTATGATGAGTGTGCTCTACGCAGGTGAGTGGGCTTACTGTAACCACCTGTAGGACACACTCCTCCTGTCTTAATGCACCCGACATTTTTTATGCTTTACATGTTTGTTTTTTATGTCTGTTTTTTTAACTGCTATTTTCATTTATAGCACCCCATTTTTGGATCTTCTGTTTAAATACACAATGAACAGCAGCTACGTTAATCATTTTCTTTTTTTTCTCTATTTCCACCTGGGGATACTCATCCCGAGGCCCCTAGAGACTATGCAGCACCATTGATGTGATCCAGGACCTGTGAAGAAATGATGCCAAGGTATCCATAATTCTGGACCAGGCCGTATCCTGAGCTCATGCAGTGGAGGTCATGGAGGAGCGAAGAGCATGAGACTGATTTCTGAAAGACAGGGACAGACGAGCCTTTGCATTGATCCCGTGATCACCCGCCTGTGACCTACTCACACTTGCAATTCTCCACGATGGACGTCCAGTGTTCTCCAGCCTTCGGCACCTAGACTGCAACTCCGAACAGGAAGATTGGCCAGAGGAGAAATGGTCATGCCCAACTGAGCCTGGTTTCTCTCTAGTTTATTTTTCCTTCACTTTCATCAATTGGTGAAGTTTGTTCCTCACCACTGACGCCACTGGCTTACTTGGTTTGGGACTTGTGGAGCTGCGTATCGATGGATTTGCTCTTCAAGGTTTAGACTTTCAGCAGTGAAAAATAAACCACATTGAACTGAACTAAACTGAACTTCAACTCTGAAAACTGGACTGACACTGTTTCAATTTACTAGAAATTCTATGTTAAGCTGCTTTGACACAATCTACATTGTAAAACGCTATAGAAATAAACATGAATTAACTTGAATTGAATAGAATCTAAAATATTAAACAAAGTTGCTTACTGCTCGAACAGCTATTGACATAATGAATGCTGCTCCTCTTTATGTTGGTCTATGGGTGTTTATGTGGGTAATTGGCCCTTAAACACTCCCAGAAGTTGTCTGTCCGATCATCGTTTTTGACCCGGTGGCACTGAGCTCTTCCTGCCAACTAAACAAAATCTCATTATAGCCACATCACTGCACGCACACACACACACACACACACACACACACACACACACACACACACACACACACACACACACACACACACACACACACACACACACACACACACACACACACACACACACGCAGGCAATAGCGCATTCTCTTACTTTTTCTGTATTTCAAACACATACTGGAGATGTAGGAAAACAAACTAAGCGCCTTTTAAAACAAACACATTTCTTACACGTAGAATAATCGAGTCACCATATATACATCTAGACACACACACATATACATCCACAAAAGCACACATTCTCCAGCTCCCAGCATCGTTATAATGAGAGTGTAGGCCAAGGCATATGGCTATGATGGATTTATCCAGATGAAGTGCTGATTATTTAAACGAGTTTTACTCATCTTTTAATGTCTGACTAATTCTGCTCACCCAGGGCTGTTGACCTTGAGCAAGGTACGTTTGCATGTGTCCATTTGTAAATGAGAATGCCACAGATAAAAGTACACTGTGAGACATAAGCATTTCTTACTCGTTCCTTCCAGAAACGAACTAAATGCTTAATGAACATCTTGTTTACAAATCTAAATTTTTATGAGCATAGTGTTCCCACATTTTATAGTTCCATTTTTACACTCCTCATTTTTTGCATGGAAATATATAAAAAAAAAAAAGACCTCATCATTTGCCATGCTCGGGTGGTTCCTTTATTCTCTTCAAGACAAAAAAGATATTTTAAAGAATGTTGGAAACCAGGGGTGGCATGATGGCTTAGTGGTTAGCACTGTCGCCTCACAGCAAGAAGGTCGTTGGTTCGAGTCCCAGCTGGGTCAGTTGGCATTTCTGTGTGGGGTTTGCATGTTCTCCCCATGTGGGTTTCCTCCGGGTGCTCCGGTTTTCCTCCACAATCTAAAGACATATGGGTGAATTGAATAAGCTAAATTGGCTGTAGTGTATGTGTGTGAATGCGAGACTGTATGGGTGTTTCACAGTAAGGGGTTGCAGCTGAAAGGGCAACCGCTGCGTAAAGCATACAGTATGCTGAATAAGTTGGCGGTTCATTCCGCTGTGATAAATAAAGGACTAAGCCGAAGGAAAATGAATGAATGAATGTTGGAAATCATTGAGATGCATAATAGGAAAAAATTCTATGGAAGTCAATGCCTTCAAGTTTCCAACATTCAGAAGAAAGAAACTCAAACAGGTTTAAAACAAGTGGAGGCTGAGTAAATAATGAAAGAATAATAATAATGTGTTTGTGTGTGATCTCTAAACAAACTAAAGTAAGCCACAATTGCTCAATCATAGTTATTCTTTTAAATTAGGGACACTGAAATCATTTTGGGTACTTGAAATCAATGTTTAGTCGTTAAAATGTTCTTTTGTTTTCTTTTTTAAATAAACCCAGTTCCTGCACAAATGAATGTAACAATGAAAAGAAAAAGGATATTGACCAATTCTCTAAAAATGTCAAATTACTTAATAAATAAAACTGAGTTTGTTTATATTAGGTGGCCTTAACTACACTCTCAGAAATAAAGCTATGAAAGCTGTTACTTTGGTGGTAGCTTTTTAAAAGCTACACATTTGTACCTAAAGGGTCCCTTTTAATACCTCAAGGCTAAAAAGTACAAAAGTGTACCTCTTAAAACACTTAGGTATATAAGCTTTTGAGGTACCATTATGGACCCTTTAAGTACAAATGTGTATCGTTTAAAAAGGTACCACCCCAGTGACAGCTCTTGTACTTGTTCTTCTATTTCCGAGAGTGAACTGTGTACTTGCATTAAAAAAAGTACTTACTGAGTTCATAATGTATTGCAGATCACTCCTGAGATGGGATACAGGTAGGGTTAGGGGCCGGTTTGGTGGTATGTGTAGGTTTAAAAAGGTGTAAGGGATGGCCAACAGTGTCATCACTATTGTAATTACAGAAATTAATTACAGTTAAATTACGTGCAGTTATTTAATCAGTTATAGGTACAATGTAAAAACGTGTATTTGCACAAAAAATACATTGTAACAACTGATTAATTTCAGTGTAAGTGCATATAAGTAAGGCCACTTAATATAAAAGAATACAACAAATTAACAAATAATAGTAAATTGAAGGTGAAACTAGGGGAATAAAGTAAACAGATAAAATAAAGCAAATAACACAACCTTCCTAAGAACATAAGAAAACAGAAATTCTGCTAACTGAAGAACAGGTCAACTGACCAGCTTGACCTTTTTCCATATCCCAGCAGCTTTTGACGATAATGGAATATGAATGCAAAGCAGGCTGGAACAAATGAAAAACAAACAGATGGTAAAACAGGAAAAGGCAAAGTCTATTTCCAGTAGGTCACATCTATTTGCTTACACATAATCACAAATGTGCACATACAAGCGAAAATCGACATCACAAGGACTGGTGACGTCTCTAAGTAAATATGGCCTGTTTGCAGTACGCTATACTCTGACTGTCACTATTAAACAAGCTATGTAGAGCCAGTGAATTCAACAATGCAGAAAATGCAGAAACTATCTAGAAATTCAGTCATAATAATAGTCATAGAGAATCTACTTTATAATCTAATGAGTCATTTGGACAGATTTGGATTAAAGTGTGTTATGGACTACACAAAATAGCTGTAAAAAGAAATTTATTTACATTTTTTTGAAATGCGTTATGGGACCTTGATCTTTTTTTCAACAACTTTTAATCTTGAAAAGTGACTTTTATTGTTGTTTAATATTTACAAATTACATTTATTAGTTTAAATTGATATATTTACTGGGTTGGTGTTGTTTATTATGCTACAAAAACCTTGTAATAAACTGCTAGTACATTATTTTATAGACCCATTTCTCTATATATTATTACATTATATTATTTCAAACTACTAAAATGTCAATAAAAGTCACTTTGTTAAATTGTCGACAGAGCAGAGATCGAAATCCCATGATGCATTTCACAACCATGAATAAAAGGAAAACACTTGTGAATCACAAAATCATGGAAACTGTAAATTAACAGATATTTTTACAACATAATATAACATTAAACCTCACTAAAACCTCACACTATTTATAAAAAAGAAATCTGCACACTCTGCATGTCTGTGCGAAGCGTGTGTGATGTTCATTGGCAGCAAAAATTTATTGCTACTGTAATTATTACTAACTTAATAATATTAACAACAAAAATATTATTATTTTTAATTATTGTTGCTGTTGTTCATATTAATTATTAAGTAATTTTTTATTATTTTATTAAGGTTAATCACAAGTTTTTTTTTTTCCATGTTTGATATTTAAAATGGACCAAATTTGTGAAAAAAATTCATGTATTTTATGAAGTCCCCAAAAATGTAATTTGTAGAAAAATATGTCAAATTAAATGTAATTGTGGTGGTTCATTCCACTGTGGCGATCCCTGATTAATAAAGGCACCAAGCCGAAAAGAAAATGAATGAATAAATGAATAAAATTGTAAAATGCAATAATGACATCTATAGTAGAGAAACAGATACTATGAAAATCAGAAGCTATTTTCCATCCACCTATTTTATGTGCATTTTAGATATGCGCATAAAAACTGGTTGATTGAAACGTCATGATGCGCATTAATTTTGAAAATGCACATAAAAAACATGCGCATAACTGAGTAGGATAAACTTTTTATTCGGTAAGAAAAGATGCGCATAAACTGCGATGGAAACAGTTTTACCACACAAATTCCAGTATGCGCATTGAAAAAGGTCATGTGATTTTGTTTTAAGAGATCATGTGATGATAAAAATGTGTGTGAATGGACAAACCAGCAGGCTGAGCACATTGCTGTATAAACCATCTGAAATGTTGTTTTGGTCATTCTAAAATGCCTTACCGTTTAAGTATTAGTGTTATTATATTATTAATGATTTCCAAAATCATGATTTCCGTCTGACACCTTCAAACACTACCGTGTGTTCACTGCGTGTCAGGATTGCCTTCTGAGGTGCAAGTCATTTATTAGATGAAGAAAAGATTGGCGCAGCTTCTCCTACTGCAGAAAATTCTGTTTTTACTGTTAAGATTTGGCGCCAGTTAATCAGGAAGTGACGATTTTGTTCGCTTTGACTCGTTGGATTGAAATGCTGCTTTATTCGCATGTCTTTCATGCAATAATCCAGTTTTCCGCATAAAGTTCATTCGCATTTTTGGGACGGAAATATAGCTACTGTTAACCATTTCCAACATTCTTCAAAATATCTTCTCTTGTGTTGAACAAAAATTGGATGGTTTTCTTTTTTTGGGTGAATAATTCCTTTAACCATAAAAAAAAGAAGTCATCAAGAAAAATTTCAATGAAAAAAAAATGGAATCCAGAATAACCAAAAAAAATGTGGAAAATAGATTTTAAATGTTTGCATATTCCAAATATGCAAACTATAAGACACTATAGAAACACTAGAAACAACAAAACCCTCTCATGTGCTTTCTTGAAATATGTCTCGTGTCGAAAAGACTCAGGACTCTGTACAATGAATCAGGCATACTGTGTGCTGGAGACAGTCATTATAACAGAGATCAAACTCTGACTCGTGTGTGTGTGTGTGTGTGTGTGTGTGTGTGTGTACACATCAAGCTAGGGGGGCATTTCCCAAAGAGAAGACGTGCCACTTGGATCGGTAAATCACCATCAGAGCCTCCCTACGCTCTCCACCCCCAGTCAGACTGAGAGCCTGTCAGACCCGATCAGCTCATCCGGCCTCCTCCGGGACACATACACACACACTGACAGACAATCTCTATTATCAAATACATACAGCATTTCCATCTTAAAGCTTTACACAACTTTGTACACTGAAAAAAAACGATTCATTGTATTTAGTAACTTTTTTAAGGTAACGGTTTATATGGGCTAAATTGAAACCATCAAATGAAGGTGAATATTACTAAATTTAATTTGTTTGGTTTAAATTCCGACCATATAAATCATTTGCAATAAAAAAAATGTAGTAAATCTAATGTGTACACACTAAAAAATCAAATAAATAAATAAAAATCATCTCTACATGCTAAAAATAAGAAGCTAGGTTTCATTTGAGAAGTTTTATTAGCTCCCGCTGGATGAAAATAGCTGTAATCCGCAGAGAGAGTCAATTTGAAATGTATTTGTGATAAAAAAAAAGTCTGGAGATTGTGGAGGAGGGAGAGGTAAGAAGTGTGTCTTATTAATTTATGTGCTGCTGGGCTGGTCTAATGAGATTACAGGCAGAGATGGTAAGGAGACAGAGCTGTGAGTCAGGCTAGCAGAAGAACCCAGAGCCCCGGGCCCCTGCTCTGCTTCAGGGGCCCCTCACCTTAAAGCCTGCGCTACTGCAGCTTATCACACACACACAGACCTGCATGAGTCAATGGCTATGAGGAGCTCTAGCGCACATATGCGGACACACACACAAACGGAATAAAGAACTCAATATTTTTTAAATAAAAAAATATATATATAATAATTTTTTTATTAATGATTATATTTGGTCATTTATTTTTTGTACTATAATTTTATACTTTTGCTTATTTTTAATGAGATTTTAGTATGCTTATTTTTTAATTCTGGATTGTTTATTGTTTTTATTCAGTTTTAAACCAGCATTTTTCATATCACGTGACCACATGCAATAAAGTTACTGCTTATGTGCTATTCGGTTTGTATGTATTTCTATTGTGAGTTTGATTACCATCTTGCATGGCATTTATAGCCATACTGAAAGCACCAGCAGATGGTTTATCTCATTATTGAAAATAAAATAGCATAGTAGACTAAGGGTGCTTTCACACCTGTAGATCGATTGTTTTGTTACAATGTTGCACGTTGTTCTTGGTGCGGTTTGCTTTCACTTTCTAAACGGACCAAAATAGCTAAAACAAGTCACGTGCGAGTATAAACTCTCCTCACATTGGTCAGAGTTTCACGCTCAGCTGTCATGCGTCCTTATTTGAATTTATGGTAATGAGCAAAAAATTGCTTTAATTTAAAAGCTGTGCTTTAATTACATCCACAGACATCATCACCAAGTATAAATCAGAGGTAAGATTTTCTCATACTTAGCCGTTGGCTAAAATTATGCATTATAGGCTTTACATTATAGAGAGAAATAACAGATAAACCAAGACTGCTGTTCGGTCAATTTTCAGCAAGCTTTCACTTTATTATTACATGAAACGCACATTTACCGGTAGGAATGACATCTCGTCCTCATAATTCTCTCTTGATATAGCCGTATATGCCATATCCATAATACATTGTGATATAGCCTGGTTCATATCAAATTGCTTTTTCACTACAATCGATCCGCTCCAAAGTTCGTTTCAATTGAGCCAAGACCACCTCATTTAGGCGATCTCGGACCGATTGTTTTGGTGCGGATCCAAGCGCGATTGCTGGATTCACATATGCCAAACGAACCACGCTAACTGGGTTCTGGAACAAAAGTCTAGGTTTGAAAGCACCCTCACATTATATGTATTTATTATATTTTAGTCCAATGGTCTCAAACTGAATTCCTGGAGGGCCAGAGCTCTGCACAGTTTAGCTCCAACCACCTTCAACTCACACCTGCTTAAGAGTCTCTTGTAGTCTTGAACACCTCGATTATTTGGATCAGCTGTGTTTGATAGTGTTGGAGCAAAACTGTGCAGAGCTGCAGCCCTCCGGGAATTCAGTTTGAGACCTCTGGTTTAGTCCAAAAGGATAACTTTTCTTGGATTTTGATTTTAAGTCATCAATTAATTAATAATTGTATTCATCAAATAATAAATTCATCAATTTATTCATCAACTAATAATTTTTTTTTGTTACATTTGGGTCAATGTATTTTTTCCCTTGGGCAGAATACATATTTTGATTAACATTAAAATACATTTTTCATTTTCAACCGAGTCAAAAAACTATTATTTGAGGGTAATTTATAAATTTAGCTATAAGAAATTACAGTCAGAGCAATAGCCTGGTGGTTAGTGTGCTAACAGAAGGTGTGGAAGCATGCTATTCCCTTCTCTCTACCCACTTCATTCCTGTCTACCTACTGTTCTGTCAAATAAAGGCAAAAATGCCAAAAATAAGTCTTAAAAAAATTACAGTACATTTTTAGGTTGGTCCAAGGCAAGATTATACTTTGATTTAAAGTAAAAAAAAAGATAGTTTTCTACTTTACACTAAAGTAATATATATATATAGTAATATATATATTTAGTGTATCTATGTTAAACAATATTTTCTAAATATTTTCAAATTTAACCTCTTCCCAAGAGGGAATACCAGCAACTATGAAGAATGCTTGAATATATGTTGTCATGACTTTGCAATCAAAAAGGTCTTTATAATGGAAGTCAATGGGGCAAACATAACATAAACAGCCACGAACATAACAAAAGGATAGTAAATTTATTTATTTTCAAAGCGTTTCCAAAAATATGTGTCAAAATAAGATTTGTCACCAAAAATCATTCCATTTGCTGAAACACAGAGAAAACTGTGGCCAAATTAAGACTCATGAAAATAGATGAAAACATCTCGAACAGCACATAACGGTTAAAAATAAAGGTTCCATGAAGAACCTTAAACGTCCATGGAAACGTTTTACAGTAAAAAAAGGTTTTTTAGATGATCAAAATGTTCTTCACACCAAGAATACATGGCTCTCCTATGACATTACTACAAAATGTTGTAATAGCATAACAAGCTTATAAGAAAATTGTAACTTGTTATTTGCCAGCCTACAACAAATGTTTTCCCTTTCCTTTTTTTTTTAAAATTCTCCCTCACCTTGCTCATCAGTCTGGCACATTCCTAATGCTACGACATTAGCCTCGTCATGCAAAAGAACCGGAAGCTCTGAACAGGTTTTCTGGCATCTCTCTAGGTTCTCTCAGCATTTGCTCTCCTCTTTTCCATTTGCTCTTCTCTTTCTGATGTCAAATCCCCTGCTACAAGGTGTCCGCGTTTAGCCTCAGCCGTGCGTATGGGGAAAGACTCTTAAGACGGCATTATGAGTTTGAGTGTCCTGGTGTGACGTGTGTGAGGATCAAGGCTCTTAGGGCAGTCCTGGCTAAACTAGCTAAACGTTTCCGGCCAAGGCTTCCCTCACTCCTGGTGTCTCATCATGGCTTTTCCCAAAATCTTTGTACTGGTCCGTGCCACAAATAGGGAAAAGAAGGGACGAATGCGCTTTTGGACATGGCTAATAGGCTTAATGGGGTAGCCTGACCTAATATGATCACCATATATGTGTGTGTATGTGTGTGTATCTAGAGCATATTACTACACATACACTAGTATGGCCGTAATCATGGCTATAATTGTAAAGTTTAAAGTAAATGATACACTTAGGTGGTATATGAGGTTTTGTGTGGAATATGTATATAAACAGACTGCACTACATATTGAAGCATGGCATATTGGATTTTTTTTAGATAAGAAAATATTTTGGTGTATTAATATTAATGTTTATAAATTTATAGAATATTTCTATATTACATTTATCCAAAATTGAACATTCTGTAATAGTCCATTTAATTCAAATAGGTTTGAGTTGCTTTCTTCTGTTAAACACATTTCTTTTTTGCAGAATTATGAAAACTAATAATATTAGTGGAATTCCATAGTATTTTTAAATGATTAAAACACTTGCCCCCGGTTTCACAAACAAGGTTTAAGGATAGTCTTGGATTAAATTGCATGTTTGAGCTGTCTCAACTGAAAATAACTTGCAGTGAGATGTCTTAAAATATGTCAGTGTCATTTTTTGTTTACAGGTGCACACCAGTAATGTATTTTTTTAAGGCTAATTTTATAAATGTGGCTTAAATGGCCTAATTTAACTAAGGTCTAGTCCTGGCTTAAGCTAAACCCTGTTTGTGAAACTGGGCCTTGATGATACATAAGAAAACCTGAGTAGTTTGAAGTATATAGTATTAATAAAGTATAGAATATTAAAATTAAAACAATTAAAATTAGATTGCTGCTCTATGATCCTTAAATTTAGTATACAGTATATTTAAAATATAACTGTATGTATGAAATATGTGTATATATTTTTATTACATTTATAATATTTAATTTTTTTTTAAATATTTAATACATTTTAGTATAAAAGTTAACAATAAATCATGAATTGTACTTCATAGCAATCAGATTTGGTTCTTGTAAACAATGTATGCAGATATTGTGGAGAGCATGTGCAAAGTTCTTGAATGACCTAGTAATTAAGCGGATGATTTTGCAATGTGCTGTAATGTAGAAGTGTGTGTAAATGTGCCTCATAATCCCTGATGGAATTCCCTGATCAGTAAGACGGTGTGTGAAGTCAGTTCTCTGTAATCCTAATCCCAACTCCACGTCAGAACGTGCACCGGGTCCCCCATTTCGTCACTTCGTATTGACAGGATTAGCAGCTCTTTATTCCTCCTGCTGACCGGCAAATCCATCAGCAGCTCATCTGCATCACATGCTGGGTTTCCCTGTTCTATTCCATTACAATTTTAGGCTACTAAAACTGTACAATATTTACTGTATTAAATATTTTCTAAACCTACTTCCTGGGTTCCCACTCTAAGCTAAATGTCATACTTTCACTGCTGTGTTGAGCATGGAATAGACTAGGCATGGGATGATAAGATTTTTTTTTCACAGCAGCATTTCCTTAAAATTATTTACTGTAGCCTGACATGTTTACTGTTGCAAAATATTTTAAATGTTTCTTAAAAAAATATATTGTGTTCAAAGGGGAAAAAAGTAAAACATTTTACCCAGACATTTAAAAAGAATATATTTTAGAGCAATAATCACAATACCGTGAAACTGTGATACTTTTATCTAATCTTAGCATACCATCAGAATCTTATACCGGACCATGCCTAGAACAGACTATTTTAACAGGTACAGCCTGGTGACTGCAACTGACTCAAGTGACTGCCGCCAGACAAGCGAGAAAGGAATAAAACGGCACTGAAAACTAGTCATAACCATAGGCAAAACGTTAAATAACTCAATTAAAAAACTCGGTACAGAAAAAATACATTTTGATCAATGAAAAAGTACAATTTAAAATGACAAAGAGAAATCCGTGATATTCCATGACTTGTACAAAAAATGTAATTCCCTGAAAGTCAATGTCTGCAATTGACTTTTTAAAATTTCATGATATTGCAGAAATGTCATGACCCATGGGAACCCTGTAAACCACCCTCAAAAATGTTTCTACATTTTTATATTTAATTTAGTGTCATTAAGCATGATTTATGAGATGTAGTCCTGTGACGATCAACAGCGATCACCAGGCTTGCAAGTTGCTGATAAACACGCACCTTCACCCAGCTAGTAAGATCGAAAAGCAACGCCGTCATACCGCCCCATAGTGTTCATTTAAAAAATTAAATGCAGCCATACGTGCTCCTGGCTACATAATTGGCGATCTCCAGAAATGTATTTTAGGGCTACGTTTTCAGAATGAGCCTATGTTGCTATTTATACACCACACTTGCACACACACATTGCCGAGTCTTGTTTCTTTCATAAATATCACAAAGCGTTTTACCTGTTTGGATTTCCTGTGTCTTGTTTCTAACCTTGTTGATCCTTTGCCGTCTAGCCTGACCTCTTGCCCGTATTTCATCCTATGCTCCTGTTTTGTTCCTGCATTGACCATTGCCTGTTTGACCTGTCTTCAATAAACTGCACTTGGATCCTCACGTCTGTTGTCGACATAAGCTTTGTTACAATTCCACACAAGAACTAAAAAATTGCCCCCACAAGATCACAAATTTCAAATGTTAATGTCTTATGAAGTCATTTGAACCCCAATATGTACAATATCAGGTTCAGTTAAACAAAAATAAAATCCAGTAGCTCATTTAGAATACTCCTAATTCGCTGACATCATAACAAGCTTAAAGAGCCCCTATTATGGTTTTTTGAAAATGACCTTCTATACAGTGTGTAACACAGCTCTAAGTGAATGAAAACATCCAGCTGAGGTTTAAATCTAAAAGTGCAGCATGTTTAAAGCTATTGATTCTTATCGAAATATTTGACTCAGAGTCGAATAAACCAATCGAGTTGGGTTCGGATCTTTTGCTTGATCGCATCGACGTCGATACGGTACATCACCAAATATGTACTTCCAGTTCCGTTAAAATGTCCTCCACACACTAGTGAAGGCGCGGGGAATCATGGGACTGATCATGAGGCGAAGATGACGATCATTGACAGATGGAGATTCGGCTGCAGGCAGGGCCGGAGCAAACTGAACTGGAGCTCTAGGCAAAAGATGATCATGCCGCTCTCAAACCGAAAGCGGAAACGAGAGACAGGGGTGTTATTGCGCGTACGACATCGAGGACCAGGACGGTGGGGGGATTGTCGTGGACGCCGCCCTCTCTATTTTGCCGCCCCAGTCGGCCGCCTGGGTCGCCTCTATGGACGCGCAGGCCCTGGCTACTGGGAATAAAAGGTTAAAGTTAATTTTCACAACAATACCACAGTATAGCCAAACGTGTGCTGTGTTTGTTCCTGTCATTTTTCTGATGATTGATACAATAACCTACGCTGCAGTGCAGGATTCGCCGGCCGTTTTCTATTGAAGGAGCAGCTGAGACTATGGGACTTTGTCAGACTTTGACCGGGACTTTGTCAGTAACTGTTAAGTTACAGTTCAAACGGACCAGTTTCTTCTTCGTCCAGATCATAACATGTAAGTGTCATTAAATTGTTGCTTCGTTTTGTGTAGTTTGCAAAATATGTGTTGAAAAAAAGGTGTGTTGTAACTTGTAATCGCTCAGCGTGGCTTGTAATCACATATCGATTATAGATCAGTGCTTGTACTGTATCTCTCAGTTTAAATCTGTATGGGTGTTGTTTACATATCGTGTCCAATACCAGGTTAAAAACGTGACGCGTGCTTCTTCTTTTACCGATCTTAAGTGCGTTTCTGAACTGGCGATCTTCTACTGTTTGCCTTTGCTATGGCCACCATCAGCTGTTCCTCACACGCGCGGCGCGGTTAATTTTCAAATTAGTTCAACTTTTGGATTAATATTGAATGTGTGTTGTTTTTATTTGGGGTTAGGGTTATGAGTAGAGCAATATGCTGGTCTTTAACTGCATTAATTTATTGCATTCCTGCATTGGGCTCTCATATACTCTCTGGCTGCTATTTCATAGTTGTGGTGGGCTTTTCTCTCTGTCTCGTGCTGAACGACCAATCGCAACAGACTGGGTCATCGGTCTAATCAGCACAGATTAGCTTTGCGCTAAGGGGGGGGGGGGGGGGGGGTGGATTGGGAACAAATGAATAGCTGAATGAATCATATGGGAGTTGTTGGGATAATTAGGTAAAAATAAATGCATATTATAAGACAATGAAATGCACGCCTATCAGCATGTTGTTGGAGTTGTTGAAATATGACCTTTTTAATGCAAAATAGGGGCTCTTTAAGAATAATTTGGATGCACACGTGTTGTACTGTAATCTAGGAGAAAATTATCTATGTAAATAATCTATGTACTTATTAATGAACGAGAGCCATTGTTTGTTTGTTTGGTATGTTTAGGTTCATATTCATAGGTGAACAGGACCAAATGTGTCAATTTCTTTTTTGGTCCGGACCAAAATACTGCAAATGCCCACCCTAGAACATGCACACTATGAAATATTACTAATAGGAGCAATACATTTTTTGTGAATCTCATGATTTATCATACTGTCAAATATTCAGCTAAAAGTGTTTTTTGTGTAACCTTAACATGTAACCTCCCCTGACCTGACATATTTTATATAAACCGGGTTACAGAACATTCTTTTTTTTTCCCACAGCGTGGCTGCAGTTACCAAACTCCGCTGTGTGAACTCTGACTATATCTCAAGTAATAGATCAGTCACAGTGGCTCTGAATGACTTTCTTTGTCTCCCTGTGCTGCTACGACCGGAAACGCACACACGCACACACTCGTGTACATACAGCATTCGGAGAAGTTTTGCGTAAGTATGCGCAGGCCACCCGCATTGGTCATGCTGTTGTTTTAGGACTGAATCGTCAGCAAACGCCCAACTGTCTTTGGGCAGCAAATCACAGAGCGCCACTCCAGACATAAAACCATCCCAGAGTGCATCTCAGGATCGTCTCACTCTGGCTTGCTTTTAATTTGTCAGTCCTCGTCTCCTGCTTACTCTCTCTTTAAGACAAACCCCCGTAGGAGATAAAAAGACAATGACGACTCTCACACTCCCTTCAGCGCAGAACACTACAGGCAATAAACTTTTCATTTGACGTCTGTGTTTCTGCCTCTACTTCTTTTCAAATGCTCTCATTTTTCATTTGCGCTCATGTCAAACTCGCTGCTGTCACAGCGTGACTTTGTAAATTGTGCAGTGACTGGGATCAGCGTGCCACCAGTATATATATGTGTGTGCTTGTGTATTTGCGCAGTCTGCTAGGCGGCTATCATCAAGGGAACAGTGAATAAAATCCATAACTTTCATTGACATTTCTGTGGCAGAAGCAGGAAGATCTGGATTTACACACTGAAAAGAGGCAATGAAGGAGAAATGCTATCAGACTCACCCAAGATCAGGGCATTTGCATTGAAACATTCTGTGCTCCAAAACATTCCCTTAAAAAACAGTCACACTTTTTTTTTGCTCTAATTCTTGGTATTTAAAAACCATCCAATAAGACTTTTAACTCAATAAACTCCTAATTTGCTGCACATAGAATATGTAATATGTACTACAACCTTTATAGTTGTTTCTAGTTGTTGTGGAGTTTGCTTGTTCCCCCCTGTGTTCGAGTGGCTTTCCTCCGGGTGCTCTGGTTTCCCACACAGTTCAAAGACATGCGCTATAGGTGAAATGAAAAAACTAAATATGCCGAAGTGTATGAGTGCATGTGTGAATGTGAGAGTGTATGGGTGTTTTCCAGTAATGGGTTGCGGCTGGAAGGGCATCAGCTTTGTAAAACATATGCTGAAATTGTTGGCGGTTCATTCGGCTGTGGCGACTCCTGATAATCAGGAACTAAGCCAAAGGAAAATCAAGGTTTCTGCAGGTTTTACCAAGTTAAATGTAAGACTTTTTAAGGCATTTTTAAGAGCGTTATGAATTAAATTTTAGACTCATAAAGGGCTAAAGGCTAAGAAATTATTCATATGTCCCAGATAGAAAAGATTTTTAATTGCCCTATCAAAAAAGAAATATAATTTATTACATTTAATGTTCCAATAAAACATTAATAATAAAAAATGTAAATATTTTAGATGTTTCATAGCAAAATATTTTAAATGTTGTGTAAAAACAAGCAATCTCTACTTGTATAAATACACTTTTTTTTCAACTTAAACTTTCTTTAAAATAATAAAATAAATTAAAAAACGTTTTAAAGGTTTTAAAAACAATAATAAACTAAACCTATGCACAACAATCTGTCCAGGGGTCTGTTTCCGAAAACCATCGTTAACCAACTAGGGTCGCAAGTAGGTTATTTATTAAGTATATGTACTGTATTTGACATGGGCCTGTTGGTTAGAACATTTCTGCAATAATTTGCATGTGTCAAATTGTAAAAGAATTCAAAATATAAATAAACAATATCCTACTTAATAATAATCATCATCATCATCGTCGTCATCATCATTAATATTATTATTAAAGTATGATTTCTTTCATTTCCTAATAAATAATAAATATTAAATGTAATTTCTTAATAACTAGCCTCATTATTTATTTATTTATTTATATGATTTATATATGATATTAGAATACGTGTTAGCTTTTGTAAGTGATTTTATGTTTTAGAATAGAATATGGAATATTCTTAATAATATTTGTAATGGAAACATAGGCCCTATATGTGCCATAAAATATATATTTCAATTAATATGGAAAACGAGTGCATGGTTTTACCAAAACTAATACATAAAATTATTTTATTAGATATTAAATATTTTGTGAAAAGAAATTGAATTGTTCTATTCATAGGTTGATGACTGGATGGAGGCAGAACTGAACGCAAGCTTGTAACTAATCAGTTTCAATTATTGAACATGTCACTAGAAAGAAATCCATTGAAAACTGAGTGGTGAGTCCATAATTAATTAATTTACAAAGTCTAAAAATTTCATCAATTAGTAATCCACATTAAGAGCAGCAACAAACTTCTATTTTTAAATAAAGATGTACTTTAAAAACGTATTACTGTAAATTGTAAAAGCCTATAAAATGCTACATATTAATAACTTGTTAATTGGTCAATTGAAATTGTCCTTAAAATATATGGTAAAAAAACCTTTCTTACATTCAATACACTGTAAAGAATGTTGACTTAACTCAAAATTGTAGGGCAACTTGCTGCAGAGCTTTTTGAGTTGACTCAACTTTTAACCCAAGTACTGCACTTGACTCGATTTAAGTTGAGCAAACTCAAAGATTTCCTGAAGCTGGTTGTCTTAAAATTTTAAGTTGAGTCAACTTTTATTTTACAGTGTATGTTTTTACAATAAAATATTGTAATATTTAAAGTTTTGGGCAATGAAAGAGTCATGTATGTTACAGTAAAAAAAAATTCACAAATTGTTGTGTGACAGCTGTGTGATCAGTTGATATTTTTAATTGTAAAATTAAGTTATACCTGTAAAACCCTTACAGTGCACAGTCAATTTCCGTATCTTGCTGACCCAAGTCCTTTTAAGCTTAAATTTAGGGTTTTTAAACCATTTTAATGAAAATATATATGTTAGCAATCATGCTAGGGCACAGTAATTGATGTTACGTGAATGAATGTGTATCTCACTCGACCAACTAACAATTGATAATGATAATGTGAGTTTTCCAAACATTCTTAGGAACTTAATTTAACATTTAAACAGCAAAAATTAGCTAAAACAATCCATTTTCTCATTATGCAAAAATCCTGACAACATTTTCCATTAAATGCACTGCACGTCTACATATTTTAAATCTAAATATCTTAACTCATCCTTCAAGTGAAAACAGCTTCTCTGTGGTGCCAGAATTCTCCAATCATTTAGTCCACTTAAACATTACACCAAATTTAGAGACCAATCTCTGTCAGGTTTTCTTTCTTCTTCTTCTTCATCACTATTTCTTTCACTCATTCAACCGCCAACTTATCCAGAATATGTTTTACGCAGCGGATGCACTTCCAGCCGCAACCCAACACTGGGAAACACCCATACACCCTTGCATTCACACACATACACTAAGGCCAACTTCGCTTATTTAATTAACCCTTTAACGCATGTCTTTAAACTGTGGGGGAAACCGGAGCATCCGGAGGAAACCCACGTGAACAGGGGAAGAACATGCAAACTCCCCACAAAAATGCCAAATGACCCACCCGAGGCTCGAACCAGTGACCTTCTTGCTGTGAGGCGATCATGCTACGCACTGTGCCGCCGTAACGCCCTTTAATATTTAATTTTTATTAAAAAACTTGTGATTTCATTCCGATGTAGATTTAGAGTTCATTTTACAAGGTAAAGAGTTTATGGCAATTAAATGACTTTTCCTGGGTATTGCTATATGTGAAATAAATTATTTTACTGTTATCATACTTTTGAATCACTGATTATGAGACAATTTAAGTAGTTTTTTCAGAATACTCAGATATTTTTATTCATGTTTAGTTGGTGCTGTAACTAGTAGTAAAGAAGAGATGGTCGATTCATGTATCGGTTGAACAGATACGCTACAACAATCTGTCACTCCACAGTAACGAATGCTACATCTGCATTTACGATTAAAATGTTGTATTAAATGTGACAGAAGCGAAAAGCTGAGCCATAGATTTATCTTTTTGCCTCCCTCTTACTAACACTTTCAAATCCTGAGAACTAGTGTAGCCATCTGCATCCACAGGTAGCCACAAAGTCCCTTCATGAAGTAATATGCAGACTAAAATGAGTTTAAAATAATAATAATTCTAAAACATTTTTCACCTGCGTCACTTCGACTGTAACATTCTAGCTGTTTCTTATCTGTTCCGTCTGGCATTTGGGAAAGGTCAGTAAAGAATGTGCTTTGTAGATGGCGAGCCTGTTCTGTACAAACCCAAAATCGCAGCTTTGCTCCTCGCCTTTGTATCGCTGTATCCTGAAACATTTAACTAATGCTGTGCCATTTCAATGCACAATAGAAGGTGGCTGTTTTAGAGCAGGCTGGTGTGTGCTGCTCGTTTTCATGTTCTGTGTAGATGAAAGACATAAACCGGCCTCCATGACAACAAATAAACAACCTGGACAATTTCCACAGCATCTGCTGCACTTTCATTCATTAGCGTAAACGTGCATGATTTTTTATGTGTGTGCGTGTTTGTCAAAAGGGTCTCGCCGACTTCATTCTGTGGGGCTTTGTGAACTTGTGAGTCATAATTCTGACGATGAGTGTCTTTCCACCGGAACAACTGCCACAAGAAACAGAAAGAATAGAGCAGTCAGCTTTTTTTCTATTGCCAGTTCTTAAACAAACATACGCACAAACCCAGTTTTTGGACCATTTTGTTCCATGGTCCTACAGTTTGATTGCAAAAGAATCATTTTTGTAGACAGAAATGTGAATGTGTGGTCTGTTTTAGGTTAAATCAGAAGTCTATTCCCAATAAGACAATCGAGACATGTGGGGCTATGATTCTGAATCTCTTTAGCACTGTATATCTGCAAGCAAGCTTGTATGTGAAGAGTCATATGCTGTTCTGCAATATTCTTCTTTATAAACACATTAGCAGTTTCACTATCCATTTAACTGAACTAAAGGCCAGATTTACTACACAGGGTAAATTAACCCTAAATTAACCACAAATTAATTAGGTTAAAATTATTTAGAAATTAAAATAAAAGTTAAAATGAAATTTATTGGGAAAAATCTAAATCGATGATGATGATGATGATGATGATATGTCTGCAGTACCTACACCATCAACATATATGCATCAAAGGGATAGTTCACCCTTAAACTGAAAACTGTCATTAATTACTAACCTTCATTTCATTACAATCACATGAGACAACAATCAAAAATAGCGGCTTTATTCAACTGTTCCTTCTCTTAAGCATCGGTTCAGAACATGCGTTCATGTCAGCAGTGTGACACTTGTTATTGCGCATGCTAAACTGATGAGGAATTAACTGTGGATTGAAGTCCCTATTTGTGTTTTTTGTGCAAAAACAACATCATTCTCATAGCTCCATAAAATTTTCATTGAACCAATGATGACACATGGACTCTTTTAATAATGTTTTGGTACTTTTCTGTGCTTTGAACATTCCAGGGCCCTTCCTGTCTATAAAGGATTAAAGAGCACTTAGATTTCATCTAAAAATATCTTAATTTGTAAGCTATTAGTAAATCAGGCCCTAATAATATGATTCATTAACAATTGGCAAATATGTCAATTGTTTTTAGTGAGTATAAACCATACAGCAGAATCAGTGTAGCCTGATTCCCAAAATGTATGGCTCTTTTAAAGTACTAATATGCACATAGATTATGTCTTTGGAATTGAGCTTATGTTTGGCCTCAAGGATACAGGCTCTCACCAACAATACACATTCACACCAAGTCTGTTCTTATTGGACCAAAAATATAGCAATATTATTACAAAACGAATGAACATAGGCTCATTCTGAAAATGTATCCCAATATACATTTCTGGAGATCGCAAATTATGTAGCCAGAAATAAGCATGGCTTCATTTTGTCTTTAAAACGAACGCTATTTGTTATGACGCCGTTCCTTTTCACGCTTACCAGCTGACCGCTTATCTCTGAATGGACGGCTTTCCCCCTGTTACCAGTTTGTCCAGTTAGCTTGCTATGTACGTTGGAAGACTTGAGACACAGAGAGGAGTTGACCACGAAGACGGGGTTCGAGTGAAACCACTATTTGAAAACACTATTGGTTGGGTTTAGGGAAGGAGGAGGGTGGGTCAGTCAGTCTGTGTGCACTTGTGAGAAAAATTTGAGGTTACAAAAAGTGTACACAGCGGCCTCTGGTGGATTCGCGAAAACAAAAACTGCAAAAAGACGTAGCTCCTGGGACGTATTTGGCGCTCTCCAGAAATTTATATAGGGGTACGTTTTCAGAATAAGACTGCGTTGAACGAATCAGAATGCGAGTGTGACAGTGAAGCGATGTAGCAAGTAACATTTTAACACAAAGAGGCCAGCTGTAATATCACTACATTTCTCAAATATTTGCATACAACATGGATTATTAGATTATCAGACATATTTGCAGGACTGAATCCCTCCGTAGAGAGTGACAATTACTGTAAACACTGCTTTGTTGTGTACGTCGGAAGTTTGATTTGACATCACAGTTGGGTTTCGTTGGTGCTAGTTTTTAGGCCTGTCACACTAATCAATATATATGATGAGTGGCATAAAAACGTTCTTAAAATTCTTTAGCATTGGCTTGGTGTGTCCCGGCCCTAAAACATATGCCAAAATAATTGGAGCTTCATTCCGCTGTGACAAACCGTGATAAATCAGGGACTAAGCTGAAGGATAATGACTAGCGTGATGCTTCCTTACCAAAATTTCACAAAAATTAATACAAATTTTAATTGCAAACGTTGTTAAACATATGTTGTATATTATACTCTTCAAAACTATGAGGAATTTGACTTCTGAACTTTTAAATTGACATTTATACAGTTGAGAATAAAATATATAACATGCATGTTTTACAAACTTTTTCCTATGAAAGCATGGTGAACATAACTGAAAAGCAAACAAAATAAATCGGAACTGAATCAAATTAAGAATTCATAAATTAACAGCCACCCATAAATTGACAAACCATTGACAACACCTAAAAATGTCTTTCCACAAATTTAGCATGCTGAACAAACTGCATCCCTTGTAGCCATTTCTGTGTGTCAGTTTAATACCAATTAAGTCAAATAAGTGAGGATTCTGCGGTACCCCCACATTAAAGGGCACCTATGATGAAAATCATCTTTTGGAAGCAGTTTGAACAGAACTGTGTGCAAGTATAGTGTGTCCAGTTATATTGGAGTGAATAAAACACAGTAAGTCTCTATTTTTAAATATCCTGACATTAAAATAGGATCCAAATCCCTCCCATTTAGGGGCCCACCGCAACGTGATGTAGGAATGCAGTTTTCCTGAACACCAAATTGATTGACAGCCACGTATTAACATGTCTCTGCAGTAACACCTATAAATATATCAACAAGATAGGACGTGCACAAAGCAACCGGGATTAAAAGATCTGTTCAGCTCACTGTGATCATCAATCATCAACAAATGTGATCAAGAATAAATTTTACAGGTTTAAAATGTTTTAAAAACAGTGCATGTTTGTAATAAATTACAGCGATTTTACCAGCTTTATTACCAGCCGCGCGTCAGTACAATTATAAAAGAAGACGCTTCAATCCCAGTTTGTGGATGTTAAATCTGGTTTATTTTTGTACATCAACATAACGGATATCCATACAGCAGTGGATATTAACCTGTATCCACCTGTCACATTTGCAGTGCAAAAACAATGCAAAGTTAAACGCGCACGCTGTGAGTGTGTCTGTGTGTAAGTACTTGAACTTTGTAATGACATTGTGTGTGACTCATCCTTACGAAAAGGCTTGAATAAACTCCACAACAAATACATCAAATAAATAATCATTGGGAAAGTTCTTACTGTAGTATTTCTCACAAACGTTACATGAGATCTGCTGAGATCTGTCACTGTGCTGTTTATCTGACGCAGCCGAGGTGGAGATTTATGAGGCACACTCTGACAGGCATGTGGGAACGGTGGGCGGGGAGAACTAGCATTAAAGGCACAGGCCACAAAAGCAGCTACATTGTGTTCAGAGCAGAAACTCCAATATTGTGTAAGGTATAATAAATAATCTGATGGGTGTTTTGAGCTGAAACTTTACTGACACATTCTGGAGACACAAAAGACTTGTAAAATCTTTTAAAAAGTGGTAAAACAGGTGCCCTTTACTTTAGTACTATAGATAAGTATTACGAATTAATGCTGTTTCAAGCTAATTCTGAATTCCCGTGAATCTGCACAGTCTAGTGTGAAAGTGGAGAAAGTGAAAATTTTCAGAGTAAATGTGAATCAATTTGTGGTTTTCTCACAGAGCTACAAAGGCAAGAAGTGGAATACATATCCTTTTACTGATACACACACACACACACAAACGCACGTCATTAGGAACACAGTGCCTTGTTACACAAGCCCCCATGCACTGGAAACAGGATGCTGTCTTATCACACGCATACACTCAATGAGTAAACACACTCACTAACAAATTTAGAAGTGTGTATCTAAAGCCTGTCACTGCATTCGAGAGTGTGTATGTGTCGCCCGATGTGTTAAAAGTTAACGCAGAGAGCTGTTATTCACAGAATGAATCAGCAGAGAGGGAAAAAAAGGAGAAGGAAACGTTGTGGTTGAGCACGTACAAACACGTTAACGTACTCGTTCACATATATGTACACACACACAAGCACGAAAATAGCTCAGTCAGGGTAAACAACACATTTCATTCATAAAAAAAGCAGCACAAACTCCACCCATGCATGGTCTGTCATCACAGAGTCAGGTGATCTCAAACCGCACAGAGTGAGACATAACAGAGAGACATGTACCTTGAAAGGGAAATGAGCGAGAATAAAAAAAAGGAAAGAGAAACAGAGAGCGAGAAAAAAAGAATAGATCGAGAGAGATGAGGATGTTAACGGTTTTTTTCGTCATCATTAGTTCCAGTTCCTTGGTTGGTGAAAGTAGGAAACACCACAAACGTCACGTGGACAGAGTTCACTTTCCATTGTGCGCAACCCACCCCCTCACACACGCTCATACACACACAGACACACATTTGGCAACTGTACACTAGAGTCACCAGCTGCCTTTCTCTCCACCCACGAATTTCACCATTGCAACAAACAACTTTCCATGTTTCGCACAAACACTTAGACAATTACAGCATGACAGCTGCATCCATGATGGGCTGCACATCACAAAAGACTGTGTGTGTGTGTGTTTGTGTGAGATTCACAATGTGTGTCAGATGGAGCATTGTTTCTCCGGTCTATATTCAGTTCTACATTTATTTTAGTAACAGGGGAACTAAAGGCATTTATTCTTGGGTAGTTGACGCAGAGCACATCCATCAACATTTTTCTATATTAAAATCAAGATTTTAGCAAATAAAGGGAAGTGTGTATCTTTGGTCATTTGAATTTGGTCATCATTTTATTATCACACATGACAAATTAATAAGCATGTATAGCCTGTGAACTAATATGATGTCATTAAAGCTGCATTTTATTAATTTTTTTGAAACTGTTCAAAATAATTGTAGATGTCACATAATTATAACAATTCTAAAAATGTTTTAATACATTTAACACTTTAATTACTTTTACGATTTATGATTATTCTAAAAACTCTGGTTACTTAAATATTTTAGGGATGTCAATTAACCGATTAATCGTGAACCCTAATAATGCTAATCCTAATAATGCTAATCCTAATAATGTGTGTACTTTAGTAAGACATTTCAATGGCATGACTAAATGTGCAAAAATGACACTCAAAACACAAGCTTTTATTACCCAAAGGAAAACATTTTTACAGCAAACAAAAGGCTGTGTAAAAAGAATCCATGATTGATAGTTTAAGAGAACAATTTAATGATTATTTGTAAACTAATATTCAACTTGCCAATAGAATAGAATGAACAGATGTACATTTACTCATGAATGTCTATGATATGTTAAAGGTTTATGACATTTACTTACTAGCCCAGTTAATAGGTCTTTACATATATCATGAAAAAATATAAATATTTATATATCATGTTCATAATTATTGTAAAAATTATACACTCACCTGCAACTTACTAGTACCGGGTTGGACCCCCTTTTGCCTTCAGAGCTGCCCTAATCCTTCATGGCATAGATTCAAAAAGGTACTGGAAATATTCCTCAGAGATTTTTATCCATATTGACATGATAGCATCATGCAGTTGCTGCAGATTTGTCGGCTGCACATCCATGATGTGAATCTCCCTTTCCACCACTTCCCAAAGGTGCTCTATTGGATTGAGTTCTGGTGACTGTGGAGGCCATTTGAGAACAGTGAACTCATTGCCATGTTCAAGAAACCAGTCTGAGAAGATTTGCGCTTTATGACATGGCGAGTTATCCTGCTGGAAGTAACTATACTCAGGTAGGCTGTGGCAATGACACAAAGAAAATATCCCCCACACCATTACACCACCACCAGCAGCCTGAACTGTTGATACAAGGCAGGATGGATCCATGCTTTCATGTTGCTGACGCCAAATTCTGACCCTACCATCTGAATGTCGCAGCAGAAATCAAGACTCATCAGACCAGGCAACATTTTTCCAATCTTCTATTGTCCAATTTTGGTGAGCCTGTGCGAATTGTAGCCTCAGTTTCTTGTTCTTAGCTGACAGGAGTGGCACCCGGTGTGGTCTTCTGCACCTGTAGCCCATCCGCCTCAAGGTTGTGCGTTGTGCGCAAGAAGAGATGCTCTTCTGTGGTTGTAGCGAGTGGTTACTTGAGTTACTGTTGCCTTTCTATCAGCTCGAACCAGTCTGGCCATTCTCCTCTGACCTCTGGCATCAACATTCTGCTCGTTCTACACCTGCACTGTGGAGAGCATTCTCACTGGCTGCATCATCACCTGGTACGGAAACAGGACCAGCAGCAATCGCAAAGGTCTACATAAGATCGTGCGAACTGCTGGACGCGTAGTAGGAGGTGAGCTTCCCTCCCTCCAGGACATCTATACCAGGAGGTGCATGAGGAAAGCCAAGAGAATCATCAGCGACTCCAGCCACCCAAGCCATAGACATGTCTCTCTGCTACCCTCAGGCAGACGGTTCTGCAGCATCCGGTCACGCACCAGCCGACTGCCCCTGCAGTTTGCCTATAGAGCAAACCGGTCTGTGGATGATGCAGTCAACATGGGACTGCATTATACCCTACAACATCTGGACAAACCAGGGAACTAAGCAAGGATACTGTTTGTGGACTTCAGTTCTGCCTTTAACACCATTGTCCCATCACTGCTCGAGAACAAACTGACCCAGCTGTCTGTCCCTAGCTCTGTCTGTCAATGGATCACCAGCTTTCTGACAGATAGACAACAGCTAGTCAGAATGGGCAAAATCACATCCGATAGCCGCACCATCAGCACTGGTGCCCCCCAGGGATGTGTTCTCTCCCCACTGCTCTTCTCCCTGTACACCAACGACTGCACCGCAAAAGACCCCTCCATTAAGCTCTTGAAGTTTGGGGATGACACTACTGTTATCGGCCTCATCCAGAACGGCGACGAGTCTACATACAGACAGGAGGTGGAGCGACTGGCTTTATGGTGCAGATACAACAACCTGGAGCTGAACACGCTCAAAACAGTGGAGATGATAGTGGACTTTAGGAGAAACCCCCCTGCACTCCCCCCACTCACCATCATGAACAGCACTGTGGCTGCAGTAGAGTCATTCAGGTTCCTGGGCACCACCATCTCTCAGGATCTGAAGTGGGACATTCACATAGGCCCCGTTTACACTAATGCGTTTTCGTTTTAAAACGGCGAGTTAGATCAAAAACGATCCGCGTCCACACTAGCGTTTCATCTAGCGTTTCTAAACTTATCTCCGTCCACACTACTCCACCAAAAACGTATATCACGTGACCATTCGCGCACTCTGGGCATGCGCGTTCAAGTATAAACAGGAAGCATGCGTCTCGTTTGGCATTTGGTTATTGTTAGTCAACAAACGCTGGTTGAACGATGAACGTGAGCGATTAGCAAGTTCTCGAACAATAGCTTGCCTCTTGCGAATATATGCAGCTGCTGTAGTAAAAAAGGCAGAGTTTAACTGCACAATGGCGCCTAAAACGGACAATAGTGCAAACAACGCTCCCATTTCTGTGTCAATGTTGTTGTTTACAGTGAAGGCTGGTCTGCCGTCTTCCGGTAGCGTTATAGTCATGTGATAGGGGCTTGACAAGTAAGGGAAGGATACGCAATGACCCAAAAGCCCCAATCAGGTAGCGAATCTCAGCAGCCACGCCTCCGTTTTCAGATGTCTCCGTATTCCCCCATCCACACTGAGACGGAGCAGCAGCGTATTAGAATGAAAACGACCTGTCCAGCGTTTTCAAAACGCTCCGTTTTCGGGGCTCGAAAACTCCGGCGTAGTGTGGACGGATGGCGTAACTGTAGCAAAACTTATGCGTTTTAAAACGAAAACGCATTAGTGTAAACGGGGCCATAGACTCTATTGTGAAGAAAGCCCAGCAGAGACTGTACTTCCTTCGTCAGCTGAGGAAGTTCAACCTGCCACAGGAGCTGCTCGTACAGTTCTACTCAGCTGTCATCCAATCCATCCTCTGCACTTCAATCACCGTCTGGTTCAGCTCAGCTGCCAAAACTGACCTCCGTAGACTACAGCGAATAGTCCGGAGTGCTGAAGGAATCACTGGCACTACCCTTCCTACACTTCAAGAACTGTACTCTTCCAGAGTGAGTAAAAGGGCTCACAAAATCACTCTGGACGACTCACACCCAGCACACTATCTGTTCGAACTGTTGCCATCTGGTCGGCGCTACAGAGCACCAAGCACAAAAACAGCCAGACACAGGAAAAGATTCTTTCCTCAGGCCATCTACCTCATGAACAGTTAAATATTCCCCTACTGTGCAATAAACGTGCAATACTTTCTCATACGCACTTGTACACAGCACCTTATAACAATATACAATGCAATACTTTCTCACACGCATTTGTACACAGCACCTTACAACCTGTATATTTACAACATATCTGTACATACAATTCAACATCCAGATCTTTTTGACTAACTGCATCTCTGTTTAATGTTTATCGCCTTTTGCTTTCTCATATTTAATTTTGTGTTGTCACTTGTCACTTTATGTACACTGGAAGCTTCTGTTGCCAAAACTAATTCCTTGTGTGTGTGAAGCACACTTGGCAATAAAACTGATTCTGATTAAACTCAGTTCCTGGAGGGCCGCAACTCTGCACAGTTTAGTTCCAACCCTAATTAAACACACCTGATCAAACTAATCAAGTCCTTTAGGCTTGTTTGAAACCATCAGGTAAGTGTGTTAAAGCAGTGCTGGAGCTAAACTGTGCAGGGCAGCGGCCCTCCAGGAACTGAGTTTGACACCTCTGCTGTACAGGCGGCATGTTCAATCCCCCTACCCCAGCTATATACCCCTAAACCCAACCCTCATAGGAAACAATCTCTGTTATTAGATATTCAAACTACTTCATTCTGTGTGATTTAGGAGTCATTTTTCTCATGGGGACTAAAGTAAATTTTTGGCTCTTTGCACCAGAAATCTAAATACAGCTGTTCAGAAGCACAGAATAGTGCACTTACTGCACTCCAACGAAACTGTAAGGTTTATAATCTAATTAATACACATGAACCTCTTTAACATTATTAAATGTAGATGCTGAATCGCTGATTTTTGTTGGCTTGCACTGAGTCACAGTTCTAAAGTTTAATTTTAAACGGTTTATTTTATTTTCAAAATTTGAGGTGAACTATCTGCTGCTGCTTTCAGTAGTTTAGCAATAAATGTCATGTAAAATGGCATTCAAGCTCGCATTATTAGCATTTAACACTGAATAAAGTACATGAGGCGTACCTGAGGTGATCACTGTCAGTGTTGTTCACCTATGAGAAACAGAAGCTGTTTCTAAAATATAAATTTCAGGTGTTGCTTAGAACAAAAACTCCTTTTAATATGGAGAATACTCCTTCTATCGTGTGCCGTTGCTTTGATTTAGAACACGATTTAAATCAGCCTTTAGTCTCGATAGTCAGGGTTGCTCCTGATGTTAAAAATTCTGACAGATTCATTTTAAGTTAATTTAGATTTTGCAAGCATATTGCATAGTAGTAAAGCATGTTTATTTGTACTCTAAAAAGGATTTTAATCAAACGCAAGAGTAAACCGATAAAATATTAATAACAGATTAGACAATGTATACTGTATATTTCCTGTAAAGGTTTTATTTTGCTGGGCACTTCTCCCCGGTAAAATAAAATAATTCTTGACAAATTGCAGTTTGACTTTTTTATCAGTTAATTTAACCGAGTGTTTTCTAACATATCACTCATATTTTAATGATGTAGGCTCATAAAAGGCAAATACTGTACAAATATATCTGTTCCACTTGACATCACTGCCTTGTGGTTTTCATTGTCTACAATGCAGCTCTCCAGACAGGGGTGTCTGTGTTTGAGTGAAACAGAGATATTTCAGTTCCATTTGTAACTTGTGACAGAGACTGAAAATGCGTAGGTAAGCTTAAGGTGCGTGGGTGTGTCAGCAGAGCCTCATGACGGACCACTTCCCCTTTCTACAGGTACACAAGACACTGTTCACATGAATAGGGTCAGGCGGTCAGACAGAATTAGCTCTGATACGTGTAGCATCCATAAAAGGACATCTATCTGGCATTAGAAAGCACACACACACACAGTCTGGATTAGCAGCATCTAATTGTCAGTCAATGTTTAATTTGAATTATGGAACAGCTTCAGGCAATACACTAACAGTCAATGTGAGGTGGTTTGAACAATATGTTTATTGTAGAAAAGTGTTGGCTAAATAATGACTTATAGCAGTCAGTCAGTCAAACTACACCACAGATGAATGACATGGATGCTTCATTTGGGGAAAAGAATCATTATACACGTATGCAAATAAGGCTGAAAAATAGCCGCCCTGGTATTGTGACGAATTTAACCAGGGCAGCACTCCGTAAACAAGGCCACGCTATTGCATAAATCACAGTTCTGTAATTAGACTGTTTCTCTAACAGCCCTTGTGTTTTACCAACATACACACATATGCGTGCACTCAAACATTCACGCTCACCAGCACACAGATCGGCGTTTTGGGCAGCCGTGCGTAGGAGACCATTGCGTGTTTGGTAGGAACCAGGCTGTTGAAGGCCTCAGTTGTCATGACGATGATAGTTTGATTCACCATGGCGACTAATGAGTGAAAGAGATAGGGAGAGACAGACATGGGCAAGAGAGATTGCATCATAGGGGAGAGAGAGTGAAAGAGAGCGAGGTCCAACTTAAGCATCATCCACCCAACAGTTACATGAGAACTGCCAACGCTGGCTGAAAAAAAAACTGTAAATATGAAGATGATTCAAATGGTGTGAAAACAGCGAGAAAATCAAAACAGAAAAGCAAGTGCTTGATTGCTCATACTCTTTCATACCTAATTGAATCAAGCCATCCACGGGCATGTAAATTAATTGTTTCCGTTTTCTCCTCTGAGGCAATACAACAATTTATAGCATTGTATAGGAACAGTATGCATTTATTGTATGCATAAAATAGTCATTAATTATTGACACCCTATTGACACCCTCTGCCAATGCATTGATGAAATGAACAGTTGGATGTGCCAAAACTTTCTTCAGATAAACAAAGAGAAAACTGAAGTCATTGTGTTTGGGAACAGAGATGAGGTTCTCAAGGTAAATGCGTACCTTGGTTCTAAAGGTCAAACAATAAAAAATAAGGTCAAGAATCTTGGTGTGACTCTGGAGTCAGATCTGAGTTTCAATAGTCATGTCAAAGCAGTAAGTAAATCAGCATACTATCATCTCAAAAACATTGCAAGAATTAGATGCTTTGTTTCCAGTGAAGACTTAGAGAAACTTGTTCATGCTTTTATCAGCAGCAGGGTGGATTACTGTAACGGCCTTCCCAAAAAGACAGTCAGACAGTTACAGCTCATCCAGAACGCTGCGGCCAGGATTCTGACCAGAACCAGAAAGTCAGAGCACATCATACCTGTCCTCAGGTCTTTACACTGGCTCCCAGTTACAATCAGAATAGTAAAGTATTTGAAGTATTATTACTGGTCTATAAATCACTAAATGGCCTAGGACCTCAATACATTACAGATTTGCTTACTCTATACAAATCTAATAGATCACTCAGATCTCTAGGGTCATATAAACTAGAAATTCCAAGAGTTCAGTTAAAGCAGGGTGAATCGGCTTTTAGCTACTATACCCCTCACTGCTGGAATCAACTCCCAGAAATGATCAGATGTGCTCCAACATTAGGCACATTCAAATCAAGACTGAAAACACATCTGGTTAGCTGTCTTTACTGAATGAGCACTGTGCTACGTCCGACAAATTGCACTATTATGTTTTTCTCTTCTTTTTCATTCTTTTACAACCTGTTTTAACATATTTTTATCTGTTTTTGTATTATCTGTTTTAATTTTTTCTTACACTTGTCTTTTTTATTCCTGTTTATGTAAAGCACTTTTGAATTGCCACTGTGTATGAAACGTGCTATATAAATAAACTTGCCTTGCCTATTAAACAGTAGGGCTATATATATATATATTCATTCATTCATTTTCTTTTCGGTTTAGTCCCTTTATTAATCAGGGGTCGCCACAGTGGAATGAACCGCCAACATATCCAGCATATGTTTTACGAGCGAATGCCATTTCAGCCGCAACCCATCACTGGGAAAGCTATATATATATATATATATATATATATATATATATATATATATATATATATATATATATATATATATATATATATATATATATATATATATATATATATATATATACTGTATATTGTATGGACAAAATAAAAAGTCTATCGTATGTGAGGTGGTTAAGATTTTCTGGCAAAACGTAATAATATTAATCTCCTCAATTATTTCAAAACCAATTCCAGTTACACCTGAAATATGTGCTTTGGGTTTATTTTCTGTAAGTTTGTCATTACCAGGTTATCAAACTAAAATGATTGACATGTGTCTTGTTATTGCAAGGCGTTTTAAAGCACTCTATTGGAAGAACATAGAAACATTTGACACATTACATTGCACTGGAAAGAATCACTATAGGCCCAATCGCAATTCTACCCCTTAGCCCTTCCCCTTTGGGTAGCGGTGTCCCAATTCTCTTTAGCTTGAAGGTGTAGGGCTAAGGGGAAGGGTCAGATACCCCTTCGAACTGAGATTTTTCAAGACCACAGTCGAAACCAAGGGGTAAAATTTTTTCCCAGAATACACCAGCCACAATGGCAGCATAGCTGCACCTGAAAGTAAGGAGATCCACAAATTACTTTTTTTGTCATTATTACAAATTTTTACAACAAACAAACATATGTGTTAATATATTCATAACCACGTTTGTCTTTTACCGTCATGCTTTAAAAAAAACAAGCTAAAATAAAAACCGCTTAATTTCGCTATCTATAATCTATAATAACTCCTGTACAGCAGTCCCACAACATTCTGTCACTTGATGACACTCAAATCCCCGGTCAGAAAAGTCTAGTGGCTGGGAAGGACCTTTTTATAGTGTCTGCTATAATGTTAATGTTGTTTTTTCATGTGTTTACATTGATGAATATGGCCGCAGTGTAAATGCACAGTATAGTTACGATCTTATTGCCACATTATATCGATAACATAATATATGCCTTAAGTGATTTCCTGAAGATAAAAACCAAAAAATAACACAACTGGAATGACAACAGCAGTCGCAACATTCTGATCTCATATGAAGCATAAGATCGCGATGACATATGATGATGTGTGCAGGTGCTGTAGTACTGTCCCATTTCTTAGGGGTAAATTTTGAAGCCCTTCCTCTTCAGTAGGGGTACAAAAATAGAACTGTGATTGGGCCTTACAGTATAAAGGGCAAATTATAGGAGTACCATAAAATTTGGGATTTGTTTATACAATTTTTGGAACAAAACCATACAATGGCAGAAGCAAATACCTCTCACGCCACTGATTAATTGATTGATATGTGTACATGTATACTTTTGTATGTGGAATTACAGTATATGCGTTTATTTGTCTTAGCCCATGTATCACAATATATTTAAATATTTTTAAATATATTTAAAATGTAAAAAAAAAAAAAGTAATTTTATGTTAAATTTCAAGTGTTTTTTTTCAACAATAAAAAAAGTAATAAAAAAAGTTCTATCATTTCATAATATACTTTATCATTTATTTTGTGGTGTCACGAATTACAAAGTATATGGTAATACTTTTTCATCATTTATAGGAGCGCAATATTACACACCATTATGGGAATGCAGCAGAAACGTGAAGAATCACATCATGAGAAAGTTGCAATCTTCAAAATACAATGTTTACATTTTGCATTTTATTTACAGATATTTTTTTGTTTGTTTTTCATTGGACCTGTTATCGTTAGCTTTTGAAAAGTGTTTTATATTTTATTCATATTTATTTTGCATTTAATCTAACATACGCTCTGAAGTTCTAAATAAAGTGATAAATATGACATTATTCAGTATATACTTCAAATGTAAAAAAGAAAAAGCCTATATGGCATTAATTCTGGCGCAGTGGGTAGTGCTGTTGCCTCACAGCAAGAAGGTCGCTGGTTCGAGGCCCGGCTGGGTCAGTTGGCATTTCTGTGTAAAGTTTGCATGTTCTGCCCCCTTTTTCGGATGGGTTTCCTCCGGTTTCCCCCACAAGTCCAAAGACATGCACTATAGGGCAATTTGGTAAGCTAAATTGTCCGTAGTGTGTTTATGCCCTGGTCCTCCAGGTAGGGGGTTGAGCGTTGGGCTAACGACCCACCTCATAAAAATTAAATGTTACGAAACACTAACATGGTGCGGCTAAATATTAACTTCAATATAAATGGCCCTGGGAGTAAATAAGTAAGTAAGTAATTCTTTGAATTTACACAAATGGTACTATATTGTGATATACATCGTTATCAGGATATGAGATGACTTATTATGTGATATGAGATTGTCATATCGGCCAGCCATATTAGCTAGAATGCATATTATACAATACTGTTATCAGCAATACATACTTTAAACTGAAATAAATGTTGGTGGGTACTTTTGGACCAATCAACTAAGCTTATTAGAGCTGGCTCATGGGAAATTAGTTTCAAGTGTGATGTTGGTCATGTCTCGATTCTGTTTCTAAGTCCCCATGATTTCTGAGATGTGGGAAAAACTAGCCGAATCACTGAATCTCATCATAAAAAGGGATTTTACATGTAATGTAATGGAATTTTGACACATTTTGTATTATTAGATCAAAAGTAAACCTATACTCCAAAACACTTCCCCATGTGCACAAGTGTCTGTTAAACAAAGGATAATTTAAAGTCTGTTTGTCACATGTCTGTGTTAGTGATTTATAGTGGTTTTCAGTGTCTGCAGTCTCATTATGTGTAGTTTTCAAGCATTTTGTCATTTTATATGAAATAATCTATCATCATGTCATGTGTTTCTGAAAATGTAATAACTGAAATCTCATTTAAACATTAAAATTGAGTCAAAAAAAACTATGGAAAAGAATTCCACTAAAATTTGTCAAAATGAAATGGATCTCACAGGGGCCTATATTTCCTTTCTTATACCTACTTCCCTGTCTAGATAAAGGTTAACAATAAAAATAAAGACAAATCCTAAATAAATTGGGCAATGTTCACATGAGCACATACAGTCCTGTTGTCCGGCATTCTGTTGATTTGTCAGATTTTCCTAGCTCCCATTCAAAAAGTAGGTAGCACATTTTGATGACATTTGCTACCAATCAGACTGTGCTATAAGCATAAATTTTGATGTAGGGTGGTGTGATATGAGGCTATAATATCGCCCTAACCCACCTCAATGCATAACCCCAACCTCAAAACCATTCAAATACAGTGTTGGTAGCATAAACTGAAAGGTAGAATAAAATGTCAGGACACCGGCATCTTGTTTTAATTTGTCAAGCTCCCATGCACGCTTAGAAACAGAACACACATGTGAATGACATCACATTTTCACAAAACAAATGCATTTTTGTCATTAAAAAGGAGACAATCACTGTATATTTTCTATATTTATGTATATTTTCAAAATGCAAAAGTTGAAACCTGTTGACAAGTTGGCATATGCAGACCTGAAAATGCTGTTGCTTGTAAATGAATAATTAAAACGCAAAAGTTTTTTAATTTCTAGTTGAAAACAGGGTCATGAAAGCAACCCATCATCTTGTGTCAAAAGTTGGTGTTTTAATTAATAGTTTAAACCAGATTTGTTTGTTTTTTATGTTATGTTATGTCATGCTAGCTTATGTAACTTACTGTTTCAGTTAACATATGTTTGTTTTAGGTAACTGTAACAAGGAGCATGAATAATTTTGGGCTAGACTGTGTAAAAATACAATACCTGACAAAAGTCTTGTAGTCGATCCCAGTTGTAAGAGCAACAAATAAAAACTTAAAATCTAGTTGATCATTTGGAAAAGTGGCAGAAGTTGAACTGCATCCCAGTTATCACAAATACTGCAGAAGACCTATTGGAACCCACATGGACCCAAGATTCTCACAGAAATCAGTCAAGTTTGGTGAAGGCAAAATCATGGTTTGGGGTTACATTCAGTATGAGGACGTGCAAGAGATCTGCAAAGTGGATGGCAACATCAACAGCCTGAGGTATCAAGACATTTGTGCAGCCCATTACATTACAAACCACAGGAGAGGGCAAATTCTTCAGCAGGATAGCGCTCCTTCTCTTACTTCAGCCTCCACATCAAAGTTCCTGAAAGCAAAGAAGGTCAAGGTGCTCCAGGATTGGCCAGCCAAGTCACCAGACATGAACATTATTAAGCATGTCTGGGGTAAGATGAGGGAGGCATTGAAGATGAATCCAAAGAATCTTGATGAACTCTGGGAGTCCTGCAAGAACACTTTCTTTGCCATTCCAGATGACTTTATTAATTAGTTATTTGAGTCATTGCAGAGATGTATGGATGCAGTCAACCAAGCTCATGGGAGTCATACACTATATTGATTCTTTTTCCACTGCACCATAACTTTATATTCTATACTGTACATTATTTCTGTTAAGTGACAAGACTTTTGTCTAAGCAAAGTCAGACCTTACTGTCCTAATTAAATAATTAAAATTCAAGATGGTCAAACAGGCGTAATCTAGAGGCCTTTGCCTATAATATAAGCCACTTCTGATACCAAATGATCAACTTGAAGTCAAGTTATTATTTGTTGTTCCTAAAACTTGGATAGGCTACAAGACAAGACTCAGGTAGTATATGACTGTATGTAAAAAAAAAATTATGCAGTTTAGCAGGTAGACTTCTAGCAGGTAGTTTACTATATGGAGAGTATATTGTTTGAGGAATCAGTCAGTATGTTTACATGGACAGCAGTACTCTGATTTTAATACAATTAAGAAAATACCCTGATTAAGAGTCTACCACTTAAACAGCAATTGTTGATAACCTTAATCCGACTAAAGTCAAAATCATATTATAAATTATAACATAGTGAATCGTGCCATTTCAAAAAGCACACCTAAAGTGGTCACCATCCCAGTGCCTGTAAAGTCCACAAGTTTCCAAAAGGTGTTCACCAGAATCCCTTTTGTGGCTTTACACACATTCGCACAACCCACACATACAAAATCCGACATTTACCCAACAGTCTGTATGCCATTACATCACCAATGTGTGAAGCAAGCGATTAGGGAACCATTTGGGACAGGTTCAAAAAGCAAGTTAGTATTTCATTCTGAACACAACATGAAACATTACACAACATCCACTGTGAACTTGTGAGAGAGGTTAAAAGTCAACAATGAGAGTGTGTAATAGTCTATTTCTAGCAGCATAGTAAAGATCTAAAAGAGAAGAACCCCTAATACATTCCTCACATTTTTAATTGGTGAAACAGCCTTTATACCAAGCTCTCCAGAGTCTCCAAACCTCTCTCTCTCTCTCACACACACTCCAGCAAATATAAACAGACCTGCTCCATTTATTCAACTTGTAACAAACATTAAGTCCCTAATATGTATCTGTCGGCAAAGGAACGGAGCATGACTATATTGGTCTGAATGTAAACACTGAGTAGCCAATATTTAGAGTAGCCTGATCCATCACTGTTGCTTATAGTTATGCTGTATTTAAGAGATGACCTCATCCTTCTGTGACGATCCAAGAGGACTCATTTGAATCCAAAGTTTGAATGAAATACCATTGCTGTGGTTAAAAATAAAAAAACTCAACAGCAGTGACACAGCTGCTATGACCTAAGGGCCGATGAACATTCATAGTATTACCTGGATGATTTGAATACGTTTCTGTTGATAGTGCAGATAGGGCTCTGTTACGTAGGTTGTGGTGTGTGTGTGTAATGATCAAAGCACGCTTCTGGCCATTTGACCTGGATATTGAACATAGACAGGCAAATAAATATAGATATCTCCAAATATAGATTCAGAAGTTATTAATGGAATTGTGTTTGCATTTTTAAAAAAATGAATAAAAAATAGGTGTGTGTAAAGGTAAAGTATAAGGTTTAAAGCAAATAAGAATTCAAGTCTTTGATATAACACAGTACAGGTCAAAGTTTGAGATTAAAGTAAACCATAACCACAATAAATAAAGTAGCAATTGTGAGAGTGATATGTGATAAGCTTTAGTGATAAGTTTTGCAATACAGATAACATAATTTTTAAAACGAATCCCATTCATGCAGATCACAAAACAAAAAGACTAAAAAAGTGAAGCATGCCATTCCAATAGTTGCTGATATAACTTTGATATAAAAAAAACATTATGAATCATATTTTTTATTGTTTATTGATACAATAACATATATTTTCAAACACTTTGAAGCACTTTTCAAAGACCGCATAAACTTTTGACATGAATGGCCAAAATGCATAAGACCTTTAGTCATTTACTTTTATGAAATGTGTGATCTCACATTGCATATTGTAAATAAAATTTACACTCACAGGCCACTTTATTAGTTACACCTTAATAGTACCGGCTTGGACCCCCCTTTGCCTTCAGAACTGCCTTAATCCTTTGTGGCATAGATTTAAAAAAATGAAAATATTCCTCTGAGATTTTGGTCCATATTGACATGATAGCATCTCGCAGTTGCTGCAGATTTGTCAGCTGCACATTCAAGATGTGAATCTCCTGTTTCACCACATCCCAAAGTGAGCTATATTGGATCGAGAACTGGTGACTGTGGAGGCCATTTGAGTACAGTGAACTCACTGTCATGTTCAAGAAACCAGTCTGAGATGATTCACACTTTATGACATGGCGTGTTATCCTACTGGAAGTAGCCATCAGAAGATGGGTACAGTGTGGTCATAAAGGGATGGACATGGTCAGCAACAATACTCAGGCAGGCTGTGACGATGACACAATGCTCAATTGGTACTAATGGGCCCAAAGTGTGCCAAGAAAATATCCCCCACACCATTACACCACCACCACTAGCCTGAACCGTTGATACAAGGCAAGATGGATCCATGCTTTCATGTTGTTGATGCCAAATTCTGACCCTACCATCCGAATGTCGCAGCAGAAATCGAGACTCATCAGACCAGGCAACATTTTTCTAGTCTTCTATTGTCTAATTTTGGTGAGCCTGTGCGAATTGTAGCCTCAGTTTCCTGTTTTTAGCTGACACCCGGTGGCACCCGGTGTGGTCTTCTGCTGCTGTAGCCCATCTGCCTCAAGGTTTGACATGTTGTGCATTCAGAGATGCTCTTCTGCATACCTCAATTGTAATGAGTGGTTATTTGAGTTACTGTTGCCTTTCTATTAGCTGGAATCAGTCTGGCCACTCTCCATGACCTCTGGCATCAACCGCCACTCATTGGATATTTTCTCTTTTTCAGACCATTCTCTGTAAACCCTAGAGATGGTTGTGTGTGAAAATCCCAGTAGATCAGCAGTTTCTGAAATGCTCAGAACAGCCTGTCTGGCACCAACAAAGTCACTTAAATCACCTTTCTTCCCTATTCTGATGCTTAGTTTGAACTGCAGCAGATCGTCTTGACCATGTCTACATGCCTAAATGCATTGAGTTGCTGCCATGTGATTGGCTGATTAGAAATTTGTGTTAACGAGCAGTTGGACAGGTGTACCTAATAAAGTGGCCGGTAAGTGTATATTATGAATCAATTCACAACTTGATTAATTTGTGACATTCACATTTATAGTAATAATAATCATAGTCAAAAATAGTAGAAAATAGAAATAATGTCATAAATTGAAGGTTTTTGATTTCAATATATTTTTTTTAATTCTTTATATTAGTATACAATTGTTAGATGTAGAAATATAGTATAATAATACAATATAAATTCACATAATAAAAAGATTTCCAAAAAGGAGAAAATAAGTTTTTTGATGATTACATGATTGTTTACTCTGTGGTGGAAACATTCATCCATGAATATCAGCTCTGCTTAATGGAAGAATAATGGGCGTTCTGAGCAGATGAACAGATAAGTGATTGTGTGGAGTTTTGCAACTAGACACAAGCTCTTGTTTGAATTTTCCAATTCACACTACACCTTTAGGTTAGTGGAATGCACCTGCTGGTCATATTTATTCCATTTTCCTTCTCTGACTACGTATTACATTTGATGCCTCATTGTAGGACTGCACAATGCACATGACTGATGCCAGACATGGTATTTTATTTGTCTATGATATATATTGCTATTTGAAAACTAATTCCCCACATAAATTGGAAAGCAGAAAAAAACATGAATTTCAGAATGATTAGGAAATGGATTTTCTAGAATCTGCATAATACATAATAATCAAAATGCAAGCAAATAGATGTCCACCAAACAATAATGCACCACAAATAAAAAGCAATTTATGCTTTTAGGGAGTCAAACAATATTCAGGTACAAAAATTGACTACTGAAATGTAAAATAATTCTACGAAGTCTTGACTGACTTTTAGACATTGCACATCCTGTGATGTGACTATAGTGGATGGGCACAATGCAATGTTGATGCTGAATCGATATACTGTGCAGCCCTACTTCACTGATCTAGTATGACAACAATCTATTTGTCTCCTTTCTTCACCTCTTTTTAACCTCTCAGCAGCACTGAGTGCACATGTGAGAAAGAGAGAGAGAGCATGTAACTGGATCTCTTTCTGGCTCTCTGGCTCAGACTCTCCTCCATTTAGGAACTTCCATGACCATCAAAGTACTAAACCTGGGAAAAAGAACATTCTACCCTTGCTTTTCCATTTACACACCCATACAAAGTTGAATACAAAAAACACATTGAATACAAGTGTTGAATACAAGTAATCATCTACTAAATCAATAGAAAAACAAACATTAGTTAAACCATAGCAGAATTTTACACTCAAGTGATCTTGATTTCTGCTTTCTAGCCACTGGAAGCAAAAAAGGATTTTATCATTAAATAACTATTTTGTCTTTCCCAAAGAACCCTTTAATGAACATTTTCTAAAATAACCATTTATATTTTTGCGTAAAGAATATGAAAAGAGCTAAATTTACAACTTTCCTAGAATTAAACAGTAGAGTTTACCATCTTTAAATCCATTCAGCTGATCTCCGTTTCTGGAGGGAGCTCTTTTAGCTTAGCTTAGCATACATCATTGAATCGGATTAGACCATTAGCATCATGTTCAAAAACTTCAGACACTCTTCTGTAGTTACATCATGTACTTATTTTCTAGGTCAATATGGTTAGGAACTACCACCAGATCTGCATATTATCATTGCACCTGGTGCACGATACGGCAGCAAAGTTCCTTGATTATTACTCCGTAATGAGAGTCAAGCTTTAAAGGGTCACGAAACACCAAAACACATTTTTTGAGCTGTTGACAGTCATATATGTGTCCCACGCTGCTATAAACACTATTAGAACACATATAATTAGGGATGCTCCGATCGATCGGCCAGAGATCGGTATCGGCCGATAATCACATTTTATGACTCGATCGGTACTCGTCAATCTAGCCGATCTCATGAACCGATCACAGGTGTCTGTTAATGAGTTTATATGCAGAGGAACCAGACATGCTAGTTGTAGAGCAAAATATTGGAATGGTCTTGCATGTGTTTAGACCTTTTTACATATATAAGAACTGAGAGTTCTGTGTTTTTGACAATATTGCAAGTTCACTAAAACCTGGCTGAAACACAATTAAAAACGTAAAGATAAATGTTTTAATTGAATATTTCATAATATACGTTTTTGTAATATACTTACTGCAGTAAACAAATATATATTTATAGATGTGCATTTTAACATCTTATGCATCAAATATGTACTTTTTCTTGATGAGACATGTCAAATTCTTCTTCCATCATTTGCAATGTTTCCAAATTGCTTTGTTAGTTGTTTTTCTTACCATTTTTTTGTATCTGTTTTATCTATTATTTTCTGTAAAGTTGCTTCTGACCATGACATGTCCACACTAAATGGTTATAAGAGACATGTTTGAGGGATTATATGCAACATTCTTCATTTATTCTCTGAGGTGTAAGGCAAGATCTCCACTTAATTATCATACTTGGGGGGGAAATGTGCTTCATGTATTATAAAGCTTGAAGCATCAGAATCGGTACTCAGTATTGGCCGATCACCATCACAAAGAATCGGTACTTGGTATCGGCTGCAAAAATCCTGATCGGAGCATCCCTACATATAATGCACTAAAAAGTGAAAATTGGTTGTTTTTGCGTTATTTTGAGCAAATTCGTTCTTCCGGTTTGAAACAAATGTTTGAAGCTGCGTCACGACCATGAGATACTTGCGTGTAAATCCAGCCTGGAGACTGGCTGTCTGAACCTGCGAGTACATCGTGACGTCTCTGAGGGTGCGGCATTAATTCATGAGAAAGACTTTGTTCAAACCAATCAGCGCGCTCTATTGTGTATGCGGCGCAACTTTATTAATATGCATGATAGCTTCGGAGACTGTTTTACCTGTTACAGTGTTCAGACGACAGAGAGACGCCACAATGTGTTGCCAAAACAAGTGAAAGAACAAGATATTGGAGACATGGGTCATCAGTGTTGCATTTATTATGTGCTGCGTTTATTAATGTGCTGCAACGAAGGTTTTGTTTGCATTTTCCCGCTGTGAGAGCGCTGCTGGACTCATATGTGGATTACAGTGCACGCGACACGTGACAGAATGCGTTTGTAAGGAACATTTTTTACCCGAGAGCTTTTCGCATCTGGAAATGATGAAATCCGGATTTGCTGCTCGTCTCCTTTTAAAAAGAGACACAGTTCCAGTGTGATTGTCCTGTCGCTACAGATTTTGTAAGTGTGCGATCAGTGCCCTTTGTTTGTTCATTCAGATGGCAAAGTTAGTTCGTATCGTCAGCAGAGCTCTTTCAGTTTTTAAAGACATACCATAGTCAAAATGATTTAGTTACTAAGTTAACAGTATGTTAATATCACTGCAAAATTATTGTACAATATTATAGACTGAAAGATCCACTGTAAATGCTGCTCTCCAAATTTAAACACAGCAATCCAATATTCACCGTCGTGTAGAATTTTCGCCGCATTTTGTGACAGGATAGTCTAGACACACACGGCTTTCTGACGTTACCTACCGAGTGCATCTTACCGAGAAATGCGAAGGATTTTTTTCTCCCATTCGCCGTGCGGTATCAAACATTACATTACAACTCCAATGTCCAGCAGTTCCTCGCTTTCAATATCTCGTTTGTCATGGGCAACATGCAGGAAATGTTCCTGAATAAAAAGTGAAAGTGACCAAACTGCAGTTAAAGTCGACAAATTAATAATTTGGCTAGTAATTCGATTACTGATGTCCATGTAAACACAGTCACTGTCTTTCTCCCCTGCATCCTCAAACGGAAACTCCCATATTTACTTTCCCTCCCACCTAAACAGAGCTGGACACCACCACTTTCCTGACTTTTTCCAAACTAGATGTGTGAAAACACCCTGCTGAGACAGGGGGGTTTCATGGCCCTTTTTCAAATTTTTGACGCATATGCTAATAGTTTAATCTGATTCATTGAAGCTTAGCTAAAAGTGCTCCCCGTCAGAGCAGGAAAACTCAACTGTAAACTCACCTGCAGCAGATGCAATGATATTAAACAGATTCTAACTGGTGGTACAGGCCCGTAGCCATCCTGGTGAAAGAGGTGGTTCTTTTTTTTCTCAAAAAGTGGACATATTTACTGTTATAGTCCTCATTTAGGCTACTCTTTAATTATGAGATTTAAATACTACTATACTTGAATGAGACATTTTAAGCACTACTTTAGCTGAAATTGATTGTCGGATGGTCATCATAACCAAAAATGTGCATTTGAAAATTCCTAGATAACAACAATAGCCAAAATAGTATTCAAATTCATTTTAATATCGTTGCTTTTGGTACTTCACACCTTTTCACTTGTAATTTTTTGATCCAAGATTTAGAAAAAAGTTACTTGTAAAATATTTTCTCTATTTAAAAGCAATATAGTAGTAAAAGAAGACTTCACTTATGTCAGACTGTATGTTTTCTTGCAGAGCTGGATGTCATGAAAAATAATTGTTAGCATTGGCCAAAACTGATTAGCTGAAGTCACACTGAAGCGACAGCCGTCATAGGAGTCCACTTGGTCTTAAAACCTTTTTTTTTAATAACCGATTGGTTATTTTCACTATTAATGATGGCATAGCAGTCAAAATAGGACAAATGAGCTCATGTATGGAACAAATTTTAACCAAAATATTGTTCTACGCACACAGTCTGACCATTAGCTATGTACTCAAGCATGCAATAGAGACAGAGATTTTTCTCTGACCATTTAAGCCCGCACCATCACTTCAACTTGCAACTTAATCCACCCATGGGCTGCACACTCGACAGGCCCACTGTGTTAAATTCATTCATCAGCTGCCAATCAAACCTGACCCTGACCACGGCGACTGGCCAGCAGCGTCTACACTAGCAAAACAGTCTGCAGGTATTTCACGTTACATGACTAAGGAAACTTAAATTGATAAATAGAAGGCAGATTGACTGTTGTAGATCCGTAGACAGTTCAATAAAAAGGCAATACATTTACAGTCAATGAACATTAGATAATGTCTGCGGGCGAATATGGGGGGAAAAGAGGTTAGGATGGAGTGAAAGTGAAGGAGTGTTGATAAAGGTGCTCATGCGAGATAGAGCAGCTCTTAGCTCCCTTATACCGTGTTCTAAACCACTGGAGCCAAATCCCAGACAAAAGCCCTACTGTTTTAAACTTCCTGTCCGTGTGTGTATCAGAGCGCCCAGGTTGCATAAGTGTGTGAGAGTTACACTTAAATTAAGCAGCTTCAAAAAGATATGAAGTGCAACTGACGTACAAAATCATTAAACTGAGTTTATCTAGTATTTAGATAAGCTGGGTTTGATTATATTTAGCCTATGTCTAGTTATAGTTTAACACCTCTGTCAGCTCTCTATAAAAAAAAAACCCTGCCATAGGCACGTGTTCATAGGCTGACCACAGGAGTGGTGATATGATTTGTCCTCTCAGCCAATCAGGCTGCAGGCTGCAGAATCTCAGGCAATAAGAGATGAGTTTGACTCTGCGTCTGACCTCAAACACCATAAAGGTCTTAAAACGTCAGTCTGGCTGTAAGTAGAAGAGGGCAACAGATGACTTACATACACATAAAAGTGTGTCCTTAAATTGACCTGTGTTGAAACAAAAACCATACACACACACACAAACACGCATACATGCCTCAGTAGATGCTGTTCCCAATGGGTCACTATAACAAAACTATCCAGTATATTTAAGTAAAATAAAGTAAAAGAAAGGCTTTGAGTTAGAGCTGGGCCATATGGCAAAAATGCATTCTCGATAATTCATCATTCATTAATTTTCTTTTCAGTTTAGTCACTTTATTAATTTGGGGTCGCCACAGCGGAATGAACCGCCAACTTATCCAGCAGATGCTCTTCCAGCTGCAACCCATCACTGGGAAACAATCTCGATAATTATTTTCCATATTGAACTATAACAATATATTTTTAATATAACTTGTTAATGCTTCTGCTAGCCCAAAGTTTATAGTTATGTGTGTTTATTGGCTATTGTTTTTTCAGTCAGGCTACCAAAATTAATCAATAGCGTGCCTGACAGGCTATCTAGATGGGGTATGGCTGGGCAAGGTGTAGATAGATTTTGGTATCCTGACTGAAAAAACAATAGCCCCGGGACTTCAAATGGAATAACATATTTTCGGCCGATACATTTTTTTCTCTAATACCATTTTTGTATATTTCTGCTATGTGATTGGCTCTTAGATCAATAAAGAGTTAAAAGGTCCAGAACTTATCGTTGATATTGACATAAATTTTATAGTGATTCAATATAATATCGTTTATCGGCCCTTACTACTTTGAGTATATGTCAAATCATTTAAGTATAACTTTTTCCACCTAGCTCACAATTTATCCAGCAACGTCATTTGCGTTTCATAAAAAGCCAATATAATGAGAATTTGACCCTTCTAGAAAAACACATTTTAGTAGCAAATTCTTAGAAGATAGTAAATATCTGACAGAAAAGCAAATGAGTGGATGAAAACTTTAACAAAAAGCAACTAGGCATGGGATGATAACCGTTTTCAAGGTATACTGTGGTTTGGAAAAGTCAAGGTTTTAAAACCGCCAACATTTTCTGTAATACCGTTCCTAAGATATGTGTAAGATTTTTCATTTACTTTTTTTTTTTAGGACAACAGTAACTTCAGCACAAAAAATATCCAAACATGCCGTTTTAAATTGTAAAGAAATCTGTGTTTTTGAAACTAATGACGACAGCAGAAGTGAATGATTCACTTTCATTATTTAGCCTGACATGTTTACTGTTCCAAAATATTATAAATCTTTCAAAAAAATAAAAATATTGTTTTCAAAGGGGGAAAAAAACTTTTAGTTTTTTACCCAGACATTTAAAAAGAATATATTTTAGAGCACTAATCACAATACTGTGATACCGTGAAACCGTGAAATTTTTATCCAAGGTTATCATACCGTCAGAATCTTATAGTGGCCCATGCCTAAAAGCAACCCAACCTATATGTACCTTAAACTGATAGTTATATTTAAGGTGAGTGACTTTGCATTGAACTCATGCATTTTACTTTACACAAAACGTCAGTGCCACTGGTGGCGTGTGCTTTCATTTGAGCTCCAGGAAAGCCTATGTACCATTTTTTCATCAAACAACCTGTAGTCTAGCTTCATCTCAAATGTATCTCTTATCTAAGTGCTTTGAATGAGTATTCAGTGTTGTAATGGAGTCAAATGGGGAAGTCCCACTCTCTCTAGAGTAAAGATCAGCTTGATTCACACTGTAACCACTGTACTGAACACTTGGCGGCCATCCAGCTCTCCGCTGATCCAGCATCATATCACTAAACACAGGAAACATCAGACAGCGTATTACATTTTTTTTGTCCTCTTTTAACTATGTAAATATGAAAGAGTTGTGTGTTTGCCAATACTATTCTCTGTATTATAGAGATAAAGTTAAAGCTTGACACATAAAGCCAAAATAAAGGGCTTATTGGTTCCCAAAACCTCCAGCAATCACAAGACAGAAGTAGTAATAGTGTGTTTGCGTGGGTCTTCCCACAAAACCCATCTATGACGTTAAGTTGTCAGTCTTATGTAGTGACAAATGTCGGGCCTGAGGGATAAAAACTAGCTGATAATCAAACATGCAAAGCAGTATGCCAAGTGTGCCGGCGTGGTCGTGAACCACTATTATCTCTTCTGTGAAATCAGGAGAGGACTGCAGGTTTTGCTGCAATGTGGTTGACTGGTGAAAACAGGGAACAGTCATGGCGGAGTGGTGCTTAATGCGATTATTTATTATACAAAAACGTCTCTGTCCAAACATTTAGATAAGACCATCCCCTTTCTACTCTCAAACCAGCACATCTGAATCATATCCTCTTAGAAACATACAAACACACATACCCCCCCCCCCCCCCATTCACCCATCAGATCTATAAATAAAACCGTAAGACTAGCAACAGAGTTCACTCAACAGTCACCACCATTAGTGAATATGCTAACATACTAACTAGTTCTTGTCGGTGAATTGTTATGAATAGATAAGACAAACGTTGTATACAGTGATGTGAAAAAGTCTTTCTGATAAAAGAAACTGATTTCTCTTATTTCTTTTGCATATTTGTCACACTTTAATGTAGTCAACACCCCCCCCCCCCCTTCTCCTCCTTAAAACACTTAAAACATAGCTTCAGTAAGTTTAATTTCTCTAGCCACACCCAGACCTAAGTACTGCCACACCTGTTCGCAATAAAGAAATTGAAAAATTAACTTTCCCAGGAGTGGCCAACCAACAACTGACCCAAGCAACAACTCTTCCAACCATTCACAAAAGACCCCACAACAACATTCTCACTTGCCTCAGTTAAGGTGAGTGTTCATGACTCCACCATAAGAAATAGGCTGAGCAAATATGGTTTGCATGGCAGAGTTGCAAGATGAAAACCCTTACTGAGCAAAAAGAACACAAAGGCTTGTCTGAGCTTTGCTAGAAAACCTTTTCAAAATCCCCAAGATTCTTCTGGCAAAATACTCTGTGGACTGACAAGACAAAAGTTTAATTCTTTGGAAGGTGTGTGTCCCATTATGAGTGGTGTAAAAGTAAGACCCCATTTCAGAAAAAAAAACATCATACCACTAGTAAAATGTGGTGGTGGTGGTGGTGGTGGTGGTGGTGAGATGGTCTGGGGCTGTTTTGATGCTTCAGGACCTCGTAGATTAGCTGTGATTAATGGAACCATGGAGTACCAAAATATCCTGAAGGACAATGTTCGGCCATCTGTAAGTGACCTCAAGCTAAACTAACTAGGGTTCTGCAGCAGGACAATGATCCAAAGCACACCAGCATGTCTACTTCTGAATGGCTGAAGAAAAACGAAATGAAGACTTTGAAGTGGCCTAGTTAAAGTCCTGACTTGAATCCACTTGAGATGCTGTGGCATGACCTTAAAAAGGCAGTTCCTGCTCAAAAACCCTCAATTGTGCCTGAATGACTTCAATTCTACAAAGATGAGCGGGCAAAAATTCCGCTGTAAACGACCAATTGCAAGTTATAGAAAACACTTGATTGCAGGTGTTGCTGTTAAGAACAGTATAACCAGTTATTAGGTTTAAAAATGATGGATTGGCCACGCAAATATCCAGACCTAATATCTACAGTATTGAGCATCTGTAGGTAGAGGAGTGCAAAATCTATAACATCACCAGCTCTGTGATGTAGTCATGGAGGAGTGAGCCTCTGGGACTTGAGGTGCAACCTATGACACTCTGGTGAACTTGAACCCCAAGAGAGTTAAGGCAGTGCTGGAGAATAATGGGTGCCACAAAAAAATTGACACTTTTTGGACAATTTCACTTAGGGGAATACTCACTTTTGTGGCCAGTGGTTTAGACATAGCTGTGTGTTGAGTTATTTTGAGGGGACAGCAAATTTACCCTTTTATATATACTCATTACTTTACATTGTAACAAAGTGTAATTTCTTCAGTGTTGTCACATGAAAAGATATAATAAAATATTTACAAAAATGTGAGTAGTGTAATCACTTCTGTGAGATACTGCATGTTATAAACAAACTACAGTAAATGATCGTGTAAAAGACAGCATCTAAAGTTGTTTGTAAATTTCTTTGTAGACTCTAATTAAATATATGGCTGTGATACACAATCTACTAATACTAACATGAAGCGTCGTGATTTTTGGAATGACTTTTGGAATTTTCACTTTTTCATTTTATTTTCTATCAACATTTAGAAAATATTGCTAAAAATTCAAAACCAGCAACTGAGGTGAAGCCAGATTTCATTAACTCCAGTTGAAAACTGGTCAGTAAAAACAAATGTTTTGAGTGGGTCACACAGTGTTTTTGTGATGCTGATTTTAAAAGATGTGTGTGAAGCTGTTGACACTTCTGTAATACATGGTGGTTGAGTGCTTGAGAAAAGATGTTGAAAGGCTGTGTCATTATTTTAAAGGAAAATAAACTTACCTGACCTACAATCTCTTATGATTGAAATTGTGACCAAAAGAATAATAAATAAATGACAATACTGGTACTAGCTGGGAATGATTTGCATGTCAGTATCATGTTGATTCTATCAATAGCCATTTCCATATGTTTAATGTATAGTTTACGTTTGAATTGTGTATTTACCATGGTAAGTATGTCCCTGTAATTTCAAAATGGCAGTTTATTAAACTTTGTTATTTATATATTTTTTATGTCATACCACATTTTACTGTATCAACAATAAACAGATTGGGACATCAATGTAATAGTCTTAGAAGTCTTTAAGAGGTAAAATATTAATAAAGCCGTATGTATGAGGTTAAAAAAATAAAATTCTAAGTTTCTAATTTCCCTATCAATATTATTTGTGCCCATAAACATTTGCACTATGTACAAAAGTACACTATATACACATGAAGTGTAAAATCAAAGCATTTCAAAAGGTCGTGGTCACTCCTTCATCAACCTCTTTCTAATCTCAGAGACTGATTTAGGAAATTTGAATAAGCACTATAAATTGTTTTATTGTATGAAAATATAAAAAGTCAATGTCACCGCAATAAAAAAAACAATGTGTACGTTTGAAGCTTGAAGCTTTGTTGTGTCCCTCATGCCTCAGATGTTAAGTCAGTGGTCTGTGGGCGTCATGTCTTAGACTTAAACTAGCTAAGGTCAAACTACATCTAACTGACATTTTCAGTGATGTGAGAAGACAATCTGAGTCATTCAGATCAAAAATGATAAATGCTGGGCACACCCTGTTATGAAATACAAATGATGCAATATACACTAAATAAAATAAAAATGTAAAGCACCAGATTAATTTCAAATGATTTTAAAGACCAAACCAAAGACAATAGAATACACAAGACATGTCACTTGTAGAGTTTTCAATGGGGAGAAATGTAATGGTTAATATGGTCGCTTTACTGAACGAAGCCCTGCCTCTTAAATCAGCTTCTTAAATCCTTGAAAGTTTTTTAATATTTTGGTTTTTAATGAACATCTACATTTCCAAAATCTATAGTTGTTATTATCAATTTTTCATTCCCCAGCAAAGCTCAGGTGACTAGTCAGTGCCCTAATCAGGTCGCCAAACATTTTAAATGCTGTGTCAATTGCAAAATTATTTCAGTGCATTGAAACATTCACGCCATGAAAAGTCCCAAAATGCACCCTGAAAATCAATGTATGCAATGCATTGGCCTTAACGAAAATTAGAAATTGTGAAAAATTAATCACGTGGCCCAAATAATCAAACATTATGACAAACAATTAACGTTTTTCTAAAAATAATTTGTAATTTATATATTTTTCATTAAATTTCCTTCGACTTGGTCCCTTATTTATCAAGCGCCGCCACAACAGAATGAACTTCCTTGTTTATTTTTAACAGGAACAAACATAGCTAGATAGGTTGGATAAAATCTAGCAAACATTTATAATTGCTTAATGGTTACAATGTTGCTGGTATATGAAACAATCAATTTTTTTAGCTATGATGTACTTATTATTTATTAATATTAAAACTTATTTAAATTAATATTTGAAAATGATTAGTTCTGCTGCTGTTTATAAACTCAAAACAGGTTTTGATGAAGTACAATGATGACATTGTCATGTCACACTCAGTGACCAAATGTGTAATGAACCAAGCTCATCAGTGTCCTTACCAGTGCCCAAATTTGTGCACGCGACCTACTGTTGAATGACCGATGAACAGGAGCTAGTGCTGATTGATATGCAGCATCAGTCATCATTCATTTTCTTTTCAGCTTAGTCCCTTTATTAATCTGGGGTCGCCACAGCGGAATGAACCACCAACTTATTTAGCATATGTTTTACGCAGCGGATGCCCTTCCAGCTGCAACCCATCACTGGGAAACACACACACACACACACTCATTCACACTCATACACTATGGACAATTTAGCTTATCCAATTCACCTATACCGCATGTCTTTGGACTTGTGGGGGAAACCGGAGCCCCCGGAGGAAACCCACACAAACACGGGGAGAACATGCAAACTCCACACAGAAACGGCAACTGGCCCAGCCCTGACTCAGCAACCTTCTTGCTGTGAGGCGACTGTGCTACCCACTGCGCCACCGTGCTGCCCATGCAGCATCAGTTTCACGTGAAAATACAACAGTCTTTAACTTCTCTAATGCATCCAGCGCAATTGGATGGGATGTTATTCAGAGGATGATATTGTGTAACACGCAAGTTATTAATTCTTATGGTAGTTACAGTTTCATTGACATGATGGTGTCTGATCATGTCCTTCAAATACCATAAATGAGGTTGCTGTCGTGATCTTGGTTTCTTCTGATGCACAAAAATATTTTTTTCTGTTATTATTTGAATGTTTAGAACCAAATATTTATCATTTGTCATTTGTTGTTAAATTTTATTGGTGATTGCGAATCTGAAATTTAATCATAAGATTACCAAACAGTTTCAGAGAATTTGAAGTTACCTCATGCAAAAAGTTAGGCACATGCAATGTATTTCAAAGATGAACACCACGTGAAATGACCTTGACCAAACTGAATTTTATTGTTTATCCTTCTCACTTTGTTACACACACAGGGTTTTTCCTGCAAAGAAAATTACAAGGTGGCCACCTCTATTAAATATTGTACCAACTTTTTGTGACCATTTTGATACACACACAAAACCTGACAAAAGTCTTGTTTCCTATGCAAGTTTTACGAAGAACTTAACTTCTAGTTGATCATTTGACATCAAAAGTGGCTTATATGAAAGGCAAAAGCCTCTAGATTACGCTTATTTTACCAAAATAAATTATGATCATGCCTTGATTTTTAATAATTAAATTGAACAGTAAGGTCTGACTTTGCTTAGACAAAAGTTTTGTCACTTAACAGAAATGACGTAGAGTATATAATATAAAGTCATAGAGCATCCATACATCTCTGCGATGACTCAGATAACTTATTAATAAAGTCACCTGAAATGTCAAAGAAAGTGTTCTTGCAAGACTTTCAGAGTTCATTAAGATTCTTTGGATTCATCTTCAATGCTTCCTTCATCTTACCGCAGACATGCTCAATAATGTTCATGTCTGGTGACTTGGCTGGCCAATCCTGAAGCACCTTGACCTTCTTTGCTTTCAGGAACTTTGATGTGGAGGCTGAAGTATGAGAAGGAGCACTATCCTGCTGAAAAATTTGCCCTTTCCTGTGGTTTTTATCATAATGGGCAGCACAAATTACTTGCTACCTCATGCTGTTGCCATCCACTCTGCAGATCTCTCGCACGCCCCCATACTAATTGTAACCCCAAACCATGATTTTACCTTCACCAAACTTGACTGATTTCTGTGAGAATCTTGGGTCCATGTGGGTTCCAATAGGTCTTCTGCAGTATTTGTGATGATTGGGATGCAGTTCAACAGATGATTCATCGGAAAAATCGACCTTCTGCCACTTTTCTAAATGATCAACTAGAAGTCAAGTTATTATTTGTTGCTCTTACAACGGGGATCGATGACAAAACCTTTGTCAGGTAGTGTACATACATACATATGCAAACAGTTGAATGACGGCCAACTTCTTGGCCATGAAAAAAAATATCAATCATACTCTAGATGTATTTAAGTCAGTACTAGGCTCCTTTTTTAAAAAATTCATTAAAATTAAATCTCATACTGTCACTCCAATGACTTTCAGTGAAAGCGTGTTAGTGTTTGGGGAATCCCTGTCTGAACATGAACATGACCTTATGAGTCACTTCGTAAACTAAAAGGATGAAAGTATTTGTTGTTTACCCAAGCACTAGTATGTCACAGGCCCTGTACGTTTTTGTGTGGGTTTATCAAAAAGAAAAAGCATGCGTGTGGGCAGACAATGTCTGAATTACAGTGCCAATTCTTCATAATGCCTTAAGGAAAACACAGACGTGTGTTCAGAAACAGGAATCCCTTGAATGAAGTTGTATAAATCAAGCAACTGTTACGCAACTTATGACAACATCCCACACATTCACATTGCTTAGCATTGTGTGTGCCAGAAAGAAGGTGTGGCACAGGTTTGGTGTGAGACCCGGCAAGAAGATTGGGTGATTCCGGAATATGACGAAAACTGGCAGAAATTCTTCATCTGAAAAAATGCAGGGGGCAGTTTTGCCTAAACCTCTTGCTGGGAAATTCACAATTGGAATGACAGGTAGACATTCAAAACCCACACATGTGAACGTGAGATTTCTTTTTATCAAAACTCTTCTTGTAACTTCTCTACGAATATACCAAAACGATGAGTAATATGCACTTTGCAAGTGTAACTGTATCATTTCGAGTGACCCCAGATTTAAAGGTCAAGATGCCGCTATGCTGATTCACAATTATGGCGGAAAGTCCGAAGACATGAGACAAGTTTTCCACTCGATTTCATGGACCTCAAATGCCTCGTGTGTCCTTACATTTACAAAGGTGAAAATGTGGGTGTCTGAAAGTACACCACTCCAAACACTGACATAAATTGTCTGTATCCCTGATTCCAGAAATGGATTGCATTTTGAGAAAACAACTGAAGAATACATGAAAAACTCTAAAAGGTTTCAAATGCAAGCCATGGCAGCCACAAAAGGTCAAGTGTTGTTTTGATTTTACAACAGGAAGGGGTGAAGAATGAAGTTGATGCAGAGCTTTTATAAAACATTAGCAACAGGTCAAAAAAACAACAATTTCAGTCAATTTTCATAATTCAATCAGCATCAAAATTAATGCTTTTATGAACTTTCACAACATGAAACAAATCCAAATCAATTCAGTGTTTCCTCTAGGATTTTTTCCAGCTGTGGCGGCAGGACTGGTAGACACAGATCTACCAACTACCTATGGCGATAATGGCGTTATTTCAATGACAAATGTCATAAGCCCAGTATTACAAGTCGAGATCGCATTCGTGTAATACGAGCATGCGAATCTCTTTGCTTGAGCGCCGATTGCCTCTGTTCGTGCACAAAACTTCTTGCACGCCCTCAAATATACTCTGGTCAAGTGCAGATTTTGTTGTGCATGCTCAAATAAATGCTGCTGAAGTGCGATTTAGTGCGTTTATGTAACAAGTATGGCTCCAACATTTATTAGATTTGCTAGAACAATTTATAATTGTGTCCAATAGACCTACAAAGCGGCATTAATGCGTCCTGAAGTAAAGTGAAACGGCTATAAACTCCAGCAAGATAGTCATTGTATGCAGAGCCATAGGCTATAAAGTATAATTATGGAAACTGTGGTTATCTAAACTGAAAACTACGTTGTGTTTGCTGGCCGCACGCATCATGCACCTGTCAGTCAGTCAGCATGTCACTTTAAAGGGTAAACAAATAATGCACAGCACTACGATTACAGAAAAGTTTGCACTGTTATAATTCACTTACCTTTTAATACATTTTGGTGCGATTATAACCCACTATTAAAAAAAAAACAACGACGGAATGTTTTTGAATGAGAAGCTGTTATGTAGCCTAGCGGGATGAATTTTGGTGTGGCGCCCAGCCATGGAAGAATGAATGTAGCGGAAACCATGCAATTAAACATTTTTATCCAAAAAGAAAAAGCCAAATGTAGAAAATAAAAATTCTTGTGTTAAAAACAAAAACATTCAAAATCATTTCATGACAAAATATAATTGTAATATATACAATATTGCATATACAAGTACACCCCTCATAAATCTATCTTTTAAATTCATATTTTTAATAGGAAGCTTTACAATATTATATTTGTGCATATACATTAAATTAGTCAGTACTGAAGCCAAATCTGGAGCTTATCTAACAAAATAACTTAAAATAACGGTACAAAAACTAGTACACCCAAATTTATATGTTATATATAACATATAAACATTCTTACAAACATTCAAATGTTGTATTTCAGAGCACAACAAAAGCAGTGCATTGCTGAAGTAGGCTTCTTCTACATTCAGACACATTCATATGTTATTTTCTGAACTGCATAACAATTAGGGATGCAACAATTCTAGATTTTGGTTGTACGATTATATAGTCTGAAGAATAATCATGGTTTGACGGTTATCACCTCTAATGTAAATTCAAGCTTTATATTAGGTCAGCTATTTAGCAACTGTTGTTGCCATCTGCGTTCATGCATACATCATCATCTTAATATTAATTCGTCTAACATATCTTTTGTTTACACTGCACTGAAAGGCATGCAGAACTTTCACCGTGAGATGTTTTCTACTGCGTGCGCCCGCAAAGACGCAAGCGCGTTGCTCCGCTTGTGTGAGCATACAGTATCGTCATATATTCTTACATTAGAAACAACAAACTTGCAAGCGGAAAAGACGTGATATGGGAACGGCCGCTGTGTTAATCCGGTGTGCGGGCGTATTAGCCTCAGTGTACATACTTGGAACTTTGCACAGTTGCCAACTTGTTTAACTGCAGCAGTTTCGTTTTGTTCCGTGCAACAGAAATGCGGCTTAGAGAAGCCTTTACGATTAATTGTGACGAATTAAAGCGCAGTTAATAGTGAAATCGGCTAATCGTTGCATCTCTATTGACGATATCAGTGCATAGTACAAAAGGCCTTTTCTACAAACATATCCAAATATTTTTGGCTGCCCGCGCCACTCAACTCACGCTCTGCGCAGCTTGCAGCTCATGCTGTATTGAACAGGCGCACCTCACTTCATAACTATAGCGGCCGTTTTTCGACTTAACTACATTTATTTTTGATGTCTTGGTCACACTATTTGGAGGGCCGGAACAAATTGCCTCGGGGGCCTGGTTCGGCCCGCGGGCCGCCAATTGAATAGCCCTGTGTTAAAGGAAGGATCAGAAAAGACTATTGATGTATGGGACTTTGTCAGAGCTTAACGGGAACTTTACAGTTCACAGTTCATGGACCAGTTCCTTCCTTCATTTCACAAGTGTAAGCAACTTAAGTGTGATTAAAATGGTCTACTCTTGTTTTCTCTAGCTTGCAACTTATGTATTAAATTGTGTTTTGTTACTTTAACTGCTCCACGCGGCTTGTACTGTATCTGGTTAACTTTTTATATTCTAATATCTCGTCTAAAACCATGTTGAAAATGCGCCGCATGCTGCTTTGTTTTCGGATTTAAATGCATTTGTGAGCTTGTGATCCACTGCTGTTTGTCATTGCTATGGCCACTGTCAGCTGTTTCTACACACATGCGGCGGTCAAGTTTCGAAATAGTTCAGCTTTTGCCACTGTGTGGATTAATACTGAATGTGTGTTATGGTTAAGAACAGAGCAATATGCTGGTGTTACCCTGCATTGCTTTAATGCACTCCTACATTGGGCTCACACATACACTCTGTACTCTGACTACTTCAACAATGTTGATAAGCCGTGGTGGGCATTTCCCTCTGTCTCACGCTGAACGCAGTCGACCAATTGCAATTGACTGGGTCATCGGACCAATCAGCGGAGATTCGCATCGTGATAAGGAGGGGTTTGGGAACAAACGAACCACTGAATCATTTGGGAGTTGTTGGGATAATTAGGTAAAAATAAATGCATATTATAAGACAATGAAAGTGTTTTTTTGACCTTGCAAGCATATCAGACCAAAATATGACCTTTTTTAATGCATAATAGAGCTCTTTAAATACAACTTTTAAAAAGATGTTGACTACAATATTATTTTAAGAAATATATCTGTTTAATAAATCTGTTTCATATATTTACTGAGAAATGGAGAAAAAAATATTCATTTTCAAAATGTACTCAATTATGCTGAGCACCAAGTTAACAATTAATTTAATGATTTCATTCTGTGGGAACAAGAAAATATTTTCTCCAACTAAGGTGTCATTAATCTATGTCTTTAATATAAAGTCAATCCCATTAATAAAAAGGCAGTAAAGAACACCAACGCACTGACATTTTAAACTAACCCTTGCACCACACATTTAGAAGTAATCTGTTTCTCATTGTGTGGTGTTAACGAGTGTCTTTAAGTTACCCTACAAGGTGACAACATTCTGCAAAGAGTTGTTATCTTAACACAGATTCTCCTTGCTGTGCACACTCTCTCTCTATCCCTAAACTAAGTCTCACTTGACTTGTCTTTCATGAACTTGTCTTTCACCCAGCCTACAGACAACGCGAATGTCATGGTTTGCTCATGTGAAAAGTTTAAAACAAACACATCCACAAAGAAAACTACTATGCGTGCATTCCAAGAGGTTTGCACATGGGTATCCCTTAATATGCTCACATGCAAAGTACAACAAACAGCAAAGAATGGCAAATCAACCGTCTTCGATGCTTTGTGAAAACTGAATTCATAAGATGTCGGACAATTCAAAGTAATTTTAATACTTTTAAAGCCTTTCAATCGATGACATAAGTATAAATAAAAATATATATGTCAATAATAATATATAGAATATGTTTATGTGGTTGTAGTTGATATTTGTTTGTATTAAATACTTTGTTTAATAGGTTAAAATGAATCTCAATGCACTGGTTTTATGTTAGAATGGAAGTATATCAAGTATATATAATTGCTGATCAATAAGGTCAGTCCTCACATGCATGAAGTATGAGTGTCTTTTCTCGTTTATTTGTCTTACTGACACAAAGGCACGCTCACAACAAAAGCAGTCTGCATACTTCACCTCTGAACACCTGATGAACTCGCAGTCGGAATTCCTCTACAATTGTTCTGACACCCCACACAGCGGGGGCAACTCAGATACTGAGGAGTGGTAAGAGGACGAGATGCACGCATACACCCACATGCTTCACGCACCGTGAAAATCCTCTCAAATTTACGGTCAAAAACTGACAGGTGTGGTTATTTGACCAAAAAAAAAAAGAGTACAACGAAAACAGTGCAGACATTGCAGAGTGGTTTTTAAACTCCTAACATTCCATAATTCATAACCACGTGATATTAAATATTGCTTATTATTGTTATAACAAATGCAAACTTCAAAAATAGTGTTATTAGCTTAAGATTGATTTAAAATCCTTATTCATTCACTGTAGTGCATGCATGTCCATATCTTTTGGCAGTACTGAATATTCCAAGTTTGTAGGCATGAGGTAAAGTTTGGATAGGATTAAATGAAAAATAAATACAGTTGAAGTCAGAATTATTAAACCCCTTGAATTATTAGCCCCCCTGTTTATTTTTTACCAATTTCTGTTTAACGGAGAGAAGATTTTTTCAACACATTTCTAAACATAATAGTTTTAATAACTCATCTCTAATAACTGATTTATTTTATCTTTGCCATGATGACAGTAAATAATATTTGACTAGATATTTTTCAAGACATTTCTATACAGCTTAAAGTGACATTTAAAGGCTTAACTAGGTTAATTAGGTTAACTAGGCAGGATAGGGTAATTAGAAAAGTTATTGTATAACGATGGTTTGTTTTGTAGACTATCTAAAAAAAAATATAGCTTGAAGGGGCTAATAATTTGTACCCTAAAATAGTTTTAAAAAATTTAAAACTGCTTTTATTCTAGCCGAAATAAAACAAATAAGATTTTCTCTAGAAGAAAAAATATTATCAGACATACTGTGAAAATTTTCTTGCTCTGTTAAATATCATTTGGGAAATATTTAAAAAAGAAAAAAAATTCAAAGCAGGGCTACTAATTCTTCTAATTTTAACTGTAAGTAAAAATCTTGACCAGGCTTGCGTTTCCCAAAACCATCGTTAGCCAACTAAGGTCGCAAGTTCCGTCGTTACAAAGATAGTTTGTTGATTTGCCGTTTCCCAGATCCATCGCTCCAACAAACATTCGCAAACTGCGTCGCAAAGTTGAGCACTTGAAACGACACCTGTAAAGCTGTAGTTAGAAACATAGTTCCTGGCTGTGTTAGGTAATCTCTCTTAGGTGTAATTTGCTTTCAAAGTATTATTAGAGTTCAGTTTTAGCAATCTTCATGTTTACAATTGTGCTCCCTTCGCAGTGCACTTTGAAAACATTGATATCATTTTGAACAGCCTCATGGCGAAAAAGCTATTATTTAAAAGCGGAATTTATGTTACGTCTCCAAAGCCTGTGAAAATAAAAAAAAACATAGCATACGTTAATTCTTTTATTTTATAGTGGGTTATTTATTAAGTGTCTGTACTGTATATGACATGGGCCTGTTGGTTAGAACTTTCTGCTGTGGTTTGTATGTGTCAAATTGTAAAAGCAGACTTTTAATTTTTTTTTTAAATAATTAAACAATATCCTACTTAATAATAATAATAATAATTATCATCATTAATATTATTATTAAAGTAAATATATTTATAATAAATAGCCTCATTATTTATTTATTTATATGATTCTTTTTCAACTCAGTACATTAACAAATGTTAAGTAGTTCATTCATTCATTCATTTTCTTGTTGGCTTGGTCCCTTTATTAATCCGGGGTCGCCACAGCGGAATGAACCGCCAACTTATCCAGCACATGTTCCTCGCAGCGGATGCCCTTCCAGCCGCAACCCATCTCTGGGAAACATCCACACACACTCATTCACACTCATACACTACGGACAACTTAGCTTATTCAATTCACCTGTACTGCATGTCTTTGGACTGTGGGGGAAACCGGAGCACCCGGAGGAAACCCACACGAATGCAGGGAGAACATGCAAACTCCACACAGAAACGCCAACTGATCCAGCTAAGGCTCGAACCAGCGACCTTCTTGCTGTGACGCGACAGCACTACCTACTGCGCCACTGCGTCATGCGTTATGTTAACAATTTTGAATTTTAATAATGCATTAGTTAGTGCTTATTAATAACTGCTCTACAAGATTTTTCATGTTCATGTTAGTAAGTATGTTAACTAATGGACCATTTTTTTAAGTGTTATTTATGGTATATTTATCTTCATGTTAGTCATTGTCTTTGGAATGGACAGGCATTTGAACCTATATAACAGAAACATTATATAATCAGCAACAAATATTAATAAGTGCTGTTAACTCAAATAGTTACAGTAAAGAAAAATAATAATCTGCACACAAACGAAATACGAAAGAGGGCCTGCTCTCCCTTAAATACTGTCTAACAATATAGGAAAGGTTTTGTAAATGCATCGTTTTCACTTCTCATTAATTTCTTACTAACTCATTTTACATGGGTTCATGAAAAAAGTTAAATGACATTTATATTTCCACTCCTAGAAACTGCCCTTTTCTGCTAATACAGTTGATCTTATCGAGTGACTCACATTTCCCTTTAAAAAAAAAAGAGAGAAGAAAACTCATTGCCGCTCTCGATTTATGCAGCATCCTAAGCATATACAGTAGCAACATGTGAATTTAAATCACATTTCATAATTAATAAAAAAATAACAATATCACTTTTAATAAGAATAAGAATAATTAATTAAACGCCGACTTTAAGGATTTCTCTCACATTTAGGTCATCGCTTGAGTGTAATCAACATTCACAAGTACAAACGCCCACTCACAAACACAAGAAAAACTAACAAATAGTTTTTATTACGTGTGACCTTTCGGCTTGTCAGCCTGTGATACACTTGAATTAACATGTATAGAATAAAATATTATTCAATTGATCAGTAGTTACTAGTATTAAGTGTTTGAATGCAGTATATGACTAACACATTGTACTGTAATGTGTGTTTTTGACAACTGATCCATCACTACTGAATGGGAATAATATAAGACTATATCATAAATGCAGTTATCATGTGACTGTTATGATGTTCACCTTAGCCTATGCAGAAAGCCAGTTTTCTCATCCCTTTTGATGAGTCAGTGCTGTAAAAGCCATTCAGATATCTGTCACTCATAAATATATCCATTATACAACCATTGCCGGAAAACGTAGGAGTTTAAGTGCAAATTCACAATCTTTCCAATATAAAGAGCAAAGTTCAAGGCCTTCATAAATGTGTTTTTTATTGTTCATGAAAATAATAGACACTTAGCAAGAATATCCTCTTAATTATATTTTTAGAGTTTAGTGTATTCTTATTAGTAACGAGCCTCTGCCACACCAGCCACTTCCACTCAGATTGATAAGAGCCATGCAAGAAGGTGTTTAGGTGTGATTTCAGAATGAAAAAGCATATGAATTTCTACTGCGATAAACATAACGTGCAGATGTTGTGGTGGTTAGTGCAGGGCCTTAATGATTGAAAACATTAAGTCATCACATTGTCATGATTTGCTTACTGTAGGAACCATACGCTGCATGCTTTTTTGACCAGTGTGATTGTAAAAGCGTGTTTACAATTGTGGTTCAGTTCTGTTAGTTCAGATTTATCATTCACACTGTCATTTCAAACACCAAACCTTAAGAAAACACCTATTATGATGTATATTGTGTGCTGTAACTTATCATTCATCCAGAACAAAGCTGAGTATTTTGAAAGTGTGTTAGTATTTGTATTAGTTGAATCTATAAAATGTGCAAAGGAGCCAAAACAGCACTCGGTTTCACCAAACATAAAAAAAAAACTGTTGTGAAGAGACACATATCAGACACCTGTTTAACAGTAATGGGCAACATCCCAACTACAATGACAAAAACCAGGCCTAAAAAACTGAGTCCTTTTATAGTCACATCCTATGATATCATGTCCTGTTTTTGTTTTATTATAGTGTTTCTGATATGTGTTGTGTTCATATCTCAGGTGAACTGCACCAGAGTTTGTTTCAGGGTTTCTGCAGGTTCACCAAGTTGATTTAAGACTTTTAAGGCATTTTTTCAGACCATTATGAATAAAATTTTAGACTTATAATTTTTTTTATTAAATTTCAATAGTTTACATAATTATTAGTAATTTATGCCCACTTATTTGGTGCACACCAAAGTTTGGATTCATTCACACTTATTCAAACGAACTAGTGAATGAGTTCAATTAAATCACACCAAATATGACCATATCCCAATTATACCTTCATTTTTGAGAATAAACAATTCTACACCTGACCAATCCTTTTTCCATGACATTTGGTGACTTATAATTAAAAGAATCTATTTTTATTAGAATGCATTCCATGATTTTAAAATGTAAAATTACCTAATATTTCCTTTTTTTTTGGTTTGCCAAATCAGAGACTTTGATGACAACCACATTGACTTTTTTGTTTTTCATTTGCTCCAATTCATTTAAGTTATCCCAGTACTGGAATCTGGCTTTTTAAAATGTGTATCAAAGATTTTATTACACTCTTAAAAATAAAAGGTTCCAAAAGTTAGTTTTTTTCTGTAGTGATGCAACAGAAGAACTGGTTTGGGCTCCACAAAGAATCTCTAATTAAAGAGTTAAAAAAACATAACGTTTCATAACGTAAAGAACATTCATATTTTTTAAATAATATTGTATAAGCTATTAATACAAAAAAAGTGTAGATGTCTCTAACTACACTAAGCAGAACCTCTCTTTTCAGAAACGAAGCTATTATCACTTGACCCGGTTTGCCCGCTAACTCCTTAAGCGTCTAAAGAGGCGGGGGAAGGTCACGGAGAGGGGATTCCCCGTGACGGCAAGCAGAAGAGCTAAAAGGAGCGAGTTTCCCTCTGCGCGCGCGCACCTTTTCCATACCCAAACCCCGAGATCTCGACGCGGAACATGTTCCCCACAACTACAGACCACTTGACCGACCACTGGACTTCTTGAAGTTGGGAAATAGTCACAATATAAACGAGTGTTTGTATTCTGGGTAAAACGCCAGAAGCAAAAAAATAAAGCAATTACTCGCTCCAAAAAGAATAATAATAGGCAGAGTATTCATCTAGCCATTTATATGCTTTACCTTCGTGTTGCCAGTGCGTCGTGAAAACAGACTTGCTTACTACTTATTTGCAACAGTTTCTCGCGAACTAACGAAGAACAATTACTGGTGATATTTATCGACTTTTCCTGCTAACGTTAGCGAATAGACGGTTGTTGTATAGAGATTCTTAGCAATACTATGTTGCGAGACTCAACTAAGTACGAAGTGTCCCTTCTTAACTACAATCGATGTACCAAAACAATTAGACAACCGAAACCTGTCCTGTTTAATGTCCTCGGGACGTCCGCACTATCCTGCTTCTCCGCAAAGCCAAGCGAGTTAAACATTAGGCATAAACCTGCGGAGGAAAAAAGCTTCATTTTGAGCCAACGGGCGAAATTACCACAGGCTATCGGTTCTCTACTTTCTCCCATTACAGCACGGGATATCATAAGGTTGTTCCCTGGTAAGAGGTAACGGGGACACGCTTCCGCTAAAAATACCTGTCTACGACTATATTTGGATTGGCTGGAACACAATCAAATGTCTAAAATAAACGGACCCGCCCTTTCGCAAAATGAATGAATGATCTGCTATCTCACACAGTCGGGCCGCCCGCTGCTAAATTTAGTAACATCGCTTGCGTCAATCACGCGCCTCAGTGCGTCATGCCCTCACCCCGCCTCCGGGAGCTGATCATTGGCCAGAATTAGAACGTGGCCAAGAAATTACGCGTCCCGTGATTGGCTCTTGTTGATGTTTTTTTGTACTACGGGGTACGCAAGCTAAGTGTAATAGTTTGTTTAGTGTACACGCCGGAACCACTTTGGTGTTTTAACTCCACTCTACTTCAAACCCTTATTATTTATATTGGATACATTTGTACTCATTTCTTTGCGTTCAGGAAAAGATTAATTTTGGGAGATGCCTAACATTAAAATAATAACACAGTAGTTTTTTTTTCTCTATGGGCTAGCCTGTGCAATGAAAGATTGCTTACAAGTATTTTTAGGAAAACATTCACAAACGCTCACGTTCATTTATATCGCGTGTACACTCACTGATTAACGTTTGGCTATTAACGGGATCAGAGTAACTGATCAACTATGTTCAACTATGTTCATTATGCAAATAACAATCATACGGTTTAATAATGTGGCACCTGATAAAAATAAGAGGTTTTAAAATAGCTTCAAAAGCTATAGAATTATTTTGACACACATTACATTTTCTAGCAAGCAACCGACAACACGCCCTACCGCGCGATTTCTGACAACCTCTGACAAAGAGTCAAAAGACCATCTCTATTCCTCTCTCTCTCCTGGCAAGGACTGTACGGCTTATGTGTATACTGTACCAGAGAGGCCGGGGACTACAGTGCAGACAGTGCAGGCTCGACGTCACCTCTCCCATGGCGTCACATTGACGTAGCGCATTCCACTCTAGCTATGTAGAAGCCAGGCGCACATAAATGTGCTATTAGACTTTCTCTCGCTCAGCGCGCCACATAAACAAAGGCACATTGCAACTTAAGCTCAGCGCATCCTCTCCGTTACTAACGCCGACACTATTATAGTGGAGCTGACAGAACCACGGAGTACTTTTTTCATCTTAGCTAAAAGGAAAATCGGTCAAGTAATATTTTTAAATGAAAAATCATCAACTTTTTTTACTTTAATACCAACTTTTACTGAACCACTTTTTTCAGTTTTTACAATTTTCTGTTGGATATGCACAAGGAATTATTAGGGCTTTAAAACATATGTAAAGACGGACCGTCAACAGAAATCAAGTAAGTACTATTTTTTAATTTTACACGCTTTATAGGACAAAACACAGATGTACACTTTGAACTAAAATCCCTGACAACATGCTTTAGGTGATCTGTAGTGTTTCTATAGCGGTATTCATTCATTTATTTGTGCATGACATTAAGAACTTTCAGTTGCGGACCTGTTGAATGTCCAATCCGTAGCGCGTAAACGAGCTATATTTGTGCGCTGTCTTTGTTGACGGAGAGACCGAATGCGAATTTAATTTGCGAAACGTGGGCTATAATATTCTCTCAGGTTGTCATGGAAATGGGATGCCTCTTCCTCACCCGGGTGAACCGCTGTGAGCTCGCGCGGGGCCGATAGAGAGTCTCGTGAGATGCGCCAAGAAGACGGAGAGTGCTGCGCGCTCCCCAATTCTCAAAACCTGACTTAACATTGTGCCAGTGCTTATTTATTCATTCATAGCAGTATCTAGATTACTTTCCCCTATATGATTTAGTCTTATAAATAGCGCTTTTACCACGTTTTAATGACATGACCACACGCGCTTCATTCATTCCATCTTAAAGCAACGGAAGGACCGCACGGGAACATATACAATGAACACATGTGCACAGTTATCAAAAATAAATATACTTACACAACCTGTCAACATGTCGTCTAGTTTTATTTCCATATTTACCACTCTCACTATTCTTCTAGCAGTGTTCTCTTGAGGAGCTAAAGATCAATGCACTTGTGGTCAGGGAAGCAAGTGTTTGCTTGCTTTAAGAAGACTTTTAATTCTTTAATTTCTGAAGGAAAGCTTTTAAAATAAAATTTCCTTCACCATACAGTAGCCAATGTGGTGTGACTTTTAGATCAAAACACAATGCAAGGGCACTTAATGATACGCACACAAATGAATGACAGTTAAGTTACTTTTTATTTATTTATTGTAGTTACTGTAGCCTACAAATACCAATAGTGACAGCTGTTCCAGGACCAACCCCAAGAGGTATGTGATACAACAATGTATTGATTTTGACCCAAATGACTTGTACTACTGCTAAAGTTTTATAACGGAGCACGCGAGACCGGGTCACGGAGTACATAGCCTGGTCTCTTCCCCTCAGGTCTCTGTCCCTGTCGGGTGTCAAATCCCGTTCTCCAAGCTAATTTACTGTACTTGTATTTTTCCATCCCTCTATCTCCACTCTCTCCCTTTCTTTTGTGTGTTTGCTGGAAAGCCTCTATCTCGCGCGCTTATTGAACGGAGAACGGAGCGCCTCTACAAAGCGCGTGCTTCAGTGCTCTCTCGCGGTTCTCTAGGTTACCGGGGCACAAGCGGACCGGCGGCTCCATGCGTACACACTCAATCACGCTCTGTCAAAATCACACATAACCCCAAACAGACAAGGGTTCAACTCAAATACAAACGTAATAAAGTATCTAAAAAGTCATCCTATTTATATCAGCATCTGTTAATATCAGCATTAGCTGTGAGGCGACTCAAAATAATCAAAATGTTTACCCGTGTTTTACTTTCCTTACTTCAGTTGTAAGTTAAATCATAAATTAGTTCCTGAAGTCTTAATATTGCCAAACCATGAAGGTTTCTATGTATTGTTTCTAGTAATTTGAGGGGTCGAGAAAGATAGTGCCCAATGCCTGATGTCTGTCGAGGCAGGCTGTGTGAGCGCGCTTCTTCTGTCAGGGAGGGGGCGCTAGTCGCTTTTAAAAACTCTTGAGCTCTGCGCGCGTGGGTTTATTTGACCGAAGACGAGGATAGTCGGAGTTCTGTGAGTGCCCAGGTGAATGTTGTCCAGCCGTCATTGAGACTGTCGTTATTCTGAGGTAAAGGAAAACAAATACTACATGGCAACGTGTTTTATTAGACGCTCAGAGCGGTTTAAACTCCATGGTCGAATGCAGGACCAGAAGGAAAAATCAAATAGTCCTTTACAAATCGTATTAGCAGATTGTGTAATAAAGTTATTTTTGTGCTCAAACACTGCATGTTACATCTTCGCTTTAATGGATTTTTCAGGGTTTTTTTCTTTTAGCATTTTCCTTGAATGTAATACAAGACGGTTATTGTAACAAAATGTTTTTTTGTGCTTGGTTTTCCCTTTGTGATTAATGTAACTGTATTACCAAAGGCTGCGATTGAATCGTTGTCGAAGTTAAATTAAGGATAATTCTGTACAGAAAAGAGAGATAAAAAAATAAAGATTTATTTTTGTTTAAATTATATTTCGGTATTTGTGAATAGAATTGAGGAGTGTTTTACAGTTAACATATACTCAATATTTCAGTATATTTTCTTTGCTATATAAAACATACACATTAACGAATTATATGAACTCATGCATCTTTTAGCACGCAAATATTTAAGGACTTATATTATTATAAAAGAAGACTATTTGCTTATATGCTTACAATGGTAGTTGTTTTGGAGCAGACCGCATGCTTCTTTAACCTTGTTTATTCACCTTCACACTTGTATATAAATTATAGTCATTTAAAATTACTCAGAAAACTCTGAGTTTCTATCTAATATTCTGCCAGTTCTAAGACTTTGCCACTACTTTGACCTTATGTCATAGTAGTGAACTAAATCATTGTGTGCTCCCGACTTCAGACACCGGTTCGGAAGAGCGCCTGCAGCCCAGGTCTGAGTCCCGGCTACCGGATACCTCACCCGCCGCGTGTGCTGAAGCAGCCCCGAACCCCAGACGCGTGCAGCCTCTACCCGAAAAACCGACCACGATTCAGCGAGCAAAAGGCCATTCAGGTATAGCACAAGTCTATTTAAAAATCTCTCTCACTCCGGAGGGCATTTCATAAGATATTTCACACACAATTGCGTATTTAAACATTTTAAATTAAGCTGCAGGCTAATACAGATCTAGTTTCAATAACACCACATTTAGTCAATGTAAACAAACTGCTACCAAGATTTTGTTGGTACTTTTGAAAGCCTCATATACTTGAACAGTTGCCGTTATATTTTTTGTCTAACTTTGTACACTTGGAAATTTCATGATATCTTATATATGTTGTATCTTTGTACATGTTAAAATGACAAGTAAAAAGTTGTCTTGTTATAGTAAAATCCATAATTAATTCATATGAATTATTTTTTTTAATTCATAGAAAAAAGCTTGAGCTTTGTTTGTGTTTGTTCTGGAAATAAATGCAAAACAGCACTGTTTTTAAAGACATTGTCGTTGTTCAACATTCCTCAGCAAATTGCATTTAATTCTTTTTAAACACGAGTTGCGCAGATGGTGGTTGCATGTTTTTATGTCAGATAAGGTAGCCTATGCATTTGTGTTCAAATTCCTGGAACTATTGGAATTTATATAATAGTTATTTTTTTCTGTACCTTATGATAATATCATAAGACACTGTCTTCTTTATGGTCACAGCAACCTCGTGTGCTCCTGTCAGAATACTTTGTCCTGTTGTCTTAGTGTATAGAAAGTGAAAGTTTGCGCAAATATATTTGTGCTGCTGCCTTTGTTTGCTTCAAGAGCAAATTTATACTGGTTAGCGTGTCATGCATTTATTTATTTTTTTATGTCGTTGATTTTTTTTGTTTTGTTTGTTTGTTAGATCTATGGCACTCTGACAATGAACAAGCGATCACAGTTATTGGAACAGCTGCATTTTGTCCATCTAAAATGCACACCTCGAGGTTAGAAACTGTTTCATCCCTCTAAAGCGCTTTCCATAAGCCTGAGTGTGTATTTGTGTGAGGCTCTCTGTCTGGTGCACGCGCGCACACACACTAGAGTTGTAAAGCATCGTTTCAGTATGACTTTATGTGGTCTAGACCTTCTTAATAATTTGACTTTTTACGTTATGCTGGCTGCGTTTTCATTTTTTATTATCCGTGTCATGATGAAATGTGGAGCTGATGTAGAGAATCGACGTGCTGTGGAGTTTGCACGTGCACAAACAAGCCATAAACGGATACACACAAGAGATAGTCAGACAGAAAGCCAGGTCCCGCTTTTTTGTGTAAGGATTTGTCTAGACTTACACAATTTGAGCTGCTCTTAATTGGGACGAAAAAAACTTGACTGGCTGAATGCCATATTTGTGCTTAACGCGATTTAGTCTTCAAATTCCAAAACTATTCTAAAGCAAGTTTATCAGCATATCTGTGCTTATGTGGCTGGCTGACATAGTTTTTTCATCATTTAGTTTTAATATATTTGTTTATTCAATTATTTTATCTATTTATTTATTGCAAGTTAAAAATAACAAGGACTTGTTATAAAATAAGTCTTGAAGGAAATGTTTTTCAAGTACTCGTTGGGGAGATATTTGTGTGTGTGATGTCAGTGATGTAAGAAAGTTTGACTCACTTTTGCAGTTCTCTATTTAGCGAGAGACAGACTGACCTCAAACCTCCATTCCTCCGTCAGTATCTATGACGATGAAAGGGTCGCACCTAATCCCACCCGCCTGCGCTTTGGCACCTCACTCTGACGTAAAACGTCAAGTTGCAAATTATGGGGATATGATAAGTTGTGTTTTGATCCCCACCCCCTCCCTATTTTCACCACCTTTGCCCATAGTCTACAACCAAAAAAGTTTGATATATATATATATATATATATATATATATATATATATATATATATATATATATATATATATATATATATATATATATTTGTGGGCCCGTAGCCAGGGAGGGTTCGGGTGGTCAAAAGCCCAGAATTTGACCCCAACATGAGCTCATTTATCCCATTTTTGACTGCTATACCATCATCAATTGTAAAAAATTTTGATAAAAGGCTTTAAGACAAAGTATTCAAGTGTAATCAAAATAAAATTGTATTTAAAAATAATTTATATATAAATAACATATTTCTTTATTCATTATTCAAATGATAATCTCAATGCAATATTTATAAAACTGGATTAACTTACAGTTTAAATCCTAATTTGTAAATAAATAGTATGGTGAGCACTTTGACAAAACTGTAGGAAATATTTTATGGTGCATCAAAAAATTGTGGTTATGATCACCATCCAACAAGCTGTTTCAGCAAAGATTAGTTCTTAAAATGTCACTAAAATGCAGAATTAAATAAAAAATTAGGCAAATAACTGCAAAAAAGGTCCACTTTTTCAGAAAAAAGAACCACCCCTTTCAATAGGCTGGCTAAGGGCTTGATATATATATATATACACACACACACACACACACACACACACACACATACACACACACACACACACAAATGTTTCCAGCGTCTCCAATTGTACACTGAAATGTGTACTTTAGCCTTCAATTTTTATTTATTTATAACAAAATTGTAATAGACTACTACGTTATCTATATTGCTTTCTTCTATAAATTTAAGATTGAAAAAATGCATTACTAAAAATAATAAAGTAACATGAGTTGTTATTATTATCCACATTTATATTTAAATAAGGTGAATGATAAGAAAGTTTCCTGTTGTTTTTAACAGGCCTAAAAATAAAAGTTTTTCAGTTCAATTCTAGTTGTCAAAGTTAAATAGGAAAAAAAGTGTATACAAAATATAGGTGTAATTCATTATGCTTTAAATCCAGTGTCGAGACAAATTAAATTCTCTTGTTATCCATGATGCTGTGCGATTTGTATGCATAGCCAGTGATGTGCGTAGAAAAAGGAACATGCGCGCGCCAGTCTGAGTCATCATAGGTAAAGGGCCGTTCATAATTGATAAGCCTCCTGATTTTACTAAACACACATGACGTGGTGGAGGCACAAGGATTACGGAGTCACTACACGACAGCGTCAAGCCAAAGTCGGGTCTGTGTACACTTCCCCACCTAGGGAAAATAAGCAAACAAAGCACACGCACACACACACACACACATTATCTCCTCACGGACTCAGGTAGCTCTGCACAGATGCACTTAAACAGCTGTGTCAAGGCGCACAGTTGTAGGTTGTATAACTTTAAGAGTGCGCTGGCAAAATGGTTTTTCCTGGAGCACAGAGCTGGCCCAGGATACAGCCTACTAGAAACAACAAGGGACTTCCTAATGGCTTTTAATAAGATCATTTCATGGTGCTTGGTGTGAATTTAATTAATAGAGTATCATAATTATTTATCTCAAAGCGTTTAGACTTTATTATAGTAAGTGAACTCTTGTTTGTGCAGTGTTGCATATTTACACTTATGCATATTTTTAAGCCATCAAAGAATGATTTGTTAGGTATATAGAGTATGTGTGCTTGATGGGTTGGACGGTGTTTGCTTGTGAGAAACTCGCATGAAGTTTAAATCCAGAAAAAAAAAAAACATACTGCTTACTTGAAGGAGGCATTTCAGTGAATTAGGCTACATAATTATTAATAATACAGTTCAGCCTGAAATTTCATTTCTGTCGTCATTTATTAGCCCTCATGTTGTTCTAAACCTCTATGAACAGATTTCTGCCTGCAATGTCGTCAAAGCCTGGAAGACTAATTCAACAGTAGTTCCTTTGAAATCTTCCGAATGGGGTTTTCAGATTCGTGCGTAAAATAAGGTCTGTGGTTGATATAGCTTGACGATACTGCAGCTTAAACTCCACCCAGCAAGCATTTTATGTTTTTAAAAGATGTCTAATAGACGTCTAAACATAGTCGTCTTCGCTAAAACAAAGCAATAAAACTGTCAGTGAAAATCTAATAGACGTCTAAGAATAGGCCAAAACTAGTCATCAAATAAACAGAAATGAATGACTACACATATACATTCGGTCTAATCTGTCTATTTGACGACTAGTCTATTTGGGCTATTCTTAGATGTCTGTTAGATTTTCACTGACAGCCCAAGTTTAGCCTTGTTTTAGTCAGGCTGTCTATGTTTAGATGTCTATTAAACACAAAATTGTTTGCTGGGGACACATACATGCATGTTAGGTATAGGCACTTATTACAAATACATTTTTTTAACATAAAATAAACATGCTTCAAAATTCACATTTTCTTTATGGGTGAGTGTAATTTCCAGTTTATAGACGAGCATAAAAAGTATTGTCCACAGGCCTTGTTTTACCTTGGTATTTATTAGAAAACACAAAAGGAATATCTTTAGTAAACTAGCTCTGAATTATTTTACACTGTAAAAACCAAAAATTTAAGGTAACTCAAACCATTTAAGTTCAAAAACTAATCCTAATGAGTACTGTAAGCTTAATCCATTTGAGTAAAAAAGGAACAATTTGAGCACAGTAAAACCTAATAAAAATTAAGAGAACTCAAACCAACTGTAAAACCCAATAAGTTAAGGCAACTCAAACCGTTTGAGGAAAGCGATTGTAACAAACCATTTGAGTTTAAAAACTAATCTATACGAGTACTGTGAACTTACTCCATTTAAGTTGAAGTAATGAGGTATTTAATTAACTCATTACCTTCAACACTGAGTTCAAAACTCTTTTCAAATGAGTAGAATCAACCTACAGTAAATTTTGAGTTAACTACACTCTTCATTTGATAAAGTTGACTGTTGGGTTTTACAGTGTACCAGGTTTTGATGCCATGGCTAAATGGAGACGTCAGCTTCAGACACTTAAAAAAATGCGCTGAAAATAACTTTGTTTTCCTTTGGAGAATGAAAATCTTACATCCTGTGTTAGAGTAAATAATAACAGAACTTCATTTGAAGCAGATGCTTTTTTCCTGTACTTTGAGAGTCCAGGCCAGGAACGAGGAATTATTTTTTTTGTTCTGCATGTGTGCCCACCAGCTCACAGGCTAACCCACGTTTCCTGGTGAATGGTTTATTTACTAACATGGCACTAACAAAATAATATTCAAATGGCATGATTGACAGCACATCCTCTGTACACCTGAAGATAAAATAAAAGCAATGTGATATTCATTCTCACGTTCTCTCTCACCATCTCTGTAGACATGCCCTGCGTTCAGGCCCAGTACGGCCCTCCACCTCATGGGTCCAGCTACTCTGCCCAGTCCTTTGGCTACCATGGTGACTACAGCGCTGACCTCATGGCGACGGACTACACAAAGTGTGAGCTCAGTGGGGGAGAGATCTCAGCGGCGGCCGCCACCACTTCCTTACCCAGTTTTAATGTGTTTGTGGAGGGCGGCTTCGAGCCCAAACCTTCCTGTCTGTATCAACTCCCTCCTCAACGCCCTATCATCAAGAAGGAGGAGGAGTCCTTCCCACCCATGGCACCATCTGACGAAGCAATACCTGGGAGCTCCATGTACTTTAAACAGTCGCCCCCTTCGACGCCCCCTACGCCGCTTCACCCCGGCCCACCCAGCAGCTCTTTCTTGTGGGATGAGCACAGTCTTCCCCCAGTGCCCCAACCCTGCTTGATTGAAGGCCCGCTGAAGAGCCCTCGCTTCCCTCATTTCTACGAGCAAACAGTGCCACCCTCCACCAGCGGCTACGACACTGCCATCGGCCTTCCGCTGCGCCCTGAACGCTCTCCTTCATCCTCCTCTTCGTCTTCACATGTGCCACCAAACATGGACACACACGCACACTCACATGTGCACTCCCATACGCACTCAAACATGTACCCGTTGAACATGGGTAAGCCGGGAGGCCTGGCGTTTCGCTCTCTGGGCATGGGCCACTGTCCACCGCTTCTAGGAGAGAGTTTGCCATCGCCGCCGAGTCGCACCAGCTCTGGAGAAGGAACCTGCGCGGTTTGTGGAGACAACGCGGCCTGCCAGCACTATGGTGTGCGCACCTGTGAGGGCTGCAAAGGCTTCTTCAAGGTAAGAATTCAGCATCCCAGCTGGACAGAGGGCTTTTGTTTTCCTTCGACTGCATCGAATACAGGCGCACCCAGAGTTCCATCATTGTCACTATTGCTTGCACAAGTATGCCATTGCAAATGCATAATAATCCTTATTGACACAGTTAACATCTTAAGCAGCCTTTCCACTGCACACGGCAAACGACAAGCAACAGATCGGAAGTCATTCATTTCCAATGCAGAGTAGTCCGAGACCTGCGTGGATTTCCGATTGACTCTGTATGCAGAAAATTCGGATCCGATTTAAGCTACAGATCCGTTAAAATATTTGAACTCCTGCGACTAGACCATATGCAACCGGCCGACCGGATGTGATGTATTCCAGTGTTGTCCAAGCAGGTCCATGCACGAGATAAGAAATAGGAGTTTTTCATTATTTTTTAAATCAGAAATAAGTCTCTCTCTCTCTATATATATATATATATATATAGACAGTGGCGCAGTAGGTAGAGCTGCACAGCAAGAAGCCTCACAGCAAGAAGGTCGCTGGTTCGAGCCTCGGCTGGGTCAGTTGGCGTTTCTGTGTGGAGTTTGCATGTTCGCGTGGGTTTTCTACGGGTGCTCCGGTTTCCCCCACAGTCCAAAGACATGCGTTACAGGTGAATTGGGTAAACTAAAATTGTCCGGAGTATATGAGTGTGAATGAGAGTGTATGAGTGTTTCCCAGTGATGGGTTGCAGCTGGAAGGGCATCCGCTGCGTGAAACATGTGCCGGATAAGTTGGCGGTTCATTCCGCTGTATCAACCCCAGATTAATAAAGGGACTAAGCCAAAAAGAAAATGAATGAATGTATGAATGAATGATAACTTTCTAGTATTCATCCATTCATTCAACCATGGTGAACGCACGGAGAATAAAGGCTCTTGCTTTTACAATCCTTTATTCCGGACACTGCGAGAATTAGCTTCCCATGGTGCATGACAAAACTGAATATTCTGTGCGACTGCCACAAGGGGGCGTTTTCCGACAGTCGTGTCCGAATGTCGTGTGCAATGGAAAGGCGGCTTTATACTAAAAGATTCCACAGCAGACTAACTAACATGTACTTAGGCCTTTAGAAGGATAGTACACCCTAAATTTAATATTGTCATCATTTACTCACCCTCATGTCAACTCCTTGCATGGCTTGCAAAAACTGCTCGTTTTTTACATTTATTCAATAAATATCTTTAAAAAAATTGATTAATATTTGAAAATATATTTAAAAAAGATGATTCTGAGGCCTACTAGAAAGTTTGCTGATGGCCCCTAGTTGGCCCTGGGCAACTCTTTCAAATAGTCTTTTTTTAGTAAGCTATTCCTTTAACACTGCACAAAAAGCTAAGCAATCAGTGGTTAACTGAAACTGATGGATAATACTTGCTAGTTAGGAAACCTCTCATTTGGATTTCCCATAATGCTTTACACTTTTTTTATAGTATTATGTTTGGCTCAAAGCTGATGTGGGCGTTTGCAGTTTATGTTGATTGATATGTATTCCTCAGTGTGTGCTTAATTTGAATAGCACGTCTCATTGTGTATGTGAGTGTGTCTGTCATTAAATGGAGTGTAAGAGGCTTGTACTTGCACACTATTGTGCAGTGTGTGTCGATCAGTGTCTCTTATGTGGTCAGTGTAGTGTTTGTAAATTGTGTATTCATTAGTGGTCATTAGTTTTGTTCTTGGTTTGAAAGGAGCTTTTGGTTGAAGAGGCTCACACCGCTCTACACCGATCGCACCTCGTTCTCTGAGTGTGAGGCTCAGGGTTAACCAACCATTGTAGCACACTCCGCGGGCATTGGAACCAAGGTTAAAGCCAACCATACTGTATGAATAGCGATTCTTTAGTGAGCCCTGTGTGTGTTTTTGTTGTTTGGTTTTGAAGAGGGGGTTGTGATATGATCTAAACAACATAAAAAAAATCCAGAAAAAAATATTTGAAAAAATGAAAGATTGTTTAGTTTCAGTTTCAGACCGTGGCAGGTTTGCTCAGCCTTTTCATTGGCTTGTGTGTACTGAGTGTGAATGTGTGTGTGTGTCTTTGAGTGCTCTCACAAATCGTCTGAGCGGCGGTTGCCACAGTGTCTGTGAGGGTCGTTTCCCTCGGTGACCAGTGAGAGGTGTGACAGCGGCGCGCACTTAAAATACAGCAGCTTGGAGATGCAGCCAGAAACACACACGCACACACATTTACACACACAGAGACTGAGGAGAGCCTGGAACGTAGGATGACAAAAGGGATTTAATTTCAACAGACTTTAACGTATATTTGACAGCTATTTAAAACTCTGGGATTCACGTTTTTAATTTGCTTAGGTTTATATGTTAGAAACAACGAGAAGACTTAAAACACACAGAGGCTGTGCTGAAAGACTGACAATGAAAGGGATGGAGCGAGAGTGGCAGAGCTGAAATAATTGAAAATGGCCTGTGGTCTGGTGCAGAAATAAATTATGCCTCTTTTCAATTAGTTTCACAATTAGTTTTTATTTAGTAATTAATAAAAGCAGGGGTTGGTAAGCCTGAGGCTTTGAAGCCATTACTGCAACGCTGGCACACATGCACGCAGACACAAATGACATCCACAAACAATGACATATGCACACTGGCAAGTCTTAGACGATCAGCAGACTTATTTTTATGCATACACACACATTCATTGTCACCCCTAAATCACAAAACACACTCGCCATTTAATTATCTCAGGCAACTCATTAACTCACAATATAAATATTAGCAGGTGAATTTAAATGCAAGCCAGTGTATTGTGGGGCAGTGTATATCCTTTGAAGAATTCTCGTAAATGAGGGTTTATTGTGATATTTTTTTAATGCACGTTCATTCCTACTACATTAGGTTTTAAAGTAACATTTTTAATGGAGTGTGCATGCATCTATCCTCTAAAATTATTCAGATTTCTCCTCTGCTTTAGTTTTATGTTCATTAACGGGCACTAAATCACTTCACTTATGGCTCTACTTTACATCTGAATACAAACTGTTCTGCTGTTTCACAATGAAAAAATAGTTTAAAAAAAGGCGAATCACTCTTGCTCATTCGCTACCACCACTTATTTTCACACCATTTATTTGTTTTGTAATTTGCTCAGTGACTCATAACGTGAGAATATTTATTCTGAATATTAACCTAATGGAGGGTTGAGGACAGTCTCGCTCATTCACAAAACCTCCATTGGAATAAAAGTTTAACAGCTCTTAACTGCTCGTAACTGAATGAGAACTCATCTCCAGCACTTTCCTTTAGCTTTACATCGATTAAATGAGTCACAACAAATACAAATGTGCATTTGCGGCTGTATTGTAGCATTTATAGAGTACTGAATAATAAAAGCACTAAAATGTGCCCAATTCGTCTTATCATACAGTCTAAGTGCGCAATACACGCAGACACACACACTTAACCAATTAACGATGACCCAGTTCCACCTCTCCTATTGAACAGCCATACACACACGTCTAATTACACACCCAGAGGAGAGAGCGAGAGAAGATAGTCTGATCATCTCTGATTAGGGGAGGAGAGGACGAGGAGAGCGGGATATAGCTTCCCTAAGGGGTTTTAATGTGCGACAGGGCCATTAGCACATGTTACATGTCATGAATCCACAACTGCTTGTCTTTACCGACCCTACGGACCCTGCTGTGCACTGGACCGCAACCCTGTGTCTGTGTGTGCGCGCATGAGAGGATGATGGTAGTTAGACAATGAAAGTAGTTTTTAGATTTTCATTTGACATAGACTCTAAAAATAAAGGTTCTTAATTTCCATTTATTGTTTTATTGAACCTTTATCATCCATGGAACCTTTTGTAATTAAAAGTGCATTTATAATGCTTCTTTATCATGGTAAATGATTTTTAAGATTGTAAAATCTTTCTTGCATTGGTTCTAAGAAGTGAATATAGAAAGGCGTTTCAATGGCATTACTGCAAACATCCCCAGTGGAACTTTTATTTTATCATAGGTTACATTTCTAGGGATGATTTGTAGTTTTTTAGAGAGTTATACAATTATTTATAATAACAAATTAAATACAACAAGCCTTCTACATGAAGGACACATTTGGATCTGCTAAAAGCATAAGTGTAAATGTTAATACTCTCAGAGAGTAGTTGAGAACCTGACTTTTTCATTTTGGGTTAGTTTAGATTTTTATTTGACATAGACTCTTAAAATACAGGTTCATTATTGGCATTTATTGTTTTGTTGAACCTTTATCATCCATGGAACCTTTTGTAATTAAAAGTGGTTTGCATTTATAATGCTTCTTTATCATGGTAAATGATTTTTAAGATCGTAAAATCTTTCTTGTGTTGGTTTTAAGAAGTGAATCTAGAATGGTGTTTCAATGGCATTACTGCAAACATCCTCATTGGACCTTTTACTTTATAGTTACATTTCTGGGGATGATTTGTAGTTTTTTAGAGAGTTATACAATTATTTATAATAATAAGGTAAATACAACAAGCCTTCTACATGAAGGATACATTTGGATCTGCTCAAAGCATAAATGTATATGTTAACCTTGACTTATTTTTTTAGGTATTTTTATTTAAATTTTTTTTTAGGTATTATGTTTATTTTGGGTTAGTGCAATTACCATTAACCATGAAATTGAGCATCAAATTGACCAGTAATTATTCAGTTTTTCTCATATTCCACAACAAATCAGTGTGTCAACACTTGCAGGATTATTTATGACCCTAAATGTGAAATTGTCAATGTCTAAAAGGAATCTTCTCTGTCATATGATTAAAGTTGTAGTTGACTGTACCTTTTTCATGCCTTTAGCCAATTGTTTGTGGAGAAAAAGTGAGAGATATTTGCATAAACGATACCTCATATATCCTTTTCCTGTTTAAAAAAGTTAGAAACCTGTTGCAACAGTGACGATTGTTCACTGTGACATTGTTTAAACTATATATACACAAAGAACTGCAGACATTTTAGACAGTTAATCATACGTAAAGCAGTTTATCTCATTTTATGAACATCATGGGATGTCTTTTCATGAGCTCCTGCAGCAATAAAATCTCTAAAGTTTTTGTGGACGGTACACTAACTGTGACCGACAGACAGAACGTGTGACACAGTATGAATCGTAAAGTAGCAGAGCTCCACTCATACGTGCAGTGCAGGGGAAACGGCGAGGTGGTGTTTCTTTTCTTCTTTTTTTTCTTCAGACTAAGCCCAGGGTGTTTTCAATATGATGTGCTCCACAGGTTGTATTTTAATCAAGTCATACTGAATCAGTGTGAATTTAGCTGTAACCGAGTAGACTCCCTGAGCTAACAAGTGCATTTGCGTGCCCACTGGGAGATTAGTCCACTCTAGTAGAGCCGCTCTGCTAGTTTTATGTTCAATTTAAGTGAAATTTGAGAAACCGTGCAAATCACATGGATAATGTGGGTGTGGGTGGGAGTTTTAGCTTCACCTGACGGTAAAAATCCAGCTTTCTGCGAAACACAGGAGATTTAATTGATTTCATTTACACCTGTTAGAAACAGCTGCATGCGTAGTATGATTGATTTCTTTATAGTTTGATTTAAAACATTTTAATGGAAATCAAATATTAAAGGGGCAGTTCACAAAAAAAAATAATCTTTACTCACCTTTTAGTGGAAACTGGGAGCAATTTAAACGGTTTTTAAATTTTCCTTCATAACTGATTACTAGGGCCAGACAGAATTTGCAGACTTTTTGGCTATTTCTGTACAGAATTTTGTAAAAGAAATCTGGGGATTTATGTGGAATTATTTTTGGGAGTATCGTAACTAAAAATGTAATATATTAAATTAAAAAAAAATACCTTTTTAACTTTTATTTAAAGTTTACAATGCAAATTCAATTAGATCCACTTATTTGGTAAACAAAGCAAGTCTCTCATATAATATATCTACTAAAAGACAGAAAATATTACTTTACAAACTGTATTGTAAATAAATCATATAAATATTTTCATATTAGTCAATAATGATACTGTAATTAATTTAAAAACTGAATAAATATACATTTACACACATTTACACAAGTAAATAAACAGAATCAATGATGGACTAAAAATCTGCAGATTTCTGCGCGCACAGATTCCATGTAGGCCTACTGATTACAGACTGCTTGATACCGACTTTTTATACAAAATGCCAATTTAGGTGCTCTAATTCATTGGTCACACTTTACAATCAGGTTCCATTAGTTAATGTATTTACTAACATGAACTAAGAATGAACTATACTTGTGCAGCATTTATTAGTCATAGTTCAAGATTTACTGATGCATTATTAACATCCAAATTCTTGCTTGTTATCATTAGTTATTGCACCGTGAGTTAATGAGCTAACAATAAACACCTGTTTTTCATTAACTAATGTTAACTAACATGAACAAATACTGTAATAAATGTTTTATTCATTGTTTGTTCATGTTAGTAAATGCATTAACTAATAATAACTAATACACCCTTATTACCAATTAATTATAAAACTGACATTTCACTAATATGGACAAGACAATATTAAGTAAAATGCAAGAAGTCAAAAGTGTTACAAATGCTCCCTTGAAGTTTTCAACAATTTTTTTTAGCTAAATATATATTTTATTCAACACATTTAACCAAACTTTAGGCGTCGCAGTGGCGCAGTAGGTAGTGCTGTCGCCTCACAGCAAGAAGGTCGCTGGTTCGAGCCTCGGCTGGGTCAGTTGGCGTTTCTGTGTGGAGTTTGCATGTTCTCCCTGCATTCGCGTGGGATTCCTCCGGGTGCTCCGGTTTCCCCCACAGTCCAAAGACATGCTGTACAGGTGAATTGGGTAGGCTAAATTGTCCGTAGTGTATGAGTGTGTGTGGATGTTTCCCAGAGATGGGTTGCGGCTGGAAGGGCATCCGCTGTGTAAAAACATGTGCTGGATAAGTTGGCGGTTCATTCCGCTGTGGCGACCCCGGATTAAAAAAGGGACTAAGCCGAAAAGAAAATGAATGAATAACCAAATTTTAAAGATTAAAATATTAACAGAATAACCTGATGAGTTCAGATAAAAATTAACATTGTATATTTTTTAAATTCCCTCTAGCTTGTTTCTGATCGGAGGAATTAATTGGGTTACAATTCCCATTTCCATTAGCTGCATTTCCACTGTCGGGCCAGTGAGATCCAGGACTTTTATCGGGCTGGGCCGGGACAGGTCAATAGCCTGGGAGCTTGAGCAGTGAGGCCGAAATCATGTCGCATTTCCACTGTCAGGCCAATAGCTCTCAGCGTAGCATGCAAACCCCGCCCCCAGAATGCCCCCGAATCAAACGTCACACAACACGTCCAGTTCAGCAGGAAAAAGAAAGTCAAATCAGAATCAGGCAGATACAGCACACCATCATTATCATCACGAAACGATTAAAATAGAGACAACCGAAACACGCAAATTACACGTTACTGTACAGCATTACGTTATATGTACGTATAGGCCTTTGTATTTTCATTCATTATATTACTTTACTCACCAACCGACTGTTGGCATCGTAGATCGAGTGGTCTCGCCACAAACCGAAGGATGACCCAGCGGACCATCCATAATATAAAGCAACAGAACTTATCCGTTAATAACTCTATATAAAACGTAGGCTATTTTATAACATCCTTGGCCCCTGGTTTCCAAATCTTTGAGTGTTTTGTTCTGTTGATAACTTCTGTTATTAGGACTTCCAACAGCTACCAGTTTCCAACATTCTTCAAAATAACTTTTGTGTTCAGCAGAACTCAAACAAACTTAAACAAACAAAAACAGAAGTTTAAAGTGAAAAAAATATCTATTTATTAATGGTCACCGCTAGCCATTAGCCACGTAGCATACTTAAACTTAAGCATTTTAAAGATGTTTAATAAAAAAGAAAGAAAAAAGTTGTCCAAGTTGCACCAAAGGTGGCCATCCTAAAGATTGTTTCCCGCTTCTGTGTTTTTGAAATTCATTTGAACTACTAGCAGCCTTGCTAATTGAATAACAGCGCAATGAAACCAGCGTTGTTGATGTATGTTTTAGTGCCACTAAATTGACCGCAGTTGGAGCTTGTTAAAGCATTGTTTTTGTTTGTTTTGGATCTTACCTTAATCACCACAGAACTTACTGGTCTCACGCAAGCGCTTAACATCTCTTGGCTCTGCAGTAGCTAGCACGTGCTCTTGATGTCTGAAGCTTAGCGCTGTCATACGCTTCCTCTTTCCTACATTATTTTACTCGCAGATCGTTTTTATTTCATTTTAATAAGGTCAGCAATAATCGCGCATACCCAGTCGAGGAGAAAACAACTCCAGGGGGGGTTATTGGAGAGGCACGATCTGCCAAAACCCCGAGGTGCCGTGAGCTGACCCGCGAGTTTCACAAACAATTTTATCACGCGGCGCGGGATGTCTCGCGGGAGCAGCCTCAGCACGCTCTGCACTGATCTTCATTGTCAGTGGCTTGCGCTAATAAAATTGTCCCTCCTGCAGGCAAGGCATGTTGGGAAATTAATTTTATCTAATTATCCTGATGGAGCAGGAGCTTTTTCACATTGTAATTAAAATCTGACCTGCAAGCTTCCTTTTTAATTCTTAGCCCAAAATGGGATCAAATTAATTAAATAAATAAAATGTTTAGACCTGTTGGCTTATTGTTTTGTTTTTTCTCTCTTTTTCTTGTCGGTGGCTGCAGAGGACGGTGCAGAAGAATGCAAAGTACGTGTGTTTGGCCAGTAAAAACTGCCCTGTGGACAAAAGGAGAAGAAATCGCTGCCAGTACTGCCGTTTCCAGAAGTGTCTCAGTGTAGGCATGGTGAAAGAAGGTACACACACACACACACACACACACACACACACACACATACCTATAATATGTGTCCAGTCAAGCCACTCAAGCCAATTATCACACAATGGGCTCCGGTGCATATGACCCCAGCTGGACCTCTAGTTAGAGACTGATGCAAAGGAGATAGACACTCTTTACCTTAATGATTTAAAACCCGCAGACGCACACAGACGCACCGTGGATTAATACAGATTGGAGCCGTAGCTGGCTTGGTTGGTTAGAATGAATGCATGAATTAAAGTATAATGGAGGTGTTTACCGGCAATACTTCGCCTCTGCAATCACAGTCTATCAGCGGTTTCAGAGCCGGTAATAACACAGCACACAGGACAGTCACAGGCTCACAGGATTTACACAGAATTTAAGCATGAATATCATGTTATTTCGAAATATCACAGCATAAACCACCTTATCTACTGATTAGGACGGACATATTATTATTATGTACTTGCAACCCATTCCATTCATGTCCTGCAGACATGCTGATTTCAGCTGCCCCCTACTGGTCAGTCAGAAAACATTTTAAATCCAAACAAATATATTGAATATTAAGGGATTGATGTTAATAAATCTAAACATAACTTAACATCCATCACACATATGGAATTGTATTATTGGATTTGTTCAAATATTGGTCCATACTAATATTTAGATGTGTGTGGGAGTTCTGTGCATTGTCTAACCTATGTGTTTGGCACAGTGGTGCGCACAGACAACCTGAAGGGCAGGAGAGGTCGCTTGCCGTCTAAACCAAAGAGTCCCCTGCAGCCGGAGCCGTCGCCCCCATCGCCTCCCCTCAGCCTGCTGAACGCACTGGTGCGCGCTTATTCCCAGTCCACACCACGAGAGCTAGACTACAGCCAGGTAACTGAGTGTGCTGTTTTTAGTCTACAACTATTTGCTGCATGAATTGTTCGATTACCCAATTATTTTACTTATTAATTTGTTTGTTTGTTCATTTATTTTTGTACCTAAATAATTTGAATAGTTACATGTTTTGTGCAATACAATACAGAAAGGTGAATATTCCCGTCTAGGGTTACAACAATGAACTAAAACTAAAGCTACAGCCATAAAACAAACTTTTTTTCTCATTCGAAATTAACAGAATAATAAATGATTAAATCAAATGAAATTAATAAATAAAATATGTAAAAATGTAACAATTCATTTGGTTAGAAATATTTCTCATTCGTAATTATTTTAATGATGACGTAATAATAGAACTACATTTAAATAAATAATATTTAAAATCAAACATATTCTGTTTACACTTTACAATAATGTCCTGTACTTTACATTAGTTAGTTAATTAAGTAACTTTAACTATTGATGCGCAATACATTTGGTACAGTGTTTATTAATGTTTGTTAATATTAATAAACACATTTTGATAATGTTCAAAATGAAAGGTTGTATTTGTTAAATTAAAATTATTTTAATGATAAAAACGCCTTTTATGTATTTTTCATGATAAACATAGCTAACTATTGTCTTGTTTTTGCAAAGGTTTACCATTATGAGATGTTACGAAACTAACTACTCTATATATTTATATAATTAAAAATAATAAAACATTTCTAAAAACACACATAACAAACACTAAAGCTTTAACTCAAATTGAATAAGTATTGTCTCGATGAACCTAAAATGTTCCAGATACTCTTTTATCAGACATCTTAACTTAATTAAATCATTTTTAAAAGTCAGTGTGACTCTGTAAATGTAAAAATGCCTCCACTTTAGTGAATGTCCAGCACCAGAGGGTTTCATATTAACAGGTAGTTCATTCAAATGAGTGATTGTGATTTGTATACTTATCTGTCTCTCTGCAGTTCAGTGCGGTGGAGCCCGTGGGTCTGTCTGAGTCTCAGCAGATCCAGATGTTTTACAGAGTGTTAACCGGCTCTATGGAGGTGACGCGCTGCTGGGCTGAACGGCTGCCTGGATTCTCTGAGCTTCACCACGACGACCAGAACATGCTCATCGACTCTGCTTTCCTTGAGCTTTTCGTGCTTCGCCTCGCCAACAGGTAAATAATCACACTGCACGTACTTCCAATGCAGGTCTGAAAAAGTCAAGAGCACAATCTTGACTACTCCCACTAAAACATTCAGTAGCAGTAGAACTGGGCATATATAGTTAAAAAAAAACTCTAAAAAACTTTAAAACCTGTTTTTTTTTTTTTTTTGAATGAGACAATTAATTGTTTTAGCCAAGCAGGTTTAATATGTATGATGCAAGAAATAAAATGCAATAAAAATCCAGTTAATAATGTATCTACAGCTGTTTAGTAAATGAACAGTAATTATATTTACTATCATTGCTATTATACTCACCAGCCACTTCATTAGGTACACCTTACTAGTACCGGGTTGGACCCCCTTTTGCCCTCAGAACTGCCTTAATCCTTTGTGGCATAGATTTAACAAGTTACTGGAAATATTCCTAAGAGATTTTGGTCCATATTGACATGATAGCATCACACAGCTGCTGCAGATTTCCAATATTCCATTGTCCAATTTTGGTGAGCCTGTGCAAATTGTAGCCACAGTTTCCTGTTCTTAGCTGACAGGAGTGGCACCCGGTGTGGTCTTCTGCTGCTGTAGCCCATCCGCTTCAAGGTTCGACGTGCTGTGCTTTCAGAGATGCTCTTCTGCATACCTCGGTTGTAGCAAATGGTTATTTGAGTTACTGTTGCCTTTCTATCAGCTTAAACTAGTCTGGCCATTCTCCTCTGACATCTGGCATCAACAAGGCATCTGGACCCACAGAACTGCCCCTCACTGGATATTTTCTCTTTTTCTGACTATTCTCTGTAAACCGTGGAGATGGTTGTGCATGAAAATCCCAATAGATCAGCAGTTTCTGAAATACTAAGACCAGCTGATCTGTGACCAACAACCAAGCCTTGTTCAAAGTCACTTAAATCACCTTTCTTCCCCATTCTGATGCTCGGTTTGAACTGCAGCAGATTGTCTTGACCATGTTTACATGCCTAAATGCATTGAGTTGCTGCCATGTGGTTGGCTGATTAGAAATTTGCGTTAACGAGGAATTGGACAGGTGTACCTAATAAAGTGGCCAGTGAGTATATTTAATGATAATTATATTTATTATACATTTCAATTTATATATTGTCATATCTAAAATAAAAACATCTTGTTTTAATAAAATGTAAGGTCATTTTTATTATTACATTATAATTTAAATTATTATAATGTATTATTTTATTTTTTTAACAGATCTTTAAAAATGTCTTTACTATATTTTGGTTTAATGAACATTATGAGTGATATGTAATGCCATTTTCATTTCATTAGAAATATTATCAGATTTTTTACCATGTTAATATATAACAATGTTACAAGAAGACTTCAACGAACAATTCTGACACAAGTGAATCATTGAAACAGAGATAAGAATTAGTTTGTTCAAATACACCGTTTGAAGTGAGACTCCAAATAGAATCCTCAACATATTTACAACCTGTTATCAGCAATATATCAGTCGTATCTGCTACACCACCCATCCCCACATGCACAAAAACACTCTATATGCATTAAAATACAGAGAAAAGGAGTCTGTAATGATATCGCAATTAGACATTTTCAGCTCTCATCAGAATGGTTACAGCTGTGGGAGGAAACGGTAGTTATAGCAATTACACTCTGACTTTACACTCATAATATCTCATAGCAACTGTCAGATTTTTCGATGACTCGCTATTAGCAATGGCTTATGAGTCTCTTCGGATTTTCTTTCAAGTTTAGAAATTAGCACGAGGTGTAAAGTGTCATTATGACTGTGAAAGGAGTCATTCTCGGGCAGTGTCATGATTTATATTGTGTAATATGGCGCAGTCGCTATTAGTTACTTTGTGACTTCCTATGCAACAATGAGCGTGTGTGTTCTTGCTCTCTATTCAGCACTGTAAGGTCACTATGGACACTGTGTGGAAGATCCTGAGGAATTCACTTATTTAAGTTTATTGGTTAACAGCCCGGACTAACCAGAACCTCCCTCTGCCAAGACCTCATGAGTGGCAGAACAGCTCTGTTTTGATCGTCACTTACACTGCAAAAATGCTAGGCTATTTTAATCTGGTTTGAGGCAAAATATAGACAAACCTAATTGTTGAGTTCGAATTTAAAGGTGGCATATGATGGAAATCTGGCTTTTTTCTTGTTTAAATACTTTAACCGAGTCCTTGGTGCATCTACCAACCCAGAAATTGCCTTTTTCTGCAACCACATTTAAAATGCACCATTCTTATTTTGTTTCTGAAGAACAATACTTCAAATCTATAACATCCCAGCAAACAATTTTGTGTTTAATAGACATCTAATAGATGTCTAAACATAGTTGTCTTGGCTAAATTCGGACTATCTATTCGGAAAATCTAATAGGCATCTAAGTATAGCCCAAAACTAGACTAGTCGTCAAACAGACAGACTAGACAGACTTTATATGTGTAGTTATTCATTTCTGTTTATTTGATGACTAGTCTAGTTTTGGCCTAATCTTGAACGTCTATTAGATTTTCACCGAAAGCTCAAACTTAGCCTTGTTTTAGCCAAGATGACTATGTTTAGAAGTCTATTAGACATCTTTTAAAAACAAAAAATGCTTGCTGGGATGCATGTCACTTCATATTTTAAACATGTTGTGTTCACACAGGTAAGAGCTGTCGCTAGATTAATACCAAAAACGTCATTCAGAAATGCACATTGTCTAGTCTGCAATGAATAGTCTGACTTTTTTTGTTTCAGTGAACATAAAATTTGATTAATATTGTATTACATGACTACATAAATATATCCACTAACCACTCACAAAACAACCTAGTGCAGTCTTCGAGGTTCAATTATGATTGTGATGTCATCGATTTGGTTCAATTTGATATCTTGATGCATCATGATGCATTTTCAGTTTTAATTCATGTGTACAATTTTGTCATTAAATAGAAACAGTCAAATATTGGGTTTTGCTGCTTAGCAATTTTTTTTACAGTGTGCCCTTAGCACTGACAGAAATGATCTTCAGACTGTCCCAGCAAACTTACATGCAGCAAAATGTGTCTACTTTAAAAAAAAAAAAGTTGACTCAAATTTTTAAGGCAACAAACTTCAGCACATTTTTGAGTTTACTCAACTTAAATAGTCAAGTGCAGTAATTGGGTTGAAAGTTGAGTCAACTCATAAATATTCTGAGGTTTGTTGCCTTAAAATTTTAAGTTTTTTTTTCAACACAGTGTAGATCTCTGCTATTAAAATAGTTGCCGCATTATTAATTACTCACATCTCATCTCTTTTGCGCACACGTCTCGCCTCCCTTGCCGTAGTATCAATCTACTTGCGCACACATCTTGCTACTTGTGCACAAATATCTCCCTCGCCATAGTATGCTACAGTGACAAATGACATCAAAAATCCAGCATTACATCATAACCAGTTATGCTCAGTCAAGAAACCGATACTAAATCGTCCACATCTGAATCGTGATGCGCCATAGAAACAATTCATTTTGACACTACTAGTCATTGTAACTTCCTGCTCTCCATTTTTGTCAGACTGCAGTTTGAAGATGTAAAGCTGCATTAGATTTGCATACTTTATTGTTTCTGTCAGAATAACATGAAAAAGCTCCACCATCTTCACAAAAAAGGTGTCTACTCACACCTAATTAGGGGCCAATTTGACTAACTTTAATTAATCATCTTTGGGGTATTTCAAGTTGAAACTTTGGACAGCAAAGATTTCTTTTACATCTTATGAAAAGTCATAATATGCCGCCTTTCAAAATGTAACTCAACAGTTGGTTTGAAAACAATGCAGGGTTTTTGTTAGCTACATTCCCCTAAACTTTTGACTTGTCGCATCAGTTTTATTCACGAGTCCGAGTTTGAGTCAAGACTAGAAGTAACCTGTTGCTTCTTGACTTTAAGTAGACGGGTGTGTGTGTGGATGTGTCTGAGTGACTCAGTGACATTCTGATGTTGCTCTAACAGGAAGTTGATTTTGGTCTCATCTCAGCTGCTCCCTGTTGAAGCAGCTCTGGTGCTCTTTCTGTGTTTCTCTCTCCCTTTCTGATGGTGGAGAAGCAGGTGCGGGGAGGGAGGGCAGTGGGTGGTGGCGTCACAGTCTCAGTAGGGAGCTGCAGACTTGGGCTCTGACTCATTTAAGTGGGGGATTCATCCGGGCTTACGTCATGGACACTCGAAATCTCGCACTGTGTGTGGTGTCTTCATGATATGGGCAAACTTGCACATTTTTCCCCTCACAAACGTTCACAGTTCTCACATGTTTGGAAATAGAATGTTGGCCACTAAAACACTCACCCGAGAGTGGTATGCGATGTGGCTCACAAATGCACACATATGCGTATGCATGTATCCTTACGCCATGCGGCCACAGTGAGGTTAATGAATGAATGAATGAATAAATGGGTGGCAGAGAGACTGACTCGCTCTGACGCAGATTTAAAAAGAATGTGTGTGTTTCCACATACATATTTTGTTCTGTAATAATGACGAGCTTTCACTCATTCTGTGTTTGCGCTTTGTAGACCAATTGCAAATTGTGTTTATGAACCCTCCATGAAAGTCTCCATTAGTTAAGGATGCCATTCATTTATAAAGGAATTAATTTTGCCATTTAGTATCATGTTTATGATGCCTAGTGGTGCAATTTTTTTTTTTTTTACTTAAAAAACCTTTTAAACTCACTTTTCAGAGCTACGCTACCCTTCACAAGTTGTGGGGTGCTTGAAAGAAGTCTTTTATCCGCACCAAGGCTGCATTTATTTATTAAAAAATATAAAAAGTTCTGTATAGACCATTTCAATGTGGTCATATTATTGGCCCATGAACATTTCCTGCTTGTTTCATAACTGTAACAAGAGGCAATTCAATCATAACTTAATGTTAAAACAGCTATCATAACATTATTTATCAATATGTGGCACTTTTCGAATTCTCGAAAGCTATAGAAATTAAAAATGTAAAACAGGAAATACGTTGGGACCACTGTTATTGTTTACATCCTTGAATGGTCAAAACTTTCAGCAGCCAATACTCTGGTTTTCAGTGTCATATAATCTTTCAGAAATCCTTCTAATATGCAGATAGTTTGGTTAGTTTTTAATTAATTTGATTAATGGAAAGTTTGCCCATTTAGCATCTGTAAAATTTGTTTAAGTTTGAGTCAAAAAGGAAAAATGACATACAGTTGAAGTCAGAATCATTACCCTCCGATAATTTTTTTCCCCAATTTCTGTTTAATGGAGATAATTTTTTTTAACACATTTCTAATCATAATAGTTTTAATAACTCATTTCTAATAACTGATTTATTTTATCTTTGCCGTGATGACAGTAAATAATATTTGACTAGATATTTTTCAAGACACTTCATTACAGCTTAAAGTGACATTTAAAGGCTTAACTAGGTTAATTAGGTTAACTAGGCAAGTTAGGGTAATTAGGTAAGTTATTGTATAACGATGGTTTGTTCTGTAGACTATCAAAGAAATATATAGCTTAAAGGGGCTAATAATTTTGACCTTAAAATGGGTTTTAAAAAATTAAAAACTGCTTTTATTCTAGCAGAACTAAAACAAATAAGACTTTCTCCAGAAGAAAAAACATTATCAGACATACTGTGAAAATTTTCTTGCTCTATTAAACATAATTTAGGAAATATCTAAAAAAGAAAAAAAAATTAAAGGGGGCTAATAATTCTGACTTCAACTGTATATTTAAAATAAAAAAATGTTCTCGGTTTGAAAGTTTTATGAACACATAACATTGTCAAAACTATTTCTGCTCCCATAGATCTGCAAAAATGACTAAAAATAAATGAGCAAATACTTTATTATGCATGCCAGACCAGTAAGGCATTGGGGATATTTTGTGCACATTATTACATTAGTTTGGCTGTCATGTACTCATGCATGTATTATGCACGTCATCACTGCTTTCACAAAACAACATTTTGTAGTTTAAACTTATCTGCATTTTGAAACCTGATTGAATAATTTGCATTTTCAAGCCCTCACCTGCTATTGTCATGTAAATGTATGGCTGAAATACAATTTTTAAAAACCGTACTTTGCAACTGTCCCCCTTAGACACAAAATGGCCACATTTACTCTATTATTTGCTACAGCAATCTTAAATGGATAGATGCAAAAGTATAAACCAGCCACACACGGTAGGGAAAGTAATCGAAAAATTTGACCAGGAAAAATCTTTCGATTATAGGTTCTGAATGTCAATTTTGATTACTTTTCGATTAATTGCCCAGCCATAATGCACACATTAATTTACCTATCAAAAAAGCGACAGTACAGTATCTTCATGTGATCTAGTGGCCCACATAAAAGAGCACAAAGCCCTTCATAGTTCTCACTTCAAGTCCCCTACTGGAGTGAATAGAGTAAAGTGATGCTCACTTTCCAACATAACATCACCAGTGCTGTGTTTGTGGGTTCTGTATATATGCATTCATGTGCAGTGGCGTAAAACCATTAGGCTGCATTAATGAAGCACACATTTTGATTATTTACCCCTCTGGGCTTCAAAAGCAGCTCGAAAGATGACTCTCGAATATTCCTCCTCGCCGTATTTCCCTCCGTCCTCTTTCCATTACTCCTCCTCTTCTCGTCTATACGAGTGTGTGTTTTCGTGCAGACTAATGAAGAACAGTTCACGCGGCAGAAACCAGCACTCTATGGGAAAAAAGGGAGGAAGTTTTTCTTCCTAAATTGCAGGGTTGAGAGCGAAGGGCTGAAGACGGACCAAAAAAGAGAAACCATGAGTGGATGGAGAAGAAGAGGGCGATGGATGAGTGGAGAGCGAGTGTTTTGCTGCAATTACTCATAAATGATCTTCTTGAAAATACAGTGAGGACGAAAGTTTACTGCTTTGACCCACAACCCTCCAACCCTGAAAGACAGAGCTGAGAGAAAGAGGGAGAGAGCAACAGAGCGAGGGAGAGAAATAAAGAGTATAATCTCAGGAATGTTTTAAAAGCTTTAATTGGGAAAGCTTGGCATAATTAGGTCCATTCCTATCTTTGATGTGCTCTTCCCTGTCCTGGCTTTCATTTGTCGCTATGGTAATTGTTTCCGTGCAGTATGCCTTAAACGCAGATTCAGCAGCCAATCAAAGTGCAGATCGTCATCACATGAATCAGAAAGAGGCGATAATCAGCGTGTGTGTGTGTGTCACAGCGCAGACTGTGTGTGCTTTCTGATATGTACAGAATTAGAGGCTTGGTAAATTGAAACAGGTACATGTTCTGAAGAAATGAGAAGAACAGCGATTAATTAAAAGATGAAAGGAGACGACTGAACTCATGGCTTCAAACGGCACCTTGAAGCAGTATAAATAACAACAGTTCTTCATCTAAACCCCCCCCCCCTTTCTCTCGTTTTCTCAGGTCTTTGCTGGTGGATGAGAAGTTTGTGTTTTGTACGGGGCTGGTCCTGCACCGGCTGCAGTGTCTGCGTGGCTTCGGAGAGTGGCTAGACTCCATCCGAGACTTCAGTGCTCACCTGCAGGAACTCAACCTCGACATGCCTGCGTTCTCCTGCTTGTGCGCCCTAGTGTTGCTCACAGGTAACTCATACCCTGACAAATACACCCAGTTGAAACCCCTGTGTAAAGTTCCAGGTTTACTTCATTTTTGACATTCTACTCTGTCTTGTGTTTGCACAGCGGTATTGTGTTTGACACATATTGTTATTCTGAATATACTTCCATCCATATTATATAAGAAGTGAAATGTTGTTCAAATTTATAGTATAGGGCTGCACGATTCTGGCTAAAGTAAGACCCCCAATTTTTTTTGTGCTTAAAATCAAGATCTCGATTTTCTCACGATTCTGTAGATGTAAATTAGAGGTTAATATGAGTAGGCTGTTATTATTGTACATTTTCAAACACATGGTAAAACAACAATATTAGGCCTATGTGTAGGTCTATTGTTGGTTAAAATGCTACATTTTGTATAGATCTGGAACAGTGGAATTGAACAGACTTTAACTTTGTCCTGTTTGTTAATTCACAGTAAAGTGATGACATCAGAGTATTCATAATTCTGAAGTTGAATTATGATGTTTGAGACATTTGCTTGTCATTTGTCATTGACAACATCATTGACTATTTTATTTCATTAGTAAAATAAGACATTTGCCATTATCAGGTTGCCTTTTGCAATAAATTCAACATTATGTATGCTAGAGTAGTTATACTGACCCAGTAAACATTTATTTTCATTCACAACACTTTGTGTTTGCTATGAAAGAAAAAACATGTCAAATGCTTGTCGTAATCATAACTCTAAAATGCGATATGATCATTAAATGCTCGCTTTCGGTCTCTTTAACTGCCAAGTGCGCTCATGGCTTCCCTCACTTTATAAAAAAAAACATACATGCAAATCATACTTCCTGCACGGCACCCAAACGATCACTCAACAAACTGAACGTTATTTACAACTTTATTAACTGTTATTCACACCCTTTGCAGGTTCTGTTTACTAAAGTAGACATGACTGGCAGCACACTCGCATCCTCTCAGTAGTAAACAAACAGTGCGTCAGCTCACGTGTGATTTCGTGGCCGCGAATACATCATTACATTAAGACAGAAATGACATTTTTGGGTGAATTATACCTTATAAATATAGTATGTGACACTGTTAATGCCATTTGGAGGTGTCTATGTCGCTGAGCAACGTATATAAAACTTGAAGACTTGTGCGACTGCCTTTATGCTTCTCTCCTGACCTTGAAAATATAATTGGCTAAATCCTAGAAAAGCAAAGTTAAGATCGTGCATAGGGTCGAATCGAGATCACAATCTTTTTCCGATTAATCATACAGCCCTAATTCATAGTATTTGTACAACAGTAAGTTAAGCATACCTGAGTGACCTGCTTTTTAAAGTGAGATTTTATGCATCCATCCAACCAGGCCGAGGGAGAGGCCTCCCCAAATGCCAAAATGTTCAATGTACCAAATGTAGCACCTTCTTATTTCCCTAATTCCCTCCCAACCCACAAAACACTGGTATAAATCCTGTTCTGTGCAGGACAAGTACAACCAGAAGGGTTATATTGGTGCCGTGACCCGGATGGGACAAAGGGTTAGTGGGGGTGAATGTAGTGAAGGCCGCCTACTAAGAGCTGTGCCAGTAAACATCACTCATCTGGCATCAAAAGGCACATTAGTGGCTGTCAGGCTGCAGTCTTTGTTAGTGTGCCCACCTCCCATGCCAAAGTAGAGTCAGATGGGTTAAATTGGTGCCATGACCCGGATGGGAGTGAGGCTTACCGAGTAAGTGTAGCAGTGCTACACAGGTAAATCTCACTCCTCAACTGAAGGCAGACACTGCAGTTTTAAGTCTGTCTGAGCTGAACCAGAGGGTTTACTCATATGCAACATGCACACAGACGCAAAATGTGCTGCCCATAGATGTCATTAGAATAATTACACAAATAAAACCATCACGGCACATGGACCATGAAAGTACACTTTGTGGTAAATGCTCATTTATGCATTTGAACATCTTCATTTCCTCCAGGCTCCTTTTTCCTGCTGTCATTCTTGATTTTGTGTATTTAAACCCCCTTTGTCCGACTGCTAGCGGTCGTCACAGTGATCACAGGTGTGGGACAGGTGCTGACAGAGATTAGGTTCACCTGGATATCAGAAATAATCCCCATTAATCGCACACACACACAGAGATGGTGTGAGTTTTGTGTGCATCTCTTCTTTGAGCGCAGGTGGATGGTTGATTACTGGTCGACAAAGTAGGACAGTGTGTGTGTGTTTGGGTCAGCAGGTGCTTGAGTCTTACCATGCATTATTAACACAGAGGCTAAACAGCAGGTCGACCTATATACAGACAAACACACCTTCCACCACAGACACAGAAGCACAGGAGCATTCTGGCAAGCATTAAGAGAGACATTAAAAACAGCTGTCTTTTAGTCCATGTGTTTTGGACTATTGCTTAAACAGTGCTTTATGGAAATGCACATGAAAATCGTTTTTTTTTTTTTGCAATAACTTGGGATGGATATATTCTTAGATGTGTATAAAAACTGTGACTGTTTTAATGTATGATGACAACATAATGTGACTAAATTATTTGTTCAGAAGACATATATCACATGGGATTTTCTACAAAAAATGTATTTGCATCATGTTAATGTTGGGGGAAAAATATCGTGATACATATTTTAGGGGGAAATCATTCACAAATTTGTAACTAGAACTTGCATTAAGACAGGAACATTAATGTTAAGTAAGTGAAATATATCTGTCAATCAGTTTACTCAGTCACCCATCCAGCACCCAGACTTCACCTCTCCTTTCTCTGCCCCAATCTAGAGAGGAAAGTGTGTGTTGTGTGTGTGTGTGTGTGCGCACATGTGTGTTTGGTAGCCCTCACAGTGTAGCACTTAACTCTGTAGAGGAATTGAGCGCTACTCAGCAGAGCCCCAGTCTCTACCTCTCTCACTCGTTCTAGCTCTCTCTCTGCCTCTCCACTCCTCCACTCAGTCTATCGACCCTCTAAAAGTGTCTGCGGTGAAAGAGCGCCATCGATCATCCCCCTGGAGAGAGGGAGAGACACAGAGAGAGCGAGGGGAAAAAACAGTTAGAGTGAGGGAGGACAGAGCCTGAATGCAGTGACAATGGAGTGGTTCTAGGTACATAGATTTGAAACACACATACACACACTCGGGTATTATCCAAAGCAAGCCAGCATCCTTTTGCACTTCTGCTCCATGGCTCTTGTAAAACCATATTGTGAAAACATATATATGGAGAATGTTTGAAATGGGGGTAGAGAGTTGCATTCGATTGCCGATTAGGAATGATATTCGCAAAGAATAATTAATTAGTTATTTTTAATAGAAGTATTTGTAAATATATCATCATATCAGGATTATATTGATGTTTCTGCAAATATTTAATTAGTAGCTAAAAAAATTGATATCAGATTGTCTCGTGATGAGATGTTTGATTTACACCCCTAATATATACATTAAATTAGTCAGTATTGAAGCCAAATCTGAAGCCTGAATCTGAAGTAATCTAGCAAAATAACTTACAATTACAGTCCAAAAAGTATTTGCCCAAATGTACAGTTGAAGTCAGAATTATTAGCCCCCCTTTGAATTATTTTACAAAAATATTTCCCAAATATTTAAGATTAAATACTTTTCATATATTTGGGATTTTGGGAATATTTAAATGTTTAACAGAGCAAGGAAATTTTCACAGTATGTCCTATAATATTTTTTCTTCAGGAGAGAGTCTTATTTGTTTTATTTAGGCTAGAATAAAAGCAGCTTTTAATTTTTTTTAAAAAACATTTAAAGGTTAAAATTATAGCCCCTGTAAGCTATATATTTTTTCGATAGTCTACAGAACAAACCACCGTTACACAATAACTTGCTCAATTACCCTAAACTGCCTAGTTAACCTAATTAACCTAGTTAAGCCTTTAAATGTCACTTTAAGCTGAATTCTAGTAAAATATTATTTACTGTCATCATGGCAAAGATAAAATAAATCAGTTATTAGAAATTAGTTATTAAAACTATTATGTTTAGAAAAATCTTCTCTCCGTTAAACAGAAATTAAGGAAAAAAATAAACAAGGGGGCTAATAATTCGGGGGGGGGGGGATAAGTCTGACTTCAACTGTATATGTCAGAGAATATTAAATAAAAAAAATATAAAGAAAAAAAAGAAAAGAACCAAAATATACATAAAATTTAGTTACAATTTTTAAGTTTGAAATTTTTGTTTTGCAATATTTCACGTAGATTTAAAATGTATTATCTTTCTATTTCTAAAGATGTTTGGTGACTAAATTATTATTTTAATAAATATATCTGTTTATTAAATCAGTTTTTTTTTCAGATGCACCAAAATATATTATCTATATTGAAAAATCTTATTTATTTTATAAATTGTTAATGTTTTAGCTGATCAGTGAAGGTTCTGAATGATGCCATGTTTTACCTTATAGTTTTTATTCATTCAAAATGTTAATATTTTAAATTCCACAAAAACCACACAAAATCTGTTGTACAAAATACATCAATATCAATACATTTGACAAAAGTTTAATACTGATATAAACTTACTTTGATACTGATAAAAAATGGTCTACATTATAAATAATATTTTAACAGAGATAATTTAGTGAAAAGTTTTTTCACCACATAAATATACTCCATACAATCCTGGGTCCAAAATAGCCTGATAAAAAAAATCTGGACTGCAGATATTTAACAGATTGTAAAAGAGCAAGTTTTGTGTGTGTGGGTGTCTGAGTGGTGCTATAATGAACACTTGTATCTTAAACAAAAGCACTCATCCTCTTTCTCGCTCTTTCATCTAATTTCAGAACAATGTCCTGGTCTGAAGGAGCCCAAAAAAGTGGAGGAGCTGCAATCCAAACTGATCTGCTGTCTGCGAGACCACCTGAACTCCATCAATGCTGGAGGTGTGGCTTCCACTGGCAAGGCCCCGCCCCCAGTGGGGGCTGTGCTGGGCTTAAGGGCGGAGCTTCGGTCTCAGCGTACGCAAGGCCTACAGAGGATCTTCTACCTGAAGCTGGAGGACCTGGTCCCACCCCCACCACTCATTGATAGGTTCTTGGACACATTGCCCTATTGATGACCACGCCCAGATTTTTTTTGCACACTCACTCAGACACGCCCACAGCGGCTATAAACTCACCCTGGGAGGGACAGAGCCAGTAGCTAACAGTGACACTGAACTCGATTTGCCCCAAATCAAACGTGTCTGAGGAGAAACCAATCATATAAGCGCTTTTAATCTCTGCTCTGCGCCTGATAATGTAGATACAAGCCAGGGTTTGAGTGTTTCTGACGTACAGCCTATAGCTCAGCGAGTCACGTCAGTAGAAGTATTACTGTGTGTGTGTGTGTGTGCGTGTGTGTGTGAAGAAACACCCTTTACGGCTTCATCGCAGGTGGTCCAAATGTTTCCACCACAATCCACCTCAATGACAGCAGTGGTGTTCATCACAAACATACACTCACAGACACACAAGTGCACGCGAACTGTCCTTTCACACATACGCACGGAGCTTCAGATGCCAGATTATGACATATCAACTGTCATTGGCAGAAACGAAGTGGATGTGTGTGTGAAAACGCGTAGGAGGCTTTCGCCACACAGAGTGCATTAATGTCCAGAATCACAGTTGATCGCACCCCGAAAATCCTGCAAACAAGTGCAATTTACTAAGTGCTATTGTAAACGTCGGGAGAGAACGAGAAAGTGTGTTTGTTCCAGTCCTATTTCAAACTCTAAATTATTTTAATACTAAGACTTCGCCTTGTGAGGCTGATGGATTTTGATTGAGAAGATTTAGCCCAGTCTGCGCACTAACTTTTTAAATGACGAAGTTCCACAGACTTGAAATCAAAGTAGGGTTTGTTTTTGTTTTGTTATTTTTATTATTATTATTATTGTGAAAAAAACAAGGGATTTTAGCATTAGGACTAAAAAATAAAAAAAGAGTAGAATTGGGCTTTGAGCACTTAAAAAACAACAAGAAGTGGATCAGGTGAGGTGCAGGTGCAGAGAGAGGATGGAAGGAATGAAACATTCCGCGTTCATGCTCATTTTTGTATGTTTATACTGTCTACGCCATTTATTAATATGGAGGACATTGTTGCAAAAAATGTCTTTTGTATGTACAAAAAAAGTAAAAACGGATTATATGCATGGTTTTCTCCTTCTCGCCTCTGCTTGTATTTATTTTGCAAAGACTGCCGGCTCCACAAGGGCTTGAACACACTTACTGACTGGGCGTTCTCGCTTACTTTATCATACGGCAGCAGTTTGAAAAGATGAGAAAGTACAAATTATATAAATATATAAATATATATATATACACAATACAAAACTAATATTTTGAAGTGTTTTTATCTGATAGCTTTTTCAAATCTTGTGGTACAAGTTGTGCATTGTTTTTTTTTGGAAAAGAAACATGAAAAAAGAAAAAAAAAAACGTTTTTCAATGTCTTTTTTTTTTGTTGGTTTGTTTTGTTTTGGTTTTTTTCTCTTTGGTTCACTGGAGGCTCTGTTTAGCACTTTGAAATCATAAAAAAAATCTTCTGATTATTGGAGTCAAAGTGTCGTTTTTCTGTGCACCTCGGTGTAAAAGCATCAGAAGTGTTTTTCTCTTGAAGCTCATGTTTGTTGTTGCGACTGGAGGAGGCCGAGGGGCTCCCCCTTTATCGAGTTCAAAAAGCAGAGACGTGCCAGGTGTCTTTACAGCATAATACCAAGTCAAAAACCCTAATGTGTGTGTGTGTGTGTGTGTGTGTGTGTGTGTATGGGGGGGATTCAGGTCTAGATCCTGTCTGCATTGAGCGACAGGTCTGAGATTGAGCTGGTGGACGGGTTTAGATCATTTTGGGGGATTGTGCCCACATCAGGTCCACGGTCCTCGTTAAGCCCCATCGATCTGCGCTGTGACATTTCAGAACAGACTCACACACACACACATGCACACCAACACGCTGCTCTTTCTCTGTCTTCCTTCATCACTAGCCTAATTTGTCTGCGATTGTCGAGAGCAGAGTTCGCATGAACATACATGAACAAAGGCTTATATATATTAAACAAAGGCTTATATATATATATAGTGTGTGCATTATTTTTGACTAACTTAGAGATTATTGGAAAAAGATGTGTATACACAAAATAGGTGTAATCAATACAGATGTACAGCTACTGAAAACTTGCAAACATTTTTTATAATTATGGTAATTCAGGGTAATTTTCATATACTAGAAAAGATTTTAAATTAAAATAAATATTCGCAGACTTTTATTAATTAAAAAAAAAAGTATATTAATTTATTTAACAATTTATTTAATCCATACCTAATAAATCCATAGAAACTTTGCCAGTCTTTAAAATGGTTTTGCAATCTTCTCCTAACCTGTACATTTCAACAACTTTATCTCGAAGGTCTTTTGAAAGCAGGGTGTTATATGAGTAAAGGTATAGATTTTCACAGGGCATGATGCATTTCTATAGGCACTCTATGTTTGTGTGTGCGTGTGTGTGTGTATATATATATATATATATATATATATATATATTATATAAGAAGTTCACTGGTTTGAGCCTCGACTGGGTCAGTTGCATTTCTGTGATATCCCACAAGTCCAAAGGCATGCGTTACAGGTGAATTGGGTAAGCTAAATTGTCCGTAGTGTATGTGTGTGAATGAGAGTGTATGGGTGTTTCCTAGTGATGGGTTGCAGCTGCATAAAACATATGCTGGGTAAGTTGTCGGTTCATTCTGCTGTGGCGACCCCTGATTAATAAAGGGACTAAGCCGAAAAGAAAATTAATGAATTCATCATGCCCTGTGAAAATATCAATCATACATCTTTCAAACAATAACGTAGGGTATAATTAAAGAACAATATATAATTATAAATTTATATCAAAAATATAACTCCTAACTAAACTAATAATCACCTATTATATCTAAATTCTCTATACTTTTATTTGAATTTAAAGAGATATACACAATTATTCAGATATCTTCACACTAATTCATAATTTTTTATTACTACATACTTGTATACAATATATGTATATAAGCTATAATAAAGTTATAATCATTACTATAATATATATAAATATATATAAATATATATAGTCTAGCATTATGCATATAAATAAACTTTTTTTAATTACATTATGCTTTCAGAGGATGTTACACTGGTGGTGACACACACACACGCACACACAGATAGACAGGTGTATGGTAGGTTGGTGAAGCTGTCAGTCTGGGGGAGGGCAGATCGATTGAGAGTGACAGGTACTCGACCCCCCTCGAGTCTTCATTAAAAGACACACACACACACACACACACACACACACACAAACACACTTGCACGCGCACACTCACAGCTCATTTCCCTGTAAGTATATGGTGGTGTGTTTGTGTGGCTCATGATATATTGATTGGCTGTTAGCGAGTGTGTTGAGCGGATCAGCAGGGCTGGACTCACACTGTGTGGACTGGAAACAAAGCTTTAGCGGAAGACAGACACACACACACACACACACACACACACACACACACACACACACACACACACACACACACACACACACACACACACACACACACACACACACACACACACACACACACACACACACACACACACACACACACTAATGCAAATCAGCTCTAATGCCAAAGTGCTCATTTCCATTAACTGGGATCGTTCTATAAAACTTTGCCAAAATGAAAAAAGTAAATATATATTAATAAACTAATTTCAATAAAAGAATAAAATATTAAAAACCTTAGATGAAAAATTTAATTTAAATGAAACAAAGTAAAATATAATAAAATGTATAAATGAAGTAAACAGCAATAAAAGTTTTTTTTTATATAATATTATTATCATATAAAGTTTCAATGAACTTTTAATTTACATATTTATTAATAATGACTGATGCAGATAACCATTATTAGATTAAAAGAAAAAGTTAATCAAACACTTGACAAAAGCTTAAACCTGACCCCTAAATTAAATCTTAAAACTGACCCCGTAATATTGATTTTAGCCTAAACGTTCACCTCCTGAAAGCAGTTTTTATATATCTAATATATAACTTTGCATAAACGTGATTGCTGGTCAATATGAAGGAGATTCCCCTGCCACCAAAATTACCCAACAAACCATCAGTTATGAGTTTGCATGAAATGAATGGCTGGTCAGCAAAAGCTCCTGAGACATAAAAGAAAATATAAACTGAACACTAAAAAATATTTAAAGTTTATTAAATACAAAATTACCTGACAAATCACCAGTTACATGTTTACCAAAAAATAGATTTAGGGTCAACTAAAAAGAGTACCTGGGAAAATAAAAAATAAAATAAAATAATTAAAATAAAATAAAATAAAATAATTACCTGGCAAACACCAGTTACGCGTTCACTGAAAATTGATTTGAGGTCAAGACAAAAGAGTTCCTGGGAAAAAAATAAATAAATAAAAAATTATAAAATAAAAAAAATAAAGAAAATAAATAAATAAAATAAAATAATTACCGGGTGACGCGGTGGCGCATTAGGTAGTGCTGTCGACTCACAGCAAGAAGGTCGCTGGTTCAAGCCTCGGCTGAGTCAGTTCCCGTTTCTGTGTGGAGTTTGCATGTTCTCCCCGCGTTCGAGGGGGGTTTCCTCCGGGTGCTCCGGTTTCCCCCACAAGTTCAAAGACATGTGGTACAGGTGAATTGGTTATGCTAAAATTGTCCGTAGCGTATGCATGTGCATGAGTGTGTATGGATGTTTCCCAGTGATGGGTTGCAGCTGGAAGGGCATCCACTGGGTAAAAACATGTGCTAAGTTGGCGGTTCATTCCGCTGTGGCGACCCCAGATTAATAAAGCGACTAAGCCGAAAAGAAAATGAAGAAATAAAATAATTACCTGACAAACATACCTAAAACATTTATGATTTGCCTACAGTCTATTATATTAATACAGTTTATTATATTAATAGTTTTAAACAGAAAGGATGATATTATAAAGAATGTTGTCCTTTATTGAAGGTTGTCCTTTTGCCAACATTCTTCAGAATATATTGTTTTGTGTTAAAAAAAAAAAGAAGTCCATAAAGGTTTTGAACCACTTAAGTGTGAATCAATTATGAAACTTTCATTTTTGGGTGAACAATCCCTTAAAAAACCTCTATACTATAAAATATTATACAGAATAGGGCTGCACTATATATCGTTTCAGCATCGATATCGCAATGTGTGCATCCACAATAGTCACATCGCATAGATATGCAATGTTGAGTTAACAGTTCAGAACACAAGATTTGTAGAGTCACTGCAGAGTTTTATCACAACGAAGCGAAATTGATTACATTTATGTTTACAAAATCACATTTGTAGTTTACATTATTACATTTTATGCATGATTCACTTCCCTACAGAATCATTCCAATCAATCTAAATTAATACATTTGATAACACTTTAGGGACCAAAGCTCACTAGTAATTAATTGCTCATTAGCATGCATGTTATTGAGATATTGGGTGCTTATTAGTACTTATAAACTAAATGTTCTGCATGATCTTATTCTACATCCCTGACCTAATACCTAAACTATCTTAATATCTATTAATAAAGAGCAAATTATAAGTTTATTGAAGCAAAAGTCATAATTAATGGTTTGCTAATAGCGGGAAGTGGGCGGTTCATTCCGCTGTGGCGACCCCGGATTAATAAAGGGACTAAGCCGACAAGAAAATGAATGAATGAATAATAGCGGGAAGTAAACGTTAAAATAAAGCGTGACTATAACTTATTTCCAAATAGTGTTATTCAATCATTTGGTGAAAGTGTAGATACAGTATATCGCAATATATATAGCAGAAAAATAAAATATCGCAATGTCAGATTTTTTCAATATCACGCAGCCCTAATACTGAATAACCAAAAATATGTCTTGACAGGTACATGATACATCCATGTATTTATCAACTTATGCAGTTGACAAATACATGGACTTGCAACCCATCCTCCACTGTTTGTGCTCAAACTTGGACGATACCTCAAACGGCACATCTTGTTGACAAGAGCTATACTATTGACCTAGTAGAAGGATAATGTGGGCGAAATATCATAGTTTCATACTGAAAGAGAAACCAAAACCATCTCTAAAGACTGCTGAATATCATGCACAGGAACCCTTCTGGCTGCACAACCACAGGAAAACACCATCACAAATGATCTTGAGAAAATGTAAACATTTCACTACAAAAACCTTTTAAACCGAGTCTCTGTATTAGTCTGGTTTTGGCAGGCGTAGGCTGATCTGTATTAAAGGGGTATTCCAGATTCTAATCTAATCTCAAATAATGTGGTCTGGCCTGGCCTTTTGGGTTTTACCTTTGGGTGATGAAGTTGAAGCTGAAGCTGGTGGTGATTTGATGAAGGCTGGTCGGGCAAGACATGTCCTGAGGAAGGAGGTGGATACGGGACAATCTTGAGAAATTGAGAGCACCAAGGCTTCAATTCGATTCGATGAACAGCTCTGCCAGGTTACTGGGTTCAGCTTCTCCTCTCTGAAGCCCTTTTAGATTCTACCACAAACACTTTCAGTTCTTTCCATCCTCCCACTGCTTCTTTCGCTGTCTTTATGTGTCTCACGCTCTCTTTTTTTGCTCCTGTTTTGCTCAATCAGTGTTTTGATGATTTTTAAGTGCATACACTGTAAAAGAAAAAGAGTCAAATTCAATGTTTCAATACAAATTTAAATCATATATGGACAAACCTAAAAACAGGGTAAATAAGTACATGCAAAATCATGAAAAATCAACTTTTGAAAGCTGTTTAGACTGAAATGTATGTAGATATAGTGTGTACACAGTCATATTGGAGTGATGTAAACACGTCTTTTTGAACTTTTCCTGACATTAAAATAGGGTCCAAACCCCAGTGATTTTGAGGCCCACTGCATCATGACATAGACGTACGGTTTCCACACCCACTGATATTGATTGACATGTCCATATTATCATGACCACTAGCGTTGGGCGATGTCGACCAATTTGGCATTGTGCGATGTCTAATGTGCAACATTGCGATAGACGATGGCATCGTCGTTGTAGGTGGTGGTGAATTAATTATGAATAATTAATTAATTGATAACGAATGAATTATTTGTAGCCTACCGTTTGAACTACCTGACCCGCATGGCCTTTGTTTTACCCATAAACAAACCATAAATAAATAAAGAGAAGTTACACACAAATTACCTCCTGTCAAACACTTTTTGTGTGGGACTCTGGCATGAATAGGCTGAGTGATCTGTGTCGTTATAATGGAGTCGACAAACTTGGTTGGTAAAACCGGTGCACGACCAACAGGAAACAACCAACTGTATCTGAGGTTTTCGCTAAATTACTAAGTACAAGCGTGAAAGCGAAAAATTGAAGCAGTGCACTGACACTGTGACACGTTATCTGATAGATTTAAAAGACTGTAAAGTCATTAGATAGAGACAAGATTAATTAAATATCACATTCAACAACTATAGTGAGACGCGATCCAGCGGTACATCCTTGATAAACTGTAAAATGTCACCGCGTCAGACGTGCACTGCTCTCTGGGGTTTTGTGCTCAAAGCACCCGCTGACTGCCTGGAGCTCAGACATGCACCTATGCTGCAGTGCATGACAGAGTGCCATTTTAAAATTAAGAGTTATTAGGGCGTACTCACACTATGCTATCCGAACTGTGCCCAGGCTCGTTTCCCGGATCGTTTGAGAAGTGTGAGTGCTCTGAATCGGGCTCACTTGGGCTTGCGCTTGCAGTGTGAGTGCAAGTGTGCTTGAGCCCGAAACTGAAAGCGAGACGTGACTTTTAAGGGGCCGTTTGATATGGATTAATTAATCATTTGTACTGTTCAATGAACGCATACTGTCGTAGTTTATTAAAGACGCAAATCCCTCACTGCACGACAGGTGCACCTTCAGCAAACCTCCTAATTCCTGCAGCACGAGGACTTTATGATTGTTTATGATCGTCAAAAGTGGCTGATGTGTTCGGTGAGGTATTTGACTGCGTGTCACTGTATATCAAACGACTTAAACAATATAACTAAAGAAATCTCCACAGTGCTGAGCAGAAGCGTTTACTGAACAGCGCATCATTGATGACGTAAGTGTGCCCAGGCCTGAATGTAATGTGAGTGCGGACCATCGGGGGAGATGGGAGGGGGGACAAGCGTGCTTTGGCCCAGTTCAAGGCAACTGTACATAGTGTGAGTACGCCCTTAGTGTAAACGGGGCCTAAGTGTGTATTTTACGCGAGTGGGTTGCTGTTGCGACAAGGGCGGAGGATCGTGGTGCCGGCTCAGCATTGTGATTTCTATCGGCCATCGGCGATGGACGATGGCATCGTCTATCGACCCAATCCTATTGACCACAAGACAGAATTTGCAAAGAACTGGGATTAACAAGATCTGTTCCAACTCTCTGTGATCACCTGCAGTTCAAGAAGTAGTAAGTGGTACACTTTGTATTTTTTACAGCATTTTAAACTATACTTTTTTAGCTACATAATTAATGATTGCATCAATCGGATGACAGGACTCCCAGTTTTAAGGTCAAGTTTACTTTGTACAGAAACTTAGCTATAATGGATCTCTATTAGGGCTGGACAATTATTCGATATCAATATATATCGCGATAGAATTGTTTTCAATAACGATGATATGATTTTTAAACCCATTTCCGATATTTCGATATAAATTTGCATATATATAAATATATATATTATTTATATAAGATCTTATACATGTATCACTTGTCACTGAATGACGTTCAGTGCTCAGCCGTCAGAAAGAGCGTGATCTGATGTCACTTACGTGATGACGAACAACACAGACACGCTGCCAGCGCTCAGCACAGCAGTTGGTTAAGCTGCGCCGCAGAAAGTTTTAGCTACAAAATGAGTGCTCTGAATACAGATGCGAATGAACAAGCTTCCACAAGTAAGAATGCAGACGAAATAGTTGATAAGAAAGAAAAGACTAATGCAGTGGTGGGGAAGTGGTTTGGCTTTTTAAGTTCCGATAAACTTAGTTTCGGTGTTCTGCAAAGTGTGCCAGAGAGTGTAGCTGACTAGCGGCGGCAACACATCAAATCTGTTTCACCATTTGAAGCAGTTCCACCCGATAAAACACACTGAGAGTCAGAGTTCAGTAAAGTTAGCAACAGATTTGCAGATTCGTATTTTCCGGATCAATAACTCATGACCGAAACATTGTTCCTACACAAATAGCACATTTTTTCAACTGTCGCAATGTATACAACCACCTACAACCTTATTTTCCAACCTTATAAAACTATTTTGCATATTTTTTATGAAATTTTATTATCAAACATATTCAATAACTTTACTGTAAATTACTGTACTCTCTCCAAATTCGGATCACACGTCACTGCTGTCCTGCTGGTTAGACTACAACACTTATTTTTCCAAAAAACTGTTTTGGACATTTTTTATGAATTTTTATTATCAAACATATTCAATAACAGTACTGTGTAGGAACAGTGTTTCGGTCATGAGTTATTGATCCGGAAAATAATGCGAATCTGTTGCTAACTTTACTGAACTGAGAGAGTCAGAAGATGAGGCAACATAAAAGTTTAAGCCAACCTGTGGCCTCACTTCGCTTATCAACACGTGCATATACACCTATAAATCACTCTCATATACACCTATACTATTGAATGTTCAAAACATGTATGAAATTTGCGCATATACATATAAACTTGATGCATGCATACACCCACATATGCATATAAACTCGCCGATCCTTGCATATACTCCCACATTAACACACGCACAAACAAACTCGATCCTTGCATAAACACCAAAATTAACACTTACATACACAAACTCGCTGCATGCTGGCATATAGCACTCGCGCACTTACAAAATAAAACTCACAAACATATTTATCAGGAATCAGGTTATTGCAAAGCTGATGAAGTAGAAAGAATGTGATTAATAGAGCTATTAAATCTGTTAAATAATGAAAATGTGTTATATAAAATATTAGTCTATATAAATAGACTAATAAATATATAAAATGTTATAAAAAGACTATGGCCCAGTTTCACAAACAGGGCTTAGCTTAAGCCAGGACTAGACCTTAGTTAAATTAGGCCATTTAAGCCACATTTATAAAAACAGCCTTAGAAAAATACATTACTGGTGTGCACATGTAGACAAAAAATGACACTGACATATTTTAAGACATCTCACTGCAAGTTATTTTTAGTTGAAAGAGCTCAAACATGCAATTTAATCCAAGACTAGCCTTAAACCTTGTTTGTGAAACCGGGGGTATATATGTTAAACCTTTCAATTTAATTAGGTAATTACAAACACAAATATAAATAGACAGATAAAACCCTTAAAGGACGTTGAAGATGAAAAGCAATTAGAATTATGAATATACTCAAACAACTCTTCTATTGCAAATATTAATGTAGCCTTTACTCTTTATGATTTTTTATTATTATAATTATTATTCTTTTTCTATGTTTTTTTTCGATGTGGATGTCATAATTGTAAGATTTTGGTATTATTTTAATTGTTAAATATTCAGCATATACAAAAAAAAAACACCCACAAAAGTTTCTGTTCATCACGTTGGTCAAGCTAACCCCCACAAACTGTCTATATCAGTGGTGCTCAACCCTGTTCCTGGCGATCGACCTTCCTGCAGTTTTCAGTTGCAGCCCTAATCAAACACACCTGCCTGTAATTATCAAGTGCTCCTCACGTTCTAAATAATTGGTTCAGGTGTGTTTGATCAGGGTTGGAGCTGAAATCAGCTGGAAGGTCGATCGCCAGGAACAGGGTTGAGCACCCCTGGTCTATATATTGTAAGCTGAGTCTGAGAGTTTTATTTATTTGATAGTTTATTTCACATTTCTTGTTTGTAAAGGCTAAATACAAATAAAAAGTGAACAAATTTTTTGTACTGTTTTTATTTAAAAAAAAAGTTATAAGAGTCTGGAGGTATTATCGACTTTGCAAATTCACTTTGCAGACATTTGTAGGTACAGACATCCATTGTGTGCGTTCTTGACAGTTTTTCCTTTCTTTTTAATATTGTCCATATCGATATCGGAATTATATCGTATCGACCGAAATAAAAAAAATATATTGTGATATAAATTTTTGCCCTATCGTCCAGCCCTAATCTCTATACAACAGCATATTTACCTATTTGGAGGGCATTCTGCCACTTTGCAGCAAGTGGATGAGTAAAAACAGCACACATCCATGTGTATGTGCAGAAAACATTTTAACGGCAGTTGTGTGTGGGGCTTATTCATCCTATTGTGGTATTTGTGACTGTGGATCTCTGTTTCATTGTGACGGAGTTGATGTCTGTCATTTTGCTGTGTTTATCTAGACATATGACCTGGTTATCCTTCTCTGAAGCAAAATGTCCCAAATGTGGGAGGGAGAACTTTAAGAAATTTAAAAGCACAGCAACAATTTCCTTTGAAAATTGACATTTTTGTTTAGGTATATTAAATACTCTGATGAGTATTTTGACCTGAAGCTTCACAGACACAGTCTGGAGACACAAATTCTTGTAAAAAGTCCAAAATTAAAGCCCTTTAAAATTAATTTATTAATTTAACCCAACGGTTGGAATATACCATGCATTTTTATTGTTTGTCTTTTTCTGAGCCAAAGATAATGACATAATATTTTTGGAAGTTATAAGTTGTTCAAAACAGCTAAGTGTGAAAATTTGGAATGACAGACAATATAGGAAACAACAGAATTACAGAAAGAGGTTGCTAGGGTGTTGCTTGATGTTTATTAATGTGTTTCGGTTTTTTTACACCGTTTTTTTTTTTGGGTGGTTGCTAGGGTGCTGTTGTGCAGTTTGCTAGGGTGAAACTTTGGGATTGCTAAGTGTTCTGCAATGCTGCTAAGGTGTTGTAGGTGGTAGAAATTGCCTCCTATACCCTCATTTACTATTCTCAACATTAGTCCACTAATACAGGCTAGTCCACTAAGGGCACCGGACGGAATGCCGATTTGTTTGTGCTTTTCAGACAGATGTTCAATTCATTTCTGCAATAACGTTAGTTATTTAACACTTAACGAGCTATCTAAAGTTATTATTAGTAATGAAACAAAGCCTTCTTATTTCTGTCATGTGTACAAACATTAATTTAACAATTATATAATAATTTATTTCGAAACTTACACCGACAGGATTCCGCTGTTGATGCCGTCTTGTGGTCAGTCAGACGCGGAAATTTATTCGGCGCGCGAACTCTCGCAGTGCATCGTGGGTATTTTGCCTCCCATATACCCTTATTCATTATATTATATTATATTATATTATATTATATTATATTATATTATATTATATTAGATTATATTAGATTAGATTTATTATATTATATTATATTATATTATATTATATTATATTATATTATATTATATTATATTATATTATATTATATTATATTATATTATATTATATTATATTGGTCCCTCATTCACTATTCCTTACTTCCCTATTCTCTACTTGAAGGAGTGAATCAAAACCAGTGAGTAAATGCCTCAGACGGATTAGATTTAACATTTTTTGGTCAGGCCTCGTGATTATGTTATTTAGCACTTAGCGAGCTGGCTAGTTATTAAACAATGTATTTTGACTTCTTTCGTGTATACAAACGTTACTTTAATATCTTATTTTGATTGTGAGATTGATTGAGTGCTCTTCAGAATGTCCATATGGTTTCGGACACCTTTACAAATGTGCATCAAATATTGGTAATACAGTTCATAAATACAGCCTAAGCCTAGATGGTTTCCAGAGTGTTGCTATGCAGTTACTGGGGAGTTGTGTTTGCTGGATGCTGTGCTGTTTCTAAGGTGTTTCTAATGGTCTCTAAGTTGTCACTAAGGTACACTATTATGTATCCATATTTACCAATATGTTTAATGTATGTACATTAAAATATTATTAAAATAAGCTAAAATTGGTAATTGTCTTGTGTATTTTTTGCTTCCAAAATATTTTTACAGTCTATAATTATTTGTATAAATATTCATGTTACAATACAATATATTGTTTGTGTTATACATACAGTTGAAGTCAGAATTATTAACCCCCTTGAATTATTAGCTCCCCTGTTTATTTTTTACCAATTTCTGTTTAACGGAGAGCAGATTTCTTCAACACATTTCTAAACATAATAGTTTTAATAACTAATTTCTAATAACTGATTTATTTTATCTTTGCCATGATGACAGTAAATAATATTTGACTAGATATTTTTCAAGACACTTGTATACAACTTAAAGTGACATTTAAAGGCTTAACTAGGTTAATTAGGTTACCTAGGCAGGTTAGGGTAATTAGGCAAGTTATTGTATAATGATGGTTTGTTCTGTAGACTATCGGAAAAAAATATAGCTTAAAGGGGCTAATAATTTTAACCTTAAAATGGTTAATAAAAAATTTAAAACTGCTTTTATTCTAGCCAAAATAAAACTTTCTCCAGAAGAAAATATATTATCATACATACTGTGAAAATTTCCTTGCTCTGTTAAACAAAATAAAATTAAAAAAAAATATATATAAAAAAAATTCAAAGGGGGGCTAATAATTCTGACTTGAACTTACATATAATGCATATATAAATAAAGTACACTCCTACACACACACACACACACACACACACACACACACACACACACACACACACACACACACACACACACACACACTTTATAATATACAAACCTTTTCTTTCTTTGATTTTTTTCTTATTATTATGATAGTAATCAGTCATTTGAAGAGCAGAGGAGTGATAATCAGTCATGCAGATATGGTGGTTTATACTGTTAAAGAATCTTATGAAACTTCTTGTCTGCACTGTGGCTTTTCAAGCTGTGTGGGTGATTTCTTTGTTGTTTCCTTATGAACTGAAATCTCTTTCTGTTTGTGTACTTATGTGTGTGGCTGGAAAATAAACCCATAGACCCAGAGCTTTTCATAAAGCCTTTGGGAGACACGGAAATAAAGATATACCCAGAGAGAGAAAAGGAGGGAGGGAGGGAGGGAAGAGGCACACAGTGGGCTTTGGTTGGATCTCAGTGCTCACATGTGGTTAATCCGCTGGTGTTCACTAAAGCCGGAAACACTGATCATTGAGGGAAGAGCAGGTGTGCTGAGTGTCTCAAACTTAATTATCTCAATCAAATCTCTTAATTTATTTACAGACACACTGAACTATGCAACTCAAATTGCACATTTAAAGGGTTAGCTCAAACACGTCTATTGCCCATTTAACAAAAAACGTAAATCCAACACAAAGTGAACTAACTCAGAATGTAAAAGGGTTGTATTTGCAAAACCCCCTGACTCTATTAATTCTGTTGTTATCTAATCCCTTTCTGAGTACATTTGTTTAAGACTTTCTTAACATGTGGAAGCTTTTATATACTGTGCCTTTTTACACAACGCAGTGACCATACTGACTGTTCATTCACTGTAAAACCCAACAGTCAACTTTATCAAATGAAATAATTCTACTCATTTGAAAAGAGTTTTGAACTCAGTGTTGAAGGTAATGAGTTAATTAAATACCTCATTACTTCAACTTAAATAGAGTAAGTTCACAGTACTCATGTAGATTCGTTTTTTAACTCAAATGGTTTGTTGTAATCGGTTTCCTCAAACGGTTTGAGTTGCTTTAACTTATTGAGTTTTACAGTACTCCGTTGGTTTGAGTTCTCTTCATTTATTGGGTTTTACTGAGCTCAAACTGCTTTGTTTACTCAAATGGATTAAAGTTCACAGTACTTATTAGGATTAGTTTTTGAACTTAAATGGTTTGTTGCAATCGGTTTCCTAAAATGGTTTGAGTTACCTTAACTTTTTGGGTTTTACAGTGTTTGAATCATGACTGTTCATGTGAAAGACACTCCATACCTCTGAAATCTGTAGTTTTACACTATATAGAATACAAAGTTGAAAAAAGACAAATTCCTTATTTTTTCTTTTTTTGAATAATTTCATGCACTGATAAAAAAAGAGTTATTTTGAAAATATTCACATATTCACATGCTGTATATAGGCTACACTCCTGTTTTAAAGTTTGGAGAGTTGTTCTTGAAATGTTTAAGTCTGTTCTGCTCACCAAGAATTTATTTATTACATCCGAAATACGGTAAAATGTGTAATATTTGGAGGTATTGTCTCAATTTAAATGTATTGTTTTCTATGTAAATGCGTTTAAAATATTATTAATTCCTGTGATTCAAAGCTAAATTTTCTGCATCATTACTCAAGCCTTATTATTATATATGCTATGTTTTTGTGGAAAACATATACTATTCCATTTTTTTCTTTGTAAAATACAGTTTTTCATAACATATTAAAAGAAACATAAAATGCATTAATACTGTTGCTGAATACTTTAATTAAATGCTTTCACTTTGTTACTTTATCTTTATCAAAGAGTCATGAAAAGTCAAAGAAATGGTTTTACACCCCCAAAAATAAAACGTTTCAGCATTGATGATAATAATAAAAATAACAGTTAATGTCTGGAACAAAACGGGAACAAAATAATTCACAATAAACCATCATTTTATGATCAGAATATTTTCTAAAGTCTGGCGTATGGTGAAAATTCAGCTTAACATTTTAAAATACAGTCTCATAGAAAACAATTAATTGAATTTAGAATGATATTTCACAGTATTATTGTTGTTACAATATTTTGTTCTGATAATCACAAGCTTTGGTTGATAATCATCTACTGTTTGCTCTGCACGTTTACTTAGTTAAAATAATGGTTCCGTTTAGTCGGACAGATTTAGGCGTTGCACACAGAACAAAGCGAAACCACTGTTTACAAATACACAAAGTTCTTGACAGCGACTAAAATCACCGACAGCAGGATATCGCAATTGTTTAGCTCGACAGGTAAGGAAAGAGTTTCGTGAAACTACAGACAAAAGTGCCAGCATATGTGGCACAATGAGCTGAAAGTCTCTGTTAAGTGAGGCAAGCTAGCTGAACTTATACACAGCTGTTTACTCGAGGGATTTTGTTACTTTGTAGTATATGACAACATAATGTGACCACACAATTCTATTTTATCATATAGTTTAACATCCTCATATCGTTTAACGTGTTGTTTTTAACATCTGACCTGATAGCCTATTGATTGTTGTAGTTTAGTAACAGTTTAGTAGCTTGATTGTAAGATGATTTCTGCACATGTAACGTTAACATAATTAAATTGTGAAGTACATGTTTTGAATCACCTCAGAGTACAATACCATGGTATAGCTTATATAAAAATTCCATGAAATGACCATTAAACTATTCTAAATAAAGCCCTATATGTTATTTTGCTACTTTTAAAGGGTCAGGTCACCCAAAAAGCTCACCTAAAGTGGTTTCAAACATTTATGAGATTCTTTTTCTGTTGAACACAAAATATATCTTGAAGAAAATGGTTCGAAACTAGCAGCCTTTTGACATCGAAAATTGAAATTGACAAAAAAAAAAAAAAAACAATGTAAGCCAATGGCTACTGGACTCTATTATTCTTCAAAACCTTGCTTTTGTGTTTAACAGAATAAACAAACTGGGGTTTTGAACAAGTGGAGGGTGGGTAAATGACAGAATTATCATTATTGTGTGATCAATCCCTATAATCATCTGTTTATTTTTGAAGAAACAATAATATTTATATCTTCACATGCGGTTTAATTGTCAGAGTTATTCTCATCTTTCAGAGCAAGGCTGAGTATAAATGGATGCATTAATCTTGTGACCTTAAAAGAGAGGCTGATGATGGCGGATGAGGCTGATAAACTTCCACTCCGGCGTCTTGAACCCCCCATTCAGAAATTCATTAAAGTGGCCATCCCTACTGACCTGGAGAGACTGCACCAGCACCAGCACAACATAGAAAAGGTACAAACACATGCACAGCGACAGCAAATCACACCCAAAACTCAGCATATGGAGAACAGAGAGAGCCATGTGTCAGTGTGTGTGGCCACCATAGGGAATCTCTCTCTTCTCTCTGCCTGTTTGAGGAACTTATAATAGGATAATTTAAAGTATTTGGGGGGTTGTATAACCATGGCAACCTAGATGCACTTTGAATTAGTTTTTGAGAATATAAAACATTTGTATACTGTATGTATACATGTCTGATATTAACAGAGCTTTCTTTTACAGTTTCAGAGAAACAGACAGTGGGACAAACTGCATCATGAGCACATCAACTCCAGCCGCACTGTCCAGGTATTTTAAATTGATAACAGCTATTGTCTCATTTTTTAAACATGCATTTAAAGTGGTATAACATTCATAGAAATGTTTTGTTATTGTAGCTGCAGTTATGGGTTATATTAGGTCATGTCTGTAGTTCAGTAAAAAAAATGTTTGTTACAGTATAATGCTTTTTAAAATGTTTGGCATCAGTGAAAAAAAGAGTGTTTATCAGCAAAGATTCCCAAAAATTATAAAAACTGACAGCTTTTGGCGCTAATAACTATTTAGGTAGAGCACAGACATGTTGTGCTATTTACTAAGGGCGTCACAAGTTCGATTCCTGGCTTATGCAACATTTCCAGTCCGTCTTTCCAACTTTTTTTGTTTTCTGTCACTGTACTGTCCAATCACAGTAAAGGCTAAATGAAAAAAAAAATTACTAAATAAAAAAAAAAACATGCGTATATGCATATTGATTCACTTCAATAGTTCTACTGTAAATAACAATAAATATTACGCAATAAAGGAACAGATGCAGATTAGGTTTAAAGAATGTTTAACTAATAGGTATAGTTCAGCCAAAAACTAAAATTACCTCATAATTCATGTTCCCCATATGGGTTTAAGCCTTTAAGAAGATACAAAGAAGATATTTTTAAGAACCCTGGCTGCTGGGACCCATTGATTTCAATGGTAGCAACAAAAAATACTATTGGAGTCAATGAGTCCCCAGCAACCAGCAGGTTTGAACAAGTGAAGGGAGAGTAAATTATGACAGAATTTTCATTATTGGGTGAACTATACATTTAAATGAAACAATACTAAACTAAAAAAAGTAATGGCACATTTAGGGCTCTATTTTTAATGATCTAGACGCAAAGTCTAAAGCGCATGGTGCAAAAGCATTAAGGGCGTGTCCACCTTTGCTATTTTAAGGAAGGAAAAATACACTTTGCGCCCTGGCGCATGGTCTAACAGGGTTGTGCTATTCTCTAAATGAGTTATGGGTGTGTTTTGAACATAACGTGCATCAACTAATCAGTCTCATCTCACATTTGCTTTAAGAGTCAGTTGTGTCGTGCCATGGCGCATTTTCTATTTACCTGGCAGACTTTGTAAGAGGAAAAACGAATGCTTTACTAGCAAGAAAACAGTTCAACAGATCATCTACAGCACAAGGATAAAAAATGAGCCTCCTCCATTCGACCTGTTTACTTTCTCTTTACTTTACTTTTACTTTTTACTTTACTCCTTTACTTTCGTGGATAGGGAAACGGTGTTGTACGCACTCCTCTGAAGACATCCATTAGCCTATATTTAATTTAGTTTGTTAAGCGCAAAGATTTGTTTTAAAACTATTTCAAAATTTAATTCTAATTTCCAGCCAATGAATAAATGAACAATAATAACGAAGTGTGGTCAAAAAACTTGAGTTATATCCAAACACGCGTCCTATTCTCATGCCCCATATGGTCATGCATATGTCTCCAAAACCCGACAGGTGGACAAATCTAAACTTCGTTTTATTAAAACAAATATAAATATGCTTATAATAAATATTACTACTAATAAAAATAACATTATACAAATGCAAATTGTCATGAATAAATTGACCCCCACTCGAGATGAGGCATGGAGGTAGTGGTTTTTATATTTATGTTGAAAATAATATTTTTTGTAATATTTGAATCCTTTTTTCAAATGTAAAGATATTTATGTATTGCTGTGTATATTAAGCAATGTGTTAGCATTTTTTACATGCATAGGCGCATAACTAATGCACTCTGCACTGGACTGGTCTATTTCAGTTCTTCAAAATAGCAACACGCCAACAATGTGTCTTTAACACACCTCCGTTTTGGACCGGAACACCCATGAGTCCACAAACTGGCACAAATGGATTTGCTATTTAAACAACATGGCGCAAAATGTGAAAGTTACTGTTGTGCTGGTCTGAAAATAGCAACAAATTGTGCCAAACACGTCTTGCGCCTTATTGTGCCTGACGTATGGTAGGGCCCTTAAAGTGAGAACAGTCACCGTAATGGTATCAATTTATAAAGATAAGATATAGTTTATAAAAACATTCTAAATGTAATAAAACAAAACTTCACACACTGCTTTCAAATCCAATCTTTCCAGCCAATGATCTATAAAAACATTGCAATCACCAAAATTATAGTGCACACAAAAGTAAACTGAACAATATCATCCACTTGTATGAATGCTAATATAGTTATTATAGTCATCATTCTTGACGTGACCACCCCTTTAATCTGTGCTTTCACAAATTTCCCATGCAGTACCTTCATCCTGTTGTGATTGAGCTGTGAGATGTGTCTATATATATTAAGTAATGTTTGACTCAGGCCTCTGGTGTACTGCATGGTGTATGTGTGATGTCTTTTCTCTACCTAATGGCCAGACAAGCGTGTAACCTGTGTGTTAATGTCTCTGAGAGTGTGTCCGGGTCTCTCGCGGGACAGTCCTGGGAGTGTGTTATGTACCGCGAGTGTGTGTGTGTGACCTCAGCACCCAGGTCTCGTTCCTCCAGAGACGCCAGAGAGCTTTCCTGTGTCCGGCACTGCAGAGAGTGAACGAAAGCCTGCAAGTGTTTCTGTGTCAGCGAGATGTGGGCAACTGACAATAGATGGAAACAAGACAGACATTGTTAAAGTAGCTCTCCGGGGACAGAAAGAAGGAGAGCAAGAGATCAAAAACCCTTAAGGCTGCTCTTATAACACACCTATAGAAGGGGATTGAGAGGGGAAGAGGAGTGTGTGTTGAGTAGGACTGGGCAAAAAAAAAAAAAGATAGTGATAATTATTATGATTTAAACTGTTGAATGCTTGATTTTGATTAGTTGATGTTCATTGTAATGCAGTGTTTCTCAACCACATGTCTGGAGGCCCACCAACACTACATGTTTTGGATGTCTCCATTGTCTGCTACACACAGGTCTTTTAGTTTCTGCTGATGAGCTGATGATCTAACTCAGGTGTGTTTGGCTAAGGAGATATGGAAAATGTGCAGAGCTGGTGGTCCTCCAGGAACGTGGTTGAGAAACACTGTTCTAAGTTTGCTAATATTTTCAGGGAACCACACTGATCAAGTAGCTCCAGGCAGGTATGCTGAATTATTTAAGTTATTTTACAGCCTACAACAGTCAAATATGTCATTAAAACTAAACAAAAGGCTTTGGGTGAGTTGTGAAAGAAACTAGTTCTACACACAAGATTGGTCTGAGGACAGAAACCTGACAAATGTCTTGAAATATAGCATCTTTAGGTGTAGTAACCGTTGTATAAGTAAAATAACTGACTGCGTCTAGTTTTGCTTTTAAAAATAAACAATATATTGAACATTTATCGAACACATTTTAGTATTTCTTTTTGAAAAGTATGTAAGGCATATTAAGTGATGGGCCATTGAGTTATTAGAAAATAAGGCACAGCCGCTTTGCATTGTGGCTGCATCACCACCTCGGTTGTGCATTATTTTCTATTAATTCAATTCATCTGTATTTCTATAGCGCTTTTACAAAGTAGATTGTGTCAAAGCAGCTTAACATAGAAGTTCTAGTAAATTGAAACTGTGTCAGTCCAGTTGTCAGAGTTGAATTTCAGTTCAGTTCAGTTCAGTGTGGTTTACTTTTCACTGCTGAAAGTCCAAACACTGAAGAGAGAATCCATCGATGCGCAGCCCCACAAGTCCTAAACCAAGCAAGCCAGTGGCGTCAGTGGTGAGGAACAAACTTCACCAATTGACAAAAGTGAAGAAAAAAAAAAAAAACCTCAAGAGAAACCAGGCTCAGTTGGGCTCGACCATTTCTCTTCTGGCCAAACTTTGTGTGCAGAGCTGCAGTCTAGGCGTCTAGATGTCCATCGTGAAGAAGCTGCAGGTGTAATTAGGTCACTGGCGGGTGTTCAGGCTGGCCCACAGGATCAATGCGAAGACTCGTCTGTCACTGGGGTCTTTTAGGAATCAGTCTCATGCTCTCCACTCCTCCATGACCACCACTGCATCTGCTCAGGATACGGCCTGGTCCAGGATTATGGAGAGCTCGCAATAAGGAAAAACAGACTAGCATAAGTGTAGATGCCGTTCAAGTTATAATGTCTTTTGGGAAGTGTTTCCGCCTCTGGTAGCCCTAATTAATGCAGCCTATAACAATCCTTTAGAGGATGTGGATTTCAAAAGTATTTGTGTTTTATGTGTATGCTAATGCAAAGAGATGTGTCTTTAAAGTCCCCAAGAAATCAAAACTAACCATATGGTTTTGTTTGCTCACATTGCTAATTTTGTGATGAACAATTCATCTGTGCATGTCATTAAGAAGGGAAAAAATTGTTTGCCCTTCTACTCTTTAATCTAAATCTGAAATGCACTTCCTGTTTGTTTTCAGTTAATTTATCAAATTATGTGAGTTTAAGGTAATGGGCGGGGCTAACACTGCTCCAACTGTCAGTTTTGACAACAAACAGATATGGTGAGCAGGAGGAGTCTGTTAGGTTGTAATAACTCTCCCCAAACCCTTTTCCTGATCTTTCTGAATGAAATGCCTACTTGCATCCATTCAGCAAGCGGTAGAAAAAACAAGTCACGCGCACTGTTTGCTCAATTAAAATTTTGTTTCTCTAGGAGCTGCGTCACAGTACGAAAAGAATAATGATCGAAGCTTCCGGTTCACAGGCACTTTAATCTAGTTTTAAACTGACAGAGTGTGTCCTCCTCCCCAACTGTGCTTGGAAGACTCTTCTAAAGTTTAGTTGCCAGATATAAGAAAGATCTACCGCCTACAGTTGATTTTGATATTCTGGGATTGTCCCAGAATTAATTGAGTGTAGTGGAGGTGAGGGGCTGTAATACACCAGGAGTTCACTCAAATAAGCTCTCAATGACTCGTCATCAAATATTCCTTTCATACTACAAATGGGTTCGATAAATGTTCAATTTAATGTTTATTTTTTAAAGCAGAACTAGACACAGCTGATTGTTCACAAAAACTGGTTAGTCTTTTGTGCAAATTTAGGTTTGATTATATTAAAACCCACAAGTTCATTGGCAAAAACACAACTCAGTTTTTATTCATTTTCATAAATCATGTTTTCTTGTTTAGTGATCTGTTTTTGCAAATGAACACATCGAATATATGTCAGTATAAATATTGTACCTCAAATTTGGGAATTAACAATTAACTGTTTGGTTCCTTTTACTTACACTCAGGATTAAAAATCTCCTTTTAAACTTCAAAGAAACATAAGTCATGATCATCAATTAGTGATAACTTCTAATATGAAAAAAAGTCAAATAATTTTTTTAGACATCCATTCCAGCCCTACGGTTGTTGACCCAGATTTTTATTAATTATATTTGCATTTGAGATCCTTAGTGCCTTCATTTTCATTGAAAAGCTAACTTCTACTAATGTCTTTAGTGTTCTCTCTCTCTTTCTCTCTCTGTGTGTGTGTGTGTGTGTGTGTGTGTGTGTGTGTGTGTGTGTGTGTGTGTGTGTGTGTGTGTGTGTGTGTGTGTGTGTGTGTGTGTGTGTGTGTGTGTGATTTAGTTATGAAGGAGGATTTTATGAATCTGATTATTCAAAGTGTGAAATGAATGCACTCATGTGGAACACTTTGATTGGCTGCCTGTTAATTCTGACCTCTTTGTTCAATATGTATGAATTGATCTGTAATGACTTATAGATGTTTGCTTCTGGACATGAGTCAACAGGACCTGACAAAGCACCTGTTTTTTTAATCTATAACTTCTGGTTCTCGTCAAGGTCTGGTTTGTAATTAATGAGAAAATAAATCATTATAGGGCTCTGCTGTGCATAGACAACCAAGATATAACAGGCAATTTTAAAATGATGATATCCAGGACTGTAAAATTTATGGAATTGTAAAAAGTTCTGGGAATAATCCTGTGTGTGTGTGTGTGTTTTATATTTAACTTCTTCGATTTTAAGAAAAGTAGATACATTTTTTAGGACTGCACGATACTGGGAAAGCATGCAATATGCAATATTTCTTACGATATTATTAACTTTAAGTTATGGGAAAAAAGAGCGTAAGGTCCCATTTGATTGGTCAGATTTAGATAAACATCCTATCCATGCAACACACAAATGCTTAGCACATCAAATTAATTTAATTTATTGAACATCCCTGAAGTATGGATATCGCATATTCTATTTTCGCGATAACAATAATTTTCAATATACTGTATTGTGCAGCCCTAGTTTTTATTATTAAATATCCAACAAACAATCTGAAAAATGACAAATTTAATGACATGTTTAAACAATTTTGGGTTTCACATGTTTCCATTTTATGTTTAGGAAGTCATTTAACTTTAGAAATTTGTATTTAACAATGTACAAAAATATACAAAAAGGCGGCAACACCAAAGCTCCAAAAATATGAATTTATTAACTTAAAGACTCTCACGTTTTTATTTATTTATTTATTTTGTTTAAATTAGTAAATTCATATTTTTGGAGCTTTGGTGTTGCCTCCTTTTTGTATATTTTTGTACTTTTTGTTTAATGGCTGAGCACCCTTTTTAGATTAGAGGTCCTTTATTTATTTTTAATTAAATTTTTTTGTTTTTTTGGCATTCAAAAATTTGTAAATGAGAACAAAAAATACAGAGAAAAGAGGTGGATAATAATCACTGTACTTTGATTTTTAGATAGTTCTGCATCATTACTAACACCAAATATAGCTAAAATAGACCCAGGGTATATTTGTGATGTGCAAGCTTTTGTGCATATTTTCTTTGTTTAAAAATTTAGACATTTATTTAGAAATTTGTAAATGTGACAATATAGAGTTCATTTTTATAAAGGGGGACAACTATAACTAAAGTCATAAAAATATTTACATTTAGACTGTAAGTGCAGACTTAGACATTTTACAGTACTACGCCAGAATCTTTGGGTCTTTATGAGTTTTGACAAAATCATTCACAAATTTCAGTCCAGTTTGTATAGAAGAAAAAAATACTAGGTCCCACTTTATATTAAGTGTCGCTTATACCTGTGAACTTACATGGTATTTAGATGTGTAAGTAGTATGTAACTACAGTGTATGTACACACGTTTACATAGTATTTACTTTTGTATTACTGGTGTAACTACACTCATGTAACAACCCACTGAATAGTATGTGTAAGTACAAATGTGTAACAGGACATTGGTAACAACAGTAGGAAAGTACACATCTGTAACAAGAATTATGTAAGTGCATTGTGTAACAACAATATGTACTTGCAGATGTTTTCCCACTTCCACACCTGTTTGCAGATCATGTACTTGTGAACACTGTATGGCAGAAATAATGCTGCATTAGAAGGTTTCACCTTGTGATACCAGTGTACTTACATGGTAACTCCACAGGAACTGTCCACTTAATATAAAGTGTAAAATGGTCACAAATTACTGTGTAACTTGTAGAAATATCTTCTATGCAACACTTTAATAACAGTGTAGTTACATGGTAACTCCACAGGAACGGTCCACAATATAAAGTTTAAAATAAAATTCATTTTCGTTTCGGCCTAGTCCCTTTATTAATCTGGGGTCGCCACAGCGGAATGAACCGCCAACTTATCCAGCATATGTTTTACACAGTGAATGCCCTTCCAGCTGCAACCCATCTAAGCCGAAAAGAAAATGAATGAATGTATGAACAGTAATTTGTGACCATTTTACACTTTCTATTAAGTGGATCCTGTGGGTTTTACCATGTAAGTACACTGGTATCACAAGGTGAAACCTTCTAATGCAGCATTAGTTCTGCCATACAGTGTTCACAAGTACATGATCTGCAAACAGGTGTGGAAGTGGGAAAACATCTGCAAGTACATATTGTTGTTACACAATGCACTTACATAATTCTTGTTACAGATGTGTACTTTCCTACTGTTGTTACCAATGTCCTGTTACACATTTGTACTTACACATACTATTCAGTTGGTTGTTACATGAGTGTAGTTACACCAGTATACACAAGTAAATACTCTGTACCAGTGTGTACATACACTGTAGTTACATACTACTTACACATCTAACTACCATGTAAGTTCACAGGTATAAGCGACACTTAATATAAAGTGGGACCAAATACGATATAGAGGTTTCGAATGTAACCATAGATCCAGTTATAATAAAGATGTTTAATATTTGTCCCTGCAGCAGCTGCGATCTAACCTGCGGGAGATGGAGAAGTTGTGTGGACGAGTTCGCAGCGTTGATGCTGAAGCTCTGGAGAAACTCGTTCAGCCAATCAGAGATCGAGCCTCTGCTGCCATTCAAGAGTTCCTCCAGATTCACTCGGACGCTGTCAACAGGCAAAACTTTAATGAAGCTATTGCCACTGCTGCGGAAACATCACACAGTATGTGTCTCTGCTTTATGAGGTTTATCAGTATGTGCTTTTTTATTGGATTTGGCAAGCATTTTGACTTTGATGTAATGGTTCAGGTGAGGATGACACAGGTGTCCCTGGTTCCCCTGTCACTCAAACACAGCTGCTCCTGCCTGAAATCCCTCCAGAACAGAACGCTGCGGAGTCCTGGGACTCTTTAGCTGAGGTAATACACGCAAACAGATATTTGGGTAATTTTCAGTCACCTGTTCATTTTGAGAGCTTGGTGTTTATTTTATTTTTCATTCAAATTTAAAGAAAATATACAAAATATACATTTGGCTGTTTATTTTGTTACACTTTATTAGTTTGTGTCCATAGATATCAATTACAAAGCAAACTTTTAAGGCAGTTTTTATGAGATTTTCACCTGTACTGAGCTCTAAATCTTCTCTTGAGCAGCACTTACATACATAAAACGTTACAGTGTTTCATATTTGTATTTTAAATGTTCTGAAGGTCTGCTTAGAGGACCTCATTCTCATTCTGGAATGTTTTGACAATGTTTTTAGCTACTTTTCTCGATGTCTCAGGACCATTTCTGTCTATGGAGGAAGAGAGAGCTCTCGAATTTAATCTAAAATATCTTCATTTGTGTTGTAAAGATGAATGAAAGTCTTAGGGAAATTACATTATGGTCAGTAATTAATAACAGAATATTCATTTTTGTGTGAACTAACCCTTTAATGTGATCAAGCATTCATAGAAGTATGGTGGTAACTATTATTGCTACATTTACTACTTACATTACCTCCAGTGTTTTGCATGATTGTTGTGGTTTGTTTGTTTAGGACCTGCTGGAACTGAATGGTTTAGTAAACGAGTTCTCCACTATTGTTCATGTAAGTATCACACATCTATGGAAACAAATCATTCTTTGTTTTTTTAAAAGAAAGACACAGCAAGAAAGTATTTATGGTGTACATGTGTTTTATAAAGGGTGGTGACCAAAGCCCTTAGGTTTGGCAGAGCTGTCAGACAAATGGCTTTGTCTCTTGAGAGCCAACAAGGTGGTATTGATCTCATCACTGTGTGTGTGTGTGTGTGTGTATGTGTGTGTGTGTGTGTGTGTGTGTGTGTGTGTGATTGAGAAGACATACAGAGATTGGTGACAGTCTGTCAGCCATGTGCTAACCAGCAAGGATTAATGAGAATCTATGCCTTATAACAGCCGTTATTAGTACAGCATGCAGTTGGAAGCCAGGTGGAAAAGAGGAGATCAAGCGTATCTTTAGATTTATTTAGAGTTTTTTTTAGACATATACACTATCGGTCAAAAGTTTGGGGTCAGTAGGATTTTTAAATGTTTTTAAATAAGCTTATCCTGCTCAACAAGGCTGCATTTATTTCATCAAAAATACAGTACAAATTGTAAAATTGTGAAATGTTATTGCACTATAGAATAACTGTTCAAAAGTAATTTATAATTTAATTTAACAATTTATTCCAGTGATTTTTCAACTTCATTACTCCAGTCTTCAGAGTCACGTGATCCTTCAAAAATCACTCCATTATTATTATTATTATTATTATTATTATTATTATTATTATTATTATTATTATTATTAATGGTGGTAGTAATAAAAGCTATAATAGCTAGAGTAATCAGAAAGCAGTTATTTAATTTTTTTTATAAACATTTAACAATTTAAAAAAAACTGACCCCACACTTTTGACCAGTAGTGTATTTATTTAGAATTTAATTTAAGTTTTCATTGCTAAAAAACAAACTAACTAGCTAATAATACTAATATGTAGACGAAATATTGGGCATTGAGTACAGATACAGTTTTAAACTTCTAAAATGTTTTTGCTAAATTGTACTGCATTCTTCAGATTCGGATTTGTCGTCAGAGAGAGTTTGTGAAAAATCTGATTCTCTCTTTTTCTCTCTTTCTGCATTAAAAATAATAATAACAATGATTGAATCATATAAATACATGTTGAATATAAAATACAAATATTTTATTATAGATATTGGTGTCACAGGCATCACAGTGGCACAGTGGGTAGCACGATCGCCGCACAGCAAGAAGCTCGCTGGTTCGAGCCTCGGCTGGGTCAGTTGGCATTTTTGTGTGGAGTTTGCATGTTCTCCCCATGTTGGCGTGGGTTTCCTCCGGGTACTCCGGTTTGACTTCACAGTCCAAAGACATGTGGTATAGGTGAATTGGTTAAGCTAAATTGTCCGTAGTGTATGTATGTGCTGGATAGGTTGGCGGTTCATTCCACTGTGGCGACCCCAGATTAATAAAGGGACTAAGCCGAAAAGAAAATGAATGAATGAATGACTGAATGAATGAATATTGGTATCACACATCTAAATTTCCCTGTAATTCTGTGGGGAAAATAACGCAGTAATTGCAAATGTGAGCCTCGGTCTTCTAATTTAGATTTTTTTTTAATTCAAACATTTATTTATTTATAGAAATGTATTTACATTTTGAATGACTGGAAATTAAATATATAAACTAAACTTATTTTATTTTAGTAAGTAAATATTTCCCATTTTCATTTAGTTTGACTTCAAATTAATATAATTACCTTAACACTACATTTATTTGATCCAAAGTACAGCGAAAAGTTTAGGAATATTTTTACTATATAAAATAACTGTTTTCTATTTGAATTTATTTTCAATTTAAATTAATTTCTGGGATTATTCAAAGTTAAAATTTCAAAGTTAAATTTTAGCATCATTACTGCAATCACATGAACCTTTCAGAAATTATTCTAATAGGCAGATAACAATTATTTTAGAATTTGTTTATAAACAATTATTTTATTTTATTATTTATTTTTGATTTTCATGTATTTTATTTCTATATTTTTTTCAAGAAAATGTGATATTAAATAGTAAAAATATTTAAAATGTAATAGTTTTGGTAACAATTAAAAAATAATGGTCCATTTTTTAATGTTTCTGTAGTTAATGTATTTACCAACATGAACAAACTATTAGTAATACATTTGTTATGGTATTTGTGTATCTTTGTTAATGTTTGTTAATGTTATTTAAGTTAAACAACGTTAGTTCATGTTGCATTAACTAATGTTAACAAGCACAACTTTGGATTTAAATAATCCATTAGTTAATGTTGAACTATGATTAATTAATGCTTTACAAGATTATTGATACTTTGCTTATGTTAGTAAATACATTAACTAATGGACCATTATTCTAAAGTGTTACCATTGTTTTTGCTGTACTTTGGATCAAATAAATGCAGGCTTGAAGAGCAGAAGATTTTACCCGTATACAAAACTACAACAAAAACAAACATTACTATATATATATATATAAACAAACAATAGTCTATCCATCTGTTTATCTCCATCCATTCAGCTCATTCAGGCCCACAAATACAAAAGCTTAATATCAGTAACGATTGATCTTGTCTGTCTCTATTCACTTGACACCCTGTTGGGTAGCGATGATGGGATGTGGATGATGGTAAGTATAATATGATGACAGCCAGCCTTATTAGCGCTCTCCTCTCAGTAGAGGACACCCACGGTATAGTTTATTCGGTTAACACTGAGCCTCAGATGAGCCCAGGAGGTCTGCTTGTGTGACTGTGTGCTCTCAAGGGTCTCCATGCAGCTTGTGAGCAGACGGTGCTGATTACTGTCTACTCCTGAGGGAAGGAGACAGAGAAAAGAAAGCCATCAATAGCTTTCGTAGCCGGTCATTAGTGAGCGGCTTAAAATAGCCTGTTTACAGGGTGTTTGTGGAGGACTAATGCATAAATGCTTATAGGATTCTGATTAGTTATGAGTGTTTTGGCTTGTGTTTTTTTCTGACCGAAGATTATTTCACCAACAGAAACAGCAGCTTAATTGGACTTGACATAATAATAGTAATAATGTGACACAAACAACTTTCTGTCTATCCGTCTGTTTGTCCACCTCTCTGTTCTGTCTAGCTAGATATCGTTCCAGCCATCCATCCAGATATATTAGTCTATCTGTTGATTTATCTTTCTGTCATTCTGTCCAGTTAGCATTTGATCCATTCATCCATTCATCTATCCATCTGTATTTCTGTCTATCTATCAATTTATCCATTTCTATTCATTTGTTAATCCATTCATCATTGTAAAGTTCTTTCTAGCTAGCTATTATTCCATCCATCCATCCATCCATATATTGGTCTATTCGTTGTTCTAACTTTTATTCTATTCATTTAACCTTTGGTCAATTCATGTATCGATAAATCTATTATTCCATCCCTCCATCCATCTGTCTTTCCATTCATTCATCTTTTCATTCATCCATCCATCCATCCATCCATATATTGTTCTATCTGTTGTTCTATTTTTCATTCTAACCATTTAATCTTTGGTCAGTTCATTAATCGATCAATCTGTCTGTCTTTCTGTCTAGCTGTTATTTCATCCATCCATCCATCCATCCATATATTGGCCTATCCGTTGTTCTATATTTTATTCTATCCATTTAACTTTTTGGTCATTTCATCTATTGATAAATCTGTTATTTCATCCGTCTGTCTTTCCATCCATCCATCCATCCATCCATCCATATATAGGTCTACAGTATATGTTGTTTTCTTCATTCCATCCAGTTTGATTTTTGTCAGTCTATCTATCCATCTTTCTTTCTGCCTAGCTATTATTCTGTCTGTCTGTCCGTCCATTCGTCTGTCTTTCTATCCATCCATCCATAAATTGGTCTATCTGTTGTTCTAACTTTTATTCTATCCTTTTAACCTTTGATCAATTCATCTATCGATAAATCTATTATTCCATCTGTCCATCCATCTGTCTCTCCATCTATCCATCTATCCATCCATCCATCTATCCATCCATCCATCCATCCATCCATCCATCCATCCATCCATCCATCCATCCATCCATCCATCCATCCATCCATCCATGTATAGGTCTATCTGTTGTTGTTATGTCTTTCATTTTATCCAGTTTGCTTTTGGTCAATCTATTCATCCATCTGTCTTTCTGCCTAGCTATTATTCTGTCCATCCATCCAACTATTGTTCTATCTTTCATTCTGTCCATTTACCCTTTGGTCAGTTCATCAATTGATCAATCTGTCTGTCTTTCTGTCTAGCTATGATTCCATCCATCCATCTATCCATCCATACATGCATACATACATACATTCATATATAGGTCTATCTGTTGTTTTATCTTTCATTCTATCCAGTTCTCTTTTGGTCAATCCATCTGTCATTCTGCCTAGCTATTATTCCATCCATCTGTCTGTCCGTCCGTCCATCCATCCATCCATCCATCCATCCATCCATCCATCCATCCATCCATCCATCCATCCATCCATCCATCCATCCATCCATCCATCCATCCATCCATCCATCCATCCATCCATCCATCCATCCATCCATCCATCCATCCATCCATCCATCCATCCATCCATCCATCCATCCATCCATTGTTCTATCTTTCATTCTATCCATTTACCCTTTGGTCAGTTCATCAATCGATCAATCTGTCTATCTTTCTGTCAAGCTATTATTCCATTCATCCATTCATCTATCCATCCATACATATGCCTATCTGTTGTTCTATGTATCTTTCATTCTATCCAGTTTTTCTATTGGTCAACCCATCCATCCAAGTGTTCATCCGTCCATCCATCTGTCTAGCCAACTATCTATCTATTATTCTGCGGTTCTATCTTGATAGTCATTCATCCCTGAGAAGTTTAACTAAACTGATTGGATATTTTCATCCCATCTTTTCTGAAGCTTTCACAATTATGACAAATCAGTCTCGAAATCTGTTAACATCAACATTTGTCTACATAACATTTGGTGACATTTATGTCTGCATAGTTCACATCAGCCATGTCCAATATATCTTCACAAAATCCACAAGACTTAAGAACACGAACAGAAGATCAACACATGTAAGATTTATTGGCAGTGCAGCACTGGTCAGATAGAGACGGTTTATCAACTGACCTGAAACCCTCTCACATTGGCTCTGGGCCAGCAGGCCATCCTTATTGTTGAGTCCTGAGAAAGCACACTCAGGACACATGTACATACTCACAAATTATTTCAAAATGAACAGGAAGAGGAACTCTAACTTCACAGTCGCCATGAGCTGCAAAGAGAAATGCAAAAAAAAAAAAAAAAAAAACAGATTTCTTTTCACATTAACACATGCTATAGAGGAGCAGGTGCCAGGCTCATGTAACTCTTTTCTGTAGAGTTAAAGAAGATTTTTCCAGCAGTCTCTATTGTGTGTGTGTTTATGTGTGCATGTGTGTGTAGTGATTACTTTGAGCTCACACTGATTTAGACAGAGAGACAGCTGCCACTCTTTGAATATTTCATAAGCTTCCGACAGACCACCCTGTTACCCCCTGACATCCAGACCCCTCCCATCAACCCTTCTGCCCCAGCACTCAAACCCCCAGCTACCCACTACCAAGATTACTGAGCTCGTCTTTGTCCACTTTTTACCGTTTATGAAGTGTTTGTGTATTCATAGGGATAGGAATTTGATTTGTTTTGGCATTAAATCATTGTGGACACATTAGGGGCATTTGATAGGATCTTACGGTTCTTTCATGCAGTTTGATTTGACATAGAAAATTATTGTAAACAGCATTTTTAAAAATGATTGTATTTAATTGTATTTATCGAGAAGTTTTCATTGATAAACTACTTAGAACATTTTCATCATCTAAATTTAATTGTGAACACCTTCAACTTATATATATATTTTTCTCATACGCCTAAATTGCAGAATATGTTCACATTTGCCTAATTAACTAATGAAATGTATGGTTTTATTTATTTATTTTTAGTTCTGTTTTGTTTAACAGTATACGCTCACTGGCCACTTTATTTGGTATGTCTGTAAAACTGCTCATTAATGCAAATTTCTAATCAGCCAATCACATGGCAGTAACTCAATGCATTTAGGCATGTAGACATGGTCAAGACGATCTGCTGCAGTTCAAACCGAGCATCAGAATATGGAAGAAAAGTGATTTAAGTGACTTTTAATGTGGGATGGTTATTGGTGCCAGATGGGCTGGTTTGAGTTTTTCAGAAACTGCTGATCTACTTGGATTTTCATGCACAACCATCTCTTTGGGTTTACAGAGAATGGTCTGAAAAAGAGAAAATATCCAGTGAGCGGCAGTTCTGTGGGCGCAAATGCCTTGTTTATGCTAGATGTCAGAAAAGAATGGCCAGACTGGTATGAGCTGGTAGAAAGGCAACAGTAATTCAAATAACCACTTGTTACCACCAAGGTCTGCAGAAGAGCTTCTCTGAACACACAACACCTCAAACCTCGAGGCGAATGGGCTACAGCAGCAGAAGACCACACCGAGTGCCACTCCTGTCAGCTAAGAACAGGAAACTGAGGCTACAATTTGCACAGGCTCACCAAAATTGGACAATAGAACGTTGCCTGGTCGGATGAGTCTTGATTTCTGCTGCAACATTTTGATGATAGAGTCTGAACTTGGCATCAACAACATGCAAGCGTGGATCCATCCTGCCTTGTATCAACGGTTCAGGCTGGTAGTGGTGGTGTAAAGGTGTGGGGGATATTTTCCTGGCACGCTTTGGGCCCATTAGTACCAATTGAGCATCGTGTCAACACCACAGCCACAGCCTACCTGAGTATTGGTGTTGACCATGTCCATCCCTTTATAACCACAGTTTACCCATATTCTGATGGCTATTTCCAGCAGGATAACATGCCATTTCATAAAGCGTGAATTGTCTCAGACTGGTTCTTGTACATGACAATGAGCTCACTGTACTCCTATGGCCAGTCCAATAGAGCATTTTGGGATGTGGTGGAAAGGGATATTCGCATCATTGATGTGCAGCCAATAAATCTGCAGTAATTGCATGATGCTATCATGTAAATATGGACCTAAATCACTGAGGAATATTTTTAGTACCTTGTTGAGTCTATGCCATAAAGGATAAGGCAGTTCTGAAGGGAAAAGGGGGTCCAACCCAGTACTAGTATGGTGTACCTAATAATGTGGCCAGTGAGTGTATAAACAATTTATTTACATACTATAAAAGCGTATTGTAAATTATAATATAAAAAAATGTAACTACCACCTAAAAATTCTCAGTTTCTCTAAATTCACCTGATCATTAATATTCATTTTATGCGATCAAGGTCTGATAAAATTATTTAAAACATATCTGAAAACATGGCACTTTTTTTCTAAATGAATAAATGTTAATAATAATACTTAATGTTAATTCTCTCCTTCCATTTGTCAGTTACCCACACACATCTAAATACACATATCTGTCTGGAATGCTATGGAGTTTATATATATATATATATATATATATATATAAATATATATATGTGTGTGTGTGTGTGAACAGTCTGTAACTGGTGTCTTTCCATCTTAGGCTCAGCAGGAGAAGATTGACAGCATCGAGGCAAACGTTAGCATAGCAGCCGCAAATGTGGAGGAGGGGACCCAGAGCCTGGGGAAGGTAAGGGGAGAGGGGACACTCCTGCTAGGGGATCGATTCCACTCTACCCCCCTGCTTCACTCGGCCTACCCCACCATCAGCCCATTGATCCACCTCAGAGCGCAAGGAAACCACAATTAAGAGAGGGAAGAGAGAGGTGGCGATGGTGGCGGAAGGCATGGAGCGGAGAGGGATCGATGTGTGTTGGTTTGCCCCTTGCAGGGAGTCGATGTGTGTGTGAGTGCAGGGAAGTCTAAAGAGTGTAAAAGAGAGTCTATAAACAGCATTCGAGCTCCTGCTGCGGGTTCGATACATATACACACACATACACACGCCGCAGAGCACCAACTTTTGACAGAAAAGCAAAGGCAAGGGTGCAACGTGGAGGCCGTGCGAGTGTGTGTTTGCGTGCGAACGAGGGGTTTGTATGTGTTTTATTGATCGAGGCTCAATTGAAATGTTTCTCTTTTTTGGAGTCGAGAGTTAATGCAGTTCTATTGAGCATTTTGTCTGATGCCCGTGTAGAAAGTGGACCCACCTCTGAGACTGCTGAAAAGGACAGAGGGTGGTCAACACACACACACACACACACACAGCTGAAGACTAATATATTCTGACACACACACATAGTGATGCGCCGATCTTCAATTTTCATGGTGAATTCCGATTGCCGATATTTTTACTAGCAAATTTCCCAGTTCAATTTTTTGGCTTAATGATTATTAATTGATTTAAAAAATTAAAATAGAAATAAATGATTATATATTTTTTTATTAAAAAAAAGCTTAATTTCAAATAAAAAATTATTTGACATAAGCTCCTACCACACAGTAATACTGGTAAATCTCTGTAAAATTACCAGAATGGTGTAACCGTTAGTTAAAAAGCAACTACGTTAACATCCAAAATATCAGTAAATTATTAAATTATGTGGCATCATTATACACTAATGACCTCTAAATGGCTGCACTTGTATTTGTTAACAGGGAGGGGGTCAATTTTTTTGTTGTCATTTACGGTTGGAAATTTAAGGAACATGATATTTACTTAATAATGTAATGGTTGGCACAAAAAGAATTATAATTTTGACCCATACATTGTATTTTTGGCTGTTGTCCTACAATACAGATGGGTTTTGTGATCCAGGATCACATATACACTCACTGGCCACTTTATTAGGTACACCTGTCTAACTGCTTATTAACACAAATTTCTAATCAGTCAATCACATGGCAGCAACTTAATGCATTGAGGCATGTAGACATGGTGAAGACGATCTGCTGCAGTTCAAACTGAGCATCAGAATGGGGAAGAAAGGTGATTTAAGTGACTTTAACGTGCCATGGTTGTTGTTGCCAGATGGGCTGGTCTAAGTATTTCAGAAACTGCTGATCTACTGGGATTTTCACGCACAACCATCTCTAGAATTTAAAGAGAATGGTCTGAAAAAGAGAAAATATCAGAGCAGCAGTTCTGTGGGCACAAATGCCTTGTTGATGCCAGAGGTCAGAGGAGAATGGCCAGACTGGTTCGACTTCGAGCTGATAGAAAGGCACCAGTAACTCAAATATCCACTCGCTACAACCGAGGTATGCAGATGAGCATCTCTGAATGCACAGCATGTCGAACATTAAGGCGGATGGGCTACAGCAGCAGAAGACCACACCGGGTGCCACTCCTGTCATCTAAGAACGGGAAACTGAGGCTACAATTCACACAGGCTCACCAAAATTGGACAATAGAAGATTTGAAAAACATTGCCTGGTCTGATGAGTCTTGATTTCTGCTGCAACATTTGAATGCTAGGGTCAGAATTTGACATCAACAACATGAAAGCATGGATGGCTGCCTTGTATCAACGGTTCAGGCTGGTAGAGATGGTGTAATGGTGTGGGGGATATTTTCTTGGAACACTTTGGGCCCATTAGTACCAATTGAGCATCGTGTCAACACCACAGCCTACCTGAGTATTTCTGCTAACCATGTCCATCCCTTTATGACCACAGTGTACCCATCTTCTGATAGCTACTTCCAGCAGGATAACGCACCATGTTATAAAGCGTGAATCATCTCAGACTGGTTTCTTGAATATGACAATGAGTTCACTGTACTCAAATTGCCTCCAAGGTAACCAGTTCTCAATCCAATAGAGCACCTTTGGGATGTGGTGGAACAGGAGATTCGCATCATGGATGTGCAGCCAACAAATCTGCAGCAACTGCGTCATGTAATAATGAACCAAAATCTGTGAGGAATATTTTCAGTACCTTGTTTAATCTATGTCATGAAGGATTAAGGCAGCTCTGAAGGCAAAAGGGGGTCCAAGTAAGGACCTAATAAAGTGGCCGGTGAGTGTATTCTGCTCAGTTTTTCTTAATTGTTTTCTTAAACACACACACACACACACACATACTTGTACTGCTATCTTTATGGGTTCTTCCCATTGACCTAATGATTTTTATACTGACTTTATGTAGAACTGTATATTCTGTCTCTCAACCCTACCCCTAAATCCAACCCTCACAGGAAACAATCTTGCGTTTCTGGATGATTTATGAACCGTTTTTCCTCATAGGGGTTCAAGTTCAAAATTTACTGGTATTTCTGTACTTATGGGGACAATTAGTTCCCACAAGGTATACGAGGTACACAGTCAAAGTGCATATCTAAATAACAGGAGGAGATACTTCCTCAATCTCTCTCACTCCAAGCATAATTAACTGTTCAGTTAACGGTTAACCCTGCCTTGTGAAGATGATTAGATGAGAGAGAAGGAGAGCTTGAGAAAGGCTGAAGGAGAGATGAGAAGAGAGGAAAGGTGGCATTTGATGGACAACCCTGGCTTTAAAGTTTACATATCTTCAGTGAAATTAAATAGTGTGCGCGCGCACCGGGGGGCTTGTTACCTTGTGTTAATTAAAGAATAATCTGACTAAGGGAGTTTCTCTTTTTACCCGATATCAATTAATTTTCCAGTTGTGGTTTGATCTGTGCGTTCAATTTCATCATGTTTTTTTCACCCCAGATCTCTGATTATTTTGTGTTTTATATATGACTTTGGATATGTTTCTGTTTCTGCTGGAAACTGGACATGAAAGAGTTTATAATTGTTTGGTTATCAGGAAAACAGCACATGAAAAGTGTGTTAGTTCAAACGCTGTTTTGGGACATTGATGCTGCATAAATCATTAATTTCTCACCTGTCTGATGCTTTCATGCACACACACACACACACACACACACACACACACACACACACACACACACACTGCATGTGGGTCAGTGACATAAGGATTTTTTTTCTATACGATGTTTCAAATATATATGAGAAGAATCTACAAACATTGACTTGGATGCACTTTGATATGATAATCATGTTTTTTACTTTTTGGATTTTTATTTGTTTATTAATATTATATTTGTATTTATTAATTATTTTATTTTTTTAAAGTGTGAAGTAAAACATGTCAGAATGATAACTATACTGTTATAACAGAACATCTAAAAACATCTACATCCTATTTTTTTTGTTGCTTTTATAATTTTTTAGAGATTTTTTTTTTATGTGTCTTTTAAAATGCTAAATTAAAATAAAAAGATATATTTTATATTAAATAAATAAAAAACATTTATATTAAATAAATAAAAAACATTTATTAAAAAATTAAAAGTATGACCATTCAAAAAAATGATCTGAAGAGGATATTATTATTATTATTATTATTATTATTATTATTATAACACCATTGTAATTATTAAACAATAAAATGTATATAAAACTGGATTCTATCATAGGAAGATAATAATAATAAACGTTGTTTTTATAATAATTGTAAAGGGATTAAACATTGTATAATATAATATTATTGTTTTTATTTATAGTAATTGTATTTATGTTGTTAATTATGAAGGATTGTGTATAAAAACAGAATAACATTGTAGAAAATTATCATTAATATTAATAATTTCCCCTGTATGGTGGATATTTTAATTGACCTATGCATTTATAAATGATGTATAATGATGTACAATGCTCAGCATATATAAGTACACCCCTCACAAATATCTCTTTTAAATTCATATTTTAATAGGAAGCTTTACAATATTATATTTGTGCATATACATTATATTAGTCAGCACTGAAGCCAAATCTGGAGCTTATCTAACAAAATAACTTACGATAATGATCCAAAAACTAGAACACCCAAATTTATATCTTATAGAAAAATATTAAATACAAATTTAAAAAAAGAGGAAAAATCAAGAGAAGCTAAAATTGGACAAATTTAGTTGAAATTTTGTAGGTTGTAATTTTTTTTTTTTTTTGCAAGATTTAGCTTGAATATTATTGCATTATCTTTCAATTTCTAAAAATATTTGGTGACTAAAATAGTATTTTAATAATATATCTGTTTAACAAATCTGTTTGTTTAAATGCACCAAAATTCATTGCCTATATTCACTGAGAAATGAATAAAAATATTCATTTTCAAAATGGGGTGTACTCAGTTATGCTGAGCACTGCTTATCTTTGTATATCATGATGTATATCTATCGTTATATGTGCTCTATTTCTATGCAGGCGGCCCGTGCGAAGCTGGCAGTGTTGCCGGTGGCGGGAGCAGTGGTCGGGGGAGTGTTAGGTGGGCCGCTGGGACTCTTAGCAGGGTTTAAAGTGGCGGGGGTCGCCGCTGCCTTTGGAGGTGGACTGCTTGGTTTCGCCGGCGGAAACTTGATCCAACGCAAGAGGAAAGAAAAAATCGACCTGCAGCTGCAAGAGCTTCACAGCAACAACAACAGTAAGAACGACACTCAGTGACACGTTTGTTTTCGTGGAGGAATCCACGAGACGGCAGACTTAGACGACCCACGCGTGTTCTCAAATAAACAGCAGACGCTCATGAACTTACATGCAGAAATCAACCACATCTGCACAGTAACTCCTACATGCAGTGCAAACATGCACATGCAAGTGGACCTGCTAATTTCCCTTTTGCCTTAATTCACCATTTTGTTCTATGCCAAAGCAAACAGGGCCATCTGATCTGCTGCTAAACAGCTGATCGACCTTTGGAGCAGTAATAGAAGTGTTAGATGTGGTTACAGATTCTAGGTTATGGATTGTTGTACAAGGGGGGTACGACTGTGCGAGATTCTCTTATTTTAAAGTATTGTACAGTATGATCTATGGTGAGCATCTGTGGTAGGTGACATACTCCTGTTTACAACTAATATGTAGGTTTTGTTGTGCTAAAATGATATTATCACGTATAATTCCATTATAAAACACATACAATTGTGATGTAAGGCTGAGATTATCTTTTATTTTTGTTAGATGTTATGAATAGATGATGATGGGTACTTTATAAGGTCTTATAACACTTGTCAATGCACAGTAGTGAGAATCACTTTAAGAATTAATATTATAAACCATAAACAATCATTAATAGAAATGATGAAACATAACAATGTTTCCATAACCTATGGAGCTTATTGTACACTCTCAAAAAATAAAGGTACGCGAGCTGTCACTGGGGTGGTACCTTTTCAAAAGGTACACATTTGTACTTGAAGGGTCCATATTGGTACCTCAAAAGTATATATTAGTACCTACAAATTTTAAGAGGAACACTTTTGTACTTTTTAGTACTAATATGTACCCTTGAGGCATTAAAATGGACCTTTTATGTACAAACTTTTACCTCACCTACCTTTAATTCTGAGAAATGTACTCATAACATTATATTTACTTTGCCTTAATAATATTTTGATAGATTAAACATTTCAGATAATCTCTCAGGCTGCTTTAAATCAATACAATTTCAATGTGACTTCAATGTCTTGCGATAACACTTAACAGTATGTCATACTGAATAACTATAGAGAAATCAAATTATTTGTTATTATATTATTTTTGTTAGATTTTTTGTGGCAAAACGTATAAGGTTAGTTCAGTTATAATTGCACATTAAAGAAAACATTTCACCTCTTGGGTAATTGTTTGCGATATATTACTGTAAGTGTGCAAATGCAAATGAAAACCTTCTTTATTTCTTATAGTCTTTTTTATTTTAAAGCAATTAATATGTATCATCCAGATGTTTCTGCTCAACATCCTTCTACACTGGGTTTACGCGGGCTGTTTGTGTCTTTCTATGTTCTGTTGGGGTGGCTGATAGATTTAACTGAGGTTTCCCTTTAAGGCTTTGATAACACAAGCCTCTGAGAAGCAAATCTAATACTGAAATCAATGCACTGTGAGACCTCCTTCAGCACAAACAACATTTGAATGTTATTTGATTATGGTCCCGAAGAACAGACAGAAAAGAACAATAGCCTTTTATGGTTTATTGATCCTTATTTTAGTTTAGTCAAAACGAAAGGAGGATAATAAAATATTGTCTGTTTCAAAGTTGTTCAGTTCTTTTGCATTTGATGTGTAGTCTTACCACACACATATACACTTAAATCAAGTATGCAACACGTCTTTTAACAGATCTTTTCAGTTGACTAAGTAACATTGTACTATACATAAATTACCAGCCATTAGAGGATTTGCTTACTGTCATCAACAGTATTTTGATGGTGCACAAGCAGATATTATGCTGACTGTAAGTAACTGTGTAAATAAATGTCAACTTATTTTACTAGCCCTTAACCTAACCATAACACTCTAGTAGTACTCTAATAAGAGTTAGTTGAAATGTTATTGCAAAGTTTTTTTCAGTAAACAGAATGTAAATTCATGTTCACACTGGGCACACAGATATTTCTTGGATGTGGTGAGGCTCTTAATTTGACATCCCTTTATTGTGTCTTTAAAACAAAACAAGAGAAAAATCCAACATCTTATACATCCAGATTGTTTGGGTTGGGCGATTGTGATTTTCATGCGCAGTTTGTCAGTGAAGCCAGTTATGGTAACTCAAGCACATGCTTTCAGATGGAGCAGCGTTTACACAACTGAGTTTTATTACACTGTCAAGCTACACAAAAAGCTTCTCAGTGAAATATGGCTGATGTAATAAATTCTTCTGAGATGAATCCATAGGTGTGTGTTTATTAGTCATGCTGAATTAATGACAGCAGTTAAATCTTCTATTTATATTGCGACATTATGAGGATTTCCTGGGTTCTTCGTGTTTGGAGTTTTCGAAAAAGAGTGTCCTCTGGCCTTCGGAGATTTACTACTGAACACACAACCGTGAACCATACAAATATAGAGTTATTAGCAAAATAAGAAGGGTAACATGAATTAACTCGACACCGGCTCTGCGTAGCTTCCAAAATTAGACATGCTCAGTGTGGTTGTAAGCATACTAAACTGTAGACAGCTACTTAATCGTAAGTTGCATCCAAATTCACATACTACTTAAGTTGGTACTACATTTGTATAAATATGTTTACTTTATGGTCGTTAGAAAAGCATGTTCTTTAAATGAATATGAGTAGTATAAATAGAATAGAACTACATTCGACAGGTTGTCATCATCACATGACCTACCCGTGTCAGTTGTGACACTTCACTTTCATTCATAAACTCTCTTTGTGGCCACATGGGATCATACCTGCCAACACTCCAGTTTTTCCCAGGAGTCTCGCGTATTTTAGACCCATCTCCCGTTTTGTTCTGTCTCCCAGAAAACTCCCGAAATTCTGCACCCCACCCCCCCAAAACCCCCCAGTCCTCAGCTTTTTGGTACAGTCCCCGGATCGCCGACCGACCTTGGTAGTACAGACCAGGGACCCCACTCTTCAGTTTGCGCGAACTCCCAACCCCCCTCCCCCCTCCTCTTCAGTTAGCAAATCCCCTCATCCCCCCACCACCCCCGCTCTTCAGCTCGCATATCCCCCCAACCACCAAACACCACCCCAACGCCGCCCACCCCCTCGCTCTTCAGTTCGCAAATCATCAAACCACAAATTTTAATTTATTCCAACCTGTGTTTTACAAATGTTCACAACTACCTACCTAAACCCAACCTCACAGTAACCTGTTTTGTTTTATTAATGTCTACTACACCTACACCAACCCTAAACCCAACCTCACAGTAACCTGTTGTGTTTTATGAACGCCTACTACACCTACACCAACCTTAAACCCAATCTCACGGTAAACTGTTGTGTTTTATTAACGTCTACTACACTGACACCAACCTTAAACCCAATCTCACGGTAAACTGTTGTGTTTTATTAACGTCTACTACACTGACACCAGCCGTAAACCCAACCTCACTGTAAAGTTTTGTGTTTTATTAACGATTCTTACACCTACACCAACCCTTAACCCAACATCACAGTAACCTGTTGTGATTTATTAATGTCCACTACACCTACCCTAAACCCAACCACAAAGTAACCTGTTGTGTTTTAGTAATGTCCACTAGACCTACACCAACACTAAACCCAACCTCACGGTAAACTGTTGTGCTTTATGAACGTCTACTACACCTACACCAACACTAAACCCAACCTCACGGTAAACTGTTTTGTTTTATGAACGTCTACTACACCTACACCAACCCTAATTCAACATCACAGTAAACTGTTGTGTTTTATGAACGTCTACTACACCTACACCAACACTAAACCCAACCTCACGGTAAACTGTTTTGTTTTATGAACGTCTACTACACCTACACCAACCCTAATTCAACATCACAGTAAACTGTTGTGTTTTATGAACGTCTACTACACCTACACCAACCCTAACCCAACATCACAGTAAACTGTTGTGTTTTATGAACGTCTACTACACCTACACCAACACTAAAACCAACCTCACGGTAAACTGTTGTGTTTTATGGACGTCTACTACACCTACACCAACACTAAAACCAACCTCACGGTAAACTGTTGTGTTTTATGAACGTCTACTACACCTACACCAACACTAAACCCAACCTCACTGTAAACTGTTGTGTTTTATGAACGTCTACTACACCTACACCAACCCTAACCCAACCTCACGGTAAACTGTTGTGTTTTATGAACGTCTACTACACCTACACCAACCCTAAACCCAACATCACAGTAAACTGTTGTGTTTTATGAACGTCTACTACACCTACACCAACACTAAAACCAACCTCACGGTAAACTGTTGTGTTTTATGAACATCTACTACACCTACACCAACACTAAACCCAACCTCACGGTAAACTGTTGTGTTTTATTAACGTCTACTACACTGACACCAACCACAAAGTAACCTGTTGTGTTTTAGTAATGTCCACTAGACCTACACCAATCCTAAACCCAACCTCACGGTAAACTGTTGTCTACTACACCTACACCAACACTAAACCCAACCTCACAGTAAACTGTTGTGTTTTATGAACGTCTACTACACCTACACCAACACTAACCCAACATCACAGTAAACTGTTGTGTTTTATGAACGTCTACTACACCTACACCAACACTAACCCAACATCACAGTAAACTGTTGTGTTTTATGAACGTCTACTACACCTACACCAACACTAACCCAACATCACAGTAAACTGTTGTGTTTTATGAACGTCTACTACACCTACACCAACACTAAACCCAACCTCACTGTAAAGTTTTGTGTTTTATTAACGATTCTTACACCTACACCAACCCTTAACCCAACATCACAGTAACCTGTTGTGATTTATTAATGTCCACTACACCTACCCTAAACCCAACCACAAAGTAACCTGTTGTGTTTTAGTAATGTCCACTAGACCTACACCAATCCTAAACCCAACCTCACAGTAAACTGTTGTGTTTTATTAACGTCTACTACACCTACACCAACACTAAACCCAACCTCACAGTAACCTGTTGTGTTTTATTAATGTTCACTACACCTACCCCAACCCTAAACCCAACGTCAGTTAGCTGTTGTGTTTTAGTAATGTCCACTAGACCTACGCCAATCCTAAACCCAACCTCACAGTATCCTGTTGTGTTTTATTAACATTTACTACACCTACATTAGCCCTGAACCAGACCCTACAGTAACCTGTTTTGCTTTATTAATGTCTAGTTCAACTACACCAACCCTAAACCCAACCTCACAGTAACATGTTTTGTTTTATTATCATCTACTACACTGACACAAACCCTAAACCCAACCTCACAGTAACCTGTTGTGTTGTATTAACGTCTACTACACCTACACCAACACTAAACCCAACCTCACGGTAAACTGTTATATTTTATTAACATCTACTACACTGACACCAGCCGTAAACCCAACCTCACTGTAAAGTTTTGTGTTTTATTAACGATTCTTACACCTACACCAACCCTTAACCCAACATCACAGTAACCTGTTGTGATTTATTAATGTCCACTACACCTACCCTAAACCCAACCACAAAGTAACCTGTTGTGTTTTAGTAATGTCCACTAGACCTACACCAATCCTAAACCCAACCTCACGGTAAACTGTTGTGTTTTATTAACATCTACTACACCTACACCAACACTAAACCCAACCTCACGGTAAACTGTTGTGTTTTATGAACGTCTACTACACTGACACCAACCCTAACCCAACATCACAGTAAACTGTTGTGTTTTATGAACGTCTACTACACCTACACCAACACTAAACCCAACCTCACGGTAAACTGTTGTGTTTTATGAACGTCTACTACACCTACACCAACCTTAAACCCAATCTCACGGTAAACTGTTGTGTTTTATGAACGTCTACTACACCTACCCCAACCCTAAACCCAACCTCACAGTAACCTGTTGTGTTTTAGTAATGTCCACTAGACCTACGCCAATCCTAAACCCAACCTCACAGTATCCTGTTGTGTTTTATTAACATTTACTACACCTACATTAGCCCTGAACCAGACCCTACAGTAACCTGTTTTGCTTTATTAATGTCTAGTTCAACTACACCAACCCTGAACCCAACCTCACAGTAACATGTTTTGTTTTATTATCATCTATTACACTGACACAAACCCTAAACCCAACCTCACAGTAACCTGTTATGTTGTATTAACGTCTACTACACCTACACCAGCCCTAAACCCAACCTCACGGTAAACTGTTGTGTTTTATGAACGTCTACTACACCTACACCAACACTAAACCCAACCTCACGGTAAACTGTTGTGTTTTATGAACGTCTACTACACCTACACCAACACTAAACCCAACCTCACTGTAAAGTTTTGTGTTTTATTAATGTTTGTTACACCTACACCAACCCTAAACCCAACCTCACAGTAACTTGTTGTGTTTTATTATCATCTACTACATCTAAACCAGGGGTGTCCAAACTCGGTCCCGGAGGGCCTGTGTCTTGCCCAGTTTAGCTCCAACGTCCTTTAACACACCTGCCTGGAAGTTTCTAGTACAGCTAAACAGCTTGATTAACTGGTTCAGGTGTGTTTAATTGGGGTTGGAACTAAAATATGCAGGACATCGGCCCTCCAGGACCGAGTTTGGACACCCCTGATCTACACCAACCCTGAGCCCAGCCTACTTGTGGTGTAAGTCCCTCCCACTTGGAGGTTACCCCGCCTACTTGTGGTGTAATCCCTCCCACTTTGAGGTCTCCGGGCTGCAGCGATACCTACTTGAATTAGAATGCAGCAGAAATCATTGACTATTGGTCGATCTCACACAACTGTCAAGTTGTTCCACCCTCGTGCCAGCGCACACATCATCAGAGGGAGGGGGAGTTATTTTGATGAAATATAACAAGGACACAAGGTTTAAATAATTGATGCTCACTGATAAATCATTTATAATAAACAAGCAATATTCCATTCAAAATAAAAAGAAGAACAATTGACAATATTTTCGAAAAACAGAATTCTATTTTAGTCGTCAGCGCTGCCCCCGGTCTCACGGGCTGTTTTTGGGGTGAGTAGGGGGATCCCCTTCAAAACACGGAGCCCGGTCTGGGGCCCCCACGCCTTCCTCATAACAAAACACACTGGACTTCCCCTACGAAGGGGTGAACTTACGTCTCCAGAAGCACATGCAAGCCACCGTGTGTTTGTGATGCACGAGTGAGATAGGCGGACTGCTGAGCTCTGCATGTGTTCGGCTGCACTGAAGGGAAAGTCCCACGCGACTGACCCGCACACAGCCCAGAGTGGCAGACACGCTGCACTTTCCATATTCTGAGTCTTCACATTCGCACTCAAATGGAAAATATGGCAGGCCATCTGTGGTGTGCTGTGATGTAATCTCCATAGGTGCTCTGATGTCACGGGTTCCTGCAGTGGGCGGGAAGATGTAACCTGACATCAGAGACCCTCTTTCGTGTGTCTCCTTTAAACACCCACTTCAGATCATTTCCATTTTACTATAAAGAAGCAACTACAGATAAAAGTCATCTTTGATGTCTGGAGATAAGAGGAGGGCAGGGGGAAACCATATTCACACTCTGTCACTAGAAGCTACAGCAAGACTGCAGGTAAAAATAAATAGATGTAATTAAGTGCTAACATTACATAACAAGTGCTTAAAATAGTAAAACATTTTTGCTCTGTTATTCAAATGACTTTTTTTATATAGAGCCAAATCAGTCTTAAAAATAATACATTTGCAAAATATAATTCATACATCCACAACACGAGTCACATTTACAAAATCCAATTTGTCAGTTCAAAACAAATAAATAAATACACAAATACGTAAATACACAATTGCAGTTTGTAAATTCAAAACACGATTTAAAAATACACGAATCAAATTTGTAAATTGAAACATGATTCAAAAATACACTAATTCTTTTTGTAAATTCAAAATACGATTCAAAAATTCAAATCGTAAATTCAAAACACGATTCAAAAATAGGGCTGCACGGTGGGGCAGTGGGTAGTACGTTCGCCTCACAGCAAGAAGGTTGCTGGTTCGAGCCTCAACTGGGTCAGTTGGCGTTTCTGTTTGCATGTTCTCCCCATGTTCGCGTGGGTTTCCTCCGGGTGCTCCGGTTTCACCACAAGTCCAAAGACATGGTCAAAAACACAGAAATCCTTTTCATGAATTTAAAACACGATTCAAAAATGCACAAATCCAATTCGTAAATTCAAAACACAATTCCAAAATACACAAATCCAAATCATATATTCAAAACACATTTCAAAAATACAGAAATCTAATTCGTAAATTCAAGACACGATTCAAATTCAACTCGTAAATTCAAAACACGATTCAAAAATATACAAATTCAATTCATAAATTCAAAACACGATTCAAAAATATACAAATCCATTTCGTAAATTCAAACCTTGATTCAAAAATACACAGATTCAATTTGTAAATAAAACATGATTAAAAAATACACAAATCCAATTCGTAAATTCAAAACACAATTCAAAAATGCACAAATCCTATTCATAAATTCAAAACACGATTCAAATCCAATTCTTAAATTCAAAACATTGTTCAAAAATACACAAATCCAATTTGTAAATTTATATATATATATATATATATATATATATATATATATATATAGCTTAATTTTAATTGATTCATTGAATTCATTTTCATCATTTTAATTTTAGAGGATTTAAAATATATATATATATATATATATATATATATATATATATATATATATATATATATATATATATATATATATTCACTTTTACATATATTTTATATAACTTTAATGCATTTTAAACTTCAACAATTACCTTTTTTTAGTTTAAGATGTATTATGAAATGTTTAATAATATTTGATGACTGTAATGTTCAGAAATGTTAAAAGTGCATTCTGACACTGGTGGAAAGTAATTCACTGATATGAACTTGATTGATAAGCTTAAAAATTTAAGTTACACTATACACTGTTGTAGCCCGACGATTAGTTGTGTTTGAGGGCATTCTGTGAAGTCTATGTGATCTGATTTTGCAACGCAATCTCACGGCAATTCGTAACTTTTTGATTTAGTGGCTAATTTGTATGAATTTGTACGATCTAATTCGTACAAATTATTACGATTTGCTCATCACCCAATGACGGTTAGGGGCCACGCCTCCTTTTTAAAATCGTACATTTTTGTATGACTGAACTCGTATGAATTTGTACGGATTAGCCATTAAACTGACAAAACGTAAAATACTTACCTTTCCTCGTGAGATCAGGATTTTTGGATATACACACTTATTTAGATCTAATGACTACTGACTCATAAGAAAGCATGACTGAATAAAGCAGGACTTTTTGAGCAATTATGTACTTTTTGAAATCATAGGCTTAGTTTCTTTTTGTTATCTTAACTCTGAAACCTTCTAATCCCAGTTTAGTCATCTAGGTCTGCCCGATGTTGGCATGCAGATCAAGTATACAAGACTACAAAGTAATCAATGGTTTTCATACTCATTTAAAAAAAAAAGTTTCAGGTCTCTTTACGATCTTTTAATCTCTTTACAACTTAAGCTCAGCTCACACAATGTGATTTTTAATAATCCTTTGTGTTTGTATCTTGTTCAGTCTGTACAACTTTTTATCTCCATGTCTCACTAAGATGTCAGTTGTCATAGTTTTAGACTGAATTGATGTTCTAAACACAGATTTATCTGGAGTTTGACGTCATCAATGCTTGTCACATTCAGTCACCTGTGTTCTTGAATGATATTTTACAGCAAACATTAAGAATCTGTAGCAATAATAAAACCAGAGTATTATTTTTTCAATATTTCCTCAATGTGTTTTGAAGTTTTTGTGCTAATTGCATCATCATGTTCAACACTCGTCACAAGAGAAGTCACACTTCAGGAAAGGGTCTGAAATCTTCTGACAGAATTTCATTGCAGGGAAAATTTGATTGCAACAGCCGACAAGCTGTTTGTAAACATGTCAAACCAATGATCAGAAAACACATATTTTAGTCTATATGAATCTTTCAGGATTGTCTAAATTTACCAGCCTGATCTCACAAGGAAATGTAAGTATTTGACGTTTTGTCAGTTCAGTTGTACGAAAATGTACGATTTTAAAAAGAAGGCGTGGCACCTAAACCCAACCATCATCGGGGATAACCAAATCATGCTTAATTGAATGAATGAGATTGTACATATTTATACAAATTAGCCACTAAATGAAAAAGCTACAAATTGGCGTGAGATTGTGTTGAGACTTACCTCAGATTATCATTGCCGAAATCGCAGTGTGATCCAGACTTAAAGTCTTGCTCACAATGTGTGATTTCAGTCACATCTTGTCAATCCTAAAAAAAATCCTGTAAATCTATGCTAAAATTTGTGATATTTGATCGTTGGTTTGACCTGTTTACAGACAGCTGCTTAATGGCCGTTGCAAGTGTGACTTCAGCTACAACTAGCATCAATCCAAGAACCAATGGGTGTGCCGAATCTGATTTCAAAACAGATTTTATTCTGGTTTTATTATTGAGGCACGCTGTGAGCTAAATTAGTCATGTATTTTTACGTTTGGGACATAGTATCATTTCAGAAATTCAAGACGTGTTTCAAATTGGTGCGTCAACCCAGTCAAACTGCGCGCATTGAGGGTACATATTTAAAATTGGTATCTCAATGCGGTCGAACAGGTTCAGAAATGACAAATGTTCAAACTGGGCACAATTATGTACACTAGTAACAAGGTTCAAAATTCATGCCTCAGTTGTCAAACTGTGCAGGTTTATATGAACAAAACAAATATTAAAGTTGGCATTAAACAGTAATTTATTTCCTTATTGTGACGTATGAAAAGTAAGGTGTTTTGATTCTGTCCTTTGGGAATTAATTGTACCGTTGGGTGTTGTTAAAATGGACATAGATTCAATGGCAATTTTGCACCCAGTTGGGGAATATTATTCCCCACTGGACTTACCGCCGATATCTTTACATGTAGGATATTTTATGAAGGAGCTCAACGATGAGATTTGATTAAAGATGACAAGGGCACATGTATTTAAAAAAATTGTGCCCAGATGAATCCTTCATAATAATCACTACAATACTTCAAATTAAAATAACTATATATTTTGATTTCATGGTGGCCACATTAACGTTTATGCACATTGTTCCTTTTATCAAGTGAAAAAAAAAGGTTTGTTTTGGTAATCACTAGGCGCCAGCTAGCTCTCTGCAACTCTCACATGGTCACCTGCTGAAGCTAAGCAGGGCTGCGCCCGGTCAGTACCTGGAATGGAAGGCCACGTGGAAAAGCTAGGTTGCTCCCAGAAGTGGTGTTAGTGAGACCAGCAGGGGGCGCTTAACCTGCGGTCTGTGTGGGTCCTAACACTCCAGTATATTGATAGGGACTTTATACTGCTCAGTGAGTGCCTTCTTTCAGATAAGACGTTAAACTGAGGTCCCAACTCTCTGTGGTTGTTAAAAATCCCACTATGTCTTTCGGGGAAAAAAAAAAAAGTAGGGGTTTAACCTCGGCATCCTGGCCAAATTTGCCCATTCTGTTCATTATGGCCTCCTAACTGGCTTAATAATTGGTTCCATCACCTACTTCTCCCCAATCAGCTGGTGTGCGGTCTGGCGCAATATGGCTGCCGTCGCATCATCCAGGTGGATGCGGTGACGTGAGTTTTACCATTTCATTTACCACACCCCTCTTACCATGTTTGCTACATGGGAATTATGCTCAAAATTACACTGAAAGCGCCGAGGGCGTCAAAGTTCACTCTGGCCACCCTGGTGACAACACTGTCTGCCTTCACAGCTCCACCGGCGAGAGCCTCAAAATTCTCTACATTGATCTTTGAAAGACCTTACATTGAAAGGAGCTCTTGCAGCAAATCAGTTACATTGCCGCATGAAAACATGCTTTCTAGCATGAAACTGTTGCACACTTTTTGATAAATTCATTTAACTATGGAAGATCAAGTTGTTGCGTGTGATGTGGCTTTGCTCCAATTATCCATTGTGTCAATATGTCTGAAATATTCTGAAGCAGCAATACTGTTTTGTACTGTCGTTTATAGTTAGAGTAAGACGCACATCAGTAACTCGCTAGTAACTTTTTTAATGTATGTTCCTGTAAGAAAACAGCGTCAATAATTGGCAATCCGGCGACCACAATAATTAAAGCCTTGGGAACAACTGTTGTCTGAACCAAAGTTCACAGGACTGTGTTCTCTGGATTCCTCTCAACCGATAGACTTCAACATTCCGATTGGTTGCTGCCGAACTGTGTCTTAGCTCATTACCATAAAGTTGACTTGATTTCAACTCTCGACGCCCACACTGGCGAAGACGAGCCGCGCCACTCCTCACTGCTTATCGCTGTCGGCTCCCATTGAAAATGAATGACTTCCGGCTACTTTGACGATCTCAACGCTTTCAGTGTGAACACACAGTAAAGCTCCGCCCCTACTCAATATTCCGTTTTAGTTGGAAGTGCATTAACATACATAGAAGTATATAAAAGTCCCAGCAAATTCAGGTTCATGCTGACTTTAAACAGATCGCCTTCCATACTGTAAGATCTGGCATATACCTTCTGTTTTACTGTGCTACGAAAACATTGTAATTGCAAAAAAAATGAGACACATTTATTAAAACACAAACAATATAGAATCTTGTAAAATGTTTTTAATTTACTTTTCCTTTCCTCGTCCCCATCTGAGATGACAGATTTACAAATAATCCACCATCCCTCTGAACCGGACCCCCAGATAACCCCGCCCCCCTGACCACTCCCCCTGCTGGAATGGGATGATATGAGACTAGCGAGTCTGGATCTTAGCGAGTGTGAATTTAAACAAGTCTGGACCAGTACAGCACATACAAATACAGACTAATAAGCACATGTAACATACATGTGCACGGACACAAACACACACACACTCATTCACACGCGCACGCACACACACACAGTTGAGGACTGGAGTGAAACAGCACAGGTTGACTGCAGGTTTGTTCTTAGACTACATTTGTTTCCCATGATTCCACTTGGCCGAACTCTCAAGATCCAAGATAAACTCTATGTGCGTTCCCAACAAGGAGGACCACCAATGTACCAATGTTTTCCTACAAAAATGGGACTCGGGTTGACAAAAAATGTAGGGCAAAAAAAAAAAAAAGGGGGAAAAAAAAAATCATATTTTTTTAATTTAGACAAGACCCACAGAGCACAAACATATTTACAAGCTCCAGAAACAAAAGTAAAAACGCTCCTCTTCATTCCCCACCCCAAAAAAAGCTCAGGGGTTCACCTTCTTTTTTTAATATCTAAAATAAAATTATGAAAATAGACGTTGCGCAGGCAGCATCAGCGCCAGACTGGCACCGACTGACTGCTGGGTTCTGGGTTGGGTCTCGATGGCGAATGTGACATCACAGCTCGTCCCGCTGTAGGATGGTGTAGCGCGTCTCGCTGGGAGCCAATTTCTGGAAGGAGCTCTCTGGGGGATTACTGGGCACCTCTCTGTTCTCCTCCTGCTGGAAAACACACGCAAACAGACAAATAAACCACAAATCAGCAGCAAACATGACAGTTCATCGTCATTATCCTAAAACCACAGAGTGACACGTGTATCTCTGTTACTGAGGCCAGCGGGTTAATCCTGCTGCACACACATTCAAATGTCACCACGCGTGTTTTATGCACTTTAAGTCTTAATAATTATACCCCTGCATTAATTAGTGTAGATGAACATGTTTGGACTGGGACGTGTGCTGAACTCAGAGCCCGAGTAAAAGTGTCTGTCATCATGGGCCACTTTAATCAGTGGACAACACCGATTTTGAGCAAAATGTCATCTCCATATGCACGAGCCAAACAGAAGCTGATTATTAACTAACATGGCATGGTAATGAGCTGGTATGCATAATCAGTCTTTTGTTAATGAGGAACATGCAAAATTACAAGTATTGCTACTGATAATGTGCAGTTTTACAAGCTGCCATTCAAAAGTTTGAAGATTTGAATGCTCCTATTCATTGCTTTTATTCTATAGGAACCACGTATGATGGTGTCTGCAAATTTAAGCACCACATTGGAAGAAATGATTAAGGTAATCCTTCTGGAAAACATTAGATTCCTGCTGGTAAATAAATTGAACAACTTTGATGAGATTTGGTCTGCTCTTCACTTATATCTTGATTCTGTAACCTAACCTAATGCTTTTATGTCCGTTTCCACTGTCAAAAGGTACCAAAAGCAAACCGTGCCATACCACTTTTTGGGTACCCCATCCAAAGGGTACCAAGCACAACAAAAGCGTACCAAAAGGCGGAGGCAGATGCACAGCTTAATACTATTAGTAGGGTTGGGTATTGTTTGGGGTTATTTATTACTGGTGCTAAATCGATACTTTTAAAATGGTACCGGTGCCAAAACTGTGCCTGATACATTTGAAGCACAAAATTATGGCGGATGACTCTATAAAAAATCTTTTATTTGAAAATTTTTTTTAATTGAATAATGTATTTAAAGTTTAAAGTATACATCAATTCATATTTTATGTATTTGAATTGCATAAATATATATATCATTTGATCATTATTTGTTAGCATCAATTTAAGATTTGTATTATGCAATTAACATTAAATTAGCTTGCTACTAACCTGTGGAAAGTCTGTCATCAAAATAATTGAACACCTTTTTTCTAGGGTTGGGGCTTGTGGCTACGTTTAAATGACCATCGGTAATCTAAATATTTGCCTTAATCTGAATAAGACAATATTATAATTAAGGTGTTTATAGGAGTTCCTTTTTGAATGTTTCTTTCATGATCCTGTTTACATGTTATAGCACATAATTCGATTCTGCAGTTCGGCAGTTTCACTTTCATTCAGCAACATACTGTCATGCCCCGTGACAAACTAAGGTATTGGATGAGAATAAGATATAAGGACCGGGGGAATAGTGTTGTTTTGATGGAATTTGATACTGCACACCGAATGGAAAAAAAACCTCAGCATTTTGTGATGCGGTTGTCTAAACTAAACGCTTTGTTTAATCAAATTTGATGAACGTGATCATGCGTGTTGATGAATCTGAAGGGAGTCGCTCACTGTATGCGCTGTACTGCATGTGTTGCCTACGTGCGTGCGTTCCCCAAGTAACAAGAACATCACCAACAGTGTTCGTATCCCTCAAAGTTGTTTCGAATTAAATGTTAAAAGATGGTGTGACACAATGCACACCTATGTGTGCCTTTGATGTACCCCTTGATGCCTCTTACGTCCTTGTCGCAGCACCAGTGTCACCGAAATTCATATGCTGATTTGGTCCGGTCCATACCGGTTACATTGGTATCAGTGCCATAATGGCACTTTGTTTTGGTACCAAACCCTATCTATTGGTTTACAGAAAAATGTCACTAGTGTGTGCACAAGCCAGGAGACTGAAAACACAGGAAGCGCCACTTTTAAATACACAGCTAAGACATTACTTTGTAATACTATATACATATAACAACGAACCATGGTCGACCCGAGCAAACCTTGTCATCGTCTTGATGAACAGCCACAAAGCCAAGAAGAAGAGCAGAATTTGCCCTGCGTCCTGTTGTTGTATACGAGGCCGTCTAAAAGCGTGAGTGGTTTCAATTTCTTGAGAGATTTGCATGCGCTTGTTGCACGTCTATATTTGAAATAACGAACTTGAGCTGATCATAATAACATGCGTGTGATTATTGAAGTGCTTCTGACATCCTTTCAGAAATGGACAAACAAAGGCGAAGCCAGAAAAACAAAGGAGCAAATGGTTCATTCAGCAACCTAAAACATGAACAAACTTCCATGTTTAACTATTAAATCTTTTGGACTATTATGAACTCGGAACGACGGAATTACTTTCTAACAAGAAGTTAACGTTATATGTGCTGGTGAAGAATAAAGATGAGAGGCTTGTACTGACTGTATGCGTTTCGTATTGTTTATGAACCCAAATAAGGCCGAAATGTATGTTTTGGGGTTTTTTTTGTAGTTGGTAACATTTCAGAGACTGTAAGGGTCTGTATGTGTTCATAAATGTTTTATTTATTTATGTTATATAATCACAGACGTTATGGTAGGCTTTTTGCACTATCATTGATTTGCAGCTATGATCAAATCCTGTTCATAGAAAGGTTAGTAATTAACAATTATTTATACATAAGTATTTGTGTATATAAAGGATTTGTTTAGTAAGTGCTTCTCAAACGATATGAGAACTTTGAGTGAGAATGACGTTGAATGCCCCGTCGTACACCATGCCTACCAAAAGGTACCATTGGTAACATCTGGCAGTGGAGACACAAGCCTGATAAAGGTGACCCATCCTGAACCATCTCATACGATACTGTACCACTCAGGGGAAACGAGGCATTCGTCCTATGTGTGGGGCAGAAGGTAAGAGGTTGTTCTGGTTTTTGTTCATTTTATTGTTTGCTGTACTTATTTGCTGTTTTTTTAATGTGAGGTTTGTTCATGTTTTCTTTATTTATTTAGATTTTTAATCTTTATTCTTTGTAATATAACAACAAAAATATGTTACAATAAGTATTGGATTGCTTTATAAAACCACAATAAAAAGATTTAAACACATATTTGAGCACTGCAACAGTCTACAATTGTGATAATGATAAATGTTTAAGCAACAAACTGACGTGAGTTCATAAGGATCATGTGACACTGAAGACTGGAGTCAATTCTGTATGAGCTCTCGGGAGTAAATGATGTTACAATATAATCAAATAGAAAACGTATATTATTAAATTGCAAAAATCTTCATGTTTTACTGTATTTTTAAGTATTTGAATGTAGCATTTGTAAGCATAAGATTCATTTTTTTTTTTTAAATCTTAATTCTTAACATGATTTAACATGACACCAAACGTAGATCTAAATTGAACGTTAGTGTAACTAGTACAAATGTAGAACAAAAAAGTTTATATTATTGGATGAGTGGTCAGAGAAATTTATTATTATTAATATTTTTAAGTTGGCATTAGATTTAAATAGATTATATATTGAATTAGGGGAAAAAGTAAAAATAAAAAAATTAAATAAATTATTTAAATTAAATCTGGACAATTTAACACTTTGATATGTATTAGTAAATGCTTAAGGGAAAACATTTGAGTCATACAATTAATGTATTTATTTTTGTAATATTCATGACAGTAGCTGGACAGAAAACATGTTGGAGGGAAAAAGACAGACAGACAGACAGATAGACAGATAGATAGATAGACAGATAGAGAGATAGACAGATAGACAGATAGATAGAACAGGATCAGGAAAGGTTGGCGAGTCAGCACTCGAACTTGGGATGCCACAACTTTGCTACATGTCACACTACCAATGAGACTATCAGCATTAAAGCCATACAATTATTTTCATGATCAATCACTCTCTTTACGTTAGTGTTTTTATGCCCATTCCCAGTTAAAACTGGAGAAGCCTCAAAAAAACCGAAGTGGCATGTGTCTGCACTGAACTCTGACCTGTCCTGGAGTGCTGTCTGTGGGGTCTGGGCCGTGATGAAACTCTCTGTGCAACTTTCCCGAGTGCAGGTCCAATACAAACTGCCTCAGCTTTCCTGGAACCCTGTTCATACACACAAGGCATCATAAAACGGTCCAAAAACACAAACAACACCACGAGCAGCATTACTGATTTAATGAGTCAACAGATAAGACCATGAGAGGGCCGACAGTCTCCAAAAGCACAGCATTTTAACAAGATAATGGCATCATCTGTACTGCCCCAGACGCCACGGACCCCCTGGACAATCAGCTGTATCAAAGTCTGATGAGAGGCAGGCTGATAAGAGTCTTATTGGATAACAGGATAAGCAGAGTGCTTAATAAAATAAGGCATGCGCTGAATTATGATGTTTTCTGTCATAAACGGCCTCTGGTGTCATAAATTATTGCAGTGCTGTAATAGAGTAGTAGTAACATAGTTATAAACGTATGAAAACCATGTACACATATATTACAGCTACAGTATTAGTGACTGCCTCAATGCAGGTGCAGAGCAAAGCATGTTAAAAGGATAGTTTACGCAGATATTCAAATTTACTAACCATTTATTCACTTTTAACCGTTTCCAATCCTTTATGCTTTGTTTTTTCTTCTGTTGAACACAATAGAGGATATTTTAAACAATACTGGAAACCGGTAACCACTTATATCCATAGTAGGAGGTCAGAATACTATGGAAGTTAATGCCAGAATAATATGGAAGTTAATACAGTTAACGGTTCAAGTTAATGGTCCAACATTCTGCTAAATACCTTAGTTTGTGTTAAACAGAAAAACGAAAACAAATGGAGCAAATGGAGGTCGAGTAAATGATGGCATTTTTTGTTTTCGGGTGAACTATCCCTTTAAGCCAGCCCATGCTCATTGGGAATATGCATACCTGCCAACATTTGGTTCGTAAATTCCGGGAGACCCCCCCGGGGGTATTACGTCATACGCTAATTTGCATATTACTGACGTCATCGCGTTCTACCATTTCTCTTTGTTTAACAGCCTATGGTAAATAAATGGGGTATTTTATATTCGCACTACGCTTTATGTAAGCTTGTCAATTGAACTAAATGTATTGCTGTTTGAATACAGTATATCATTATAGATGAGTAGGGAATTTGCAGTTATCTCTCAGACGTAATATACTCAGACAAGTTCTGAAACTCTCACTTAAAACATCTCTGATTGTGCAACAAATAAACGGTCAAATTAAATTGTTAAAATAAAGGAGAAGCAGATCAGTTTGACTGTACAAGGGGAAATACCTTCAAACTGCCACCTGTTCTAAATCATTTGCCGTCGGTACGCTGAGAGGTGCTCTGCTCTCAGGCTGCAGGGGAGGGGCCGGCGGCATCACCCGCAGCTCGTTGAGAAGAGTAGGGACGGTACAGTAATGGACAAACGACAGTCTATAAAAATCGCCAGTAACACACAAAAAAGTCGCTAGATTTGTCGCTAGTCGCTTTTTTGAAAATTTGTCGCTAAGTTGGCAACACTGGCGCAAACTGAAGAGCGGGGAGCGGGAGGGGTGAGAGGTTTGGGGAGATGGGGGCGCGCGCGACCGGAAGAGCACAAGCACCAAGTTTCAGCCCGGACTGTACCAAAATGCTGAGGAGCGGGGGGCGGGGGAATTCCGGGAGTTTACCGGGAGACAGAACAATACGGGAGACGGGTCTGAAATACGGGAGACTCCCAGGAAAAACGGGAGTGTTGGCAAGTATGGGAATATGTGCTTCAGCCTATATTTTGTGATATGTAAAATACGTTGCTTCGAGTACATTTTGTTGCACATTTCAGATCACAAATTCACTAGAGGGCACCGTCTACATTTTTGTGAATTTGAAATACATTACTTGGGGTACGTTTTGTTGTACGTTTCAGATACACATTCTTCTTGTACACATCTACAAGAAGAAAGAGCTTGTTGTACAGATCACCTAGTGTGCCTAAACCCTTCCCTAAACCCATCCAATAGTGTTTTCAAAAGCAATTGATTTTAAAAATGTATCTAGGACAACGTATTTTTACATTGTTTTCACATTGCTTTTATGTCTTTTGCGAACAGTGCTTAACTGACTGGAATGCTTTGCATGGCAAGCACAACACCATACAGTGTGAACCACCAAGCAAACTGACTAAAACTTGTCTATCTACATCTATAGAGGTAGATAAGTGAAGCAAATGAATTCGATTACAAATCACAGACACCGTTAAGTTGTTTTGTGGTATTTATTTGGTGTTGTGCAAAGAATTGCAGGAAATGAATAATTTATTCCTCAATAATGTGTCCCTTTAAATATCATTATATGAAAAAAATTGTAGGCGACATACTGCCTTTGCATGCTGATTTTACCAAGAAACTGAAGTTAAATGTACAGTGGGGGAAATTAGTATTGAACACGACATGTTTTTTTTCTGGAAATAATATTTTTAAAGGAGCTGTTGACTAGGTATTGAACTGGATTTTGGTACAAACCAAAACAATACAAACATTAAAATAAAACAAAACAATAAAATCTGAAAAATTTGTTGTGTGATAACAAGAATGACACAAGGAGAATGTACTGAACTACTGAAACGTATTTAATACTTTATATAAAAGGCTTTTTTGGTGATGGCAGCTTAAAGATGCCTCTCATTTAGAGAATTAAGTCATAGGCATTGTTGTGAGTTTTTCAGAGACTTCAACAGAGTGTAAAAGTCTTGATGGTTCTTTGTGTCTCGTCTATCAAATCTGATCTTTATTTTATATTTTCTATTGGATTCAAGTCAGGTGATTGGCTGGGCATTCTACAGCTTGATTTTTTTTTTCTCTGAAAGCATTTGAGAGTTTCCTTGGCTGTGTTTTGGACCATTTTCTTGCTGAGATGTCCGTCCTGGCTTCATCTTCATCATCCTGGTAATATAAACGTTGGACTGAAGCAGCTAATAATAATTTACAATGAGGAAGGGCAGAGGGTTGCTGAATAACTACTGAGAGATTTCAGCTGCTGTCTGGGCTTTTACTGTCTTTCTACACCTCTGTTTCTTCATTTGTTCAATACTTTTTCCCTGCGTCATTTCATTTTTATAGTCATAAATTCATTTGTAAACTAATTAGCTTTGTTTTATTTGCATACAGTATATGGATTTCCTTGGTTGTTATCAACATCCGGTGAAAATGTCAAGTCAACAGCACCTTTAGAAATGTTTTCTGAGAAAAGTGGTGGCGTGTTCAATATTTATTTCCCCACTGTACGTTAAAGCACACCTTTGTGGTTTCAAAAAAAATGTAGGCTGAAGCACGTATTTCCAAAGAGCATGTGTTGCTTTAAGCTCTGTCACTCTTAAAGTGTGTGTTGCTGTGGCACTGAGTATACAATAACTGGTAACAAGCATGTACGTGTAGAGTGAAAGCTGAAATAATCTCTGCATTAAACATACACAGACAAGTGCAATACTTACGCAAGGTCGCTGAACTCTGGGAAGACATACATGTGGCGGAAACTGTCGATGGCGATTACAGGGCAATCGGCGGGTGTCTTCTGAATGTGCAGTAGAGGGTGCCGGAACTTATCGCAATCAGCATGAAGGAAATTTATAGAACCTGAGGGGGAGACTAGATTCATTTAGATATTGTCATTTAGATATCTGAAATGCGCTATGACAATCAAAAGTACATTTTGATTATGGATGTGCAAAACTACACGCTTTCAAACCGGATATGTTATTTGTCACACTACCAAACAAAAATGGCATTTTTATATCAGAGTATTTTAAAAAAAAATACATTTGCCTTGACAACAACGTTTCAGAGCCAACGGAAGGCCAAAATGGAGAGAAAAAGTGACATTTAATAAATGATAATATAAAAAAAACTGTAAAAAATTAATTTGTTTGCCTGTCTTCCGTATCTGGGTCCATGTTTACTATGAGAATTATGACATATTGCCATTAGAGTCAGCAGCCACAAGCATCATATTTCCTGTAGTTAACATGTACCCTGATCTGACACAGAAGGCACAGGTGAACACAGTCATTTTTACAGTTTTTCTGGTGCACAAAAGTGTTTTTGGAGCTTCATATGATTACTGTTGAACCGATTTCTGTGGTTCTGCAGTTATCATATGAAGCTCCAAAAACACTTTGAAATAATTTGACAATGTTTTTGCTTCCTGTCTTTGAATGTCACATGACCATTGCTGTCTATGGAGGATGAGAGAGCTCTCTGATTCCATCTAAAACATCTTAATTTGTATTCAGAAAATTAAATGTTTTGACAAAGTTTTTGGTCCTTTTTCTGGACTTCGAATGTCCAAGGACCATTTCGGTCTATAGAGGATCATCTACTCTGTACTCAAAAAAAAAAGTGATTTTGCCACAAGATTGACAAGTTTGCCTTAGGGCTTGGCGATAGTTGGTATCAATATTTATTGACTGAACACCAGTCAACATTGATTAAAAAAAAAGATTTGGTATGAAGTTTTGGTATGGAGGCTATAGTTTTTTTTTTTAAATGTGGCTGCTGAGCGCGCACCTTGAAAGCAATGCCAATAAGCTTAAGGTGTACTTGTCGCAGATGTTGTGCAAGCGGCGCACAAGTGACAAGTGAATGTAAAAAAGGATGTAAGGATGTCGCTAGAGTGGCTTTTTGGTTTCTTTTCTTGTGCATCCCAGCAACTAGCTCCCCATCTGACAGAGTTTTTAGCATAGGGGTAATGTAGTTATTCAACTTCACAATTTGTAATGTTGCAATATGTATTTGAATAATGATGGTTGGGTCCTTTACTTGAAAGCTCAGTTTGATTATCATCATTTGTTTAGTTCACAGTTTGAGGTTATTATTCACACCTTACAGATGTTGATCTGTCTTAAAAGTTTGCTTTGATTGATCAGTATTTTACCATTGCACACGCTTTGAAACATTTTATTTATCAAGTTTAAGAGTTTCTTCAACACTTAAGTTTACTTTATTATGAAGAGATCATATATTTAGTTTAAATATTTTTGTTTTTGATTATTTAAACTATTTGCCTTATTATGGTTGGTAAGTTAAAATAAAGTGGTTTAATAACACAAAATCTAATATTCCTAAATGCAGTTAAAAAATATTCAATAATTATTGATATCGGATGATATGAAACATAATATTTTGAATTTTTATTTTTTTTTTGCAATATCGCCCAGCACTAGTTTGCATTCCCGTACTATGCTTGTAATGAAGTGTTGCATGTACCTTTTTCACTAATAAGCTGACGAGCCACTTCTTGCTGAAATTTCTCCAAACTCTCTGTGTCATCTTTCTGATGGAAGAGGATCAGGAACGGGATTCCCTCCTCTGTCAGTTCCTTCACACACACACACACAAAAACACATTCTAAATCACATTAAGCACAGACAAGAAGCACCCTGTGAAAAGTCCAAGTGATGTTACACAACAGTATCACAGATAGAAAAGTAAATGCCGTATAATGAGTTTTGAGAGTGTGTAGGACGGCAGGGTGAAGTGCGGTTGGGCAGAGGTGGGTCAGTAGAGCAGATTGTGGAGAATCTGCCCTATCACCAAGCAACAAAGACAGAGATATTCAAAACATGCAGTCAAGTAAATCAAAGAAAAACCCCACAACGCTAAAGGACATGGCATGCGGACGTCTTTAAAACACAAACACATGCTCTGGTGTGGGAAAAGTACACTGAGGGGGAGGGGACTTTTCTTATGCAAATGACGAACACACTGTTCAGCTCAACTGTTCAATGTACACAAATAACAACGCAGACAAAGTGGAAATAAAGTACATGTGATGGTTCATATGCACTGCACACACACACACACACACACACACAAAAATATTTCGAGAAAGGAAAGTTATACCTCTCCGTTTTCAAATGTGATTTCTCGGACTAGCGGCACACACTTGTCTTGCGTCCAGGCGTAGCTGAGGTCAAAATTTGTAAGCGAGCCCATGTAGACCATGTCAGGAGCGTTTTCTCCCAATGGTTTATAAATAATGTTATCACCACTAAACCGCTCAGGCTTAGAAACCTCCCTAAGATTTAAAAAAAAAAAAAAAAAAAAAAAAAAAAGAGGAAAAGATTAGAAATTTAAATGTCACTTTTTCGAAAACATGCCATTATTTACTCAATAAACAATAATCGCTGAATAAACTGTATTTTGTATAATGCAAAAACATCTGTAATCATTTTTTCCCATTTTAGTTCAAATTCCAGTAACAGTCCATTTGATTCAAAGATTTGATATATGACATATGAGTAGTTTTCTAAAGCCTAAATTTTATCAGTAGTTGTTGTACAGCATAGGTCTCAAACTGAATTCCTGGAGGGCCGCAGCTCTGCACTCTTTTGCTCTAACACTAATCAAACACAGCTGATGCAACTAATCAAGGTGTTCAAGACTACTACAAACAATTAAGCAGGTGTGAGTTGGAGGTGATTGGAGCTAAACTAGGCAGAGCTACGGCTCTCCAGGAATTGAGTTTGAGACCATTGTTGTAAGGTAAAGAGTTAAAAGTAAAGTTATAAAGTTTATTTATATAGTACCTTTCACAAACATTAAGTCACAAAGTGCTTTGCAGTAAAAAAAACATACCAATACAGGTTAAAAATCCAAGTACAGATAATACCAATGTAAAGATTGTGAAGATTATCAAAAACTGTATTTATATGTCCAACTGTAAAAAACATAATAAAATAACATAAAACAAATGTGTGAACTATCCCTATAAAAAGGCTAAAATATTTAGATTCTATCCACACTGATTGGAAGGGGCAGATCTGAATGTGAGACTGCAGTTGATCAATGGTTGCCAAATTGGCAAACTAAAACTAGCCCAATTGCAAAATAAGGGTACTCTTAAAATACATACTTTTGTTTAGGGCTGCACAATATATCGTTTCAGCATCGGTATCACAATGTGATCATTCGCAATGGTCACGTCGCGAGCATTTAAAATATAATTTATCATTTCGCAAGTGTTTTTTGAGGCCTGTGACTGTGTGAGGGGTTTAAAAAGCATTCAGGCCTAAAAAAATTATACCGTTTGTAACTTTGAAAAATTAATAATGATTAAAGACTATGCAGCATTATTTTACATTTGATCATTGCCATTTGAGTAAAGTGAACTCATTGTCATGTTCCAGAAACCAGTCTGAGATGATTGGCGCTTTATGACATGGCGCTTTATCCTGCTGGAAGTAGCCATCAGAAGATGGGTACACTGTGGTCTTAAAGGGATGGACATGGTCAGCAACAATACTCAGGTAGGCTGTGGCATTGACATGATGCTCAATTGGTAGTAATGGGTCCAAAGTGTGCCAAGAAAATATCCCCCACATCATTACACCACCACCACCAGCCTGAACCGTTGATACAAGGCAGGATGGATCCATGATTTCATGTTGTTGATGCCAAATTCAGACCCATCCGAATGTTGCAGCAGAAATCGAGACTCCGACCAGGCAACGTTTTTCAAATCTTCTATTGTCCAATTTTGGTGAGCCTGTGCGGACTGTAGGCTCGATTTTTTGTTCTTAGCTGACAGGAATAACACCTGGTGTGGTCTTCTGCTGCTGTAGCCTATCCGCCTCAAGGTTGGACGTGTAGATGCCAGTAGATCAGCAGTTTCTGAAATACTCAGACCAGCTCGTCTGGCACCAACAACCATGATTTGGTTTGAACTGCATCAGATCGTCTTGACCATGTCTACATGCCTCAATGCATTGAGTTGCTGCCATGTGATTGGCTGAATTTGCGTTAACGAGCAGTTGGACAGGTGTACCTAATAAAGTAGCCGGTGAGTGTATATCACAGAATAAAAAAATATCGCAATGTTAGATTTTTCCAGTATCGTGCAGCCCTACTTTAGTTATTATTATGCATTATACACAATTTAAAATACTTTAGAATCCCAAATACAGTAGTCATCACAAACATCCTAACGGTTCTCAGGGCCCTTACATTTCCTCTCAAAAATCATCAGCTATAGCACAGCTTCATCAATGGTAGAATGAAAATGAGTAAAATATCCCAATACAAGCTATTTCTGATGCTGACTGGAAGTATCTCCTACCCAAAAGCTGCCAGGAAAGCACAGTCGTCTCTTAGGATGTTGGCCACTTTCTCATAAGTACGGTAATTGTCCGAGTCCCTTTTTTCAAAGTAACCAATGATGGTGCGTCTGCTCCTCTGAAAGAAATGAGGGGACATGAAGATGACATGGCAGGGGAAATCTCCATGTCATTCTTAGTTGTTGTACAGCTGTGTATTTTGTCATCGTGAAACACTCACATCTATAGTGCTGATTTCCTCCAGTTTTTCGATCTCTTTGATTGGATCCACTTTCTGCTGGCGGATGAAGTCGGCGATGGCGGTCACTGACCTTTGACCTCTGTACTCTCGCTTCATCATCATGCCATTCCTGAACAGCTTCAATGTGGGGTATTTGCTTATCCTGTAGCGCTGCGCTAGATCAGCTATCAGAAGAAACAGAAATATATCAACTACACTGCTTAAAAAAAATAGGGTTGGTCAATTTTCAAGTTTATCACTTACAAAATAGTGATAGAAGTAGTGTACAATAGAAGTAATATTTAATGGTATTACAATTTAATTGTTTTGTTTTATTGCATTTTGAAAGATATATGTAAAAGAAACTTATGTAAGAACTGGTTCAAGTAAAAACTTGAAAAACACAGCCTGCAAAAATGCTTTGGCCTAATTCGGTATCTGATTAGATTATTAATTAGATTACGTAGGAGGTACTAGGAATTATTGGCAAGCATGTTTCATATAGATTCTTTTAACAGGGACCAGTTTATGTATTTTTTAATTAATCTTTTTATTATTATTATAAATTTGATGGCTCATTCCAACTTACAAATTTTGCTGTGATAGCCATAACTGGTAAACGGCTGTTTATTTTTCAAACCTTATACTGTTTAATTATCAATTTTAGTCATACTCTTAAGCAGTGTTTCTCAACCATGTTCCTGGAGGACCACCAGCACTGCATGCTTTGGATGTCTCGTTCATCTGTCACACCCATTACAGATCTTTCAGTCTCCGCTAATGAGTTAATGATCTGAATCAAGTGTATTTGGTTAATGAGACCTGGAAAATGTGCAGAGATGGTGGTCCTCCAGGAATAGGGTTGAGAAACACTGCTCTTAAGTATACTCACACTAAAATTAAATTGTAAAAAGATTTTGTCTTGTTTATAGTCCAAATATATGAAAACTTTTCAAATCATAAAGCATTCTCTAAACAAGTAAAATATAAGTCTTATTTTTCATTAAAACAATCAAAATAATCTGCCAATCATACTGAGCGTACACTGCAGGCAGATTATTTTGCTTGTTTTAAAGAGAAACTCACTTCATTTTGACTTGTTTTTTTTTCTGAAAACAGGAGATTTTTTTTTAGTCATTCTTAAATGCTTCTTGATTTAAGAATTTTTTTATATTTGGAACAGAAACAAGACAAAAATTAAGTTATTGTTTTTTACAGTGTATCATAAGTGTAGTGAGATCATTTTTTTCTGGAATTAGGTCAATTTTCTTTAAAAACAATACAAACAATAATAAGTTTAACAATAACAATATAAAAATAACAATAATAAAACAATAATAATTATTGGGTCCCATGGCCAAACAAGTTGATAACCACTATTTTAAAATGGTATTTATTTCATTTTTTTCAGTATCACTAAGCCATTCTTCGGTGTTACATGATCCTTCAGAAATCTTTCTAAAAATGTTAATTTGCTGCTAAAGAACATTGTCAATATTTAAAGAAAAATGCTGTGCTCTTCAATTTTTAAATGGAAATTGTAATCAGCTTTTCAGAATTCTTTAATATACATAAAACATACATATATGATTTATTAGAATCAGAAATCTTTTGAAACATTATAAAATGTCTGTATTGTCACTTGGATCAATCTGGTCTTTGCTAAATAAAAGTACTTTCTTGAAAAAAAAAAAAAAACACTGACCCCAGACCTATCTAAAGCTAAAATCAATTTTCATAAAAATCTACAAAATCCAACAAATTGCTTGTTGACGTGACATTTCAGCTCACACTTGTTTGGCTTGTAATTAAAAAGCAGCAATTTTAGGGTGGAAATGTAGCTCGCTTTAAACTTCAAGAAAAGAAAATATGGGTCAATCCACGAATGTTTTTACATTATGAGAAGGAGAGATCAAAAGGTCAGAAATCAGATTTAAAATTAAAAAAGCTGGACTCCAGTCAAAGTATACAGCTATTAAAAGATGAAGAGAAAGGGGAAGAACTAAAGAAAGTGGAGGAAAGAGAAAGAGAAAGCGCAAGGAGGAAAGGCAGAGGGTGGAGACATGAAAGTGAGCTGGTGTGGGGGGTAAATACTCCAAAAGCGTGTGCGCTGACACACATATACACACAAGCTGTGGGGTCTCTTTGAGCCGCCTTGACTTCACAGAAGATGCAGTTTTGTCATTAAACCATCAAACACTTTACAAGACATCAATAATTCTGTTTAATTTGCTTTATCTCAAAGGCTAAACCAATATGTGTGTGTGTGTGTGTGTAGACTCACAGTGTTGGTCACAGTCGACCCGGGCGAACACCACCTGTGTAGCGTCTGGATATTCCTCGCGCACTATATTTGACGCCTCCTCAAAGATAGGGTGCAGCATCTGACTGAAACGACACCTGCCGAAAAATAGATCATGTGCTGAAAACAGGCTGTAGATATTATAGAGAATGAGATGCTAGGGAGAACTTTATTTTTAATGTTGACAAATATTTCTGGTCCTTTTATTTCATGTTAGTTTAAGTATTTGTAAATTAGCTATGAAATAAAATGTAAAGTAACCCAAGCATAAATCACTTTGCATTTGGAGTTCACATCACCTTTTTAGGTCTACATTTTAGATTCTACAAATTCTCAATATATTCTAAATGATAACCTTTAATTATAATATAAATTCAATCATTTTTTTAAATATATATTTGAACAATTTTCAATGGTTTCAATGGTTCTGTGCAGTAACAAACATTTATAACACATTAATAAAGTGGTATAATTAATAATAATAATAATAATAATAATAATAATAATAAAATAGTAAAGAATCTATGCGAGTACAAGAAACCTTTTTTATTTTACAGAAATAAATAAGCATTAGCAATAATAATAATAATATTATTATTATTATTATTAATTCTACTATTACTACTACTACTATTATTTATTGCAGAAATTATTAGTAATAAATAACAACAACAATAATAATAATTATAAATACTATTTATTACAGAAATAAATTAGCATTAGTAATGATAATAATAATAATAATAATAATAACAACAAGAACAACAACCACAACAACAACACTTATTGTTATTTTATTATTATTATTATTACTAATGCTATTACAGAAATAAATTAGCATTAGTAACAATAATAATAATAATATTATTATTATTATTTTATTATTATTATTATTTGTATTATTATTACTACTAATAATAATTTTATTACAAAAATAAATTAGCATTAGTAATATTAATAATTATTGTTAAGTTGATAATAATTTTGGGAGTGAATGTATGATACACTGGTAAATATAGGAAAAATTACAAATAAAAATTGGTTATTAAACATTAAATCAATTAAAAAAAACAATGCTGTACCTTTTCAATAATTTTTAATAGATATTCTAGTCTCTCTTTAAATAAAATTGATAATAACTGATCATTAAAACTACTTAATCATCTGAATGACCTTAAAAGAGGAACAGTAAAGCAGTCAGAAATGAACAGATCTCGTGATGGTTTCTTTTGGAGGTGTTATAGAGCGACACAGACACTCACCAGTCTGCATAGAAGTTGACTAGAGCCACACCTGCTCCGTCTGTGGAGAGAAACTGTGCTTTAATGTCATCTCATCCACAACAATGACAAAGCAGCATCAGAAGACTCACACCCACACAAACACGCGCAAACAACTCACTGAGGATGTCATCGATGTTTCCAGAGTCCAGACTGGTTATTTCTCCTCGTCCTGGATTATACAGACCCGTTACCTGTCAACAAAAGAGGTGCGTAAGTAATGACAAAAACAGAGTTCAAACATCATCCTTGGACAGTCATACTCGCACTCAAAAAATATTATTTTGCTGCTTGTTCAAACTACTTATGTAAAATAAGCTTAACACAATTCTTGAGATCTTTCTGGGCCAACTTAGTTGTTTCATGTTCAATCCACTTATGTCTGTTAAGGTAACTTAATCGATTTGTGTTGCGACAACCTGGATAAATTGTGTGGAACCATACATTTTTTAGAGTGCATAATCTAGAATCAAAATAAACAAACACTTTAATGCACACTAAAAATGCTGAATTGTTTTTAGACATTTTTTGACAAACCAAACTGTTGGGCTAAATGTTTTTAAATTCATTTTAGACTGTAGGGTGCAAAATTAACCATTTTCAAGCACTAAATTAGAATTAAAAACTAGTAAGATTTATCTGATCTTTTCTTATGTTTTAAGTGGTAAAACAAATAGAAACAATCCACTAAAGTGAAAGTTTCTTATCTAACTTTTTATACCTGCACCCGGCTTTAGCATCACATCTTTGTCTTCTTTTTTTTTTTTTGTTATTTTACTGAACTCTACATTTCTGGGATAAAGTCAACAATACACTGTAAAAAATGATATGACAAAAAGTCATGAAAACAAATATTTTTATGTTACTTAAACTAATATTAATGAGTTCATCAGGTTTCAACTATTTTTTTAGTTATAACTTATTATGTTTAGTAGTTGGACTGATGCAAGAGGACTATAAAAGTTCCTTTGATTTATTTTAACAAAGTTTATTTGAAGAATTAAAGCGGCTCACATTTCTTAAATCATAGTGACAGGCCAAATTTTGCTTAGAAAAAAAAAACTGTTAAACAGTTATGAAAAAAGCGGATACATTTTTAGATATATTTTTTGTTGCTTAAAACCCCTTCTCATATTTGACCCTCTGTGCATATGAAATGTGATTTAAAAATGCAGTGTATTTCTAAAAATATTTATCACAATAAAAAAAATCAACATCAAATAAGCCATGACAAACACATACCATAAAACCCATGACGTCTGAGTGGGACTGAAGTTTGTTAAAATGACAAACAGCAGAACAAATGCCATTATATTATAGGTCCAGGTCAAAATCAAAATAATGTTAATCATCCCTAAAACATACAGGACACTCACTGACAAAAGAAGATTGAATCTTTGCTGGCCTGTTCCATGTGGCCTTTCTCAAAGCATTTCTCATTTAGCTTTTACACGTTAGATTTTACTGATTTTTTGCCTTGCATTAGGGCTGTGCAATTTCAGGAAAATATCTGATTGCGATTTGATTTGTGATTCAATTTTGTAGTCAAGTTTCAGCTCAATAATCTGTAAGTCGTAGCAACAATTCTGCGACAGCTCTTGTGTTTGTTTGGTGTCTGACTTTGATACCAAAATATTTCCATATTACCGATGTCCTGTTTTTCGTTGATATTAATTTGTTTATTATTGCTTCTGAAGCAGCAGGCGCCATTATCCCAATTGTCTGCGCTTTCATGTTTGTTTGTTTTCGTATTTTATTGTGGGTGTTCCACATAGTTCGGTTGCGCAATTCTGATTGGGCAGAACGAAAGTGTGCTCACTCATTTGGCTAGTAAGACTATCACACACAGATGGCAGTCACGCATTTGCTCTGGGCGGAGGAAATTAAATAATACATATATATTTCATATCACAGCCTATTGCGATTAGCTAATCGCAGCGTTTTAAATTGCAATTGCAATTAGATTTCGATTAAATCGCAAAGCCCTACCTTGCATTCACACCTTTTTTCATAGATACCCTGATACAATGTTTTTAGAACCAATCCAATCCCAAATATTTTAAATATTGGTCGATATAGATACCAATCTGATATCAGCAGTTTTTTTTTAAACATTACACAATTTCTTTACTTCTGATAATCTGAGGTACAGAAATTCAACGAATAATCTCTTCTGGTTAAATGTTAGACATTGCCCCTTGTATTGTTAAAAAATACATTTATGAAAAATGAGAAATGTATATACTGTATATATATATATATATATATATATATATATATATATATATATATATATATATATATACACACACACACATACATACAGCCTATATACATACATACAGCCTATATATATACATACAGAATATATATATATATATATATATATATATATATATATATATATATATATATATATATATATATATATATATAGAACAAACCATCATTATACAATAACTTGTCTAATTTCTCTAACCTGCCTAGTTAACCTAGTTAAGCCTTTAAATGTCACTTTAAGCTGTATAGAAGTGTGTTTAAAAAATCTAGTAAAATATTATTTACTGTCATCATGGCAAAGATAACATAAATCACTTATTAGAAATGAGTTATTAAAACTATTATGTTTATAAATGTGTTGAAAATCTTCTCTCCGTTAGAAAGAAATTGGGGAAAAAAATAAACGAGGGGCTAATAATTCTGACTTCAACTGTAAAAAAGTATTATATGTTCAAAAATATCAAGCAGCACACACAACGACAACATGTGAACCAGTGCGTGAATGAAGCGCTTGAAGAATCATTAGAGTCACAGAACACAGCTCTCTAGGATCTGACAATTAACTAGGGAGGTACTACTGTATGATAACTATTACATAATATGTTGCCCTATTCAGCTGCAGTATGTTGCCTAAAAGATTATACTGCCAGAGTTGTTAGAGAGAATCTTGCGTCACTTATCAACAATAGACAATTGGGATTTTCACCCAAGATGACCTTTGTAAGCAAATTATTTTCTTTGTTTCTAATTTCATGTTTTGTGTCCCCCAAACAGCACCCTTTTAATGGGAAAGTACATTACACTGTTTCTTAGGGTGAATTCACATTTGTCTTGTTTGGTACGACAGAATTGAACTCAAGTTTGTTTCCCCATTTAATGCTGATATTCTGGGCAGGTGTAAATACAGCATACTCTGGTGCGCAGCAAACACCGGCACCATATTTAATGCATTTGATTTGAGAATACTTGTTTACAATGACTAAACAGTAATATTAGATTATATTTATATTTACATTTAAAAAAATCTTAATCTGTCAAGTACTTAATGCTTACACTGGAACAACATGACATGAACAAAGTACACAATTAATTTGTTCATCTTACTAATTACCTACTAAAGTTCCCCTTTCAAAGTATCTTTAGTTTGCCTGATTCCAGTTGCTTGAATTAATTTGGTTAATCTATGTTTGTGTTATTACTCTGAAATCAGCATATCCCAACCAAAGTTCATTGATGGCATGTAACGTGGCTATCTATCTAACATACGTGATAAATCCCAAAAAAACCCTGGGCAGAGTTTAGCAGTGCCAGCCACGTGCTAAACTAGAGCTGTTGGATGAGTCTGCACTTTACATCCTGTTTGACACACAGTCAGAGACAGCCTGAGGACAGGTGTAGTGCTGCACGATCAACGCCTTCACCCGTCCTTCAATAAACACTGTGAGACACTTATGACCAGCATTATGAATGACGAGACTGACAGATTATATGATGCACACCTACAGATCTGAAAGGGACAGTTCAAGCAAAAATTAACATCCTGTCATCTTTTATGCCCTCAAGTGCTATCAAACATTCAGACGTTTCTTACTTCTGCTAAACACAAAAGAATTCTGGAAACCTAGGGCCGCACAATTAATCAAATGTGATTTCATGTGCATTTTCTACAGTTCTGTTATCAGCTGTAAATCACCAGCACATGCTTTCCGATGGGGCAGTGTTTACTTCACAGAGCTAAAGTTAACTGATAACTAAGCAAAAATCAGCGCAATTCTGAAAAGGCAGATAATCATCAGTTGATCCGTGATCCGTACAGATCACAACCCACAGTTCGGTACACACGTGACCCGCAGATTAATAACTTTTTTGTAGATTAATCCAACATTTATAACAAATTGCAGAGAGATCGCCTACCACGTCATTCAAATCACGTGTATGAACGCATTTTGGCTTCCCTGTAAAATATAATGATGGAAAAAGTTGTGGTGGGACCTACCGAAATGCTTTTTTAGGTTAGTGTAAAGCTGGATTTATACTTTCGCCTGGCGCCGTATCACGACACGGACGAGGCTTTTATACTTGCCGCGTTCGCCGTTGTGATATTCTTTAAAACGACAGGGGACGGTCAAAAGTAACTAGCCGTAAAGTCAGACAGATATACAGAGAAGTATGAAGTTTCCGGAACTACGTCATATCATTAATATCATTCACGATTTTTTAACTAATTATTTGTGTTGTTTTTATAAATTATTTCAATGACCATAAGGATCTTTATAACCATTCAAGATTTTTTTTTTTTTATCAAATTTGATGCATTACTTGCTTTTGTTCATATCTCGGACAGTTTTACCTATTAAAAGTTAATTAAAATATTAATGACTGACAACAGAACATGGGTTGCTCTACAAATATATTTTTTATCATGGCAAGAATAAAAGCAAAAAAAAAGCACACTTACTAAAAAATACTGATGTTTTTTAGATTTAGCCCGCTCCACAATTCACACATTACTGTCTGGCTAGTTTCTGTCCTATACTTATGCTAAAAAGGCAATAATAGTCCAAACATTCCTGACCATTATCACCAATAAAGCCAAGAAAAACGGCATCAGTATATTGTAAACTGACAGGTTCATATATTCCTTTCCAGTTATCAAAGAAATAATTTGTTCCCTTATTTTAGTTTTATAACTAATAAATTGTTTTAAATTCAATATTGTAATAATATATTTATATCTGTGTAAAACCTGTGAATGGTGGAAAAACATATTTCTCTAATTGTGTGCCTGGGTCTCCACTTTTACCATGGCCTCTTGGTTTTAACAAACTGATCCCTCAGGTTTTTCCAAACTTTTTAACAAAAACTTTCCTTCTTTCCCACGGCTGTTGCAATTTCTAGCCAAGAATTATTGGTCATCTGGTTATCTCTATGATCATGGATCATAAAGATGTCTGTACAGTCGTACTGTTTCAGACAAAATCTCTTCAAAGTGGTTCATATTCAACTCAAACCAAACGCGGCGCCGTGCGCACTCTTCGATCGAGTCTCAAAAAATGTTGTGCGCACCGCCAGCCGAAATGATGTCACGCGCACCCAAAGCGAACATCCGCAAACTCCGCGATGACGTCAGATTCGCCGCGTGCACTCAAGAGCACTAGCAGACGCGTCGAGTATAAACCAGGCTTTAGTGTCTTACGTAGTGTTTTCTGTCACTGTTTGTTTAGCCTCCATTAATGCATTCAGTGTAAAGCTGCACAATTAAACATCAAAAGACCGTGATCTCAATTCAAGCCCGTGCAACATAAAGGATAATGATTTGCATTTGTTTATTAATCCTTCGAAGAGCCGCATTCAAATCTGCGTTTAATAAAGAGAGATTCAGTTTTTACACTTTTTCAGTTAGTTACAAACAATTAAATAACACAGAAGTACTAGAAGAACAGTTTATAGTTCAGATATAAACACTGATGTTTATGGTAAAGATTAAAATCACTGTCTAATGGAACTTGACACTGGTGGATGTTGTAGCAATTACATTGTTTAACCAATAGGTGGCGACAAACAACCATCAAAATTATGTCACTGAATAGGTTTTCAAAAATCAGAATCAGTTTTATTGCCAGGTGTGCTTCACTCACACACACACACACACACACACACACACACACACACACACGGAATTTGTTCTGGCTACAGAAGCTTCCAGTGTACATAAAGTGACAAGTGACAACACAATAAATATGAAAAAAGACGATAAACATTAAACAGAGATGCAGTTAGTGTAAAATGATACACCTATAATAAAACAAGAAGTTTTGTATGTGAATTGTTAAATCATTAATAGAAAAAAAATGATATGTTGTATAAGATATTAGATTTCTATATTTAGCATTTCTCAGCAAAAGTAGCAAAGATAATGTTTTGTATTGAATAATTTCCTTTTTTTTTCAGCTGGTGCTTTCTTGATTTTATTTTTATTAAAATTTCAGGTTCTGTTTGTTAAAACTAATGGTTTTTGCAGTAATATTTTTGTATAAATGGAAAGCTAATGACAATTGTCTCCTCCCTTTTTTGCTGATCCGAAAAATAGTCTGATCCATGATTTAAAAACTAGTGTGATCCGAACCGTGAGATTTCTGATCCCAAAATAATCATTCTGCAATTTTGTTTGCGTCGGTTCTCAGTGAACTACATCTCAAAGTAAGTAAAAAATACCATATTTAATAACATGTTTTTACTCATAAATTCAGCAGAGGATCTGAAATCAATTATTGTAGGGGATGATTCAGTAGTTGTGTGTTTATTATTAGTCAACCTGAATCAATAAATCAGTTAAGTCCTCTATTTGATTCTCTAGCCCAGGGGTGCTTAACCCTGTTCCTTGAGATCTACCTTCCTGCAGAGTTTAGCTCCAACCCTGATCAAACGCAACTAAACCAACTAAAAAGGATCTGAAGGAGCACTTGATAATTAAAGACAGGTGTGTTTGATCAAGGTTGCAGGTAAGCTCTGCAGGAAGGTAGATCTCCAGGCACAGGGTTGAGCACCCCTGCTCTACGCCTTTTCTTTGGCATATTTGCAGTTTTCGCACAAGAGCGCCCCCTCTGTTCTTCTGAGATTTACTACTGATCTTCCCTGACAAGATGCACATAAAAAATCTCAGCTTTTGCTAAATGAAGATTTTGATTAGGGATGCAAAATGCCGGTTTCACTATTAACCGTGCTTTAATTTGTCACAATTGGTTCATCGTAAAGGCTTCTCAACACCACATTTCTGCACGAATCAAACTGCTGCAACTAAACAAAGTTATGCTAACTGTGTGCTAGTTTAAAGTTCTGAGCTTGTACACCGGGGCTAATATCCACGCACATTGGATTAACTATGGCTGAGGCTATTAACTATGCACGTGGATATTGGGAACGATGCACGGCATGAAACGCTCACGATTGCCATATCCAGGCGTAAATAGTTAAAAGAGTGCCGCGAGTCACTTGTCAAGAACTGACCGATCAGCTTCCTACTTTGTATGAAATATACACATTTTGACTCCAAAGAGAAAAAAAATACAAAAGTAAAATACCAAACACTTTTGTAATATAGTTGATCAAAAGTGCCTTTCAGACAAAGTTTCAGCAGCCTTTGCTTTACGTTTATCTTTAAAAGGGAAATACTTAGCTAATATATAGCTTAGATTTACATTAGACAAATACATTTTTCTTATTTAAATACTGTTCTGCCATATATTTTAGTGTAAAATTATTACTTACATTTAAAAGCTTATTATTTTGTGCTGTGTTAATTGGTTACTGAACAGCAATTAATAACACTTTAAATCATAAAGAGTTTCACATGATTTTCTAAACTTGTAGTGTTAGAAATTAATGAATGCATAATAATCATAATAACCTTGAAACCGTGATTATTTCTGACTACAATCATACAACCAAAATCTATAATCGTTGCATCCCTAATTTGGATTTTAATTTTATCTGTTGTCCAGTACCATACCAGCATGCACTGACTTCCATAGTAGGAAAAATAATACCATCAAGTAAGTCAATGGCTACTGGTTTCCAACAGTCATCAAAATATCTCCTTTTGTGATCGAGAAACGAAAAAAAGTGGAAGGTGAAAAAATTATGACAGAATTGTAATTGTTGGGTTAACTATCTCTTTAATACTCATTTTAAAAGGCAAAAAGAATCACACAGACTAAAATATCAAACACACACACACACACTGAGGCATATGTGATTCTCTTCAGAAAAATTGGCAGCTGCTAAATTCACTGGCTAATTTCACAGAGAACTCAAGTCTCCAACTGTCACAACACAACTAGAGAAACCAAACAAACACACGGCTCCACATGGGCTGATCTGCGCCGCTAAGATCACATAGTACAAAATCACAGCTAGACCCAACATATGGCTGATAAACATGCATATTCATTTCTTACTAACAAACACAAAGAGCATCTCAGCCCTAATATGGGGAGAGTATGCAGATTAACAAATTTGACCAGTAGGTACAAAAAGAAAAGTCTTGGTTCATTGGTGAAACATTAATCACTGTATGAACCAACGGACATCAATGCTGGGTTCAGACTTGGCAAAATTAACCTGACTTTGGCAGCATCATTTTGACATTGTTGTCATGGTATTTATTTGCGATGGGACGGTTTAAGAAAAAAAAAAAAAAAACACTTTGGTTCTCTTGTCATGGTTCGAATATGTATATATATATATACACACACACACACACACAAATAACTTTTTTTAATACTGTAAACAGCAGATTCCAGTGCTATGTACTTTATGCTGATGTGTGACTTTTCCTAAATCTAATTTAAATGTTACAATAGGGGATTTTTTTTTACAATGTTAACCAAATCAAATCTAAAACAGGACCATAGAACTATGAAACAAACCAAACTGACAATTTTGTAAACCATCTCACTCCTATTATTCATAATTAACAATGGGCATTGGGATTATAATTGACAGTTTTGTCTTGTAAAGTTTTCTTTTAGTAACAATTGATTTTAGTTGTTTTAGTAACAACTAATGTTGTGTCTAGGGCACTTTAAAAGATAGCATGGCAATTTATTTCCCTTCTATTCATTTTTAAGACAGCAAAGCTTACAACTTCGGTGGTAATTATACAGTTACATTCTTGTTTCTGAAAGTTAGTCGCTAGTTTCCCTGATGACATAACACATATAAAGATGGTAAATGATGACAGGTCGGAAAGCAGCGTGTAGCTTGAAACTACTTTCCCATGACACAACATGAATTTACAAGTCAAAATAGCATGATCTGAAACAACAACCAATAGACAAAAAAGTTGTTGCAATGCTCTGCATAACAATCTGTTTATGAACACTGCATTTCATACCATCTGCTCTCTCAAGTCGATTCTGACTGTTTTTTTATTTTTTGTTATGAGATGGAATATCATGTATCTGTTAATCTGGTATCCTAATAAAATTAGTAAAATTATTATACCCTTTATTCTTATAGTTATATACAATTCTTGATACCATTTACTTGTATACATTTTAAAACTACACGCTGCTGAATGCCTGATTCTGATGGGATGGTGCTCCTCCACGGTGTGTAACTATGGAGCATTCACATGTGCCAATTATTGTAAATATGGCTTTCTTTATACTTTAAAATGTTTAAGGGTTTTATGTTTTGCTATTTTGGCTGTATTCTTTATGAAATTTATGTTTGCCATTGAAGTGCATTTATATATATTTATATATTTATATTTCATGAATGATAATTTTTGAAGCATAATTCATTTGATAATTTGTTTTAAAATTAGAACGCTACATGATATTTCCCAGTAACAAGAAAATCCCAGCACTGTTCATAAGTTAAACTTACACTTTCATTATTAGATAAGACGCTGCTACCAAACACTGTTAAGAAACCCACAGGTAATTCACAATCTTTATCTCTCTATCACCCTCATATCAATGGCTCAAGGCTGTAAAATGACGTTTTAGAATTCAAAATGGAGGCTGAGGGATGAGATGTCCAATTTATTCTCAAATGACTAAGAAATTCACCTAAGTAAATAATATCTTTGCATCTAGTAAACATATTGTTTGGGTCACCACTTTATGTACATTATTTTATAATACTTTGACAATCAATGTTTCATAATAAAAAGACCTTGCAAAGTAGGGCTGACCAATATATTGTTTGAGTATTAATATCGCAATGTGTGTATCTGCAATAATCGCATCGAATAATTATGATTAATTAAAGTGTATTAATTAAAAATATTATTAAATATTAATCGTTTTTTAATTAGTTGACCATGTTATTTTAGATATCATTGTTGTAATGTAATGTAATGTAATGTGTATTTATATAGCGCATTTATTGTGTATGGCCATACACCCAAAGCGCTTCACAATCATGAGGGGGGGGGGGTCTCTCCACACCACCACCAGTGTGTAGCATCCACTTGGATGTAGCATCCTCCATCATTGTTCAATTTCTATACTTGAATAATGTTAAAATCCAAAAGAAAACCATAAAGCACTGTTTATTTATTTATTTTTTGCTTATAATTTATTAGATTTTATGCATAGAACTTGATCATCCCAGTCAATCTAAATGAATGAAATCTTTTAAATAGAGCTTTTCAAATCATCAGGGCAAATTATATTCATAATGCAATATATATCGTGACCAAACAAAATATCGCAACTTCAGATTTTTCCAATATCTTGCAGCCCTATTGCAAAGTTTAATCAAAACATCCAAACCAAACCTCACAGAAATAAAAAAAAATAAAGATCAATGCCTCTTGACACATGGAAGTCTTAAATTAGTAAGTTTGGTTAAACCCACCCATTCTCAAAATCCACTCATCAACTAATTCTCAGATTAGGGCTGCACAATATATCATTTTAGCATTGATATCGCAATGAGCGCATCTTCAATCATCACATCTCAGAATCTGCAATGTCGAGTTGGGATTATAATTGACTAGAAACTATAGTTCAAAACCCTGTGGAGTGTCATGGTGAAATTTAATTGAGCAAGGGTTTTTCATTTGCTTGTTTTTAAGGCTTGTGACTGTAGCAAGCAACCTCAAACCATTTGTGTATGAAAAATGATAACGTTTGTAGCCTTAAAGTTTAATTGTACTCATTTTTTTACAATGAAGACTATACAGAGTTGTTTATTTTCATTTGATTATTCAGTTTCTGAACCTGAATACAGTTAGACTTTCCAGAAAACCATAAAGCACTACCTCTTCTTTTCCCTTTTCTATTTATCTATGCTTATAATTTGTTTATTATATTTACTGCAGATGCACTGTCTTACGAAATCATCCCAATCAGTTTAAAATGATTAAGTGTTTCCAAATGAAGCTATTCAAGTCATCTGGTTAAATTGTATTCATATCAGAACAACATTGCAATGTCAGTTTTTTCCCCAATACCATGCAGCCCTAGCTCAGATGTACCTCACAATACTACAGACAAGACTTTAAATAACGTCACCAAAGCTGTGTTGAAATATTAACAAAAACTGTTTGAAATCAATATTGCTTATCACTGTAATGCACTCTTATCCAACAAAAAGGAGTCTGTATTAATGTTTCTGTATTTAAGAATTAACTGTTTTACACAAGCATCCACCAAGACATCAAATGAATCTGGATTACAAGCATTTGTAGCCATGATACTGAAATGCTGAAACAGAGCTAAACCCCTAAATGTCAATTGCTACCCCTGCTATAGACCATTTTGACAGATGTAAACAATAACAATTGTCCTAATGTTTTTCCTGTTTTATATTTTTAATTTCCATAGCTCCCAAGAATCCTGAAAGGTCCACATATTGATAAATAACATTATGACAGCTTTTTTAAAGTTGAGATATGATTGAATTGCCTCTTGTTACAGTTATTAAAATAGTTTGACAACAAGCAGGAAATGTTCATGGGCCAATGGCATCACCACATTAAAATGTTCTATAGAACGATATTTAAAAGTCTCACAACATAAAAGAACAAGTATTTAAGAGCATATGCCAACAAGCTAACAAAATACGACAAAAGAGCAACTGAAAGCTGGTTAAAGAGTACCACATTTGCAGCAAAAACACCGCTGCTGTGGCATCATGTTCAGCTGAACTGAGCGGAACGAGTCACTTCCGCGTTGACAGCCAATGGGATTCGGCCACAACAGAGTAGTTCACCAACCGGTTCCTTCACTGTGAAGTCGGAAGAAATAAATCTACAAATATCCCTCTCTTTACTTTAGGACTATAAAGATCACTGCTGACAGCTGAATATTGTTTGTCTTCTATTGTAAAAAATGACTTCAAGCGCTTCATTCACTTGTTAAAGGACTTTCCGTTTTAAATAGGCTCTTTCTGAGCAACTTTGCAGCTATGAATGAGAACCACACATGTCAGCGCTACAATCACTTGTTCGCAACATAAACAAGTTGCATTTAACATGTAAAAACACCAACATGATTCAAACACTTGACTGTTGACGGTGTCTTTTTATTCATACAGTCTGCGTTGTTATTTTTATATAAATTAAGGTCAAACATCCCCTGGCCCCTTGAACTTGTATTTAAAAGTCTTAAAGATCAAAGTTTGTATGATTCGGTGGCTCAGTTTGACTGCAAACACTCCAAATCACGATGTTCGTTGGCATGTTTATATACAAATGTGGCTTTGCATTAAATCTGAATAGTTCTCCCACAGCCTATAAACTCTCTAAACGTCCCATACTTTGAGCTGCATCATGACTACAACTCTAATAGCTGGTTAGCCACATTAGCCAGATCTCTTACACTTTCTGTGGCTAACCTACATTCAGCACAGGCCATTTCCCAATCTACAGTGACATTCAGAAGTGACAGTTACGGTCGTCCGTTGCTCCAAATAAGTAGACCTTCCCGTGAAATAACGATGGAAATCAAGAGCATCACATCCAAGTGCATTAACCCTCTTAAATTGCTAGCGTTATATGAGCTAGCTATCACAAGTAAACCTGCGAGAAGTGTGTTACTGAAAGAGCGCGCGATTTTTCAGTCACATACCAGCAGGAGGGTGAAGTAGTGCAGTTCGGGAACGGGTATTATTGATGATAATTTCATTGTATAGTGGTGTTGGTTGAGGTTGCGATGTTGTTGAATCTTGCCAGTCTCTCGACACCACCTCCTTCTCCTCTGCTGCAGGAAACAGGCTGTACATACGGCCAGGACTACGGGAACTGGAATTCCGGGTTGGTTGGAGTTTATGGGAAATGTAGTTTTGCAGTGGGACTGGTTGCATTGTGACTAATAAGTCTTGTTTAATATAAAAACTACAAATCCCTTTATGGACTCGTTGGTGGAAATGTGATCCCTGGTCTTTGTAGTTTTATATACGTACGTGCCCAGATGTGTTTGCGGATTCAAGATATGTTGGAGTATCAGTGGCCACAGATGGGCTGAAGTCCCCCAAAAGTACGAAAACAGCGAAAACACTACAATGCGTAAAAACTTTTGTGGTGTTTAATGTCAGAGATGGAAGTATAAGGTTAATTGTGTTTCACCTTGAATGTGGTAAGTTGCATCATCGCTTCCAACAGTATAACGGGGATTTTTGTCAAATTTAGCAACCAAGCTACATTCAAACTCATCCGAATGAGGCAATTGTGAATTATTTATATGTCACTTACATAGTCACTAGTTGTTGTTAAAGTATTACAGACGTTGTGTAACTATGTTTGCATTTGTTATAACTGTATAATTATTTGCAGACAGTGTTCATAAAGATGTCAGTGAACTTTGCAACTGATTCTTATGCATTGTTTTGCTTTAGTGGTTTGTTTACTTAAACAAACACATGAAGCACACCCTAAATTAAAAAAAAAAAAAACTGTTAGCACGGTTATTAAGACAAAGTACATTCGTTTAGAAAATGTTTACAAGTTTTAACATTCTGAAAAACTGTTGGCCTGTTTTTATATGTTAAAAACAAACTAACAGGGCTAAAAATCATATGAGAAACAATTTGTCTGATTTAGTTTCAGACGTTTTATAATTGTGGTCAGACTTGCCAAAGTACCAACATCTGAGATTGATATAACAAAAATACATACTTAAATGGCTAAAATCTAATAAATTAGGCTTGTGTTATCCAGATTAACCAGCATTCTTGTAAATTATGTCAGTATCTGACTAGTAATTCTTCTAAGGAATTTTATAAAAACATCTGGGACAAAGTTACTAATTTAATGAAATACAACTGAGAATTCCCTTAGAACTCAAAAACCTATAAAAAAGAAATCAGTGAGTGGTACATCGATTGACTCTTTTGTTTTGTGGTTATTTTACTAAATAAAAATGTTTAAAGAACTCTAGTTTATTAATAACATACAGTACATCCGGAATGTATTCATAGCGCTTCACTTTTTCCACATTTTTTTATGTTACAGCCTTATTCCAAACTTTATTAAATTCATTTATTTCCTCAAAATTCTACCCACCATACCCCATAATGATAATGTAAAAAGATTATTTTGAAATCGTTGCAAATTTATTAAAAATAAAAAAGCTGAAAAATCACATTTGCATAAGTATTCACAGCCTTTGCTCAATACTTTGTTGATGCACCTTTGGCAGCAATTACAGCCTCAAGTCTTTTTGAATATGATGCCACAAGCTTGGCATGTCTGTCTCTGGGAATTTTTGCCCATTCCTCTTTGCAGTACCTCTCAAGCTCTATCAGGTTGGATGGGAAGCGACTGTGTACACCCAATTTCAGATCTCTCCAGAGGTGTTCAATAGGATTTAGGTCTGGGCTCTGGCTGGGCCACTCAAGGACATTCACGAGTTGTTGTGAAGCCGCTCTATTGATATTTTGGTGGTGTGCTTTGGGTCACTGTCCTACTGGAAGATGAACCGTCACCCCAGTCTGAGATCAAGAAGCAGGTTTTCATTCAGGATGTCTCTGTACATTGCTGCATTCATCTTTCCCTCTATCCTGACTAGTCTTCCAGTTCCTGCTGCTGAAAAACATCCCCACAGCATGATGCTGCCACCACCATGCTTCACTGTAGGCATGGTATTAGCGTAATACCTGACATTCACTCCAAAGAGTTCAATTTTAGTCTCATCAGAACAGAGAATTTAGTTTCTTATGGTCTGAGAGTCCTTCAGATGCCTTTTGGCAAATTCCTGGCGGGGAGTGTCTTCCGTCTGGCTACTCTACCATACAGGCCTGATTGGTGGATTGCTGCACAGATGCTTGTCCTTCTGTAAGGTTCTCCTCTCTCTACAAAATAACACTGAACTCAGATAGAGTCACCATCGAGTTATTGATCACCTCCCTGACTAAGGCCCTTCTCCCCCGATCACTCAGATTTAGATGACCGACCAGCTCTAGGAAGAGTCCTGGTGGTTCCAAACATCTTCCACTTACGGATGATGGAGGCCACTGTGCTCATTGGAAATTTCAGACAATTCCTTTGTCTTCATGCTTGGTTTGTGCTTTAACATGAACTGTCAACCTTGGTTGGGACCTAATACAGACAGGTGTATGCCTTTTCAAATCAAGTCCAATCAACTGAATTTACCACAGGTAAACGGCAATTAAGCTGCTGAAACATCTCAATTTAGAGCGTCACTGCAAAGGCTGTGAATACTTATGTACATGTGATTTTTCAGGTTTTTTATTTTTAATAAATTTGCAACAATTTAAAATTTATTTTCACATCGCATTATGGGGTATTGTGTGTAGAATTTTGAGGAAATAAATGAGTTTAATCCATTTTGGAATAAGGCTGTGACATAAAAAAATGTGGAAAAAGTGAAGCGCTATGAATACTTTCTGGATGCACTGTATGTATCATTCTAACACTTAATAACACATCAATGTATGTTTAAAAAAAGAATTCAAGAAGTCAGGTGGCTCAGTGGTTAGCACTGTCGCCTCACAGAAAGAAGGTCGCTGGTTTGAGTCTTGACTGGACCAGTTGTCATTTCTGTGTGGAGTTTGCATGTTCTCCCCCTGTTCGCATGGGTTTCTCTCACAGTTCAAAGACATGGGTAGGCCCACACGGAATCTGAGGAAAGTTTCTGCTATTTCTGCGGAGAATTTTGGTAAAAATCTGCGGATTTCTGCGGAATTATTTTGGGAGTCTCATAACTAAAACCTTAAAATGTGAAATGTGTGTAATTTAAAAACTGAATAAATTTAGATTTACACACATTTACTCAAGTAAATAAACAGAATTAATGATGGGCTACAAATCTGCGGAAATCTGCGGAAAATCCGGATTCCATCTGGCCCTAGACATGGGCTATAAGTGAATTAGATAAACTAATTTGGTCGTAGTGTATAACCACGAGAGTGTATGGGTGTTTCCCAGTACTAGGTTGTGGCTGAAAGGGCATCCGCTGCATAAAACCTATGCCAGAATAGTTGGCAGTTCATTCCACTGTGGCGACCCCTGATAAATAAAGGACTAAGCCAAAGGAAAATGAGCCAATTATTGAATTCAAAAGTCAATAGCATCCTTCTATGCAAGACTCCATTGCTGTTTGAGCACACTGCTATAAGTCTGTCCTGGCATTGAGCACTGGTAATGTTTGGCACAGTGGGTCAGAGCAGGTGGTTTGTGCTCTGTGTGTGAGTGATCCGCTCTCTCTCCTGCAGAACACTAGATCAGAGCTGCAAGGGGGACCTGCGGCCACGCCAAGCCCCAGCAAGGCTTCACTTAGCTGTGTAACATCTGCTGAGGCCTCCCCGTCTCCAAGACATCACTATGGTAAGACTCTGTGCTGAGATTTTCGAAGAGATTATGAGCATTGTATTATGTATGTATCAGGAGTTTGACAGGTATTTTTGCAGACTTTATGTGGCATTTAAGGCTTTAAGTGAAGTAATGCATATACATTCACCGGCCACTTTATTAGGTACACCTGTCCAACTGCGAGTTAACGCAAATTTCTAATCAGCCAATCGCATGGCATCAACCCCATGCATTTAGGCATGTAGACATGGTCAAGATGATCTGCTGCAGTTCAAACCGAGCATCAGAATGGGGGAGAAATGTGATTTAAGTGACTTTGAATGGGGCATGGTTGTTGGTTCCAGATGGGCCGTTCTGAGTATTTCAGAAACTGCTGAGTTACTGGGATTTTCACGCACTACCATATCTAGGGTTTACAGAGAATAGTCTGAAAAATATCCAGTGAGCGGCAGTTCTGTGGGCGCAAATGCCTTGTTGATGCCAGAGGTCAGAGGACAATGGCCAGACTGGTTCCAGCTGATAGACAACAGTAACTCAAATAACCACTTGCTACAACCGAGGTATGCAGAAGAGCATCTCTGAATGCACAACACATCGAACCTTGACACAGATGGGCTACAGCAGGAGAAACTACACCAGGTGCCACTCCTGCAAACTAAGAACAGGAAACTGAGGCTACAATTCGCACAGGCTCACCAAAATTGAACAATAGAAGATTGGAAAAACGTTGCCTGGTCTGATGAGTCTTGATTTCTGTTGCGACATTCGGATGGTAGGGTCAGAATTTGGCATCAACAACATGAAAGCATGGATCCATTCTGCCTTGTATCAACAATTCAGGCTACTGGTGGTGGTGTAATGGTGTGGAGGATATTTTCTTGGCACACTTTGGGGTCATTAGTACTAATTGAGCATCGTGTCAACGCCACAACCTACCTGAGCGTTGTTGATGACCATGTCCATCCCTTTATGACCACACTGTACCCATCTTCTGATGACTACTTCCAGCAGGATAACACGCCATGTCATAAAGTGTGAATCTTCTCAGACTGGTTTCTTGAACATGACAATGAGTTCACTGTACTCAAATGGCCTCCAACGTCACCAGTTCTCAATCCAATAAAGTAGGGATTCTCAACCAGTGGGCCTCAGCGATCCTGCAGGTGGGCCGCGAGATAGCTTAAAATTAACTCTTAATATTAAGGGTGTCAAAAGATCTTGCAAGATTAAATCGTGACGAGATTTCTCGTCGAGGTAAAAAGTTGTCTCATAAATTGAGATGTTAGCATGATGGAGCATGAGGGTGAAATTAGCATTGAAGATTGGAAGCAGGATTGAATTTGAACCGCAAATCAAGTGCTTTGCATACACCTGGTAAGGCTGGCCTCTGTGTTGTACATGTCACTCGGTTGGGTGGGCGGGTGTGACGTAACCACTTTTTATCTCAACGGAGTTAGTTGTGCAGAAAGCCGCATTATTGAAGTGCAGTACAGATATGTAAACGTCGCAATCAAACTATTATCATCGTGTAGGACTTCTAGCCGCATTTTGCGACAGGACAGTCCACACAATTGTTTGACACTATATTCTCGGCACATCTCTAAGCGGGCACACACATACTGAACTGCTGGAGACTCAACACACCCGCCTTCATCCTTACCAAACACGTTTATGCTGTACGGAAAAGCGGACGTTTTATTTTCATGGTTCAAGTGACCAAATTCTACACAAGGACTAAAAACGCGTTCATATTGTCATGTAGCACAAGTATTTAAGCATGTTCACGAGAGAGAAGGAAAGCGCAACATCCGCCATGTAACCAATATAAAATAATACTGTTGCATACATCACATGCACAAATCAAGCCATGGACATTACATTAAGATGCCTACTGGTTTAAAAAGGCCTAGATAAAAAGAATATGGCCAAATGAGAGCGTTTCTGTCATAAACTATAGGAAAACAGCTTATCAAAAAGAAAATAAAAAAAAATGTAACCCTGCGAACTGAATAAATACAGGAATGGAGAAAAGAGTGCTCTTTTATTATCAGCTGTCAGTCAGCGCCCGCGCTTTTTTTTTTTTCTGGTCATTGCGCCTTTTGCCGTGTGCTGTGTAAATGCAGACAATCGGGTACGAGTCACTTTTTAAAGATGATAAATGTAAGCAGGTCATCAAAAAAATTGGATACTGTCACAAAATCCAAATTGACCATCAAGATCTGCAATGTAAATACTCTGAAATTCTATAGGGGAAAAGCCAGTCACTAGAGTTTGCTATTTTCCATTTAAACAAATATTTTTACGTGTTTTATGTTCATTGCATAGAATTCAATATAAACTAATATAAAACTATTGCTTACATACAATTATGGGAATAATTATGGAAATTGCATAGATAAAAAATGGATGTTCATTACAAGTAAAAAAAAAAACAAACACCTAAAATGTTCATTAAGGATTTCTTTAAAATAGTGCAAAAATCTTGTCTGGATAAAGAGGATGATGTGGTCAATATACTCATTTGCCTAATAATTCTGCCTGTATGTATATATATATATATATATATATATATATATATATATATATATATATATATATATATATATATATATATATATAGTATTATATACAGGTATTATTCATTCATTCATTCATTTTCTTGTCGGCTTTGTCCCTTGCGGGGTCGCCACAGCGGAATGAACCGCCAACTTATCCAGCACGATTTTACGCAGCGGATGCCCTTCCAGCCGCAACCCATCTCTGGGAACTTCCACACACACATTCACACTCATACACTATGGACAATTTAGCTTACCCAATTCACCTGTACTGCATGTCTTTGGACTGTGGGGGAAACCGGAGCACCCGGAGGAAACCCACGCAAACCCAGGGAGAACATGCAAACTCCACACAGAAACGCCAACTGACCCAGCCCAGCCGAGGTTCGAACCTGCGACCCAGCGACGTTCTTGCTGTGAGGCAACAGCACTACCCACTGCGCCACTGGGTTGCCCTACAGGTATTATATATTTGTTAATAAATAAAGGTTTAAAGGAACATTTTATACAAACATTTTAGAGAAATGTCAGACAGGTGGGCCTTCAAAAATTGATCGGAGAAAGAAGTGGGCCCCGAAGTGAAAAAGGTTGAGAACCCCTGCAATAGAGCACCTTTGGGATGGGGTAAAACGGGAGATTCACATCATGGATGTGCAGCTGACAGATCTCCAGCAACTGTGTGATGCTATCATGTCAATATGGACCAAAATCTCTGAGAAATATTTCCAGTACCTTGATGAACCTATGCCACGAAGGATTAAGGCAGCTCTAAAGGCAAAAGGCTGTCCAACCCGGTACTAACAAAGTGTACCTAATAAAGTGGCCAGTGAGTGTATGTACTTTGAATATATATATATATATTAAATTGTGCTGAGTGAGCACTAAAAGCTTGCATGTTACCAACAGATTTAGAGATTTACACCATGCTTTCTCTGTCACTTCAAAGAGTTATTAATGACTCGATTGAAATATTTTGTCACATTAACAGGATGCATTTCACACAGTAAAATTAAGTAGCAGATGTAAATGTGGAACAGAATTAAAAAGCTGTTAATTATACACTGATGCAAAGAGAGCCAGAAGATTTCAGCTTTGTTTGTACAAATTTTCACTTATCACCTGTAATTTCTGTCATTTCTAACTCAGGTGTTTTAATTCTAAATCGGATATGCACAGTTCTCACAAAAATATTGTAATAATTCTTAACACATATAAATATGTATTTCATATAAACTTGTAAAATACATGTAGTGCCACTAAAATGAACAAGATTGCTTCATGTCTTCCAGATAAGGTGGAAAATATGGTTCTGCACAATTGAATTAAATTATTACAGCTGTCATAGTGACAGTTACATGTTCAAATAAATGAGTGTCAGTTTGTAGCATTTATTTATTTTTTATTACACTTTGAAATTGTTATATTTACAATTATATAATTTTTATTGCGTTTTATATATTTGAAAGATTTGTAAGTTGTTAATATACAGTTGAAGTCAGAATTATTAGCCCCCTTTGATTTTTTTTTCTTTTTTAAATATTTCTCAAAATATGTTTAACAGAGCAAGGAAATTTTCACAGTATTTCTGATAATATTTTTTCTTCTTGTTTGTTTTAATTCGGCTAAAATAAAAGTTTTAAAGTTTTTAAAAACCATTTTAGGGTCAAAATTATTAGCCCCTTTAAGCTATATACTTTTTCGATAGCCTACAGAACAAACCATCATTATACAATAACTTGCCTAATTACCCTAACCTGCCTAGTTAACCTAATTAACCTAGTTAAGCCTTTAAATGTCACTTTGAGCTGTATAGAAGTATCTTGAAAAATATCTAGTCAAATATTATTTACTGTCATCATGGCAAAGATAAAATAAATCAGTTATTAGAGATGAGTTATTAAAATTATTATGTTTAGAAAAAATGTGTTAAAATGCGTAAAAAAAAAAAATCTCTCCATTAAACGGAAAATGGGGGAAAAAATAAACAAGGAGGCTAATAATTCTAACTTCAGCTGTACTGTATATAACGATACGACAACAAGTGTATAAAAAGAGAATACTTAGATGAGCATTAAATATATACAGTACATTATAATATACTTAGCTATATCCAGTGCATGATGTGCTCATCTGCTTACTCCATCTAGATGTATATATTACTTATTTATTACATATGTATGTACATATAGAAATACATCCACTGAAATAGACCATGACCTCAGTGATGGTGACAGTCCACCTCAGTCTGACCCTTACGGCGCTTCACCCTCAGCGCGTAGAGTATGAATGAGAACAATCCATTCACCGGCCTCTATGTTGAATGTGACCCTTGTATTAATATTTAATGAAGTGAAGAGTAAGTGAATGTTTCTGAGGGAAGCTTGGCTCTCTCCAGGGTTAAGTGAGCTGTTAATAATTGATGATGTGCTGATTTTTTATGGTTCTTTGAGCGTGTTAATAGAATAATGTACTTACTGACTGCGCGGAGAGAATAATGCAGTTAACGCGCGTGTCTGTGTGTTTGAGAATAATGTAATTAGCATGCGTTCAAGGGGTCATTGCTGAGGGACACACACATCTACATGATCCGTTATGTTTAGGGAACGCCGTATGTGTCGCTCATTGCTTTCTAACCTTATAAACACCCAGCTGATCCAAATCTTGTTTCATCTTTTTCATTTCCGCTCTCTCTCTCTCCTTCTCTTTCCCTCCCTCTCTCGCTCTCTCGCATTGATTTTCTGTTTGTTTTTCAATCACATTATTTCCCTCGCACAGCGGTGTAGCCAGCGGCTAAATGGCCCCTCTCTTACTAATTGGACGTTTAATTAGATCACAGATTTGGCCCAATTAGTCGCTGTAGGGAGGAGAGGCAATGGCCTGTGGGGCTGTGTGTCTTTGCGTGCGTGTTTATGTGAGTAGATGGTGAAGGGAAAGCGAGGAAGGAGATACGGAGAAGGGGGAGTGGGTGAAAGAGAGAGAATGAAAGGGTGGAAGAGAGATATCTCTCTCTAGGCTGCCTCATTAGAGATGTCAGAAAGGGTCTGCCATAATACGTCCCCCTCACTCTGAGTCCAGCCCCACGAGACCTATCAGAGCAACCCGGCCCCAAGTGTGCTTCGGGTACTCGCAGTCACAGTCCATATCACCTGAGAGAGAGCCACCACAATCAAAGATCACTAATATTTATACTAACCTACTTATTACTACTATTATTATTATTATTATTATTATTATTATTATTATTATTATTATTATTATTATTATTATTATTAAGGTCACTGGTTCGAGTCCCGGCTGGGTCAGTTAGCGTTTCTGTGTGGAGTTTGCATGTTCTCCCCATGTTGGTGTGGGTTTTCTCCCGGTGCTCCGGTTTCCCCCACAGTCCAAACACATGCTCTATAGGTGAATTGGGCAATTAAATTGGCCGTAGTGTATGAGTATGTGTGTGAATGAGTGTGTTTGGGTATTTCCCAGTACTGGGTTGCAGCTGGAAGGGCATCCACTGCGTAAAACTTATGCTGGATAAGTTGGCGGTTCATTCCACTGTGGCGACCCCTGATGAATAAAGAGACTAAATTGAAGGAAAATAAATGAATGATGATTATTATTATTATTATTATTCATTTGCAATATGGCATCAAATAGTTGAGAACAGCAAAGTCACAGTTACTTATATATAGGTAAGCACGAATATATCCACTATTCACTAAGGCGGTGTTTCCCTACCCTGTTCTTGGAGGCACACCAACAGTACATATTTTGGATGTCTCCCTTATCTGACTCATTAACTCTAGGTTTTGGAGTCTTTTCTAATGTTCTGATAAGTTGATTCAGGTGTGTTTGATTAGGGAGAGATTTAAAATGTGTACTGTTGGTGTGCCTACAGGTACAGGGTTGGGAAACACCGCACTAATGGACCCTTTTCACAAGACTGTTATGCCCCATTCAAACGGGGCTTTAGTGTCAACGCTTGACAGAGGGCGTGTCTGAAGTTGGGGCTGACGCAATCATCATAGCAGCGTCAGCCAATGAAATTAGTCTGCAATCGGCTACTGTCTGAGCTGGTGTATTTGCATACAGCGATTTGATTGGCTGACGCTTCCGTCCGCGCTTGAAAAGTTGAGAAAGTCCCAACTTCCGCAGCGAGCAACACCACTGAATTGACGCTGACGGATCCACAATGCAGTTCGGCAACGCCTGACGTCACCCATTCAAAGTTAATGGAAAAAGTTGAAGCTGACGCCCCGTGTGAATGGGACGTTATGATGCGTTTAACGGTCATCAGCATATTAAATCCTTGAAAATTTTTTTAAATTTGTTTTTTTTTAAATGAACATTTATATGTATTAATGTAGACTGTAGTGGGCGTCACAGTGTTGCAGTGGGTAGCATGATCACCTCACAGCAAAAGGTCGCTGGTTCGAGCCTCGGCTGGGTCAGTTGGCATTTTTGTGTGGCGTTTGCATGTTCTCCCTGTGATCGGGTGAATTTTCTCCAGGTCCTCCGGTTTCCCCCACATCCAAAGACATGCGGTATAGGTGAATTGGGTGAGCTAAATTGTCCGTAGTGTGTGAATGAATGTCTATGGATGTTTCCCAGTGATGGGTTGCAGCTAGAAGGGCATCTGGTGCGTAAAACATGTGCTGGATAAGTTGGCGGTTCATTCCGCTGTGGCGACCCCAGATTAATAAAAGGACAAAGCCGAAAAGAAAATGAATGAATGAATGTGCCAATGAGAGTTGGTCTAAACAAAAGCAGAGCACAATATTTGCACAAATCCGAGCAACACTGCAATATTAAGTTCTAGAATGATTCAGTCATCCATGTGAAAAAGACAATCACTTGCTTCCCTGTAAAAAAAAATTCTGGCTTTCACACAACCGATTTGTGTCAAAGTCCCTTTAAGGCAAGTCATTTCACTCAGCGGCCATTTTGAAATGCCACTCGGACAGTATGCTCGGGCATTCTGTCTGAATGGGGAAACATCTAATTCTCCAAAACTGTTTGCCAAGCTTATAATTACATTACATATTTGGAATTACCAATATAATTAAACAACAACCACCTCATAAGTTTAGTTTCTAAATGTCTGAATCAAACAAAATCTGCATAATTTTTTAGGTTGCTCAAGCTACTCACTCGAAATGAACGAGATCACGACACCAACCTCATTTATGGCCGTTCTACACATTATCATCCTCTGGATAATGATCGTCTGATTATGCTGCGCCTCTGAAGTAATCCACAACTTGGTCTTGATGGCGAATCCCCTTAAGAAATGACAGCGACTCTTTATTTAAAAATTTGTGTGCGTTTGAGTAGTTGCTGCTGTTATGTGATGTGCGTTTGACAGGACGGACTGTACCTCGCTTTCGATTCTTACAGTTTCCAAAACCAAAAAAACTTTTGTTTTCAAGTGCACTTGGTTTATTTAAAAGTGGAGATTTCAAGCTTTATGTGGATATATTCTGAATATATATATATATATATATTGTAAATCTGTGAATCAAGTATTCGCTGAGAATCCAGTGCGTTTGTTGACCACCAAACTGTCGTAAAAGCAAACGTCTGGTCAGTGCTTTTCCCCGGAGAAACGTCACTTCATAGCGATCGATGATTGGCTCCTGTACCAGTAGGCGGGGCTTCATTCGCCATATTGACCATACACTTTTCCCCATTCAAAAATATACAAGTGACATGTCTTGTGTATTCTGTAGTCTTTGTGTTGGGACAACATAAAAGAATTAACTTAGTAATTTTTACAAATTTAAGTGAATTGAACATAAAACAATTAATTGTCGCAAAAAAACCCTCACAAATTGTAATTTTTACAGCTCATTTAAAATAAGTAGTTTGAACAAACAGCAAACGTGATTTTTGAGTGTTGGATTTCTAAAGGAATCAACCGTTTTGAACAAATCATTTGAATGAATGATTCAATAAAGTACTCATATAAACAGAGACTTGCGACCAACTATTGTTGGTTTTAATGTCATAATTATGTACTCATGAAAGGCCTAAACCAGCCAAGGTACCATCACAAAAACACACTCAGCAAAGTATTGTTTAAAAAAAAATGAAGAAAAGAAAAACATTGATATGTAATTTTTCATCAATATTAATAAAAAAAAGAAAACAATAAAAAAAAACTATTTAAAAAAACAATCTGACGTTAATGTAAAGGAATAAGCAAAGTGTTTTAATCCTCATTTTTTTATTTCATATATTTTCTTATATATATACAGTTGAAGTCAGAATTATAAGCTCCCCTGTTTATTTTTTTCCTAATTTCTGTTTAACAGAGAGATTTTTTTTAACACATTTCTAAACATAATAGTTTTAATAACTCATTTCTAATAACTGATTTATTTTATCTTTGCCAAATAAATAATATTTTACTAGATATTTTTCAAGACACTTCTATACAGCTTAACGTGACATTTAAAGGCTTAACTAGGTTAATTAGGTTAACTAGGGAGGTTAGGGTAATTAGGCAAGTTATTGTATAGTGATGGTTTGTTCTGTAGGCTATCGAAAAAAATATATAGCTTAAAGGGGCTGATAATATTGACCCTAAAATGGTTTTAAAAAATTAAAAACTGCTTTTATTCTAGCCGAAATTTAACAAATAAGACTTTCTCCAGAAGAAAAAATATTATCAGACATACTGTAAAAATATCCTTGCTTTGTTAAACATCATTTGGGAAATATTAAAAAAATAATAATAATAATTCAAAGGGGGTTTAATGATTCTGATTTCAACTGTACATGATAAATTTGCATTGGACAGCAAAACCAAACTGCTTTAGACTCCCCTTTTTATGATTTGATTTCAGTAATGAAAGGAAAGCTTGTGTTTGATATTGCGTTTGAGTGTGTGTGCGCACATTTCCAAAGTATCAATTACATATTTCTACCACACACTGTTCGTTTATTAAGTGTGGTGTGTTCTAGATGTCACACATTAGACAGTGTGTGTTATCTCACAGTTTAATAGCACATATGTTTTTCACTTGTTGTGACTGACACCTTTGGAGCTCCATAATTGCATTACTTTGCCCACTGGAAGCCACACCTCCTTCACCAGAGGGGCTCATTTGTCGCTCGGCATTATGGGAGACCACAGCTAATGAGGCACAAGGTGATCATGTCAGTCAAGACACACTATGGATGGCATCCACTGGGATCACCACATGCATACACAGCATGGAGCCCTTTCTCCTTGGAGAAAGTATGGAGGATTTACCCTCTGGGCATTAGATGAAAGAACCGATGTCTCTCAGTGAGATACTTAGAAGAGATTTAGGGAAAAAAAGAAAGAGCAGTGTTTTTGGAAAAGGAGTGGTGAATGTGAATCGTATAGATCTGCTTTTGCAATGCCAGGGACTGCTTTACTCACAAATGTGCACTCAGCTCAACTTCTGACCCTGTGGTTTGTTCTTCATTATTCCTTCTTTTTTCCTTCTTTTTTGTCTCTCTTTCTCCCTAATTCCTGACTCAGCTGGTTGTTCAATAAGATGCTGGTGGGGAGTCATTTGGCTGGGCTAGACAAGCTGGATGCTTGCCCACACACAACCACACACACATACACTTACACGGGCACACACAAACATACACATACACGTGCAAACACATTTCAAATGAAGTGTTCACATTTTTGTGAACACTGAATGAATCCTTAAGGTATTCCAGAGTTTTTTGTGTTATTTTGTTTTTTTATATCACATTTTTCCACTTTATTTTAATATATATGCAGCAGATTTTCACATGAACTTTTCTGTGAGGTTTAAAGACAGATGTAATATGACAGATGCTGTATATATTCAAATCATTATGTTTAATTGTGAATTATAGCTATACTAAAATGATTTACACTTGATTTTGAAGCTGTAATAATTTACTGTAGCAAAGTTTGTTAATTAAATTAGTTGAAAATGAGTTTGCACCATTCATTTGATCATTATAATAATGTCACTGTAATTTATTTTTGATTTTCCCTCTCTGTTTTTCAGTTTTGATGCAAGACACATTATTAGCGTGATTAAAATGATCTGCTTTGGACCCGTGTCATCAATTATTAAACAAATTTTTTTTTTACTTTTCTTTCTTGTAAGTTTTTGCACAAAGGTTTTGATATAAAATTCATGCATGGAATAGAGTCAGATTTACTTAACCCTTTTGCACGGTTCAAATGTACCCTTTTGTTAGGTTCTGGATGAAAACATTCACTGAATTAAACCTCTGTAAAAATGCATCAGATAAATATTTTTTTTAACCTCAATCAACCTCAGTCTTGATCAAAACTACTAAATTGTTTAAAAAAAATTACAGGATTTTAAGTCTTTAATTGCCAAATTAATATATTATGTCACTGATTTGGTGAAAAAAACAAACACAAAATGATGTATTTTCAATATAAGAAGTAGTTGTGGACTGGATCCTTTTTTTTACCTTTTATCACAGTCTTGGACATGTAAACGATTGGTAAAAACATTGGCTTTGATGCATGGTTAGATGTTCATTTTTTCTCCCCAATTTACTGTTGGTGGCTGTTTTTGCCCCATTGACTTCCATTATAACCTTTTGATGGTGCATAAATACATAGTCTTTGTTTTTATATACTCCATGTAGTTCTGAGAGCTGAGATGCATATTTTGATTTTCTCAGACACATCAGGGTAAGAGCGTAAAGGTCACTCACAGACACACATACACACACTTTAATTTGCTGTTATACTCCATATAAAATCCAGAAACTAAGCTTTTTTTGCACAGGCCTATCTAGAGGGTTAATGGCGCCAACTGATGATCAACAGTAAAAAATTACTAATTTTACCTCTTCCCAGCAGGGAAAATCTCCAACAATCAATCAGCATTATATGCTGTCATGGATTTGTAATCCAAAAAATGTGGTAAAAATGGAAGTCAGTAGGGCAAAAACAGCCACCAACAGTAAATTCAAAGAGAAAAATTCAAATCAATCAAAAACAATGCATGTTGTTCACATGTCCAAGACTGTGATAAAAGGTAAAAAAATCCAATCCATACTTAGTTTTTAAATAAAAAATACGTCATTTTGTGTGTGTTTTTTCAACAAATCAGTGACATCATTTATGAATTTGGCAATTAAAGAGTTAAAATTCTGTCATTTTCCAAACAATTTAGTAGTTTTGATCAGGACTGAGGTTGATTAACATATTTATGCAAACGAATATTTGCCTCATGCATTTTACAGCAGTTTAATTCAGTGGATGTTTTCATCCGTAACATAACAAAAGGGTAGTAAATTTGCCCGGAGCATATCATTGAGTTTTTTTTTTTTTTTTTTTTAATTCAAAGCATTTTCTCAAAATATATGTCAAAATAAGATTTGTCACCAAAAATCATTCCACTAGCTGAAACACAGAAAAAGTTATGGACAAATTAAGACTCAAAATCACCCCAGAGTGGATGAAAACATCCCCAACCGTAGGGGTTAATAAATTTTGTAGAAGTAACATTCTTGAGAAAAATGGTTGTTTAAAGTTTACTTTGCAATATTACTCTTTGTTTGTTGGTATGTTTTACTCAAACAATATTGCACTGAGTTAAACCCTGATTTGAATTTAACTGTTTGCTTTACTTTAAAGAATTTTAACAAGTAAAGAACACAGTAAATTTAATGTTACTATATATATATATATATATATATATATATATATATATATATATATATATATATATATATATATATATATATATATATATATAATACAATAATGACACAGAAGTAATGAGGTACATAACACAAAGATTCTCAAAACCCAATGATCAAGTCAATGTTGTTGTTTATGTGCATGTGTGTCATTTTAAGTACAAAAAATTAACTCCAGATGTAACAAAACAATTACTACTAACAACAAAAGCAACAATAAAACAGTGTAAACACAACTGGAAAAGAATTTAAAGTACAACATCTACAGCTTCGGCAAACAGTCAGTCTGGAACATGAGCTTTTTGCTGCATGAGGATGTGTATAAGTGTGTGCGAACTTACACAACTGTTTTGTTTGTATAGGATGCTGTATCCAGAATGCACACAGATAACATTTTGATGAACAGTACAACACTTGTGTACTCCCTTGCCATTGTAAACAAAGATAATCATCAGCTCATGTGTGAATTTGCACCCACGTATGTCATTTTGCTACAGGAAGCTTGCACACCAGGCCGTTGAGAACAGTTAATGCTATTAATGTTGTAAATAAGGTTTAGTTTTTTGCACAGTGGAGTTGTTTGACTTTATAAGACCTCATTGTGTTGTTAACATTCATTTTATGAATCACTAAAGATTTTGAGTTAAAAATGTATTTTATGTTCTACTGAAAGAAAAAAGGTCCTCTGCATCTTGGAAATTAAATTAACGTCTGCGTGATCCGAAAGTTGCTGCAAACCTTTAATTCTGTAGGACGACACACTTCCAACTGAAACGAAGGGCCCTAACATACTGTACACCCAGCGCAATAAGGCGCAAGATGTGTTTTGCTATATTTGTTGCTATTTTTAGACCAGCGCAACCATAATTTTCACGTTTTGCACCACGTTGTTTAAATAGCAAATCCATTTGCACCACTTTGGACTCATGGGCGTGCTGGTCTAAAAAAGAGGTGTGTTAAGGTGCATTGTTAGCGCGTTGCTATTTTGAGGAACTGAAATAAACTGCACAATTGACCATGTGAAAGCAGGTCTAAAGTCCAATGCAGAGCGTGTTGGTTATGTGCCTATGTGGGTTCAAACGCGTGCACATTGCTTAATACACACAGGATGTACAGCAATGCACAAAAACCTTTACATATGGAAAAACATTAAAAGATTAAAATGTTACAAAAATTATTATTTTCTACATAAATATAAAAACCACTACCTCCATGCCTTTTTTCAGTTCAATCATGACAATTTGCATTTGTATAATGGTATTATTAGTTTGTAGTATTGTTTATTATTTGCATGTTTATATTTGTTTTAATAAAAACAAATTTAGATTTGTCCTCCTGTCGGGTTTTGGAGACATATGCGTCATTATATGGGGCATAAGAGTAGGACGTGTGTTTGGATATAACTCCGTTTTTTTGACCACACTTAGTTATTATTGTTTATTTATTCATTTGCTGAAAATTAGAACTGAATTTAGAAATAGTTTTGAAACAAATCTTTGCGCTTAACAAACTAAATTAATTATGTAGGCTAATGGATGTCATCAGTGGAGTCCGTATAACACTGTTTCCTTATCCATCAAATTAAAGGAGTAAAGTAGAATAAAAGTAAAATAGAAAGTAAAGAGGCCGAATGGAGGAGGCTCGTTCTATATCCTCACGCAGATTGTTTGTTTAACTGTTTTCTCGCTAGTGAAGTGTTCAGTTTTTCTACTTACAAAGTCCGCCATGTAAGTAGCAAATGCACCATGGGGTGACGCAACTGACTCCTAAAGGTAGTGTGGGATGAGACTCTGATTGGTTTAATGCATGTTACTCTCCTTTTCCAAAAACACACCCATAACTCATTAAGAGAATAAGCACAACCATGTTAGACCATGCACCAGGGCGAAGAGCGTATTTTTCTGTCTTTTGTGCCATGCACTTTAGTCTTTGTGCCTAGATTCTTAAAATAGAGCCCGGAATATTGAGTAGAAGGCGAGGTTTTATTTTTGTGCTTCTCCTCTCATCTTTCACTTGCAGCAAACTAATGGTTGGAGGGGTGTGGCTAAGCATATTTTGCCCTAAGCTATAAAACTGACATCAAGATTAACAAAACAAAACAAAAAAAAAAATTCAGTAGATTAACTTACACTAGTTTGTGTGGGTTTTCTCCAGGTGCTCCGGTTTCTGGTTTCATGCAGTATAGGTGAACTAAATAAACTGAATTGGCCATAGTGTATGTGTGTGAATGAGTGTGTATGGGTGTTTCTCAAAACTAGGTTGCAGATGGAAGGGCATCTGCTGTGGAAAACATATGCTTAATAATTTAGTGGTTCATTCCGCTGTGGCAAACCTGATGAATAAATGGACTAAAGGATGATTTATACCTCTGCGCCGATCACCCGCCGTGACCCACGGCGCCTGCCTTGTGCGTTGTTATGCATTTATACTTCTGCGTGCTGTTTGTGTTGCTCTGCAATAACACTTCCGAAATACTAGATGGCAGGTTTTTATGTTCCTCTGTGTCGAGTTTCTTTGTGGGTATTTTGTTTTTTTTGAAAGCTACAAGTAGCTAAAACTCATTTAGAGGTGGGAACCGTTGAACGTGCAACAACTTTAATCATAAGGTAAACACAAAACAAAAGATTCTATCTGGAGCTCCTTCACGGGACTCGACACTTGTAAACACTCGCTCTATCGGGCTCGCAGGTTTCAGCACCGCCTACGCTTGTCACCAGTACGAAGCCGACCAATCACAGAGCTTGCGCTACACGTCGTTGCAACGTGTAGTTACATTTTTTGAGAGGTGCGCATCAGCTACGGCAAGGACCGCGCGAAGGCTGCGCCGGACCATACGCGTGCGATTGACGCAGAAGTATAAATCAGCCTTAAGCCGAAGGAAAATGAATGAATAAATGAATAACTTGCACTAATTAATTGTTCAACTTAATATTAACAATGTGTGCTAGTAAAATAAACATAGTAAATTTTGATTTCATGCGGACTTTAGCTGATTTTCTTTTTGATTGAACTATCCCTTTAAACCTGTCCCTACCACTAAACTAGTCCTGTAGCAGAAACAGTAGCAGAAACAGCATTTTGCAATACACAATGACCATGAAAAATACATCGTCCCTTACATTTAAGGGCCACAGCTTCTTTTCAAATGGACTCCTTTTGTTTTGCATGAAAAAGCAAGTCATTTAATTTGTATGCCAGGCATTTTTATTATTAAGCCCCAGCGTGTGTGTTTGCATGTATGTGTGCATCCTAGTCTGGAGGAAATTGAGGAAAGCTTGTGGTCGATACAAGCGAAGCCTCCATAAAAACCTTCTCTCACGGAAAATCACTTCCCACGCGATCTCGCAGGCACACACACTCACACACTAATGCACAAACACACTCATGAGTAAACGCACAGATAGAGCTCTTCCCTTGTGCGCGCACCTTTCTCAAAGCATCCCCCTGCTGTCTTTTTTCCACATCGTGATTCCAAAAGCAGACTGTGTGTGTGCGCGCATGCTCTTTTTTTCTGATGTCTGATTTCCTTCGTTTAAGTACGCAGAGTCATATAAAGCTGAATTATAGTGTATCAGAGCACATTTAAAGGCTTTAATCAGAACATACACACACAAACACACATGCTACTGAAGTAGTTGCAACTCTTAGTAGTTTTTACGAGTCTGCATTAACTAACCCCAATTACCCTCTCATGAGGTGCGTGAGAACAGAGCGGCTAATTAGTTGTGTGTGTGTGTATGCTTGTGTGTGTGCGCGAGACGAAAGAGAATAGCAAAAAAAGGGGGATTGTATGAATGGGTTTTTTGTGCTCATTGAAGAACTCATTTCTACAGTCATAAACATGCTTCACACACATTTAGAGCAGATTTGTGTACGTAATTGATTTTCTTTTTAATCTCTTGCAATATTGATGAGCATGAATAAGAGATGAGTTGGGCAGGGTGTGTCCCGGCGGGGGATTTACTCCCTCTCTGTTACTTCCTGTCTGAAGATTACCCAGCATTCCGGTTCAACCGCTGCGAGTGGATGTAATGGTTGGTTTGGTCACCATACAAAGATTGATTTAGTTTAGGTTCTAGGCTATGATCTCGATAGTTTGGACTATGAGTAGGGCCGGACAGAATCTGCAAACATTTTTTGCTATTTTTGCTGAGAATTTTGTAAAAAATAAATCTGTGGATTTATGCGGAAGGATTTTAGAAATATCATACCTAAAAACTTAATATGTGAAATGAAAAATAATAAATTTTTACCTTTTATTTAATGTTTACAATGCAAATCTAATTACGTCCACTTATTTGATAAACAAAGCAAGTCTCTCATATAATATGTCTACTAAAAGACAGAAAATAATACTTTACAAACTGTATTGTAAATAAATCATATGAACATTTCAATATTACTATTATTAAATCACAAAATATTTGTCAATTTAATTTAAAAACGGAATAAACCTAAATTTACACAAGTAAATACATAGACTCAATGATGGGCTAAAACTCTGTGGAAATCTGTGGATTTCTGCATGCGCAGATTTCGAGTGGGCCTATTCATGAGTGAGCCTGTTGTCTGACCGCTGATGGTGTGTACACTGTAAAAAATTTAATGCTAAAAAGTCATCACAACCAAAGCCTTAATCTTACTTCAACTTGTTTTAATAAGTTATCGTTTTTCAAAACAATTTTAAGTTATACAAAGTTACACTTAATATTTTTAGTCCATTTGACTGATGTAAGTTAACATGACCTGAAAATATCAATTCATTCAGCTAAAAAATTTAAGACAGTAAGAATTTTTTAGTGTATGCACTGTAAAAAGTTTATTGAATGTAAAAGAATTAAGTTGTCCCAAAAAACTCAAGAATTGTGTTGTTGCAGCTCAAAATAAGTTGCTCATTGGTGTAACTTAATATGATCATGACACATTTTTCCATACATTGGTATGCTGTAATTTAAACTTAATTTAGGCAAGTGGGCAAATTCATTATGAATCAACGAGATCAGATTACTTTCATTTAATTTATCCTGTGCATTTTACTTGAACACAGTTTAGTCTTGTTGAGCCAAAGAATCTTAATCACTTAATTTGGACAACCAGAATGTTCTGTTTACTATTGCAGTTCAAATTTAACAACTACTTTAATAGCATTTATTGTTTTGTTTTTTTTATATGTAACATATGGACTGGGCAAATAAAAAAAGACATTCAGAATACCCAACCTGACATTAGCACGGTTATTGCCCATGAAGTAAAGCAACAGACGTTGTTGTTAATTAAGGATCTTGAACATAAGCACTACGGTGCTAAAGTGTTAACTTTAAAATTCAAAACCAATCTCTTCGAAATCTCTAAAACAGAAATAGAAGACATTTTAACATGTCTCGATTATACCTAAGATTACACTTATTGACATTTAAGGCAATTCCAAGCAAAGCATGTTGGTATCTGCATATCCACCACATTATGTTCAAGAATTGTGTAATTTCAGCTCATGTTAAACAAGCAATTTAAACATTTTTTATATTGACTTATTTATATTGTGTGTGTGTGTGCGTGTGTGTGTGCGTGTGTGCACCAGGCAATGCTGCTCCCCCAGAATCCATCTCAGGTACATGCGGCCGCTGTGAACGGAGACAAGAACACCTTGCAGAAACTGATCACAGGTATCACACATATATCCATACTCATAATGCTCACTTTCTTTCCCATGTAAGGATGTGTTATGTGTCTTAACAAAATACAGTGATGTATTATTGAAATTTAAAGAATTCTTTTCTATTTTAATATATTTTAAAATTGTATTTATTCCTGTTATGGCAAAGTGGAATTGCTTCTGTTTTCAGAAATCCTTATAATATGCAGATTTAATTCTCAAAGTATGTTTCCATAATATTATCAATGTTGAAAAGGACTGCTTTGCTGTATATTTTATCAGAAAAAAATGTTTAAAAGAACTGCCTTTATTTAAATTCTAAATGTTTCTGTCCGAAAGTCCATATTGCCAATTTTGATCAATGTAATGTATTCTAGCTGAATAAAAATGGCATTTTTATAATAAAAATTAATAAAATATATTACATGCAAATATATATATATATATATATATATATATATATATATATATATATATATATATATATATATATATATATATATATATTTACATTTTTCAATAATATGCTATTAATTAAACATAATTAACCATAGGATTAACTAACACTGATTAACAATGAACAGTTTGTTATTATGATTTGTTAACGTTAGTTAATAAAAGTAATACTGTTCATTGTTAGTTCGTGTTAGCTTGGGTCCATGAAATAATATTAACATACAAAACTCGTATTGTATTATTAATTTAGTAAAAAAAAAAAATAAAAAATAAAATTATTTAAATATACTCTAATAATTTTAGTAATTACAAAACTAAATATCTATATAATAATTAATAAAAATATGTACAATTAGATAACTACAATATGTTATTTAGTATAAATAAATGACTTGTCATTTTATGTCTGTCATGTTGTTTTGTTCAGACCTGTGTGTATTTTGCCCTAATGTTCAAACTACAACCATGTGATAAATGACTCTAGTAGTAACAAGTTTAGAAGTTCATGGGAGAACACTTAAAAATCCTAAGGTTGTGTTTCCACCAGCACTGTAAAAAATGCTGGGTTCCACACAGTTCCTTCACACTGAAGGAATTAAAAAATCAATTATGTTTACTTAATCGTTTATACAAATGTATGTAGAGCATAAAACAATGAAGTGTCCCCAAAAAAACCTTAAGAATTGTGTTGTTTTAAGCAACAAACAAGCAGCAATAGTACTTTTTTTTGAGTGAGGTGTCAACTTGCATTTTCAGTGATCTAATCACATGGTCAATCGAGACTCATTACTCATTGTCCATCTGGAATTAATATTAATTGAATATATCAAGATAATATTAAAAGGTCCCTTTAAAAAAACTAAAAGAGTTTAATTTCTATTGTTTATACTGAAATTTACATGGAATTTAAGAAGTTTTGTGTTAAGTAATGTAATCACTTGGTTAATTAATTTCACCCAAAGTAATTAAAAAAATGTATTTGAATGGAGTTTTAATGATGTAATTAGTCATTTGTAATTAATTACTTTTTTGAAATAACTTACTCAACGCTAGTGGAGAGTAGGCAGAATTTCCAATGGTAGTTAAAATGAATACAACACCATAAATGTTTATCTAATGAAAAAACAATTCAATCAAATGCATTTTGAAGTAAGTGAAGTAAACAACTACAAAACATTTTAGATCTGTTTTTGTTTACACCTGTATTCAGCATCGTTCACTTATAATTGGATTGACATAAATGTGTTTCGGTAATAGTACCAGATGTAAATGAGGCCAAATGCAAGACTTGACCCAGGTAGCATTACAAAATAAAACAGTAATTACTAATTAAGGTATTAACTACACAATTTAACAAAGCAAAGATAATAACTACACAAAAATCAGTAGTTAATTGCAATTATTCAATATACCACTCCCCCATATTCTCTTAAATGGGCTTCAATGACAAGTTGACTCTTTAATGATTGTGTGTGTATTTGCTTTGTCTACAGCAGAGTCTGGTCTGCGGGACAGTGAGGATCAGTTCGGCCGGACTCCTCTGATGTATTGTGTTCTGGCTGACCGTTTGGACTGTGCAGAGGTGCTGCTTAAGGCCGGCGCCGCCATCAACAAAACTGACCACAGTCAGAGGACTGCCTTGCATCTTGCTGCACAGAAGGTAAATCACACACACAAAAAGTTTTCTTTATGTGAATTGTGGCGGCATTCCATAGCTTTCCATTGTTTAGATCAGAGATGTCCAATCTAGGGCCCACGGGCCAAAATTGACCCATAGTAACCTTTTATTTGGCTCACCATCCCATCTAATAAGAGAGGGAGAATTTTGGGGAGGGTTGGGGTTAATGGCTTTAATACACATTGCCATTTTTATTTAACGCAACCTTTCATTGGATTGTTTTATTGTTAAACTACAAAGAAGCAAATATGTTTCAATTAAATGTAAATAAATCAAATTTTTTTAATAAGCATACTGTTGCTCAACATATACACTGCAATTCAGAAGTCCTCAGTGAGCAAATCAAGGCAAAGGCAGCTTGGATAGTGTATTCAGCATTAAACTCCATTGTGTTATAAATGGAATTCTTATGTTTTTTTTATTTTAATAGGGCCATTATAAAATGTAAAAATATATATAATGTCTTAGTTAATATGATTAAAGTAATGTTTTCTATTTATTTTGAAATAAATGAGGAAATTATCCATGGCAACTTTGTAATACAGTTGGATATACATGTACAGTTGAAGTCAGAATTATTAGCCCCCCTTTGAATTTGTTTTTCTTTTTTAAATATTTCCCAAATTATGTTTCACAGATCAAGGTAATTTTTACAGTATGTCTGATAATATTTTTTCTTCTAGAGAAAATCTTAGTTGTTTTATTTCGGCTAGAATAAAAGCAGTTTTTTATTTTTTTAAAAACCATTTTCGGGACAAAATTATTAGCCCCTTTAAGCTATTTTTTTTTTCGATAGTCTACAGAACAAACCATAGTTATACAATAACTTGCCTAATTACCCTAACCTCCCTAGTTAACCTAATTAACCTAGTTAAGCCTTTAGATGTCACTTTAAGCTGTATAGAAGTGTCTTGAAAAATATCTAGTAAATATTATTTACTGTCATTATGGCAAAGGTAAAATAAATCAGTTATTAGAAATGAGTTATTAAAACTATTATGTTTAGAAACTTTTTTTTAGAAAAGTGTTGAAAAAATCTTCTCTCCGTTAAACAGACATTGGGGGAAAAAATAAACAGGGGGGCTAATAATTCAGGGGGGCTAATAATTCTGACTTCAACTGTATATCTTTGGCCCATGGCCCTCTATCAAGTTTGGTTTTTGGCCCTTTATAAGGAAAAGTTTGGGCACCCCTGGTTTAGATACTGTACAAACTCTAATTTTACTCCTGCTACCAAAATTCTACTTGCAATATCTGTGTCATACACATGTCATTATACAAGTTTGTGTCCTGATGTCACAAGCACACACACAAACACCCACACACACTTATACAGGTACGCTCAAACAAATATTTTTGCCGTTTGTTCAAACCATTATTTAAATGATCTGAATCAACATAATTCCTGAGATTTTTTTAGGGACAATTTAATCGTTTTGTGTTCAATCCAAATTTGTAAAAACAACTAAATTAACTTAATCCATTTGAGTTGGGACAACATGAAGGAATTCTGTGTAACCCAGCATTTTTTACAATGTATCTTGGGGGTCTATAGGGACTTCCTATAGACCTAATGACCCATAAACCCAACCCTCACAAGATACAATCTGCATTATTACATTTTTAAAATACTTCATTGTGTTATGAGCCGTTTTTTTTTTTTAAATGACCCCATGAGGTCAACATATACTGGTATTGCTATACTTGTGGGGACATTTGGTCTTCACAATGTAAGGAATACAAGGTACACACATAAACACAAATGCACGCACAGACACGCAACATTCAAACAGGACGGATGTTGTTAGTGTTTACTGCCCTCTAGTGTTGATGATGTTGACGCATTTCTCCCTGAGATTTAAATATGAGAGTGCTTGTATGTTTGTTAAGTTATTTTGACTTAATAAACGAGACGGTCTGAATGTGACCAGATGAGAGGATTGGAGAGTGGAGTGGAGAGGAGTGTGAGGAGAGGGAGACAGGGAGAGACGGGATTGATGGGTAACACTCTGACATCTAGATCAATAAGAGCTGTAGCTCAGGGATTAACACTCTAATTGGGCTGGGAATAGAGACTGAGAGGCTTGACACACACACACACGCACACACGAGGGCTCTCCCTGGAATGTTTTACACCGGAGTTAAGGAGGCCTGGGAGGATACTTGATGAGCCGGGAGGGCCGTTCGCTCTCAGACACATTCAGGCCCTTTAGATGGATAAACAGCTGCCTCTTCCTCAAACCGCGGGGCCAGAATAAATGTCTCTGGGTGATACTGAGCACTGTTTCATGATTTTATTTCATTGTTTTAGTGGCTTTAGGGGGTGCTTTATCGTTTTAGTAAAAATGTAGATCAGATATGCGCTGATAAATAGTTTATTGTGAGATGTGATGGAACTAGAGAGTGTTTTTCTTCCGTATGGTGGCATGAATGGATTTTTGGGAAAAGAAAAAAAGGTTGAGGGTAGTCAGTTGTTCATTTGATGTTTGCAAGTTTTTAGCAATCATTACTTTGTTCTTTATTGCCACATTATCTGTCAAGAATCATTTAAATTATGTTTTGTTTTTGCTTAAGAAAGATTGTATTATAAATGACAGTAAAAGATGCAGTGTAATTTTCTTTTGTGTGTAAACCTTTTCATTAAATTATAAATTTTGTAGCTTTCTCTGGATTTTAAGTTTAAGGATGATCTGGTATGTTCAAACATGTCAGAAAGATATTTAAGATTGCACTATAAATACGTCATTCCAACTGGGAAAAAATCTCACAGTTTTTCAGTTGATTGCGTATCAATGAATAAACGTTTTATATATTTTTTTGGAACTAATGACATCTTTTTTTTTGTGATTTATGAAAAAAAACTGTATAGTAAAAAATGTATCGAAAAAAATGCATCAAAAATGTAGTATTGTAGTATTACGATATGAAGCTAGCAGTGCAGTTTATAGCTCTCGAATAAAAAACACACATGTAAAATGGAAAACCTTTTGTAGCATACACTACCGGTCAAAAGTTTGGGGTCAGTAGGATTTTTAAATGTTTTAAAATAAGCTTCTCCTGCTCACCAAGGCTGCATTTATTTAATTATTAAATTGTGAAATGTTATTGCACTATAAAATAACTGTTCAAAAGTAGTTTATATATTAATTTAATAATTTATTGCAGTGAATTTAAAGATGAATTTTCAGCTTCATTACTCCAGTCACATGATCCTTCAGAAATCACTCTAATATTTATTATTATTATTATTATTAATGGTGATAGTAATAAAAGCAATAATGACTGAAGTAATACTTTTATTTGAAACTTTATACAATAAGAAAGCAGTTATTTAAAATTGTAATAAATATTTAACAATTGAACAAATTTTTTACATTTAATAAATGCCACCTTGATGAACAGAATAATTTAAAAAAACATGAAAAAACAACTTTTGACAGGTAGAGTATATAAAAATGTAAAAAATCAATGTTTAAAAAAAAAAAGTTTAGATTTTTCAATGGAAACCTCAAAACAGGGAGTAAACCTCAAAACAGGGAGTCTAACTGAACAAAAATTGTGTTTCTAGCAGATTATTTTGTCTTGGACTTTCACAGAAGCAAAACTAAAGTGTTACTGATTTAAATCAGTCAAATTAACTTCCCAGGTTTATTAATAACTTTATATTAACCCCTCTGACTGAATTTATGTGCACTATAGAATCATTTGAAAACATTTGCGTAACAATTTAGATCTTCACTAACCTGTGTCCACCCAATCTCTAATAACAGACAAACTTTTTGCACAATTAAAGTCATTAGTTCTAGATATGTACAGTTGAAGTCAGAATTATTAGCCTCCTTTGAATTTTTTTTTCTTTTTTAAATATCTCCCAAATTATGTTTAACAGAGCAAGGAAATTTTCACAGCATGTCTGATAATATTTTTTCTTCTGGAGAAAGTCTTATTTGTTTGATTTCAGCTAGAATAAAAACAGTTTTTAATTTTTTAAAAACATTTTAAGGTTATTAGCCCCTTTAACCTCCTAGGGCCCGAGTGTCCACATACGTGGACAGCACATTTTTAGCTCTTAAGTGGCTATTTAAAATACTTGGAATGTTTTATATTTTGTTTGACATGGTGTCATCCTGCAACTGTTTTGCAGCATATGAAATGTCCCAAACCCTATTTTTAACTGTCCAAAATGGGAAAAATTTTTGTTTTTACACTCTGATAGTCAAAGCAAGTAAAAGAAAATTCTATGTTAAATATGCATAAAAGAAAATTTTGGAAAAAGTGTTTTATGTAAATTCGGACCACGAGTCTACATATATGGACATCATTTTTCTCTAAAAGTACATGATATCAAAAGATGATACTTAGATTTTTATTCTAATTAGGTTCCAATAAGACCAAATAGCAAAGAGAAATAAAAATGCATGTAAAAAAACACCTTGGGCCTTAAGAGGTTTTGCTATATATTTTTTCTACTGAACAAAACCATCATTATACAATAACTTGCCTAATTACCCTAACCTGTGTGTGTGTGTGTATATATGTATATATATATATATATATATATATATATATATATATATATATATATATATATATATATATATATATATATATATATATATATATATATATATATAATTTTTTTTTTTACTTTTTCAGGGCAATGTGCGTTTCATGAAACTCCTACTGTCGCGTCATGCTGATTGGCGATTGAAAGATCTGGAAGAAATGACTCCATTACACCTGGCATCCCGTCATTCCAGCTCCAAACCTTTGTCTCTGCTCCTCAAACACATGGCGCCCGGTGAGGTGGACACACAGGACAGGAATAAGGTACCAAACACAAATACACACAAAAACACTACACATGCCTACATACAGATGACATGGGTGTGGATCGGGGTGAATGTGAGGTTAGGTGGTGTGTGTGTGTCAGTGTGCATGCGTGTTTGTGGTTGTATAGATGTCGTAAAGCAGCAGGGGGGCTCTGCACCCTCTGATGTTTCTCTGGAGGATATGAGCTCTATTTAAATTGTCTAATAAAAGATATTTTCTCAGAGCTGCTGCAAGAGCTTGCCAGGCGCCTATGAGGCTCAGGGTCTCATCGCAATGTTAACCTTATGTGTGTGTATGAAGTGACTTACACACTTGCTGCATTCCAGAGAGAACATAAATAAAAACCAGTTCACAACAAGTGTCACTTTTCCACCTCAAAGTAGAGGTCCCTCGGAAGAAATAAAATTACAGTTATGAGAACTCATGAGAAATAAATTTGCAATTACAAGAGACAGTCACATTGACAGGAATTAGTTTTCTGTAATAGTCACAATTATGTGAAGTAAATTCCCAATTTCATGAAACAAAGTAACATTCACAAGAAGTAATTGCAATTATGAGAAATGCATGAGCAGCTACAAGAAATAATCACAGTTAACAGTTACAGTGACAAGAAGTAATTGCAATTATGAGATCTAAATGTGCAGTTATGAGAAAATTACATTCACATTTTTAAGTTATAGGTATAAGCAATAAATTTGCAATCATGAGAAAAAATACATTGACGAAGTAGTTGCAATTATGAGAAATATTTCAAATTACTATAAATATTAAGTTACATTTAATGTTTAAATATTAAGTTACGCCATCGTCTTACCCTTAGAAATACTGACTTATGACTAGGCCCACACGGAATCTGTGCGCGCAAAAAATCAGCAGATTTCCGCAGATTTTCAGCTCATCATTGAGTCTATGTATTTACTTGTGTAAATGTGTGTAAATTTATATTTATTCAGTTTTTAAATTAATTTCACTAATATTATTGTAATATAATAATAGTAATATTAAAATGTTTATATGATCTATTTACAATACGGTTTGAAAAGTAATATTTTCTGCCTTTTAGTAGATGAATTATATGAGAGACTTGCTTTGTTTACTAATGGACCAGTGAATCTAATTGGATTTCCATTGTAAACGTTAAATAAATGTTAAAAAGGTATTTTTTTAATTTCATATATTAAGTTTTTAGTTATGAAAAAATGTCCGCAGATTCTGTCTGGCCCTACTTATGACTTGCATCAAAAATCTGGTGATTTCTGGCATATCTGGAATCCTCTATGGGAGTTTTTGGAGAATGTATCTTAAAAAGACTTATTATTTTATATTTATTTATTTATTTATTTTTATTTTTTTGTTAATTTTACCCTTCACAAAAGACTTGAATTACTAGCCGATAGACGATTGTATAATAGATGGTTATATTATTTATGATGACATGAGACACCTATACCACTGTTCAGCCATTGCAAATATTTAAATAAATGTTTAAAAAATAAAATAAAATAAATATTAAGTTACATTTACTAGTAATAGATTACAAGTATTGGGTGACACGGTGGCGCAGTGGGTAGCACTGTCGCCTCACAGCAAGAAGGTCGCTGGTTTTAGCCCCTGCTGGGTTTTTCTTTACAAATAAAGCTATATACTGTACTTAAGATATAAAATCCCATTTTGAGATTTATAGTCACAATTATAATGTACAGTTGAAGTCAGAATTATTAGCCCCCCTGTTTATTTTTTTCCCCAATTTCTGTTTAACGGAGAGAAGATTTTTTTCAACACATTTTTAAACATAATAGTTTTAATAACTCATTTCTAATAACAGATTTATTTTATCTTTGCCATGATGACAGTAAATAATATTCTACTAGATATTTTTCAAGACACTTCTATACAGCTTAAAGTGACATTTAAAGGCTTAACTAGGTTAAACAGGTTAACTAGGCAGGTTAGGGTAATTAGGCAAGTTATTGTATATTAAATAGTAAATTCAGTTGATTGGACGTGATTTGAAAAGGCATACACCTGTCTATATAAGGTCCCAGGATTGACAGTGCATGTCAAAGCACAAATTAAGCATGAAGACAAAGGAATTGTCTGTAGACCTCCGAGACAGGATTGTCTCGAGGCACAAGGCTGGGGAAGGTTACAGAAAAAATTCTGCTGCTGAAAGTTCCAATGAGCACAGTGGCCTCCATCATCCGTAAGTGGAAGATGTTTGGAACCATCAGGACTCTTCCTAGTGCTGGTCGGTCATTTAAACTGAGTGATCGGGGGAGAAGGGCCTTAGTCAGGGAGGTGATCAATAACGCTCTGGTTACTAAAGTAACCCTCGTTCCCTGAGGGGGGGAACGGAAATGCTATGTGGAAAAACTTCCACTATGGGGATTTCGTCAGAATCCAATCATCTGAAAGAGTATAAAAACGGGCCAATGAAATGCCAATGAGTTGGCGGCGTCAGCGTGCACAGCTGTCTTGAATGACAATCAGCCTGGCATAAAAGGCTAGCATGTGCTCAGCAACGACATCCTTTTCTAGCTGAAGAGGCTTTCACACTCAACAGCTAAGGGACAATCGTTGTGGCGAAGGAACATAGCATTTCCGTTCCCCCCCTCGGGGAACGAGGGTTACTTTAGTAACCAGAGCGTTCCCCTTCGGGAGGGGAACTTCAAAGCTATGTGGAAAAACTTCCACTATGGGGAAATTTATGGAAAGCGCCACAACGAAAGAACCTTACCATGTCTCCAGTAAAGGGGCGCGCCACGCAGCAGTACGAGCGCACCTGCATCGCTGGAGACACAGTCCTTCAACGTGTCCCCTGGCCCTTACTTACCTTACTTACCTTTTCTGGTTTAGATATATTTTTCGGGGAGTCGTAAAATACACCTAGTTAGTTTCCAGGAATTTTTAAATACGACAGTACGTTGGGAAAGCGTTCAGTCTCGATAGGGAGGACGCTGCGGAGGTCACCTGCTGCCCGGAGGGGGAGACCTGGTGGCAAAATAGCATATGGACTAGCCCTGAGAAGGGGGAGTGCACATATGAAGAGGTGGTTAGCCGGGAGGGAAGACACGAGCCCGCCTAGGAGGGGGGACTACATCGTGGCTGAGTGAGCGTATGGGATCGCCAGCGGGGATCGCACATAGCAGGCACCTATACCCAGAACGCGGGATGACCAGCGGGCATACCTACAACGTAATGGGCCAACATTTGACTGCTCCGCTGAGTCAGATGCTGGGGGCCTCGGAGGAACTCTGCAGGGTTCGCCGAGTGGGGAACTCAACTGACAAAGCGAGAAAAGCGCACGTATCTCTGTGTTAGAGAGAAAGGCGCAGCAAGCGTTTTACAACACCTAACCGAATTTCCTCATTCACCGCTCGTGAGGAAATCAGTTCACTCGAAGATAAATCTCACAAATGCTCAGGTGTCGCCCAGCCCGCAGCTCTACAATGTCTGTTAGAGAGGCGCCGCGTGCTAACGCCCAAAAGGATGCGCGCTCCGAGTGGAGCGCGCTCCTCCTGGGGGACACGGCTCGCCCTAGCTCGATGAGCGAGGGAGATGGCATTCACTGTTCAGTGGGCCAACCTCTGTTTAGATATGGCACTTCCCATCTGCCAATCACTGTAACATATAAAGAGCTGCTCAGAGGATCTAAGCTCTGAGTACGGTCCGTTATAATACGCAAGCGCGAACAGGACACCGCAATAAAGGGGCTGGGTCTGCCTCCTCCGTGGGCAGCGCTTGCAGGTTCACTACATAGTCTAAACGAGCGCTGTAGGAACCTAGGGCACCTAGGTGGGCCGGGGTCTCAGGTAAACGTGAGAGTGGGCCGGCCCAAAACGCTGGCACATTTCGCTGACCGAAAATGCCTCCAGATACCCGCCCATTTGACCGATGCCAACGCGACCAGCAGAGCTGTCTACCTGGACAGAAATCATATAGATACTGAGTTGAGTGATCGAGCAGACCCCTCCTAAGAGAGATCTTCAAATGGGTAAGAGAGGGGACAGAATATATATCCACGTCTCGCGCCTCTGGGGACTGGATGATGAGGCGATGCTTTCCCAGCGCGCCGCCATCGCCGCATCCTCAGAGCGGGGATGATCGCCACGCCAACCCCTCAGTGCGGAGGGGACAGCCTTGGCTCCAGCCAACTGAAGGAGGATAGCATCACACTGATCTGGCATGTTTGGGGTTTCCTTCTCGGAGAGAAGTACACCACACAGCGAATAGACTCCACATCAGGGCATAGGCATGCCTCATAGAGAGTGCTCTAGGCCTGAGTGATGGTGTTAACCACCTAACGGTAGGTCACCTAAGTCCTCCGCGCTCCATCTATGGGCCACACGTGATGTCCATAGAACTGGGCGCGGGTGCCAAACGGTGCCTGTCCCCAAAGAAGAAGTTTCTTCCAGGGGACATGCCAGGGAGGGGCCATCACGAGGAGAGAGCTAGAATACAGGTTTGATTGGGCCTGAGAGGCGCAATGCATAGACCTGTTCCTCGTCCTCCCTGACTTTACACAGCATCTGTGCGAGTAGGCTCACTGGAGAAATGCGTATTACGCACGCCCCGGGGCCAGCTGTGTAGCCAGTGCGCAGAACGCACCCATAACAGCTGGACAGTCGGGGGTGGAGCCTCCATTCTCCCAGGCGAACTGCCGTGAGAGCGCAGCGGCTGCACGGTTGAGCTCGGCGGGGAAAAATGGAATGCAGCGATTGCGCCGCGTATGACTCCGGGGGAGCAGACGGCGAGCGGGCTGAGACATGCGGCGACAGCGAATATCTCCCTTGCGGTTGATATACACCATCGCCACCATGCTGTTCGTCCTGACCAGCACGTGTTTCCCTTCTAACACCGGTAAAAAACGGTGCAGCGTGAGATACACTGCCAACAGCTCCAGGCAGTTAAGATGCCAATGCAACCAGCTTCCTACCACGGAACCACAGCTGCATGCCCGCAACACACAGACCCCCCAGCGCGAACTGGAAGCATCCGTCAAACGACGACATGCCTGGACGCTTGTTCTAGAGGCCCGCGGGCCTGTAGAACACAGGGTCAATCCAGAGGCTGAGGGCGCGGCGACACAGCGGAGTGACAATCACCCGGTGCGCGCTCGCGTGCCATGCGCGTCTAGGGACCCGATCGTGAAGCAAATGCTGAAGTGGTCTCATATGGAGCATCCGAGCGGCGAGACTGCGGCTGCGGATGTCATATGCTCCAGGAGCCTCTGAAATAATATCAGTGGGACCACATTTTCCTGTCGAACTCTCTCAGACAGGCCAGCATCATGGTGATCGAGTCCAGCTCCAACCCGAGAAAAGAGTTGCTCTGCACGGGGGCGAGGCTGCTCTTTTCTCGGTTGACCTGAAACCCCAATTGGTCGAAGTGCCGAAACACCCTGTCTCTGTGCGTAATCAATTAATCCCGCGAGCGCGCTGAAATCAGCCAGTCGCTTGAGATAATTGAGTATGCGGATGCCCGCAAGCCGAAGCTGGGGCACCCTCCGCGAGCTTGGTGAAAACCCGCGGAGACAGAGAGAGCCAAAAGGGGAGGACTTGTACCGCCAGGCTCGACTTCAGACGCAAACCGCAGGAAACTGACGGTGGCGTGGAAGTATGGAGACATGAAAGTACGCGTCCTTCAGGTCTACTGCTGCAGACCAATCCCGAGGACGAACGCTCCGGAGGGTGCGCCTCTGCGTAAGCATTCTGAACGGCAGCTTGTGAAGCCAGCGGTTCAAAACGCGCAGATCAAGGATTGGCCGTAGCCCACCGCTCTTTTTGGGTACGATGAAGTGCGGGCTGTAAACCCGCTCTCCATCCCGGCTGGAGGGACCGGTTCGATTGCATCCTTCGCCAGGAGGACAGCAATCTCCTCTCGCAAGACAGGGGCGGACGCAGGGCTGACCCTGGTGAAATACACACCCGTGAACTTGGGAGGCCGTTTCGCGAACTGAATCGCGTAGCAGAGTCTGATCGCGCGGATGAGCCATTGCGATGGGCTTGCCCGCGCTAATCAGGCAGGCAGAGCCCTCGCAAGTGGCTTCGTCCGCACGATCGCTGACGTACCAGCGGTGGGGCAGCGCGGAGTGGGTGGGCTCAACCGGGGAGCACTGGGGTCCCACAGGAGAGCAGCAGGCAAGAGCTTCACTCTTGTCTCGCACCCGTACTCCGGAGGTGGGGCTGGGAGGGGGAGAGAAAGGAGACCGTTCTCTCTCGCTCCGCGAGCCACTGGCGAAGTGCACCGATCCTGCGAGCTGGAAAGCATAGCGTCCCAGACTGGCAGTGTTCGGGCTGTCACATCCGGGGAAGGGAAAAAATGCTCTTTCTCTGAGGTTTTGATAGCGTTTTTTAACGCTGTTTAGAAGAAGAGCCCCGCCCTCCAGCGGGGAAAGAGCAAATTTCCTCCTCTCCAGATGGCCCGTCTCAGGGACGCTTCGCGGTTCGTTTACCGAACTTAGCGGCGCCCTGGGGCGGGGAGCGCTGGTTGCCTGCGAGATGCTCGGTGCAGCCGCTTGGCCAGAGGCGCAGGCGGGGGCGACCGAGCAAAGCCGCAGGCGGGCGCTCTCGGCGTGAAGCAGTGGATGTGGATGGCTCGGCGGGGAGGAGCGGTTTTACGATCCTGCCGAGAGATGGTATTACCCATCGCCTCCGACTGCTCGCTCACCGGCGTGAATTCCTGGGCGAATTCACTGACGGTGTCGCCGAACAGGCCAGCCTGGGATATGGGTGAGCTAAGAAAGCGAACTTTGTCTGCATCACGCAGATCACCAGGTTTAGCCCGTGGTGGCGTTCCTGGGCCACTAATGTGACCATCGTCCTTCCCAGGGGCACACACAGCCAACTTCAGTCGATTGCTGTGCGGAGCTCATGCTCAGTCCTGGGTCGGAACCATCCCCGCGCAGCTGGGCCAGCGCCTGCGCTAGGGAGCGCTGGTAGGTGGCCGTAGCATGCATGGTGAGGGCGGAGGCGCACGCAGCGCACTGCGTGGGCTTCCTGTGCACATCCAGGAAGAAGGGGACGTGGAGGCTTAGAAGGTCTTGCCTTCTTTATCTCCTCCACATCACACCCCTCTAGGCAAGGCAAGGCAAGGCAAGTTTATTTATATAGCACATTTCATACACAGTGGCAATTCAAAGTGCTTTACATAAACAGGAATAAAAGAGACAAGTATAAGAAAAAATAAAAATAAAAACAGATAATAAAAAACAGATAAAAACAGACAAAAATGTGTTAAAACAGGTTGTAAAAGAATGAAAAAGAAGAGAAAAACGTAAAAGTGCAATTTGTCGGACGTAGCACAGTGCTCAGTCAGTAAAGGCACAGCTAAACAGATGTGTTTTCAGTCTGGATTTGAATGTGCCTAATGTTGGAGCACATCTGATCATTTCTGGAAGCTGATTCCAGCAGCGAGGGGCGTAGTAGCTGAAAGCCGATTCACCCTGCTTTGACTGAACTCTTGGAATTTCTAGTTTATATGATCCTAGAGATCTGAGTGATCTATTAGGCTTGTATTCAGTAAGCATATCTGTAATGTATTGAGGTCCTAGGCCATTTAGTGATTTATAGACAAGTAATAGTACTTTAAAATCTATTCTGAATGTAACTGGGAGCCAGTGTAAAGACCTGAGGACAGGTGTGATGTGCTCTGATTTTCTGGTTCTGGTCAGAATCCTGGCCGCAGCATTCTGGATGAGCTGCAACTGTCTGACTGTCTTTTTGGGAAGGCCCGTGAGGAGGCCGTTACAGTAATCCACCCTGCTGCTGATAAAAGCATGAACAAGTTTCTCTAAGTCTTCACTGGAAACAAAGCATCTGATTCTTGCAATGTTTTTGAGATGATAGTATGCTGATTTAGTAACTGCTTTGACATGACTATTGAAACTCAGATCTGACTCCAGAGTCACACCAAGATTCTTGACCTTATTTTTTGTTGTTTGACCCTTAGTGCCAAGGTACGCATTCACCTTGAGAACCTCATCTCTGTTCCCAAACGCAATGACTTCAGTTTTCTCTTTGTTTAACTGAAGAAAGTTTTGGCACATCCAACTGTTCATTTCATCAATGCATTGGCAGAGGGTGTCAATAGGGCTGTAGTCATTAGGCAGTAAGGCTAAGTAGATCTGAGTGTCATCAGCATAGCTGTGGTAGGAAATTTGGTTCTTTCTCATTATTTGGCTCAGAGGGAGCATATAAAGGTTGAACAGGAGAGGTGCCAGAATCGAGCCTTGTGGGACTCCACATGTCATGGGTGTCCACCTCGACCTATGGTCACCTATACTGACATAGTAAGCTCTCCCTTCAAGATAAGATCTGAACCACTTGAGGACCGTCCCAGACAGCCCAACCCAATTTTCCAGTCTATCCAGAAGTATGCTGTGATCGACAGTGTCAAATGCAGCACTAAGATCGAGCATTACCAGCACTGTTAGTTTACCTGAATCTGTATTTAGGCGGATATCATTGATTATCTTTATAAGAGCGCTCTCTGTACTGTGATGTGCTCTGAAACCAGATTGAAATTTGTCTAAACACCCCTTGGAGTTTAAGAACGTGTTAACCTGGTTGAAAACAACTTTTTCAATGATTTTGCCAATGAAAGGGAGATTTGAGATTGGCCTGTAACTGCTCAATAGTGTGTTATCCAGATTGCTCTTTTTCAGGAGGGGTTTAACAACTGCAGTTTTAAGTGAATTTGGAAAAGTCCCTGACAGAAGTGAAGCATTTACCACTTTTAGGAGATCCATTTCTAAACAGTTAAACACCGTTTTGAGGAATGATGTGGGGAGCCTGTCAAGACTGCAGGTTGATGTTTTCATACTTTGCACGATCTCCACTAAGATTTTACCATTAATTGCCATGAAATCAGACATAATGTCTGATTTCTTAAGTTGTGGTTGAGTTTGTCTGACTTCGATACAACTTGGCTGATTGGATGAGCTGATTGCCTTTCTGATATTATTGATCTTATCAGTAAAGAAATGAGCGAACTCATTACATTTACTGTCTGAGATTAGTTCACTGGGAATCGTACTGGGGGGGTTTATGAGTCTCTCTACCGTTGCAAAGAGGAAGCGAGTATTATTTAGATTGCTGTTTATAAGGCTTGAAAAGAAAGTCTGCCTAGCGGTTTTTAGTTTCACATTAAAAGCATGAAGACTGTCTTTATAGATATTATAGTGGACTACTAGTTTCGTCTTCCTCCACATACGCTCAGCTTTTCTGCACTGTCTTTTCATCATTAGAACTGCTGTTGTTTTCCTCCAAGGCACATTTTTCATCCCAGTTCTCTTCCTGACTTTAACAGGAGCAATGTCATCTATGACATTTTTAACTTTAGAGTTAAACAAATCAAGGAGAGAATCAACAGAGTCTGCAGATATACTTGGTGCGAGTGATATGGCCTTCATAAACTGCTCACTAGTGTTCTCATTAATGTATCTCTTTCTGACAGAGACAGATCTGTCTTTAATGGCTGGAGTGATCAATATATCAAAGAAAATACAGAAATGATCAGATAGTGCAACATCCTTAACAACAGTCGATGAAATGTGTAGACCCTTAGTTATAAGTAGATCAAGAGTGTGTCCACGATTGTGTGTGGGTCCTTGAACATGCTGAGTCAGATCAAAAGTGTTAAAAACATTCATGAGTTCTTTTACAGCATTGATTTCTGGATTATCAATGTGAATATTAAAATCCCCAGCAATAGTAAAATAGTCAAACTCAGAAGTTACTATTGATAACAGCTCTGTAAAATCATCAATAAAAGTTGGAGAATATTTTGGAGGTCTGTAGATAATTATCAGTAAAATTCGTGGAGCACCCTTTAGTGCTATACTCAGATATTCAAAGGACAAATAGTCACCAAATGACACTTGTTTACACTCATAGACATCTTTAAATAGGGCAGCGATGCCTCCACCTCTCCTATTAACTCTGCAAACACTCAAATAATCAAAGTTTAAAGGAGCTGTTTCATTCAGAACTGCTGCGCTACAACTGTCATCTAGCCAAGTTTCATTTAAAAGCATAAAATCAAGGCAATTTGTATTGATAAAATCATTGACTAAAAGTGACTTATTGTTAAGTGATCGGATGTTTAAAAGTGCTAACTTAACAGTTTTAGCTGTTTTCCCTACAGTAGTCTCAGAATTACATTTAATAGACACCAAATTTGAATGATTTGCTATACGGCCTGAATAAGTCTTCGGTTTTCTTTCACATAAAACAACACATATCTGCGTAGAGGATACAGGCATACTGGGTTCCTGCTTGTTCTGTAAACATTTGATAAAGACACTGTTATCTAAGCAGGCCCCCGACACACATCACTGTGAGCTGTTGTGTTCACCAGCTGATGATGGGGCGTTGGTTGGGCCCTGGCGGTGTGGCAAAAGTCGAAGGGATCTTCCAGGTGGGCTCAGAGGCGGTTGTGGAGCAGGCCGCTTTTTGGTTGATAGCTGGGGGCTTGCGGCAATGGAGTGTGAAAGTTTGGTTCCAGCATACACCAGTTCCTCCATCTTTTTTGAAAAACCCAAGAGAGGCGAGCAGGGTGACAGTGAGAATGTGTCTGGTGACAGAGGCTGTGGGTTTGGAGATTCTGGCTGCTGAAATAGGTTTTCCTGGCTGTTTTCCTGAGGATCATTGTTGAGTGACGAGACTTGATGCTGTTCTGATGCGTCATAGTCTGTTTGTGTTGAGCAGAGGGGAAGCGATTGTGTCTCTATCAGTAGTACTTGTTTTGGCTGCGTAGCGTTATCACTGTCCTTGTGTGATGCGTCAGCCCCAAGTCCACTCGGGAGCTGATTTGAGGCCCTGTGGTCATTCAGGGATTTTCTAGGTGTGTGTGTGAGTTCAGTGGCACACACATTTGATGAATGATGGAGGCAGAAATAGATATTGTCCTTTAGCACTTTTGCACCAAGTTTGTTTGGATGAAGGCCGTCTGATGTAAACAGTTGTCTTTGGTTCCAGAAGAGATTGAAGTTGTCAATAAAATTCAGTCCTTTCCTGTTACATGTTTTCTGCAGCCATACATTTAGGCCAAGAAGCCGTGAAAACATATTTGTCCCTCTTGCAGGGAGTGGTCCACTGATGAATGACTGAATCTTCAATCTTTCAACTGTTTCCAAGAGCTCACAGAAATCTTTCTTGAGCAGTTCTGACTGTTCCTTCCGAATATCATTTTTCCCCACATGGATGACTATCCGTTTTACAATCTTGTGCTTTTTCAGAATTTCCTCAAGTTCTTTGTTTATATCAGAAACTGTTGCATGAGGGAAGCAGTATGTCTTTGTAGCTCTGCTCCTAAAATTTCTGATTATTGAATCTCCTACAACTAGTGTCCTTATTTCAGGCGCGATCGGAGCAGAATGTCGCTGTCTAGTCAGCCTTGAGCCTCTGTTCCGTGTAGAATTAGCTGCTGAGACATGCGATCTCTGTCTGACTGCATTTGGGGATTCTTCACCCATATTACTCAAAACTTCATATCTGTTCTGAAGCTGTATTTGAGTCCGAGCTGTATTTGGGGTAGAGGACGCTAATGCAGCAGCATATGATCTGACCCCGCGAGTACCCTTTGGTCTCGCACCCTGTTTATGCCATTTGTTTCGCTCATTTTCAATAGTTTCATTCTGTTTTTCTGTCCTCAAAACAGTAGCTGGAGTAAATTTATGGAACTCACCGGCTGAATGCTGCGACGGTCCACAATAAAGCAGTCCTGTATGTTCCGGCAGTTCTGGTCGGATCGCAAGTAACTTTGTTTCAAGAACTGCAATCTTTTGTAGAAGTTTGTGGCAGTTTGAACAGCAGTGAGATTCTGATGTTATGCGATCCAGAGCCATTTTCACAGCCGTGTTTTCCAGTCTTAGGAATGTAAGCAGCTGGTAGCGGGAGGATTGTTTGGTCGATAAATCCGCTTTTGTTAATAAAGCTATATTCCAGGAAATTCGTAGATTCGATGTTGATCTTCAAGCTGTGTTGTTTGAGCACTGTGCTGATAGGCTCAAGTTAAAATTAGGGTATAAAATATAAAAGCAAGTGTGCAAAGAGCGGAGCAATAGGCAAAGACGTCCGAACAGTAGCAAAGCAGGAAGGAAGTCTCTAGTCGGTCCGTCCGCGGGGCTGGGGGATAAACCATCTCCAGACCCACGGCCGAAACAGCCTGGGAAGCACGGCTGCAAAGTCTGCTTCTGGATTCGACGCCACGCTCATCATCCCGGAGGGAAAGAGCGGGTTCGAATCCTCATCAGACAATGACAACCAACCCTCCAAGGATGGTGAGGATGAAAAGCGCACGCAGATCGGGCAGAAAAAAGTGCCCTCCAAGACTGCGTGAGCTTACTGCGCACTTTCCGGGAAGAAGGGGACGGAAGGCTTAGAAGGTCTTGCCTTCTTATATCCTCCACATAACACCCATCTAGTCGGTCCGGCCGCGGGGCTGGGGGATAAACCATCACCAGACCCACGGCCGAAACAGCCCAGGAAAGCACGGCCATCATGACTGCTTTTTAGATGCCAACCCTGTGCTCTCCACCCCGGAGGGAGGGAGCGAGCGGGTTCGCATCCTCATCAGACAATGACAGCCCATCCTCCGATGCAGCGATGGACATCTGATCCTCGGTGTCATCAAGTGAGAGGGCGACCACCCGAGGATGGAGCGCTTCTCTCACCTGAAGCTTGGATGGAGCGCGTGGAGGAGCGAGAGGTCCGCGAGCCCGAGGGCGGCGGATTTACTCCCACTGAAACCCTCAGATCTGCCCGAGTGCCAATCGCAGTGCAAGGGACAACTGGGGTGGGTCGCTCTTTTGCAAGAGCGAGCCGCGATCTTAACTGCGCAGCAGACATGACATCACAATGATGGCATGCACTGCCCGCGAGCACCGCATCAACATGCTGGACCCCCAGACATGAAACGCAGTGCTCGTGCCCATCATCCGGGGACAGGAAACCACCGCAACCAGAAACGCACGGTCGGAGCGACGTCTTGAAAAAGACGCGCTGCACAACCGTGTTGCTCCTTTAGGAAACTTGCTTCCTATATACATACCGCTCTTGGAGGACCGGACCCAAAGGACGCCAGGCAAGGGAGAACAACCCAGCTCGACCATCTGCCACTGCGTATACGCGCTCTGGACCGGGAGAAGCTGCTTCTCGATCTCTCTCTGTAGACACAGGTTGGAGATACCCTCATAGACTCTCTCAGAAGCTTGTGAAAGGCTCTGAAAGCGAAAAGGATGTCGTTGCTGAGCACATGCTAGCCTTTTATGCCAGGCTGATTGTCATTCAAGACAGCTGTGCACGCTGACGCCGCCAACTCATTGGCATTTCATTGGCCCGTTTTTATACTCTTTCAGATGATTGGATTCTGACGAAATCCCCATAGTGGAAGTTTTTCCACATAGCATTGAAGTTCCCTCTCCCGAAGGGGAACTCAATGGTCACTCTATCTGAGTTCAGTGTTATTTTGTGGAGAGAGGAGAACCTTACAGAAGGACAAGCATCTGTGCAGCAATCCACCAATCAGGCCTGTATGGTAGAGTAGCCAGACGGAAGCCACTCGGCGCCTGGAATTTGCCAAAAGGCATCTGAAGGACTCTCAGACCATAAGAAATAAAATTCTCTGTTCTGATGAGACTAAAATTGAACACTTTGGAGTGAATGCCAGGCGTAACGTTTGGAGAAAACCAGGCACCGCTCATCACCAGGCTAATGTCATCCCTACAGTGAAGCATGGTGGTGGCAGCATCATGCTGTGGGGATGTTTTTCAGCAGCAGGAACTAGAAGACTAGTCAGGATAGAGGGAAAAATGAATGCAGCAATGTACAGAGACATCCTGAATGAAAACCTGCTTCAGAGTGCTCTTGACCTCAGACTGGGACGATGGTTCATCTCCCAGCAGGACAGTGACCCAAAGCACACCACCAAAATATCAATGGAGTGGCTTCACAACAACTTGTGAATGTCCTTGAGTGGCCCAGCCAGAGCCCAGACCTAAATCCTATTGAAAATCTCTGGAGAGATCTGAAAATGCCTGTACACAGTCGCTTCCCATCCAACCTGATAGAGCTTGAGAGGTACTGCAAAGAGGAATGGGCAAAAATTCCCAGAGACAGACATGCCAAGCTTGTGGCATCATATTCAAAAAGACTTGAGGCTGTAATTGCTGCCAAAGGTGCATCAACAAAGTATTGAGCAAAGGCTGTGAATACTTATGTACATGTGATTTTTCAGCTTTTTTATTTTTTAATAAATTTGCAACAATTTCAAAATAATCTTTTTACATTGTCATTATGGGGTATTGTGTGTAGAATTTTGAGGAAATAAATGAATTTAATCCATTTTGAAATAAGGTTGTAACATAAAAAAATGTGGAAAAAGTGAAGCGCTATGAATACTTTCCGGATGCACTGTATATTTCAATTAATATGGAAAACGAGTGTATGTTTTTACCAAAACTAAAATTGGATATTTTTTAAATACACGTGTGATCGTGTAAAACAATAAAATTTGCACAAACAATTATTGGGGTTTTCTCTAAAGAAGTAGTAACTCCACCCCATTTAGAGCGTCATTATGGACGTTTTACGTTTAACTAACGTGGTTCAAACGATGGATCTGCGACAGAGAAACTACGGTTTTGGGAAACACTCCTTACTACATCGTTCTTTTCCAAATGATGCATCGTACTATGATGGTTCAGCTGCGAGTTATGTTATTGTTTGGGAAACGCACCCCAGATTTGATGAAATGGCAAAAAGTTCCATAACGGTTGGCACTGTTGTTGTAGTTTACTGTAATATTTGTATTACTACTTGATGGGCTGTAAACCCGGTAATGATAACAGCAGTAGTACTCTTAGGATCATTAGTAAACACAGGATTTTTTAAAGCAGATAAGAAGAAATGTGCCGGTCACCATGGAGCAAACCAAGAGGTTGGAGAGATGCGTATGTGGCCCTGTGTTTTCCTGGGAAACACTGCTATCAACTGCTCCAGATTACCAGACCACATGCAGCTTTATTCACTTTGGCTCCAATTACTGTAAACATTCACCCCAGTTTACTTTCCGATGATCTACGCACATACAGCGACTCTTTAGATACGCCGTCATTTAAAATCTCATTCCACAGACAAACTGCTCAAAGCTACCAGGGTTATTAAGGCTCCTGTTTTAAATCATTATTCTGTGTGTGTGCGTGTGTGTATGGTTGTGATTATGCTAACATGAGTGTGTACGTGTGCGCGCGCACTGCGGTTGTATCAGTGCTCCCATTGAGTCGCATAAGGGAGTTTTGTTTGCAGGCTTTTATTCGTCTGTTGGTTTTGTAATAATTTGATAAGCACAGTCGAGATTTCTCGTGATGAGGCTTGCTCTGTGGTCAGATGCAGAAAATAGCTCATCTAGTGCGTCTTCGCTCTTCACTTTCCATGTTTTGTGGCTGGGGAAACTCGAGTGATGATGAAGGGAGCTTTTTAGGATAAGCTTTGCTGAATCAAACTGTTCTGCAAACTGTCTTCATGGTGATGATGGGGGAGCAATGGCCTGCTGGTTCAGTTTGTAAAGAAGATGAAGACCTGGATTAATTTACTTGTTATATTTTAGAAGACACTCATCCAATGTGACTTATAATTGAGGAAAGGCTTAAGCAATTTATCAGGCAGCCAGCCAAAAATGTTTTTGATTTTTTTTGCCTTCAACTGCCAAGAGATTTAGGCATCAGAAATGTCTTGGCATCAGAGGTCTTTTCAGGTCATACATAATATGTTACATTTGGTATATAAGTTATATATAATTAAGTTATATAAGAAAATTCATTCAGATTGACAAAAATAGTTGCTGCAGTTTTGAAAATAAAATTATTAACAAAAAACAAAAAACAAAGTTGCATTGAAATAAAAAACAGTTAAAAGTATGATCAACAAAATTTCAAATATGATCAACAAAGTATGATCAACAAACTGGAAATAAATTCACACACTGCAAAAATGCTTTTCTTGCTTTGATTTTTCTTGTTTCTAGACCAAATATCTAATGATTTGTAAATCATGAAGCATTTTCTCGACAAGCAAAAAATACTGTCTTGTTTTAAGAAATAATATGTCAAAATTAAGTGACTTTTTTTCTTAACACAAGCAAAATAATCTGCCAATGGGGTAAAAAGCTTTTGTCAAAAGGAAAAACAAGATTATTTTGCATACCCACAAGACAAAAAATCCAAAACAACAAAGAACAACAACAAAAACAAAGACAAAGAAATCTCAGAAAATCCTTTTTTGCAGTGAATCGACAAGAAATAATCACAATTATGAGAAATAAATATGATGTTACAATATTTGATTTCACATTCAGAAGAAATAGTCCTAAGTGTAAGATAGTCATAGGCCCAATCCCAATTCTATTTTTGTACCCCTAACCCTTCTTCTTAAACAGAGTGTGAAGGGGCTTCAAATTTATCCCTAAGAAATGGGGCAGCACTACAACACCCGCACCCGCCATCATATGTCGTCTGGAGCTTTTGCTTTATATGAGATCGACGACGGTGACTGCTGTAATTATTTTAGTTGCACTATTTTTTGGTAATTATCTTCAGGAAATCACCGAAGGCAACAATGTCATGTTGTCATAACAATATAGTGTGACAATAAGATCATAACTGTACTGTGCATTTACACCGTGGTCATATTCATCTATATAAACACAAGAAAACAGCATTAACGTTATACCAGACACTGTAAAAAGGTCATTCCCAGTTACTAGACTCTTCTGACAGGGTATTCGAGTGTCATCAAGTGACACATACGTTTTGTGATGTGAAAGTATGTTGTGGGACTACTATACAGGAGTTATTATTATATATTATAGATAACAAAATTTAGCAGGGTTTATTTTTTATGTTTTTTTTCCAATGAATGATCGTAAAACACGAACACCATTATGAATGTATTAAAACATATGCTTGTTTGTTGTAAAAATTATTAATAATTTCAAAACATTTCCATAAAAAACCATGCTGCTACTGTAGCTGCAGTATTCTGGGAATTTTTTTGTCCCCCTGGTTTGTAGTGTGGCCCTGAAAAATCTCAGTTTCAAGGGATAGCCCCTTAGCCCTAAATATGGTCCGGCGTAGCCTTTACACGGTTGCATAGCCCTCGCTGTGGCCGTCACCGACGCAGACGTGCACCTCTCAAAAATTTTTACTTCACGTTGCAACAACACGTAGTGCAAGCTCTGTGATTGGTCGGCTTGGTATTGGTGACGAGTGTGGGTGGGGCTGAGAGCTGCACGAACCCGTTGGAGTGAGTGTTTACAAGTGTCAAGTCCCGTGAAGGAGCGTCAGATGGAAACTTTTGTTTTGTCTACCGGTTCCCACCTCTGAATGAGCGAGGTTTAGCTACTTATACATTAAGGGAGCATTCAGAAAACATCGACACTATATTTGCCAGAGCCTTCATTCATTTGTGTAATGTCAGAGGCAGACATGTTGTGTGTTCACATCGAGTGGTTCTTTTACTCCACATTGTGCATTTACAGTCCTTTAATGCACGGCAATCTTAGAGTACATATTACTTTTGAATTTAATCAGCATAATTTTAACATTATTTGTTGTTATAAAATGATGTGAATTTTGTTGAATTTCACATTTTACATCTTGTTGTTTCACACTATTCAATGCACATAGCTACCATTTACGTTTTACTTTTTAAACTTTTTAATTCATTTCACTGTGAATTGTATGAGTAAATAATCTGCAAAGTATTTTACTGTTTAAATTTTGTATTATTTTATAAAAAAAATACTGCAGCTAATATTTGAATTTTTTGGTTAAGTTTTCAGCAACAAATGTAGTACTCTGTAAAATGTTTTGAACTGATCTTGTGGATATTTAGATAAAACAAAGATCAGTGGAGTATTTTTTTACAAAAGAAAATACTTACATTTTACTTGAATTTAATAGCAGTTTCTGAGCGAAAACAGTTTCTACCCCATATTTATAAAGTGTACTGTCAGATTTGCTCAACACGTTTTAAAATTAAACTCCACACTGTAAAAAAAAAAGAAATTGACGTTCTCAGTCTTGGTGGGCTTGCTGGAATTGTGGATATAGAAGGTCTTGGACCTGTAAGCCTAGAGGGAACTGGCCAACTAGCTTGATGTGATATGATAAAGAGCGAATGCCAGCACTACTTTATTTGCGCTCTTGGAAAAGCTCCATAATGTTATTTTCTTGATTGCACTTCATTGACAGCTCGGTAGCTGTGATCACATTAAGACCCAATTTGCTTGAAGGCCATGAAGTTCGCTTGCAGCTGCAGTGCAGCACGAGTGAAGAGTAAAGCTGGAAATCTGATCTTTGAAATCCAATGTTTGTTCTACAGCAGACGGCGTTGCACTGGAGCGCTTTCTACAATCACCCCGAGCATGTAAAGCTGCTGATCAAGCATGATTCAAACATCGGCATCCCAGACAGTGAAGGCAAGATCCCTCTACACTGGGCAGCACACAACAAACACCCCAATGCCACCCGGACAGTGCGCTGTATCCTGGTGAGTCCATGCTCAAAACATCACTAATACTCCTCACACGTTCCAATACTACAAGCTAGAACAACTGGTGGGGCAATTTTTGTACTTTTTATTTAATAAAATTAAATGTTAAATTCACTCTAAAATTGCCTTTTAATTACTTTTCCTCAAGCCATCCTCTGTGTACATGACTTTCTCCATTCAGATGAACACAGTCAGTGTAGTTTTAAATTTTATCTTGGCTCTTCCATATGTATCTTCCACTGTATAATGGCATTAGGAAGTGACCCTACCCATTAGGTAGTGCAAAAATCCATTGTAAATCTAAACCATATGTCACCAGGGGGTTAACACATGTCTTAAGAAGCGGATTGATGTGTTTTTGTAGCAAAAAAAAAAAATATATATAAAATATTAACTCAATCACTGACAAAACAAACAAATTAAACAAATCACTGACTTCTGGTGGCTGCTAAACATTCATAAGACGGATTCAGAATGATGCATGGCATAAGATTTTCTCCTAGTAGTGCTGGCCGATCACGAACGGGTAAACCGAGAGCTTAAATGAGAGGATCTGGTGAAATGCAAGTGTGTTTTGTAACAGAAAATTGTAATGGAATTGAAATATCATGCTTTGAGTTGAAAAACTTAATTGTAAGACAATTTTCAGATCATGGTGACAACTGACTGAAATTATGATTGTTGACTGATTTTGATATTTTGAGTCCTAACATGGGAGGATTATCATTACATCATCACGGATGACATCATTACATATAGCGTAAAAGAACCAGTGTCTGTTTTTTAATCAGTTCATTGAAACAAACTGTCTGTAAGATCCTATTCACTGAAAAGATCCGACCTCCTAGCCAAAGCTCCAGTGAGAGTAGATGAATAAGGATTAATAAACGCTGGTAATTAACTAATTAATAGAGGAAATGAGAAGGTAAAACTTCTAAGGATTTTACTGTTAAAGAAGAATAGATTTTTTTGCACAGCTATGTTTGTTTGATCCAGAGTTCAACATCAGTGTTAAGTCAAGTCAGATGTCCGTCAAGAAGTTGTCCAGAACGCTCATTCGGCAATAATATATAATTTAATAATTTATAATTTAATAATCATAAATATATTTTTTACAAAAACGCGTCAATCCACTTCATAAGGCATGCATTATTCCCCTGGCAGCCTGTGGGTTAGTTTTATGATGCATCTACAGTTGCAATCAGAATTATTCAACCCCCTTTGAATTTTTTTTTCTTTTTTAAATATTTCCCAAATAATGTTTAACAGAACAAGGAAATTTTCACAGTATGTCTGATAATATTTTTTCTTCTGGAGAAAGTCTTATTTGTTTAATTTCGGCTAGAATAAAAGCAGTTTTTAATTTTTTAAACACCATTTTAAGGTCAAAATTATTAGCCCCTTTAAGCTATATATTTTTTCAATAGTCTACAGAACAAACCATCATTATACAATGACTTGCCTAATTACCCTAACCTGCCTAGTTAACCTAATTAACCTAGTTAAGACTTTAAATGTCACTTTAAACTGTATAGAAGTGTCTTGAAAAATATCTAGTAAAATAATATTTACTGTCATCATGGCAAAGATAAAATAAATCAGTTATTAGAGATGAGTTATTAAAACTATTATGTTTAGAAATGTGTTAAAAAAATTTTCTCTCCGTTAAACAGAAATTGGGGGAAAAAATAAACAGGGGGGCTAATAAATCAGGGGGTTGAATAATTCTGATTGCAACAGTATATACTTTAGGAAGCTTCAAAAAAGGGCCACTACTCAACACAATTAAACAGCATGGAACAGCCAGGGTAAAATTGAAAACTACTCCGACTTGGTACGTCTGAAAGAAGAAAGTCATTAACACAGAGAAGATGTATTAAAAGATTGGTTTGCCCAAACATCTTATCCAAATGATCATAAATAACTGCATATAAAAGTTGATTGAGAGTATTTGTGATTGGGAAACTACATTTCCCTGTCTTGTCAATGTAACATAAACATATGAGATGATATTTATCTATACATTTTAGGAAGCTGCTCCAACAGAGTCTCTGTTGAACTGGCAGGACTATGAGGGACGGACCCCTTTGCATTTCGCAGTGGCTGATGGAAATGAGGCGGTGGTTGAGGTCCTGACGTCATATGAAGGTTGCAGCGTTACAGCCTACGATAATCTGTTCAGGACACCACTGCACTGGGCGGCACTGCTGGGTACATTTTTACACTCATATGTAGAAGTGTTTTTACTTCAGATTATTTTTTTAAGTGTGGATGTGAGCGCAAGACTGGTTTGTGTTTGTTTGTGTAGGTCATGCAAAGATTGTCCACCTGCTGCTGGAGAGGAATAAGTCTGGGATGATCCCGTCAGACAGTCAGGGAGCAACACCGTTGCACTATGGAGCTCAGAGCAACTATGCTGTAAGACATAACAGCATCTTTAATTGGGCCACAAATGTTTCAGTTTCAGACAAAGTGTTTTAGTTGGGTTTATCATTTTTTTGGTAGCACTTTATTTTGGTGGTCCATTTGAGTAACAGTAGACTGTCTGCTTAATATCTGCTGATACTGCTCCTTCAACAGACATTTAACTGACTATAAGAAATTTTTTACCCGAGAACTTTTCGCATCTGGAAATGATGAAATCCGGATTTGCCGCTCATCTCCTTTTAAAAAGAGACACGGTTCCAGTTTGATTGTCCTGTCGCTACAGATTTGATAAGTGTGCGATCAGTGCTCTTTGTTTGTTCATTCAGATGGCAAAGTTAGTTTGTATCATCAGCAGTGCTCTTTCAGTTTTTAAAGACATACCATAGTCAAAATGATTTAGTTACTAAGTTAACAGTATGTTAATATCACTGCAATATTATAGTACAATATTGTAGACTAGAAGATCCGCTGTAAATGCTGCTCTTCGAATGTAAACATGTAAACACAGCAATCTAACTATTACTGTCGTGTAGAATTTTCGCCGCATTTTGTGACAGGATAGTCTATACACACACGGCTTTCTGACACTACCTACTGAGTGCATCTAAGTTACCGCAAAATGCGGAGGTTTTTTTTTCTACCATTCGCCGTGCAATGACAAATACTCCAATAAAACTCCACTCTTCCAGCAGTTCCTCGCTTTCAATATCTCGTTTGTCACGGGGGACATGCAGGAAATGTTCCTGAATAAAAAGTGAAAGTGCCAAACTGCAGTTAAAGTCGACAAATTAATAATTTGGCAAGTAATTCGATTACTGATGTCCATGTAAACACAGTCACTGTCTTTCTCCCCTTCTTCTGTGTGTTTGTTTTGCCTCGCCTCCGAAAATCAGCACGTGCCCAAATGGAAACTCCCATATTTGCAAATCCTTCCCTCTTTCCCTCCCCCGACACTCCCACCTAAACAGAGCTGGACATGCCCACTTTCCTGATTTTTCCAAACTAGAGTTGTGAAAACACCCTGCTGAGACAGGGGGGTTTCGTGGCCCTTTAAATTCAACAAACGGACCATCAAAATAAAGTGTGAAAAATATTTTTTTTATGTGTGCATACATACACATGCACGTTTTTACATCTTTTATTAAATTATATATTTATTATATTATGTATTTATATCAATAAAACTGTATATGATTTAGATTATAATTATTATTAGTTATTATTGTAATAGTTTTTGTATATATTCATTCATTTACTAGTTTAACACTGAACTAATTGATTGATTGATTAAATATTAATGAATTGCCTTTTTAATTTAAATTTATTTAACAAGTTTATGAAATTATTTTTACTTTCTTTCTTCTTTTATTAATATTTTATATATATACACACACACACAAATCAAAATATCTAAACACAGATGTATATGATTGGAATTATTTTTTATTAATGAATATGATTGTTTTCTTGTATATTCATTCATGTATTCATTAGTGTACTCACAATTTATACTACTTATTTTCTTAATTACTACTTGATCAATTCCTTTAACTCGTTTATTTTAACAACTGAACAAATCTAGTTGTTCTTTTATTAATAATTACTATCATTATTTTTATTTGTTTTTGTTTTTCCATTTATGTATTTATTTGATTACATACAAATTTACTAGGGCTGGACAGATTAATCATGATTAATTGCATCCAAAATAAAATATGTGTGTGAATTATATATATTTATTTATGTATATTTGACACATACATAAAAACAAAGCTACGCAAAACAGTTTTGTTACATAAATATTTAAATTTATATAGAATTTGCATCATATACATACATTTTATATCTTACTATGTATAAATATTTTCTCAAATATACGCATGCATGTGTATATTTATATATACATAATAAATATACAAATACGCACATATATATTATGTCAAATATATATTTTATTTTTTGAAGTACTGCAATTAATTTACATTAGCCCAGCACTAAAATGTTCATAAATTTCCATACCTGATTGCGTGTGGTTTTACCTGTGTGTTGTTAAGGACACCGTTGCAGTGTTTCTGAAACACCACTCTGTAAGAGATGAGCCTGATCTGGAGGGACGAACCGCTTTCATGTGGGCCGCTGGGAAAGGCAGTGATGATGTCATCAAAATCATGCTGGATTTGAAAAAAGACCTAGACATCAACATGACAGACAAATATGGAGGGACAGGTGTGTGAAAGGCACACACACTCACACACACAGATTCATTTTGAACACAATTATCCATTCCTGGCTTAAACTGGTTAGTTTCAGCTCAGATCAGTGATAATTGCATTTTCTGTTCAATCAAGCAATTAGCAAGCCATATCCCATGTATGTTCCCCCATACAGCCATAACAAGAGTTGACGGTTTGCTCATTGTATGTGTGTTTCTCATGTGTGTGTGTGTGTGTGTGTGTGTGTGTGTGTAGCTCTTCATGCGGCTGCGCTGTCAGGTCATGTGTCCACTGTGCGCTTGCTGCTGGAGCAGGGAGGAATGGTGGACCCACTGGACGTCATGAAACACACCCCTCTGTTTCGTGCATGCGAGATGGGCCATCGAGATGTCATACTAACACTTATTAAAGGTGTGTAAGTGCATGCATGCCTCTCCACTGGTGCTGTTTTGAATAATAATAATCACAATAGGCAAAAACAGCATGACATTTATAATATTCATTCATAATAATAAATTCATTTAACAAGTAATCAATAAAAATAAATAAACAGTACATCATAGACATATATATATATATATATACACTTATTTATGTAAGTACTTTACATTCCGGAATGCAAGTTGAGTTTTTTGTTTTTGATATATGCTCCATCTTATATTGCAATATATTTAATTCAACTTTAATAATTATTATTTCAGTTATGAGCTGTATTTAATCCAATGATCACAAGTTGTTTAAACATATATCAAATAAAATACATAGCAATAAATGTTTGCATTGTAAGCATAAGCATATTTAGAAATAGCTGAAGCCAGCAACAACCACATTTCTTTCTAGACATAATTGTTTGGCATAATTCAGTGGATTTCAGCTTTTTTACTCAAATGCTCCCCACTATCCTCAACAATATTTAAAGGCTTCATGACTTTTCTTTTCCTTTGTTTATGACTTCCTGAATAAGAATAAGACATTTTAATGGGAAAAGCATTTTTTTTTTATTTAAAAAATATATTTTAATTAAATATAAAATTAAAATTTTTTTATATATATATTTTTATAATTTTATATTTATTGATTATTTAAATTGGTTATATTGAGTTTTACAGTTTTAATCATATAAACAATTTTCCAGGTATAGCTCTAAAAAATATACACTTACTAAAGGATCAAATGTGCACAATATATCTTGATTTTTAGTAATAAAATATCTTTATTTCTTGTTTTGACTAGTTTTAAATGTGCCATAGAATGCATTGATCCATTATGTTAACTGTTCTCTGATATCTACATAGAAAGTATGTGGCTTAGGTAAGTGTGAAAAATATCCTAAAGCAGAATTGGCCCTAATATGATATGGTAGGTATTTACCATATTTGTAAGGGTCATGAATAGTTCTGCACTGACGTTTCAGAAACATCCTCATGCTCATTCACAAAATAATCATACTTCAGTTTTTAAAAAACACTTTAACAAAATTGAATAAATTCCTTGTTAAATGACAATATTTTCAAACCAAGTGGAAGAGAGAAGTTTATTTTAGCTAGGAGTGAACGAGCGAGCTATCTTTATGACAGCAGAGTAATCTACTTTGTAATCTACTTTAATTGAATCTAAGTTTTAGCATATATGAAAACAGACAGGAATTCTAAGTTTTTTAAGTTCACTTGCATTATTTTTTACTCCAGAAATTCACAGTAAGAGCTGAGTGATGCCTGAACGTGCATTAAACACTTATATTCAGCAGTATATACAGTATGTGTATGTTGCCTCATTGCAAACTTACATTTGTATCTGTTGCCTCATTACAAACATACATGGCAAATTTCACAATATACAGGTTGAACTAACAAAAGGCACATTTAAACAGACCTTATACAAACTTAAATATGAGGGAAAAATTTATCATTGTCATAATCTCACTAGGAAACATTTTGGCAAGTCAAACGCCAACTGAGGCGTGCATATTAATTATCCTGTTTGGATTGTCAGAGACTGTATTGATCTGATTGGCCTATTTTTTACTGGGATTTTACACTCAGGATTTACATGAGAATGAAGAAACATTGGTGTTTGAGGCTCATGGTATGTCATTTCCATGTACTGAGCTCTATTTATTCAGCTATGCCTAGGCATAGGTGGATTTTCATTCTATGGCACCTTTAATAATTTTTGAGTCATCATCTCTGGACAAGAACAAATGTCATAACAGGAGTAATCTATTTATGCGACTTAAACTTATGTGACTACATTAAAATTCCTAGATATCTCAGTTTAAATTGTATCAGTTTCCAGTGCTCACACAACCATCTGTTATATATATATAGGAGGTGCTCGTGTTGATTTGGTCGACATAGACGGTCACTCTGCACTGCACTGGGCAGCTCTGGGTGGTAATGCGGAGGTGTGCGAGGTGCTAATGGAGAACGGGATCAGTCCAAACCTGCAGGACCAAGCTGGACGGACACCCTTACAGTGCGCGGCGTATGCTGGCTACATAAACTGCATGGCCTTGCTCATTCAGCACGACGCAGACCCTAATATTCAGGACAAGGAGGTATGAGTGTACAGCATGCCTGAGAACATGTATTGACCATTACCTGTGAGTGGCCTGCTGGAGAAAGCCCGAAGAATAGCATGATGTCTGACTTTGGTGTGTGTTTATGTGTTAAGGGGAGAACCGCACTCCACTGGTCCTGTAATAATGGTTATCTGGATGCTGTAAAGCTGCTGCTGGGGTGTGGGACATTTCCCAATCACATGGAGCACACGGAAGAGAGGTAACAAACAAACACTTGTAAATGGTGTGGGCTAGTGGAATGGTTCAGAAAGAGTGTAGCCTCATGGTAACATCTCAGAGAGACACAGATTTGCTTTCCAGAACCTTCTTGTGTGTTTGTGTGTATTTTCAGAGGGAATCAAGCTGTTCACTTCAGCATTAAACAGTCCCTTCAGGAGTATCCAATTATTTTTGAGATAAAAAAAGACAAATTTTACAAAAAATGTTTGTATTTAGACAGCAAAACACAAGAATTGAAGAATATAATGCCGTATGTTTTTAGAAAAGTCATCACAAAATCATTTTAGGCCACAAATATAAAAAAATGTACCTGAAAAATCTTGAAGGGATTTGATGTTATCACGATTTCCACAAAAGCATCTAGTAGCACAGCTGTTTTCAAAATTCATAATAATAACTTATTATTCAATTATATATTATACAAATTTTATATTATACAAATATATTATCACATTTCTTGATCATCAAGTCAGTATATTAGTATGATCATTTGACACTGAACACTAAGAAGTAAAGAATAATGATGCTGAAAGCCAGTGTTAATCACAGGAATAAATACATATTTTTTGTATGTATGTATGTATGTATGTATGTATGTATGTATGTATGTATGTATGTATGTATGTATGTATGTATATGTATATATATATATATATATATATATATTAGTGCTGTCAAATGATTAAACGCAGTTATTCACATCCAAAATAAAAGTTTGTATTCACATAATTGATACATCTCTACTTTGTATATTTATGTACATATGTATAAATACACACACATACTGTATATAAAATACGAAGAAAAAAAAAAAAAACAGGGTGTCCACGTGGTCTTTAAGGCCCTTAAAAGGTAATAAAAAGTCTTAATCGCGTTTTCACAAGGTCTTAAATTTTGTTCAAGCATTGTCTGAAGTGTTTGACTTTGAAAAAGGATAAATATATTTATTTTCCTCCTAATATTAACAATGGTGTACTCGATCCACGTGATTAGTTTGGGCCAAGCTCCTCCATCCGAGTGATGTCACGTAATTTGCGACAAACGTGGGAAGGTGATGTGACACTCGCCACATGTAGCAAAACCAGAGAGCAGAACAGACGGCGAAATGGGAAAATGTAAGTTTGCGTACTCCTGGTTGGAGAAAGACGAGTTTAAACAATGACTGAAGCCTGACACTGAAAACAATTTATTATTTTAAGCTTTATTTCTTCCGAGCTTATCTGAGTTCTGTTGCATGGTTGTGCTCCATTGATTTATTTAACTACAACTGTTTATTAACAACTGTTTATTAAGTTAAAGGTTTGATACGGATTAGAACTTGAAGTGACGATGAGGTCTTAAAATATTTTGAGAAGGTCTTTAAAAAGTCTTAAAAAGGTATTGAAATTACCTTTAGGATTCCTGCATGTACTCTGAAAATAGTCACACTTTATTTTCATGGTCCGTTTGTTGTATTTACGTTACATTGCATCTGCATGCCAAGTAATTCTCAATAGATTATTAGTAGACTGTTAGGTTGGGTTAGGGTTGGTGTGAGTTGACATGTACTTGCAATGTTTCTTTTAGTCAGTTAAATGTCTGTTAAAGAAGCAGTATCAGCAGATATTAAGCAGACTGTCTACTAGTACTCAAATGGACCATCAAAATAAAGTGCTACCAAAAACAGTAACACATGCTCAAATATATTTTGTAAATAAGAACTTATATTTTGGATAAAATTAGTCTTGATATACATGTTAAACGATATATATATCTATATATATTTTGTTATAAATATGTTATTTACCTATAATTTCACAGTTTGTATGTTATAAAATATAATTTAATTGGTGAGTATAAGAAAAAGAAAGACTAAATAAAAATGTTGCATAATAATATCCATTCTTTCTTTTGAAAAATGTCTTATTTTAAAATTCATTCATTCATTTTCTTTTCGGCTTAGTCCCTTTATTAATCTGGGGTCACCACAGTGGAATGAATTGCCAACTTATCCAGCATATGTTTTACACAGCGGATGCCCTTCCAACTGCAACCCGTCACTGGGAAACACCCATACACCCATACACTATGGACAATTTAGCGTACCAAACTCACCTATACAGCATGTCTTTGGACTTGTGGGGGAAACCGGAGCACCTTTAGGAAACCCACGCAAACAAGTGGAGAACATGCAAACTTCACACAGTAATGCCAACTGACACAGCCGTCTTTTTTGGTGTGAGGCGACAGCGCTACCCATTCCGCCACCATGTCACTTTATTTTAAATTAAAATAAAAAAAATGAACTAATGAACTTTGTGGCGTGTGTGTGTGCGCAGGTACACTCCTCTGGACTATGCTCTTCTGGGTGAACATCAGGAACTGACACAGTTCCTCCTGGAGCATGGAGCTCTGTCCATTGCTGCCATCCAGGACATCGCTGCCTCCTCCATCCAGGCACTTTACAAAGGCTACAAGGTCCGGCGGGCCTTCAGGGAACGCAAGAAGCTCCTCATGCGACACGAACAACTGCGCAAGGATGCTGCCAAGTAAGACGCACACACACACACACCTTGAAGAGAAACAGACAAGACGAATAGAGCCTGCAAATATTCTCTTACCCACAATCCAGTGCTGATTGATGCGGCTTGGCTGATCTGACATGGGATGTTTGCATGAATATAATATGTGTCGTTTAATTATGTGTGTTTGCTCAGAAGCAGCTCATCTGTCTGCCCGCCTGCTGAGGAATATGAGCATCAATTCCTTGCTGTCAATAATGGAAATAGATGAGACGATAGAGAGAGATTCACTCATCCTCCCTCCTTTTCTGTTAATTGGCTGACGTTCAGCTTGACATTTAGAGTCTGTCAGCTCGGAGGATGAATGAATACACACATTCGCAGCGTTGAATATGTTCACCTGGGTCTGCATACACACATTAACGTACATTCTTTTCATTGCGTTTAAACCTGTTTGCATCATCTGTCACTTTTGCTTGCAATCTAATCTTCTGTGTAAAGATATTCAAAAACAAGGAAGAAGTGTATATCAAGTGTGTTAAACTGAGTTATGTTTTTAGCAAGGCACCTTCAGGCCCATAGCCAGGCGGGGTTCGGGTGGTTCGAAAGACCCACCCCTCACTGACAAGGGTCCAGAATTTTTCCGATATATATGTGCTCATTTGTCCTATTTTGACTGCTATCCTATCATAAATAGTGAAAATAATCCATCAAAAACCCATCAAATTCAATTATTTAAATACAATTGTTGTTACCAATGCATTTTCAAATTGACTTTTTTGTTTACAAAAGAGGCTAGAAAAATTGTGAAGCTCTACATTATTATTATTACTGTATTATTATTACTATTATTATTATTATTATTATTATTATTATTATTATTATTATTATTCAAATGGCTAAATTCTTACTGGGAAAAGTTGAATGTGCTGGCCAGTGTGTTCTTTATAATTTGCCTAATAAATGACAATATTCTTGTTTTTAAATTAAAATGGATTCTTTTTTTTTTTTTTTTTTACAAAAGATATATAATGTAATAAATTTGTATTTTAAAAATAATTTTTTTTCATATCTTTAATTCTAAATCTAGGAAATGTTTTTGGTACATCAATAAGTGTGATTATGATGATAATCCATCAAGCTAATTCAGCAAAAAAATTGTGTTTAAAATGTATTTAGATATTTATTCATTCTTTCATTCATTTTTTTTTCGGCTGAGTTCCTTTATTAATCTGGGGTCGCCACAGTGGAATGAACCGCCAATTTATCCAGAATATGTTTTTCGCAGATAATGCCCTTCCAGCTGCAACCCATCTCTGGGAAACACCCATACACTCTTACATTCACACACATACACTACGGACAATTTAGCTTATTCAATTCACCTATAGCGCATGTCTTTAGACTGTGAGGGAAACCAGAGCACCTGGAGGAAACCCACACAAACACGGGAGAACATGCAAACTCCACACAGAAATGCCAACTGACCCAGCCGAGGCTCAAACCAGCGACCTTCTTGCTATGAGGCGATTGCGCTACCCACTGCGCCACTGTGACGGCCTCAGATCTTATAATTAAATAGAAAATGAGGTGTATTACTGCAAAAAGGTCCGCTTTTTGAGAAAAAAATAACCACCCCTTTCACCATGCTGGCTACAGACCTGACCTTTTAATTGAATGAATGCATATAAATACAGTTCAAATATTGAATAACTTTTGCATTTTACAATTGTCCTATTGTTTCAATTAGTTTTCTTTATTTCTAAATTTGAATGTTTTAATAATTTAAAAAACAATTAGCCTCAAGAAGCCATTGTTGACAGTAGGGCTGGGCAGTATGAAGGTATAGTTGAAGTCAGAATTATTCACCCCCCTGTTTATTTTTTCCCCCAATTTCTGTTTAACAGAGAGCAGATTTTTTTCAACACATTTTTAAACATAAAAGTTTTAATACCTCATTTCTAATAACTGTATTAATTTATCTTTGCCATGATGACAGTAAATAATATTTTACTAGATATTAAAGATATTCAATTAAGATATTAAAGTGACATTTAAAGGCTTAACTAGGTTAATTAGAGTAATTAGGCAAGTTATTGTATAATGATGGTTTGTTCTGTTGACTGTCGAAAAAATATAGCTTGAAGGGGCTAATTATTTTGCCCCTAAAATGTTTGTTAAAAAATTAAAAACCACATTAATTCTGGCCGAAATAAAACAAATAAGACTTTCTCCAGAGGAAAAAATATTATCAGACATACTGTGAAAATTTCCTTGCTCTGTTAAACATCATTTGTGAAATATATAAAAAAAGAAAAAAATTCAAAGGGGAGCTAATAATTCTGACTTCAACTGTATATATCGTTACCGCGGAATGAAATGTGTACTGTTAAATCAGTTTTCATTCTGTGTATACCATGAAATGTAAATAAGTGCCCGTGGTCAACTCTCATTTTATGCGTGAGGCTGAGAAAGATGCTCCATGATCACTTAGTTTCATTATTAATAAAAGTAATTGTTTATACTTTGTTTTCTTGAAAAATCTGTTTTAATTTTCCCTTAAGTGTTTACATATATATATTTTCATATTTAAGTTTTTCTGTTACTTGGCATATAATTTAAATCTGTGAGAAGATGTTACTTGAGAAATGTTTTTATCATAATAAGGTCTGTCCACATAAAACTGAAATGCAACATATAGTAGAATTTGTCATATTCTTTTTACTATATTGATGAGGTTAAAAATTAAATTCATTATTATTATTATTTGCATAATAGCACAGTGGCGCAGTGGGTAGCACAATCGCCTCACAGCAAGAAGGTCGCTGGTTCGAGCCCAGGCTGGGTCAGTTGGCATTTCTGTGTAGAGTTTGCATGTTCTCCCTGTGATCACGTGGGTTTCCTCCGGGTGCTCCGGTTTCCCCCACAAGTCCAAAAACATGTGGTATAGGTGAATTGGGTAAGCTAAATTGTCCGTATAATGTATGTGTGTGAATGGGTGTGTATGGATGTTTCCCAGTGATGGGTTGCAGCTGGAAGGGCATCCGCTGCGTCAAACATGCGCTGGATAAGTTGGCGGTTCATTCCGCTGTGGCGATCCCAGATTAATAAAGGGACTAAGTCGAAAATAAAATGAATGAATGAATTATTTTTTGCTGGCATGCGTTGGGTTTGGGGTTTGTTTATTAATTTGTAAAAAACTTTACTTAAAGTATTAAAAAATAAATTAATTAAATTCAAAATAATCAAATAAAATCCTAAGGTATTTTCTTTTCTTAAGCTTATTAATGATATAAAGTCATTTTGTACAAGATTGTTACCTGGAAAATAACTTTCTCAAACCGTAAAATTTTGGTCATACCGCCCAGCCCTAGTTGATGGTGAATTTCTATTCACTGCTATACTGCTGCAGTAACACCTCTCAACCAATCAGAATCAAGGAGTGGAACTATTTGTTTTATAAATTGTGTTTTGTAGTTTTTCCTAGTTTGTCTATATATTTGGTATTTACATTTTTTTTTAAATAATTTATTAAAATAAAGGAAACTGACAGACTGATATTAAACTGATATTTCCTTATAACTAGCTTAAATACAAAAGTATAAGTGTACTTTATTTTATTTAACTTTACTTTCACCAGATGTGAATTTAAGTTTATGTTATAACATTGGCCATAACCAGACACTTGACCTGATGTGAACTGGCAGCCTTCAGCAAGCAGCATGACAAACATTAAGTTAATGATCCAGGACAGGCTTTATCAAGAAGATAAAAGTATGTGTCAGCTAAATGAATGCATGTTGTGTGTGTTTTCTGTTTCTCTAGGAAGAGGGAGGAGGAACGCAGGCGTGAGGCGGAGCAGCAGCTCTCGTTGGCTAAGGCAGGTCAGAAGCAGCGCGTCCTATTGGCTGCAGTCAGGGTGGAAAAGCTGTCACTGGATGAAGCGGAGCAGAGGGTTAAAGAATCAGTGGCGGCAAAAGGACACAAACACAAAAAGTCCTCCAGTGCTCATAATAGTCAGAGCAGGAGAGAGAAACCTAGTAGAGCTGGTGAGTTCTAATAAACCTAAACGAATAAAAAGAAATAATTGACTTCAGCTAGACTTTAAGTAGGAAATGATTTGTCAATAAATTTATTTTAGAATATAATTGAATCAAAAAGAAACCAAAGGCTCATGGGAATAAGCTGATAATTATTTTCATGTTATAGCCGATAACTGACAAGCAAAAAATTGTTTAATGCCTTATATGAATAATATCTTTTTTTAGACGAAATTCTCTAAGTCCTCAGAGAGGCTATTGTAAAAAAATACACACACACACACACACACACAAAACAATAATAAAAAAAATAATATATATATAAATAGTTAAAAAATGTTAGGTTATAAAAAAACAGCTTTCTATTGAATAATTTTGTAATTTTGTCTAATGTATATAGACCCAGTTTATACTAAAGAAATGTCTATAACAAATGTGTGTAAAATATTAATTCAATAGTTTTTCATTCATATTATATTGCATAGCTTTTTCTGCTAACTGACAGTGTTATTACATTGTTAGATTTATTCATTCATTCATTTTCCTTCGGCTTAGTCCCTTTATTTATCAAGGGTCGCCACAGCGGAATGAACCGCCAACATAACAAAACAGCATTTGTTTTTTAGGCAGTGGATGCCCTTGCAGCTGCAACCAAGCATTGGGAAACACCCACACTGACACACTCATACATTACGTCCAATTTAGCTTATTCAATTCTCTTATAGTGCATGTCTTTGGACTGTGGGGTAAACCAGAGCACCCGGAGGAAACCCACGCCAACACGGAGAGAACATGCTAACTCCTCACAGAAATACCTACTGAACCAGCCAGGACTCGAACCAGTGACCTTCTTGCTGTGAGGCGACAGTGCTAACCACTGAGCCACCGTGTCGCCTTGTTAGACTTAGGTGTTTTATATTATGTATTATTATATATAATTATAGCAGTTATTTGAATAATTAATTATATACATATATATATATATTTTATTATATTAATTATTTTAAAATATAAAATACATTTTGTTTTCTTTTTCTCTTTCCTTTTCTTTTAATATTTTTGCATTTTATTAACCTTTTCACAAATCCCTGTACGCTCTGCTTCACTCGCCTGATTTAAAAAGGTTTGAACACATAATAGAGGACAACAAAGGTTATGTAAATGTAAAGCTATAGGAAATTAGCAACACAATACTGATATATTTAAATATTAGCTTACATCAGAGAAAATAAGTATTGAACACGTCACCATTTTTCTCAGAAAACATATTTCTGAAGGTGCCGTTGACTTGAAATTGTCCCCAGATATTGGTAACAACCAAAGAAATCCGTATATGCAAAGAAAACAAATCAAATTAGTTTACAAATTAAGCTATACATAATAAAATGAAATGATGCAGGGTATTTTATTGAATTGAACATTAGGAATTGAAGTATTGAACAAATGAAGAAAGGGAGGTGTAGAAAGGCAGTGAAAGCCCAGACAGCAGCTGAAATCCATCAGTCGTTATTTAGCAACACTCTGCCCTTCATCATTCTAAATGAATATTGGCTGCTTCAGTCCAACATCTACATTACCAGGATGATGAAGATGAAATCAGGGTGGACATTTCAGCAAGACAATGATCTAAAACACAGCCAAGGAAACTCAAATGCTTTCAGAGAAAGAAAATCAAGCTGGAGAATGGCCCAGCCAATCACCTGATCCGAATCCAATAAAGAATAGAAAATAAAGATCAGATTTGATAGACGAGACTCACAGAACCATCAAGACTTTTCCACTCTATTGAAGTTTGTGAATAAAATCACACCTGAGCAATGGATGTGACTTCATTCTCCACATGAAAGGCATCTTTAAGCTGCCATCACAACAAAACCTTATTATATAAAGTATTAAATACGTTTCAGTAGTTCAGTACTTTCTCCTTATGTCATTTCATTGTTATTACACATCTCATTTTTCAATTTTTTTTGTTTTGTTTTATTTTTATGTTTGTAATTTTTGGGTTTTTACCATAATCTGGTTCAATTCCATGTCAACAGCAATAGAGATATTATTCCCAGGAAAAAAATATGACGTGTTTAATACTTATTTCCCCCACTGTACATGACTGTTACACCATCTATTATTAATACACTTCTATAACATCTAATTCTTTTGTTTCCATCAGAGCGCAGAACAAGAGAACCTGAAACAGCAGTCACTTCTCTCCCTCCAGTGACCCCAATGAGCACCAAGAAGTGTCCAGTCACCATAGAGGAGGTGTGTGTGACAGAAACATTTGGTCCAGACACAGGCATATCATTGAATTGTGGATCTGCATATGAGCGCCGATCCCCTGCTGGCTCCAGCCGACCAGGCAGTGCCAAACCAGTCCACACAGGGACCCATGTAGCACCAGGCCACATGGAGACCACCCCAACCCCTAAAACGAGACCTAGTTCTACAGGTGCCCACTCCAAAGATGCATCCCAGGACACACCACGACACAATGAGACGCAGACAACGTCCAAAGGAAGCAAGCCCATATCAGAACACAAACCTACAGGAATCCAGCCTTCCAACAACACTTCTGTCACAAGGCAAAAAGAGAAACGGCCAGAAAGAGAGACGCACAGAGAAAAGGATAAAAGATCAAGGACTGAGGGAGATAAACAGACTGTCAGAGAGAAACAGAAAGGTACAGGGATTGAGAGAGACAAAGAGAGCTTGACGGGCAGGACGAGAAAAAAACAAGCAGAGAAAGAGAAGGAAAAGAGGAGAGACGGCGTCTGTAGTAAAAGCCAGGCTGCTGTTGTGATACAGAGAGCATGGAGAAGGTATTGATGTCTCTTTACTACAAGTACTTCATTCTGAGAAGCTTCAATAGTTTTGTATAATCATATACTTTTGTGTGATGACGTTTAAACTGTGTTAGAGAGTTGATGCTGGAAACCTAGTCTACATTATATATGTTTACAAGGTTTACATTTGATATGATAAGATTATGATAAGAAGGTCACTGGTTCAAGTCCCGGCTGGGCCAGTTGGCATTTCTGTGTGGAGTTTGCATGTCCTCCCTGTGTTGGCATGGGTTTCCCTCCAGGTGCTCCGGTTTCCCCACAGTCCAAAGACATGCGCTATAAGTGAACTGGATGAACTAAATTGGCCATAGTGTATCAGTGTGTCTGTGAATACGAGTGTGTATGGGTGTTTCCCAGAACTGGGTTACAGCTGGAAGGGCATCTGCTGCGTAAAACATATGCTGGAATAGTTGGCGGTTTATTCCGCTGTAGTGAACTCAGATAAATCAGAGACTAAGACAAAGAAAAATGAATGAATGAATTCATAATAATTTTGGCTGATAACCTGATATACTGTGATATCCAGGGCCAGACAGAATCTGCTGACATTTTTTTTTTTGACATTTCTACACAGATTTTTTTGAAAACAGAAATCTGCGAACTTATGCAGAATAATTTTAGAAGTGTAGTAACTAAAATCTTAAAACATGAAATCATTTTTTATTATAAACTTTACAATGCAAATGCAGAGTCTCTCATATAATATACAGTATCTACTAAAAGACAGAAAATATTCCTTTATAAACTCTATTAAAATAAAATATATAAAGGTTAGGATATTAGTTAATAATATTACTGAATTTAAAATTAAAATCGAAATAAAATATATATTTACACACATTTAAATAAGTAAATAGACTGAAAGGGTGGGCTAAAAAAAGCAGCATAAGTCTGCAAATTTCTGCACACAGATTCTGTATGGGCCTATTAATAACTCAACTCTTTTTATTTGGATGCCGATAATGAAATATACAGTTGAAGTCAGAATTATTAGCCCCCCTGTTTATTTTTTTCCCCAATTTCTGTTTAAGGGAGAGAAGATTTTTTCAACACATTTCTAAACATAATAGTTTTAATAACTCATCTCTAATAACTGATTTATTTTATCTTTGCCATGATGACAGTAAATAATACTTTACTAGATATTTTTCAAGACACTTCTATACAGCTTAAAGTGACATTTAAAGGCTTAACTAGGTTAATTAGGTTAACTAGGCAGGTTAGGGTAATTAGGCAAGTTATTGTATAACGATGGTTTGTTCTGTAGACTAGTGAAAAAAATATAGCTTAAAGGGGCTAATAATTTTGACCTTAAAATGTTTTTTTTTTTTAAATAAAAATTGATTTTATTCTAGCTGAAATAAAACAAATACGACTTTCTTCAGAAGAAAAAATATTATCAGACATACTGTGAAAATGTCCTTGCTGTTAAACATCATTTTGGAAACATTTAAAAAAAGAGAAAAAAATCAAAGGGGGCTAATAATTATGACTTCAACTGTATATCTAAATAAAATGGATTACAAAAACAAAATGCAAACAAACACAGTGAAAAGAAGCGATTTTATTTTGAAAATCTTAACTGCAGAAAACAAGGAATCTAGATCTTTCTTTTCCCAAAGTAAATGTAAAATTGCTAATGTGAAATTCTCTAACATAAACTCCTGCCCTACACACAGAATGGCTTTAAGTAGGGATGCTCCAAAAATTATTTACCAATTATGTCATTTTTGGTTTAAGTTAAATTTTTGTTTTGTTTTTGCCAAATGTATTTATTAACATTTTGTGCAGATACAATATCATATACATACAAAAATAAATAACACACTGTTCTGCTTTTTCACAACCAAGAACTAATGACCAAAAATGTATTTATTAAATAACATAGTAAATGTAAAAATAATAAAAAATAAAAAAGCCTTTATTCCTCTGCTGCTTCAAGATCAATAGTATCAATATAATTCAACAAAGGTTTCCATGTTTTGTAAAAAGATTTTAAAGACCCTCTTAATGAAGGTCTTAAACAAACAAAAAAAATCTTCTTTTATTGAGTTGAATTTTAAAAAGTCTCACAAAATAATAATTATTACAAAAAGAATTTACGGTTTCGGTCCAAAATTTTCATTTCAGTGCATCCCTAGTTTTAAGAACAGTACCTTATCTCTAAATAAGTCATTGGCTTTGTGGTGTGGTAATCATAGTATGAGCAGAATACTCCACTTCAGATATTAGCTTTGTGACTTTATTTTTATTCATAATAAATCATTCTTTACTCCAACCAATCATTTGAGTGCATATAAACAGAACATAGCTGCTGTGTCTATTTGGTCTCTCAAATCTTTCCAAGACCTCATTCATTTTAAATAGCAAAAATTCTTTTCAAATTTTCTTGTGAACAAATCAACAATAAATTAAATCCAATTGCTCATCGTCCACAAAGTTTTTGCTTCATTTTTCCCTCCAAATCAGCACAGAAAAATCTAGACTCCTTCAGCGCCTGCTCATATGTTGCCCACATGTTGCTGGTTTGAGTTGTGGCATGGCTTTGTGCCCACCAGCACATCAACACCTCCAAGGGGAGGTCACCAAAATAGGCCCCCTATTTATTGTGTGTATGTGTGTGTGTGTGTGTGTGTGTGTGTGTGTGTGTGTGTGTGTGTGTGTGTAATGGAGGCCCACAAATGCATTTTCCTTTAATGACTTTGCTAAAATAATGGGGTTCAGACTACAAATAAGGTGTATGCACATTCTTGAAGTCCTTTTATGAACAGTAATGTGGTTTGCTCGTTTAATATTATATCTATAATATGCTGTTACAGAATTTGCCTGTGTGTATGCGCTTGTGAACATGTTGTTTGCCCATTTAGGTCTTGTGTTCGGGGTCGTATTCGTAAGATATTGTGCAGGTCATTGAAAGGGGTGGAGTCTGCTGAAGTCACTGCCCTGTTAATTCAGCTGTTGTGGGAGTGGCCTGTCTTACATGACCACACCCACCGTAAGCCATCTGACATTCAGGCTCCTCCTACCAGAAGCGCAGGGAAAAAGAGCTCCGTGCTGCAGAATATCTATGGTGGGTGATATATCTCAGGAAGTGTCCATTAAGATGATGTAAAATTAGTATCACTGTTGTCTTATTCATGTTTTTATTATTAAAAGACAGAAACTATTTCTTTAAAAATGCTATTAAAATAAAATATATAAACATTTGGATGTTAGCTAATAATATTACTGAAATTAATATAAAAAACGGAATAAAAATATATACATTTACACACATTTACTGTAAATAAATAGACTAAATAAATAAATAGACTAAAGGGTGGGCCAAAAAAACATTTAGGGTTTTTTTATTAGTAAAAAGAGTTGCTAAAAGTTTATAATCTCAATTCAGCCAGTAGGTGGCAACAACTGTTAAAAATGTATTTGTCACTGAATTATACTTTTATTTTTATTATTTATGCATGAACGACATACAGAACAATGCTAGGGGTGTACATAAAAAGATATGCAGAGCATAACAGAGTTATATATAAGTACATAGACTCAATAGGTAAAACAAAATAAAAAATAAAATAGTAGCAAAAAAATACAGATTTTACAAATAATGCTAGGCCATGCTAACTCACAATAACTCAAATACACAGTTTTAATAGCTTTTTGTTTGCACTCTCCTTAATGGTATTAATATAAATATCTAGTTCCTTAAGTACTACTGAAAAAAGAGGTTTCTGGCTGGTGAATTTACAATGATGGATATGACACTTAGTGAGTATATTCAAAAGCTTGATAATAAAAGCATTATTTTCTAACTTCTTATCATATTTAAAAAAAAAACAATAGTTACATATTCATACAGTAAAAAAACTGACATCACTTTATCATTGAATTGTTCATTTAAAAAGATTAATTCAAAAAGACACTACTACACTGTAAAAAATGCAGGGTTCCACACAATTCATTCATGTTGTTCACACAAATCGATTAAGTTAACGCTTTAAACAAATTTATGTGGATTGAACATAAAAAATTAAGTTGTCCAATGAAATCTCAAGAATTGTGTTGTTTCAGCTCATTTTAAATAAGTAGTTTGAACAAGTAAAAATATTTTTTTTGAATGTATTGCATTGCAGCAATGTACGTAAAAAATGTTTTGCAAAAAAACGATTGACATACAGATGATAATGTTGCCCGTTCACACAGATATATGTAATGCTGTCTAAATGTACACCAGGCCAGTAGTTGCCAATTTCACTTTGTAAAAAAGACGTGTATTCACACATAGACGTTGTTGTTGTTGTTGACTGTCGAGTACTCACGCATTCCTATATACAAAACTAATAATACGGCATGACACAACAATTGTCAGAAAATCACATTTTTGTAGTTTGCATCGAGGCGATAACAGTAACATTTTCAAAAACATGCACTTTAAAACCAAATGTAAATAAGTATTATATGCATGAAATATTTTTTTTGTTGGAAAATGTTTAGTACATTTAAATAATTTAATACAATGCTTTTTGATGTTTTATCTATGAAAAACTCTTGGAAAAAAAACTGTATCATGGTTTCAATACAGGTACGCATCATTGAACTGTTTTCAGTATTGATGTTATTAGAATTTCTGAAAGATTAAGTTTATTTTTTCAAAAATCATTATATTTTCATGTCTTTTACTGTGTTTTTGATCATGAAATTCCAGCCTTGGCAAACATAAACACATAGAATAAAATCTCACCAATTCATACAGTTGAAGTCAGAATTATTTGCCCTCCTGTAATATATATATATATATATATATATATATATATATATATATATATATATATATATTTCTGTTTAACGGAACAAATATTTTTCCAACACATTTCTAAACAATATTTTTAATAACTCATCTCTAATAACTGATTTATTTTATCTTTGCCGTGTCATCACAGTAAATAATATTTGACTAGATATTTTTCAAGATACTAGTGTTCAGCTTAAAGGCTTAACTGGGTTATTTAGGTCAATTAGGCAAGTTATGGTAATTAGGCAAGTTATTGTATTTGGACAGTTTGTTCTGTAGACAAAGAAAAAATAAATAGCTTAAAGGGGCTAATAATAAAAATGGCTTAAAAATGTATAAAACTGCTTTTATTCTAGCCGAAATAAATCAAACAAGACTTTCTCCAGAAGAAAAAATATTATAGGAAATACTGTGACAAATTCCTTGCAGAAAAAAAAAATCAATGGAGGGTGAATAATTTCGACTTCCACTGTATATTATCTACACATTTTCCGAATTATTAATCCAAAACATGTATCACCTTATAGTTGAATCAAAAAGTAACAGATACCTAAACTACTGCATGATTTGATTTATAACTCATGTCCGCAACACAATCTGTCAGGTAACTTTCACTTTAAAAGTAAGCCAAGCATCACTAATAAGACCATTACAGATTGGTGTTATGTTTTTCTGTGACGTTCCAGCTCCCTCCTTTCATATCACTTGATAAGGTGGAGTTTCGACCCAGTTAACGCAACTGACCTTCAGCAGACATGAACAGGTGATGATGGCTGAGCGCGTCCACATACACACACGGACACTTGTTCCCCTCGCCGCTCCTCTCTGACAGTCAGAACGCTTTGAAAAGTTCATTGCTGTCAGAGGGAATGTCGAGCTGTCTCCTCTTGCACACCTCCCTCGCCCCGTCCCATCTCAAACATACACACACACATACCTGCACGTTTGAGCCTTAACTGTCTGAATCGGAATCAACTGCTCCAGTATCAGTTGTGACGTATTGATTCAATGAAGTAGGAAATGTGCACGTGGCCACGTTTAGAGCAATAAACACCTGCTGTTTTATTTGGTCTAGGTGCTGCCCCATCCAAAAGAGGGATCTCTCTACGGGCGGCAGCTCTCAAAACACAGAGCCAAAGTCAAAGCCAAGTTCTGCTGGATCTGTCGCTCAGAACACACAAGCAGCGTGAGTAATTAAGTTCTTAGTCACTGGCCGGGTTCTTTGGTGTAGTATGTTTGTAATAATTATACAGATATGAAGAAAATATAAGAGACTACTTGATAATTTACAGGATTTTTTGATTTATAGTTATTTGGCTGATTGGTAATCATGCTATTCTGACCAACTGTTAATGAAATCTAAATGACAATTTTCTTATTTTAAATTCGTAAGAAATATTGTCAGCCCTTTATGGACGAAAGCAATAACAATTTTACTCAAACCTTCAAAATCTAAAAGTCCAGTAAAGTTGGTATATACAGTCAGGTCCATAAATATTGGATATCAACACAATTCTAACATTTTAGCTATATACACTAACACAATGGATTTGAAATTAAATAAACAATGTGTGCTTTAACTGCAGATTATCAGCTTTAATTTGAGGCTATTTACATCCAAATCAGGTGAACGGTGTAGGAGTTACAACAGTTTGCATTTATGCCTCCCACTTGTTAAGGGACCAAAAGTAATTGGACAATTGGCTTCTCAGCTGTTCCTTGGCTAGATGTGTGTTATTCCCTTATTATCCCAATTACAATGAGCAGATAAAAGGTTCAGAATTTATTTCAAGTGTGCTATTTGCATTTGGAATCTGTTGCTGTCATTTATATGAGAGAGAGAGAGATTTGATTTTTCAAACCCACGTTATTAAACAATTTTTCTACTCAACCACAATTTAACAGAAAATTAAGAGGCAATACAAAATCAACAACTTAATTACAGAGAGAGAGAAAGAGAGGGAGAGAGAGAGAGTTTAATAAAAAATACATTAAAATGATAGTATTGGAAATAAAATGTAATTACATTTAACTGTTTTCAACTTGGCGCAGTGGGTAGTGCTGTTGCCTCACAGCAAGAACGTCGCTGGGTCGCAGGTTCGAACCTTCAACTTTATTGTATTTTATCAATATAATTTGATCTGGTTATGATAAAGATTTCACTTCAGTTTTTAGTGTCATATGATCTTTCAGAAATTATTCTCTACTATTCATTCATTCATTGTTTTTTCGGCTTAGTGCCTTTATTAATCTGCAGTCGTCACAGCGAAATTAACTGCCAAATTATCCAGCATATGTTTTACGCAGCGGATGCCCTTCCAGCTGCAACCCAGTATTGGGAAACATCCATACACACACATTCACACACATACACTACGGATAATTTAGCCTATCCAATTCACCTGTACCACATGTTTTTGGACTTGTGGGGGAAACCGGAGCACCCGGAGGAAACCCACGCCAACACAGGGAGAACATGCGAACTCCACACAGAAATGCCAACTGACCCACCTGGGGCTCAAACCAGCGACCTTGTTGCTGTGAGGTGATCATGCTTCCCACTGCGTCACCGTGCAGCCCCCATTCTCTACTAAGCAACAAATATTCTTACATTTTTGAAAACAGGTGTGCTGCTTAATATTTTTGTGCAAACCCTAATAAATGACCATTGATGAGTTTGGTGTTCGATAAAATAATATAGATTTTTTTATTTATTTCGCAAGGATATATTACTTAAACAGGAAAGTAAACAAAATAAAAACAAATTAAATAAGGTAACAAAAGATTACTGTTTTAAATAAAAGTTTTTTTTAAGATTTTTAATTCTGAAAAACAAGGTCCACACAAAAATATTAAGCAGCAAAAACATTGCTTTGAGCTGGAATCATTTATTAACTCTTTAATTAAAAATAGTGGCACAGTGGGTAGCGCTGTCGCCTCACAGCAAGAAGGTCCCTGTTTCGAGCCTCGGCTGGGTCAGTTGGCATTTCTGTGTGGAGTTTGCAATGTTCTCCTCATGTTGGCGTGGGTTTCCTCCGGGTGCTCCGGTTTCCCCCACAGTCCAAAGACATGCGCTATGAGTGATTTGAGTAAGCTGAAATGTCCGTAGTGTATGAGTGTGAATGTGAGTTTATGGGTGTTTCCAGTGATGGGTTGAAGATGGAAGGGCATCCGCTGCTTTAAACATATGCTGGATAAGTTGGCGGTTCATTCCGCTGTGGCGAGCCGGCCCTGAATAATAAAGGGACTAATCCGAAAGGAAAATGAATGAATTAATAAACTAAAGCAAAAATGGTTGAATGCAGCCTACACTAACCTACTTGTATTATTATTATTATTATTATTATTGTTCAGTGGCATGGTGGCGCAAAACAGTCAAGAATACCAGCGTGAAAGAAAAGCAGATAAATATTGTGAAAGATAAGCACATAAATATGAATACACAGTATTTAAGGTCAAGATCATTCAAAGTAACCGGATGAGCCTGAGTTTCAGCGGTCATCTGGGAATGACACACGATCGAATGTCATGATTGACCAATCAGAATCAAGTATTTCAGAGAGCCATGTAATAATAGTAATTGGTAACAACTGAGATGCAAATCAGCATGTAAACTCTATTAGTGCATGTCTACTTTTCAGCCGCACTGGTTCAAGAAATATTTTTCCCACAGGGATTTTTTTAATGTATTCATTGTGTTATAAACCATGAACAAAACCAATCTGCTGCTATTAAGTGAATCACAACCTTAAAAACAGCACAAATAGATAAAAATATGCCTTGGTGAACTCTTATTTCAAACCTCTGATTAGTTGTGTATGTGCTTCAATACATGTTTAGAATGTGCATAAATATGGTTTATGAGGACACTTCATCACGTGTCTCTGGAACCCAAAGGGCTGCAAACTCATCCTAAACTGTGCTATTTGAAATTGTTTTATTGCTTGTGTTCAGTGATATGTAGGATCAGGTTTAGAGGACAGAATATACACTTATGACATGTATAAAAATCATTACACCTATGGAGAGTCCCTGTAAACCACATATTCTAATATATGCGTGTTGTTTTCTTCACAGTGAGCGCCGTAGAGTGTGTGAATCTGGTGGATTCTATCAGTCAGGCCAAGCAATACTCTTACCATCTACGGCCATCCAGTGCTGCCAGTCAAAGCACTCCGAACCGAACAAAAAAATGACAAAAAGGACACCGTCTGTGGTGTGTGTGTGTGTATTTCTGCAGAACTGAACCTGGAATAATCTGCACTTTTACACTATAGACTAATTACCATGTTTGTAAACATTCAGGATGAGCGCGCAGGAAGGTGGCAGAAAAAAAACCGGGAGCACTAGCATTTACAGCGAGGGAATGACATCCGATGCGGTACAGAGTTTGTTGTTGTCTTAGAAATACGTTATATTGATGACATATATATATATTATTTACATAATGCTTTCAGCGTATTATAACAGCTTGTCACCCAGTGATAAGCACAGTGATTCTGCAAAATTAACGTTAAAGTGAGCGGCGTTCATCTGACAGGTCCATTTGCGATAGCAGCCTCCCAATGGATATTGGATAAGACGAAATGACCAAGCATCCAGCCCGAAATATACAATCTCATTGAAGCTCCAAGGGATTTTACAAAAGAGAAGTTAAAGGCCTACAAGTCTTTGGATGCCAACCAGTGGCGGCTGGTGTTAAAAAATTTGGGGAGGGCGCAAACACCAGAAAAAAATCTAACTGTTGGTAAAGTAAGAGTGTAAAAGCCATTTTTCAGGTGATGTATCAAAAAACTAAAATATGACTAAAGCATACAATAAATGCATCACAAATCAGTTCATTTTAGTTCAATTTGGATTTATTATCAGTAATGAAGTAATCCAGATAATCAGTAAACACACACACACACACAAACAAATGTTGCCTAATCACTGGCCAGTAGCACTACTTGAAAATAAATTATGTCCTCCTTTTTTTCTTCTGGCTTGCAAATTTCTCAATAACCGTTAAAGTCAGTCATCTCAGTCACCAGTGTCTTCTCTATTGACAGCATGGCCAATGCATTCAGCCTCTCTTGCGTCCTGCTGTTTGAAACAGCAAACACGGAAATAGTAAAAGGTAAGACTTACATAAACCTGCCGGCAACTCCGTTTGTCATGACAAGTGCTGGAAAAGCCCCCGAATATTCGCGCGCCTCACCATCACTTGACTACTGGTGAATTTGCAAAGACGGTCGATCTGGTCCAAGCTTTTTGATTCTTTTTTTTTTCTTCATCCAAATGCCTTGTGAACGGATATCTTTGCAAAGATACAACAGAATTTTCCTTCTTCTCGAGAAAGTTCGGGACGCAGAGCGCTGCGCCCCAAAGACAATTTAAAAACCGGCCAATTAGAGCTTATCGTCATATCACGTGCATTGCAAAAGTTTGTGTACCTACATAGACACTCATTAGTCCGGCGCCCCGCACACATATGAAAAAATATTGTTCACACTTTTTTTTAAATAAATGTTAGTATGACTACAATAAATGTTAGAATGTTATAATTAAATCAATTTATTTTGTTAATATTTGTGATAATAAACATTAACATATTAAAGGAGTCTAACTTGAAGGGGGGGGCGGCGCCCCAGCGCCCTCTATTGACCAGCCGCCACTGATGCCAACAATTGTGTTCTGTGTCATCATGTGCAAGAAATAATGTTCCATGATTACCAGACTCAAAACTATGTAGTGCTAAAAACCGAGGATCTGCCGAGCCGAAAGGACAAGGAAAAAGACAGAGCTAACGTTATACAAGGCCAGAGTGATCATCAACAAGCAGAACAACTGATTCTGACAGCGAACTGCACCTGTACGGCAGGGTATGTGAACTTACACATAGAGGTAAAGTTGGTTTATATTCGCACATTCAGGACATTCTCCTTAACATTATAACTTCATAAAAGTATTATTTGCAAACTCTAAATCGCGAAATCATATTAGCAGTTAATGACTGTCAAAGTACAACATTGTTCACAGTCAAATAAACAGTGTTCATGTTGTTTTCAAGTCACGCTTGCAGGTTATTTCAGACCGAATACTTAAAAGTGTCGTGGTAAACAATAGGGAGTGTGTCACAAGTTGTCACTGAATGAATGTGTGAATATAAAACCAACTTTAATAACTTACACTTTCACGTTTCATTCTTAGCATTCAGTGTCCGCAGTTTATTCACCATATTTAACTGTTTTTGCTGTAATCATTCCTGCAATCAAAAACGAGTGATGTGTGTGATTCAGCATAGCGTGAACTTACCTGATATAACATGAGAACTGCAGAGTCCAGCATTTCTAATTAGGTCGTCACTTCATTCAGCTCCCTTTTAGCCAAAAGACGTCTGCAGTTGGCATTAAAGCAATGTGGTGTATGGTAAAAGTTACGTTTTCTATTCCAAACAAACATAAGTTTTCGAATTTGGCATCCTACCGCACAACACCACGTGGTTTGCTATTGCAGCCTGTCTTTTTTTTGGCAACCGTCGACCCGTGTGACGTCATGTGTGACGTAGGTTGGTATTGGTCTATAGCATGAGGTACAGTATCATCTGCGTTTACACTTCAAATCTGCAGCATCACCATCGATTATTGCAGAGGTTAGTGGTTAAAACCACAAACACAACAAATGTATTAGATAACCTTTCATTCTGTCGACAACAGGTCATATACCTGTCGTAAGGGTGACATACGCCTTACGTAACAAGACCACCTGCATGGGAGAACCACTGAGCGCTAATATGTACAGTAAAAGACGGCACTCTGAAACATATTTCAGCCTGTTGCTAATGTTGTCACAGATGTCTGTTATATTCTTGTACTCTATTGTTAAGTCTTTTTACTGAGAAGTTATAATTGTTTTATCTGTCTCTATAAACCAGTGTACTCTTTGTATTATATTAATGTGTTATTTTTAAATATATTTTGTACAAATGAAAATATCATCCGTTATGAGTGAAAAGGGAAGGATTTTGCTGCTGTTGTTGCAGGTCACTTTACGATAGACTTTGTTTTTTAACATGAGAAGCAATTACTTTGAAAGAACTTTTTAAAAACATGGACATGTTCAAAGATTTGGGGTCAAGTTTTTTTTTTTTTTTTTTTTTAACTTTTGCTTACTAAGGCTAGATTGGTTTAGAATTGTTTTAATATAATATTTTAAAACTATATATATATATATACAGGCAGTGGCAGAATTATTAGGCAAATGAGTATTTTGACCACATCATCCTCTTTATGCTTGTTGTCTTACTCCAAGCTGTATAGGCTCGAAAGCCTACTACCATTTAAGCATATTAGGTGATGTGATGACATCAACACCCTATATCAGGTGTGCATAATTATTAGGCAACCTTCTTTTCCTTTGGCAAAATGGGTCAAAAGAAGGACTTGACAGGCTCCGAAAAGTCAAAAATAGTGAGATAGCTTGCAGAGGGATGCAGCACTCTTAAAATTGCCAAGCTTCTGAAGCGTGATCATCGAACAATCAAGCGTTTCATTCAAAATAGTCACAGGGTCGCAAGAAGCATGTGGAAAAACCAAACCAAAAACCAAGGCGCAAAATAACTGCCCATGAACTGAGAAAAGTCAAGCATGCAGCTGCCAAGATGCCACTTGCCACCAGGTTTGTCATATTTCAGAGCTGCAACATCACTGGAGTGCCCAAAAGCACAAAATGTGCAATACTCAGAACTGGCCAAGGTAAGAAAGGCTGAAAAACGACCACCACTGAACAAGACACACAAGCTGAAACGTCAAGACTGGGCCAAGAAATATCTCAAGACTGATTTTTCTAAGGTTTTATGGACTGATGAAATGAGAGTGAGTGTTGATGGGCCCGTGGCTGGATCGGTAAAGGGCAGAGAGCTCCAGTCCTACTCAGACGCCAGCAAGGTGGAGGTGGAGTACTGGTTTGGGCTGGTATCATCAAAGATGAGCTTGTGGGGCCTTTTCGGTTGAGGATGGAGTCAAGCTCAACTCCCAGTCCTACTGCCAGTTTCTGGAAGCACCTTCAAGCAGGGGTACAGGAAGTCTGCATCCTTCAAGAAAAACATGATTTTTATGCAGGACAATGCTCCATCACACGCATCCAAGTACTCCACAGCGTGGCTGGCAAGAAAGGGTGTAAAAGAAAAAAAACTAATGACATGGCCTCCTTGTTCACCTAAACTGAACCCCATAGAGAACCTGTGGTCCTTTATCAAATGTGAGATTTAAAAGGAGGGAAAACAGTACTCCTCTGAACAGTGTCTGGGAGGCTGTGGTTGCTGCTGCACGCAATGTTGATGGTGAACAGATCAAAACACTGACAGAATCCATGGATGGCAGGCTTTTGAGTGTCCTTGCAAAGAAAGGTGGCTATATTAGTCACTGATTAGTTTTTGTTTTGCTTTTGAATGTCAGAAATGTATATTTGTGAATGTTGAGATGTTTAAATAAATGTTTCGTAACAGTACACCTTTTTATTGTCACTTCAACAATGGATCCTAGCAGAACAAAAATATTTCTAAAAACAAACAAACAATAAAACACTTACTGACCTCACGCCTTTAAATACTTAAAACAGATTTCTGTATTTCAGTTATTCAAATCTGGAATTCTTTCAGAAAAGGAACATGAGATAACTTCAAAATCCCACAATAGCTTTATTTCCATCACCCTGTGCTAATGTTCATTTTGATGTCCAAATTTCAGGGAAAAAACCTTTTTTGCTAAATATTTTTGTACTTTTTGTGAATAGAAACTCTGAAAACATTAATCCCACCTCCATAGTCACTAGGTTATCAATACTACTGTCAGCCACACTAACAACTTGACGGAAATGTGTAATTCACATTTAGGATTTTTTTTTTTTTTACAATTTTGCAAACTTTGAAAACATTCGCTTCACATTAGGATGAACACCGGATATACCAGCAGAAACCATGGGCAATTAAAGAAAAAATATATAAAGTTTGAATCAATAATACATTTTAAACTGAAGATTGAAAGACAAAACCTGTCATTTGATAATCACAAGGTTTATTTCTTCATTTTGTACAAAATGACTAGACTGGAAAAGAGAGCAAGAAAAGGCTACAGCTCTGAATACTGTGTTGGCCGATATTGGCTAATAGATGTCTCTTATGCCCATGTTTGCCCGATGAGTAGACAGCGTCACACTGTAGCAGTAGAGGAGGTCAGTCAGCCACTGCTCTCACGGGCTCTCACCACCATAGAAATGCTGGAAAAACACAACATTGCAGTCAATAGTAAAGGGGCTGTATTATATGCAAGAAGTTCAATGATAGAACTAATCATTTGATTGCAAATAAGTGAAAAGCTTGTAACAAATATTCAAGTTCCCCTAAAAGTTTTGTGGGTGTTAAAAATCTTTATGTTATTGTTGTCTATAAGTTAGTGTGTTCCAAAAGTTATTAGTAAAGACTAAATTACATGTTTTAAGAAGATAAATTACTCTGGACCAAAAATGTTTCATGTTGCATGAGTTTATTTTTAGCCAAAAATACATTCTCTAGGTCAAAGTTATGGATTTTTTTTATTCATTTTATTATTATATAAAGATCACATTCCATGAAGATTTTGTACAATTTCCTACTGTAAATATCTCAAAACCCAATTTTTGATTAGTAATATTCATTGCTAAGCACTTCACTTGAACAAATTTAAAGGTGATTTTTTTCAATATTTAAATTTTTTTGTAAATTTTAAGGAGGGTCGCAGACCAGACGTGCTGCACCCTTTTTTTCTATGAGGGTATGCAAACCATCGCCACCATTCAACGTCTGTTTGAGTTGCTTAGCAACATATAGACAACTATTTAAAGACTAACCATGCCAAAGCGTGCCGCATCTGGTTTGCAACCTGCTTAAGATTGACATTTTTGAATGGTTGTATCTTGGCCAAATATTGTCCTAACAAACACCATCCATCAATGAATAGCTTATTTATTCAATAATGTGATGTATAAATCTCAATTTCAACTAAATTGACAGTTGAGTGACGGGTCCAGGGTCCCACATAAGCATTAAACATGCAGTTTCTCATCTAAGCTAACATAATATAATTACAAGGCATTATATATAAATAGAATGCCTTGGATTATGGAATAACCGAAGTCTGATTTTGCAATAATGTCAAATGAAACACTGCAGCATTTGCACTTAACTCAACAACACACAATATTAGCCCCTTTCACACATGCAGACCTTTCTGGAAAATTACCGACAATTTTCCGGAAAGGGATCATGTGTGAACAGGCCCTTTTTGAAATACCGCTAAATTCATTCCGCAATTTTCCGGAAAGACAAGTGTAACATTACCAGTAATTTGCCGGAATGCTGCTCTGTGTGAACGCAGAAGGAAAATTGCTGGAAAGAGCGTGTTCATGTTTAGAACGCACTGACAAGAGACGTGCACTCCAGCCAATCAGAACACTCAGACGCATTCACATCAGCGCTGTTTCTGAAATAAATGCCTTTGAATATTTTTCCAGACACATTTAGCTGCTAGATGTCAGTCAGATAACGATTCTATGTTCCTTCTTAATGCCAACTGTGGAAAAATTATCGCTAAATGCTTATAATAAACCTCTGTTTACCTTTAAGCTCTGCTTCAGTTGCTTGACGCGTGCTTGTGAAGCAGCCGGTGAGCGCCAACACACACACATTCACGTAACGTTACCATCAACAAAAACCTTCTGTTTACCAATACAGCGCAGCCGTTTAGAGCTTATTTCTAGTTAATGATGTCAGAATTTACCGTATTTTGGAATGATGTGTAAATGGGCTTTTCCGGAAAAATTCCGGAACGTTCTTGCCTGTGTGAACAGCCCTTTTTGGAACTTAGCGGTAAAGTTGTTTCGGAAATTTGCCAGATATTTACGTGATCACTGTGTGAAAGGGGCTATTGGTGCACTTTTCAAGGCACTTCTTTAAAGGTTCTCTCTGTAAGTTTTTGACTCTTCTAAAGCAAGGAAATACCATGTGTTTGCAGATATTTAAGAATCATGGCAAGTGAACACTTGTTTATTAAAAAGCAATGGTAAAATGTGCATTCCGTGTCTTGTTTTGGTCTGCTCCGCCCACTGCCAGTTTAAACCACTTATATTTCAGCACCCACGGTTGCCTTAGCGGAAAACTTGTTGGAATATTCTCCTTCTCCATGCATGTCCAATTCAAACTCAGGAGAAACCGCTCAATGCTTAAAAATTAGTAATGACATAATTTGCATAATTTATTTCAGTCATGAAAGCTGCCTCAACGTATGTTGACCCAGTTGAAAATGTGACCTCCAGAGTACAGTATAGCAACCTCTGAAAATAAGATGCAGATTCATAGTTAAGAAAATCCACAAAGGGTGTTTTTAATTAGCAAATAATATACATATCACAAATGTAACCATTAGCTGAGCAGCATACATTGTATGCTCCGTCATCAGGCATGCTCACTCCTACTGGTGTCGTCAATCTGGCAACCTGTGTTTGTGTGGAAGTCCTCATCAGAGGGGCCGGGTGAAAAGAAAAAACCCTCTCCAATATTTTGAATTTGGACTGCAATACCTAGGTCAACCACTAGGACACCCTACATACTACAGCTTTAAAAAAAAAACAAGCCTGTCCCTGTGATTTTTATGACTGTGTGTGTGCATGTACCGTTAAGTCCTGTATGATGTGCTGCAGGAAACTGGCATTGGCCATCATGTGGTTGCGTAGCTGAGTGTGTTGTAGAAGTAACGAGAGGATCTGTGCCAACACTGGCAGCTCGTCCTCACACAGGTCACACACACGGAAAGACTGCAGACGAGTCGCAGGAGCCTTGGGACTGAGCTCAACGCGGCGAAACACGCCTCCCACACGGCATCCTGAAACACACACACACAGACATTTGGACAAATGCATTCATGTCTTTAAATGCTAAATATTATATTTCTTTAAACACAAACCCTAACAGAACTTCCTAACTAAGATTGTACATGATATGCTGTGAGAAAAAAAAAAATGTGGCCCAAATTTTGTTATGTAATGATTAGTGAATAACTGGTCAAAATAATAATCATAATAATATAATAATAATAATAATAATAATAATAGGGAATTTATTATTATGAAACTCTAAAGAACAATTTCTCATATATTAGACACAAACTAGAAAAGCAAAGTTTATAGACAAACTTTACGGTGTCTTGAGAAAGCCTCGTCTGACAGTTTGAGAAGTTGTTTTAAAGGTTAAAAACTGAAGTAGTTTTTAAGAAGTTTGAAACGGTCGACAGGCAGACAGAACTACATGTAGGTTAGCAGGTTTCTAGTATGGATTGGCATGGTTTTTGCTAGGCAGTGGATATGGTGTTCGGAGTGGTTGCTAAGGTTGCTAGGTGGTTGCTAGGGTGTTCTGAGTGGTTGCTAATATGTGGTGAGGGTGTTATGAGTGGTTGCTAAGGCGGTAGGGGGGTTGTTGTAAGGCGTTGATAGGGTGTTTAGGTGATTGCTAAGGTGTTGCTAGGGTGTTCAGAGTAATGCTAGGCGATTGATATGGCGTTGCTAGGGTGTTTTGAGTAGTTGCTGAGCGGTTGCTGAGGAGTTCTAGGTAGTTCCAGGTCGTGGTTAAGGTGTTTCTAGGTGGTTGCCGGGGTGTTTGAGTGGTTGTTAGGCGGTTGCAAAGGCATTGCTATGCAGTATTCTGAGTGGTAGCTGAAGCGTTGCAAGGGTGTTTTATGTGGTTGCTAAGATGTTTCTAAGTGTTTTGAGAACTGCCAGGCGGTTGCTAGGGTGTTGTTAGTGGTTGCTAAAGTGTTGCTAGGCGGTTGCTAAGGTGTTCTGAGTGGTTGCTAGGCAGTTGCTAATGTAAATTAGCATGGTTCTAGTATGAATTAGCATGTTGCTAGCATGGTTTCCAGCATAAATTAGCATGTTGTTAGCAGGTTCGTATGAATTAGCATGTTTCTAGTATAACTAGCATGTTATTAGCATGAATTTAGTATGAATTAGCATATTGTTAATATGATTAGTATGTTAGTATGTCATTAGTATGTTTCTAGTGTGGATTAGTATGTTTTTATGGGTATGGGTAGTATATTGCTAGTATGAATTGGTATGTTGTTAGTATGTCCAATGTAAAGTCAGTGGCAGGTTTTTACAATGGAAGTCTATGGAACAGTTGCTAGGGTGCCATACTGTAAGTGGTTGCTAGGGTGTGGCTAGTAAGTTGAAAGGTCATCGGTGATTGGCAGATTGGTAGTCTGGGACTCAAGTCTGCATGACAATCTGGAGCAAAGTTATGAGGTCATAAAGTTTGGTCTAATGTTTAGTCAATGGGACTTTACAGAATTTTCCAGTCAGTTTTCAAAAACCGTAAGTCGGATCAGTTGGAAAAGATATAGCAACCCGAGTCAGACCAGTTTGGTGTTAGTTTGGTTTATGTAGCTTGAACGGTTTAGGAGGAGATGCATATAGAAATTAGTCTCAGAAGAAGACGGAAGGAGAATAGTAAGTTTATTTAGTATAACAGTATGTTGTCTTCTCGAGCCACCATAATAAAATAATAATTATAGTTCTCAAACTTAAAGTAGTGTAAACTAACTGACCGATTTCAATATTTCATTTTGTACATTTCAGATTATTTATATATTATTTATCTATTTCTTTTAGTGATGCAACACATCATATTTTTATACAAAATTAAAGTTATATATTTAATATTTCAATATAATATTTTTTAATAATATAATTTTAATAGGCAACACTGGGCTCAGTGATTAGCACTGTCGCCTCACAGCAAGAAGGTCATTGGTTTGAGTCCCTGCTGGGTCAGTTGGCATTTCTGTGTGGAGTTTGCATGTTCTCCTGTGTTCGCGTGGGTTTCCTCCGGTGCTCCGGTTTCCCCCACAAGCCCAACGTCATGCAGTACAGGTGAATTGAATAAACTAAATTGGCCGTAGGTGTGTATGAGAGTGTATGGATGTTTCCCAGTGTTGGGTTGCAGCTGGAAGGGCATCCGCTGTGTAAAATATGCTGGATAAGTTGGCGGTTCATTCCGCTGTGGTGATCCCTGATGAATAAAGGGACTAAGCCGAAGGAAAATGAAGGAATGAATAATTTTAGAAATCATGCTGTATAATCTATAAAATATAATATATTAAAGGCGCACTTAATATATATTATATATTATCTTAATAATATTTATTAATTATTTTAAATGTGTCATTTAATTTTAACTTGTGTTGAAAAATTTGGTACATTTCAGATTATATATAGAATCTGAATTTATCTTTATAATATTTATGTAGATGTTTAATATTGCTTTGATTTATGCTGATTACTTGACAAAACCTTATCGTTTAAAATATATATCAGTGCTGGTCTATATTTTACTTTAATTACTAGAGATGAACCGATACTACTTTTTTACAAACTGATACGAGTATGATTATTTTCATTTGCGTACTCGCCGATACCAAGTACCGATTCCGATACTTACTCTTCGATTTGGTTTCAATGAAAGTGCAATTGTTTTATGTTTTGCCTGTATCAAGGATGAACACAAAATCTTTAACAGAAGCCTATTTCAAGCCAAAAATATACACACCTTGTTGATAACCCTGTAAAGAAATAGACCTTATCGATTAAGCAAAGACATTTAAAGCATAGGTTATCCTTGCACTGACATGCGTCCACGACTTCACACATTACATAATCAAGTGTGTGCAGTTTACGTTACCTTATGGAATTTCTTTTATTTTTTATTTATATTTTATTATAAATGAGTGCTAGCTTAATGAATGCAGCTTGTTTCGCTGTGATCATTATGCAAGGATCATATTGCATATTCGGTTTATTCTTTAGTAGCCTAAAGATTGTTAATAATGTATTATATACGGATTGTTAAAGGGTCACGAAACACCAAAACACATTTTTGAGCTGTTGACAGTCATATGTGTCCCACGCTGCTATAAACACTATTAGGACACATATATTGCACTAAAAAGTGAAAATTGGTTGTTTTTGCGTTATTTTGAGCAAATTCGTTCTTACGGTTTGAAACGAATTTTTGAAGCTGCGTCACGGCCATGAGATACTTAGGTGTAAATCCAGCCGGAGAGTGGCTGTCTGTCTTTTCTAGGACGTTCTTGCGTATCTGAGGGTGCAGTATTAATTCATGAGAAAGACGTGCTTCAAACCAATCAGCGCGCTCTATTGTGTATGACGTGAAACTTCATTAATATGCATGATAGCTCCGGAGACTGTTTACCAGTTTACAGCGTTCAGACGGCAGAGAGACGCCACGTTGTGTTGCCAAAACAAGTGAAAGAACTAGAATTTCAAGACAAGAGTCGTAGGTGTTATTAGTGTGTTGCAACGAAGGTTTTGTTTTCATTTTCCCTTTATGAGAGAGCAGCTGGACTCACGTGTGGATTACAGTGCACGCCACACGCGACAGAAACGCGTTTGTAAGGAACATTTTTACCCGAGAGCTTTTCACATCTGGAAATGGTGAAATCCGGATTTGCCGCTCGTCTCCTTTTAATAAAAGACACAGCTCCAGTTTGATTGTCTGTCTACAGATTTGGTAAGTGTTTGCAGTGCAGTGCCCTTTGTTTAAATGCTGCTCTCTGAGTGTAAACATGTAAACACAAACTATTTCCGTCGTGCAGGATTTCCGCTGCAATTTGTGACAGGATAGTCTATACACACACGGCTTTCTGACGCTACCTACCGAGTACATAAGTTGCAGAGAAATGCAGAGGATTTTTTTCTCTTATTTGCCGTATCAAATCAGCCTCTCGTGTTTGTTTTTCCTGTCAAACTTAGCGCGTGCCCAAATGTTAACTCCCTTCTATGCAAAATCTTATCCTCTTCCCTCCCCCAACACTCCCACACTCCAGAGCTGGACACGCCCAACTTTCCTGACTTTTTTCAAACAGAGGTGTGAAAACACCCTGCTGAGACAGGGGGTTTCGTGGCCCTTTAATAAGGACATAAGCTATTAATATAAATACATTAATTAATACATTAAGACATTGAAGTCAGGTAGGACAACAAATCACATACACATAGTGAAATACTGTTGAGTGGTATCGGTGCATTTCCTGTACAATACGAGTATGAGTATTTTAACCAAGTAATCCGATACCTGTATCGATGCATCCCTAATTAATACTGATGTTATTAAAAATCATTGATTGGTGACACAGACATTATAGGATTACTAAAATAAGTACCCTTCTTTTCAAACGTGTTGATCCTTCATGATAATGCACTAATGGACTTCCCCCAGAACTGTTTACAACTTCTCTTGCTGCCATTGTGTGTATAAATGTTACAGTATGCAAATATTGACCTCTTGCGGGCGCTCTGCTCCAGCTGTAGCAACAGACTGAGCATGCTCAGACAGCAGTCAGACAGGAAGTGGAGGAGTGTGTCGCTGGGCAGGAAGTTGACATCCAATAAGCGAGGAACACACCTCAGTAGAGCCACACACACACAGTCTGGCACCACCACGAGTCCAGCCTGTAGAAACAGCGAGAGTGTCACAGCAAACATTGTCTGCAGCAAAACACACACACGCATACATTCAAGACACACACTCACCAGATTGTTAATGATGCATTCTGGATCACATCGAAACACTGCGCTCGAGAGCCCAGAGTGTCCAGACAGTGACAAACCACCTGAAAAAACAAACAAAGTGTATTAATCTTCAAAAACTGATTAAAAACTGGCAGCGAAGTGGTTAGCACTGCCGCCTCACAGCAAGAAGGTCGCTGGTTTGAGACTCGGCTGGGTCAGTTGCCGTTTCTGTGTGGAGTTTGCATGTTCTGCCCGTGTTCGTGTGGGTTTCCTCCGGGTGCTCCGGTTTCCCCACAGTCCAAAGACATGGGGTACAGCTGAATTGGGTAAGCGAAATTGTCCGTAGTGTATGAGTGTGAATGAGTGTGTATGGGCGTTTCCCAGTGAGGGGTTGCAGCTGGAAGGGCATCTGCTGCATAAAACATATGCTGGATAAGTTGGTGGTTCATTCCGCTGTGGCGACCCCAGATTAATAAAGGGACTAAGCCGAAAAGAAAATGAATGAATGAATGAATGAATGATTACCTGTGTTAAGAGAAAGTTCACCCAAACAATGAAAATTCTGTCATCATTTACTCACCCTCTACTTGTTTCAAATCTGCTTGAGTTTCTTTCCTCAGTTGAACACAAAGGAAGAGAAACTGAAGAACTTTGGAAGTTACTAAGTAAGTAAGAAGTACTATGGAAACATGTTAATACACGGCTGTCAATCAATTCGGTGGGCGGGTAAAACGCACTCCTACGTGACGATGTGGTGGGCCTCAAAATGGGAGGAATTTGGATCCTATTTTAAAAAGACTTTGTGTTTCTATCACCCCGATATGATTGTGGACACACTATACTTGCACACAATTCTGTCCAAAGAGCTTACAAAAGTTGATTTTTATCATAGGTGCCCTTTAATTAAAAAAAAATAAATAAAAAGGAAGTCAGATCGGAGTTATTTCTGAGATAGAAAAACAGGTGTGACCAGTCTTTCAGCTTTCGGTCTCAGTCTACAAAGAACCACTGAATTATACATCACAACATCTTAACATCTGACACATTCACACACATACACAGACATGGTTTAGGTCAGACAAAAATAAATCCCCAGACAAAAGAGAAGTCCACTGAGAAAAAAGAACCCACACACATACAGTGACGGGCTCAAAGGGTTGTACTCTGTCATAATGTGAGTTGACACGGGACAGATTAGCGACACGCTGCCACTCTGAACTGATATTTTATGAGCACAAACAATAAATAAGAGTGTGAGGAATCTAATAGTGCTAATAGCATTAGGGCAGATTGGATTAAGCAGATGAAGGCGGAACGGAATGTCATTCAGAGCAGGTTATTATCAGACATTAATCAGACTAACAGCGTTAAGAACACATTACACATGCTGCACATTACAGACGCCTGATTGCCAATAAAGGAATGGACCCCCAGCAGCCACACACACACACACCAAACTTAATTTGATGCTAATTGTCATGCTATATATCTGAGAAACGGTGAGAATTTTCTTTAAGAGTGTGATGTGAAATCCCAGTAGCATTAAAGAACACTTTTAGCACATTTTTACATTTAGCAACATTTATTCAGAAAAAATAAAAGTGCTAGAAAAAAAAACCTGTTTAACATATTCCAGGTTTTGTAAACATGGCATTTAAAAACAAGATAATTAATTTTTTTCTGATAAAAAAGAAAGTATTTTATGTTCAAAGCCTGCTCTTATTTTTTAAATCATATAGTCAAAAAAATTGAAATATTTCTATTTAAAATCCCTGTTTTCTGTTAATATTTTACTAAATCTTAGTCGAACCCAATAAATTAAGCAGCTCCAGTTGTCTGAAACAAAAATCATTATAATATGATAACAGTGATTTGCTGCCTAAAAACATTTATTATTACCAATAAAATGAAAAAACAGCATGAAACTGCAATACTCTACCCTTTAAAAGTGTGTGTGTGTGTATGTGTTGTGTGTGTGTGTGTGTGAGAGAGAGAGCGTTTAACAATAAAAAAAAATATGCACACTTACTGAAAAAAATTGAGTTAGAGTACAATACAATTGTTCCTTGATTCTGTAAATTGCTGATGATCTTTCTTATCAATTTTCTATTATTGTATATATATATATATATATATATATATTGTCAAGCTCAAAATTATTTATACCCCTGACAAATTCTGACTTTTATTCAACCAGCAACTTTTTTGGACCGGAAATGACACAGGTCCCTCCCAAAAAAAAAATGAAAAATTGATATATGACAATATCCAAAATATGATGATATACAAGAAGCTTCATTGTGAAAATAAAATATTTTTCAGCTTTTAATTATTTATTTGAACAAAAACTGAAGTCCAAAATTGCCAGGGGTATGAATAATTTCGGGCTTGACTGTATATATATATATATATACATATACAGGCGATGCAGTGGGCGCAGTAGGTAGAGCTGTCGCCTCACAGCAAGAACTGGGTCGCAGGTTTTGGGTAGGTATGAGTCCGTAGTGTATGAGTGTGTGGATGTTTCCCAGAGATGGGTTGCGGCTGGAAGGGCATCCGCTGCGTAAAAATGTGCTGCATAAGTTGGCGGTTCATTCTGCTGTGGCGACCCCAGATTAATAAAGGGACTAAGCCGACAAGAAAATGAATGAATATATAATATATAATATATATATATATATATATATATATATATATATATATATATATATATTATATATATATATTATATATATACACACATATACATATATATACATATATATTACACATATACATATATATATATATATATATACATATATATACATATAATATATATATATATAATATTATATATATAATATAATATATATATATATATTATATATATATATATATATATATATATATATACATATATATACATATATATATATATATATATATATATATATATATATATATATATATATATATATATATATATATACACATACATACATACATACATACATACATACATACACACACACTTTATTGGGTACACCTTACTAGTACTGGGTTGTTGATTCTAGTTGATTCAACAAGGTACTGGAAACATTACTCAGAGACCTTGGTCCATATTGACATGATAGCATCATGCAGTTGCTGCAGATTTTGATGCGAATCTGCCCTTCCCCACATCCCAAAGGTGCTCTATTGGATTGAAAACTGGTGACTGTGGAGGCCATTTGAGTACAGTGAACTCATTGTCATGTTCAAGAAACCAGTCTGAGATGATTCACCCTTTATGACATGGCGCGTTTTCCTGCTGGAAGTAGCCATCAGAAGATGGGTATAGTGTGGTCATAAAGGGATGGACATGGTCAGCAACAATACTCAGGTAGGCTGTGGCGTTGACACGATGCTCAATTGGTACTTATGGGCCCAAAGTGTGCCAAGAAAATATCCCCCACACCATTACACCACCACCAGCCTGAACTGCTGATACAAGGCAGGATAGAATCATGCTTTCATGTTGTTGACACCAAATTCTGACCCTACCATCTGAATGTTGCAGCAGAAATCGAGACTCATCAGACCAGGCAAGTTTTTCAATTTTCTATTTTGGTGAGCCTGTGTAAATTGTAGCCTCCGTGATCTTAGCTGACAGGAGTGGCACCCAGTGTGGTCTTCTGTTGCTGTAGCCCATGCGCGTCAAGGTTCGACATGTTGTGAATTCAGAGATGCTCTTCTGCATACCTCAGTTGTAGCAAGTGGTTATTTGAGTTACTATTGCCTTTTTATCAGCTGGAACCAGACTGGCCATTGTCCTGACCTCAACAAGGCATTTGTGTCCACAGAACCGCCTCTCATTGGATATTTCTCTTTTTCAGACCATTCTCTGTAAACCCTAGAGATGGTTGTGTGTGAAAATTCCAGTAGACCAGCCCGTCTGGCACCAAAGCATGTCATGTACAAAATTACATAAATCACCTCCCTTCTCCATTCTGATGCTCGGTTTGAACTGCAGCTGATCGACTTGACCATGTGTACCATGTCTACATTGAGTTGCTGCCATGTGATTGGCTGATTAGAAATTTGCATTAATGAGCTGTTGGACAGGTGTACATAATAAAGTGGCCAGTGTGTATACTGTATATATATTATCCTTATGTATTATATTTTTTATACAACACGGTACCAATATTTTACATCAGAAATGTTTAGAAAAAAGAGGAATAACCTCTACATTTCAATCACAACAACTGTAAAGATTTGTTTTTTTGACTATTTGTCACAGAGGTATCCAGTACTTTTAAAATCATTAACACCTCTATTTTTTTAAAAAGGTTGAGAGTGCAATTAACTCGTACCAAAAGTTCCATTTAAATGGTTGTTGCGAGGTGATTCTCATTGTTAAATAAAATTTCGATGTATATGATTGGAATTATTTTTTATTAATGAATATGATTGTTTTCTTGTATATTCATTCATGTATTCATTAGTGTACTCACAATTTATACTACTTATTTTCTTAATTACTACTTGATCAATTCCTTTAACTCGTTTATTTTAACAACTGAACAAATCTAGTTGTTCTTTTATTAATAATTACTATCATTATTTTTATTTGTTTTTGTTTTTCCATTTATGTATTTATTTGATTACATACAAATTTACTAGGGCTGGACAGATTAATCATGATTAATTGCATCCAAAATAAAATATGTGTGTGAATTATATATATTTATTTATGTATATTTGACACATACATAAAAACAAAGCTACGCAAAACAGTTTTGTTACATAAATATTTAAATTTATATAGAATTTGCATCATATACATACATTTATATCTTACTATGTATAAATATTTTCTCAAATATACGCATGCATGTGTATATTTATATATACATAAAATATACAAATACGCACATATATATTATGTCAAAATATATTTTATTTTTTGAAGTACTGCAATTAATTTACATTAGCCCAGCACTAAATGTTCATAAATTTCCATACCTGATTGCGTGTGGTTTTACCTGTGTGTTGTTAAGGACACCGTTGCAGTGTTTCTGAAACACCACTCTGTAAGAGATGAGCCTGATCTGGAGGGACGAACCGCTTTCATGTGGGCCGCTGGGAAAGGCAGTGATGATGTCATCAAAATCATGCTGGATTTGAAAAAAGACCTAGACATCAACATGACAGACAAATATGGAGGGACAGGTGTGTGAAAGGCACACACACTCACACACACAGATTCATTTTGAACACAATTATCCATTCCTGGCTTAAACTGGTTAGTTTCAGCTCAGATCAGTGATAATTGCATTTTCTGTTCAATCAAGCAATTAGCAAGCCATATCCCATGTATGTTCCCCCATACAGCCATAACAAGAGTTGACGGTTTGCTCATTGTATGTGTGTTCTCATGTGTGTGTGTGTGTGTGTGGTGTGTGTGTGTGTAGCTCTTCATGCGGCTGCGCTGTCAGGTCATGTGTCCACTGTGCGCTTGCTGCTGGAGCAGGGAGGAATGGTGGACCCACTGGACGTCATGAAACACACCCCTCTGTTTCGTGCATGCGAGATGGGCCATCGAGATGTCATACTAACACTTATTAAAGGTGTGTAAGTGCATGCATGCCTCTCCACTGGTGCTGTTTTGAATAATAATAATCACAATAGGCAAAAACAGCATGACATTTATAATATTCATTCATAATAATAAATTCATTTAACAAGTAATCAATAAAAATAAATAAACAGTACATCATAGACATATATATATATATATACACTTATTTATGTAAGTACTTTACATTCCGGAATGCAAGTTGAGTTTTTTGTTTTTGATATATGCTCCATCTTATATTGCAATATATTTAATTCAACTTTAATAATTATTATTTCAGTTATGAGCTGTATTTAATCCAATGATCACAAGTTGTTTAAACATATATCAAATAAAATACATAGCAATAAATGTTTGCATTGTAAGCATAAGCATATTTAGAAATAGCTGAAGCCAGCAACAACCACATTTCTTTCTAGACATAATTGTTTGGCATAATTCAGTGGATTTCAGCTTTTTTACTCAAATGCTCCCCACTATCCTCAACAATATTTAAAGGCTTCATGACTTTTCTTTTCCTTTGTTTATGACTTCCTGAATAAGAATAAGACATTTTAATGGGAAAAGCATTTTTTTTTTATTTAAAAAATATATTTTAATTAAATATAAAATTAAAATTTTTTATATATATATTTTTATAATTTTTATATTTATGTTAAATTGGTTATATTGAGTTTTACAGTTTTAATCATATAAACAATTTTCCAGGTATAGCTCTAAAAAATATACACTTACTAAAGGATCAAATGTGCACAATATATCTTGATTTTTAGTAATAAAATATCTTTATTTCTTGTTTTGACTAGTTTTAAATGTGCCATAGAATGCATTGATCCATTATGTTAACTGTTCTCTGATATCTACATAGAAAGTATGTGGCTTAGGTAAGTGTGAAAAATATCCTAAAGCAGAATTGGCCCTAATATGATATGGTAGGTATTTACCATATTTGTAAGGGTCATGAATAGTTCTGCACTGACGTTTCAGAAACATCCTCATGCTCATTCACAAAATAATCATACTTCAGTTTTTAAAAAACACTTTAACAAAATTGAATAAATTCCTTGTTAAATGACAATATTTTCAAACCAAGTGGAAGAGAGAAGTTTATTTTAGCTAGGAGTGAACGAGCGAGCTATCTTTATGACAGCAGAGTAATCTACTTTGTAATCTACTTTAATTGAATCTAAGTTTTAGCATATATGAAAACAGACAGGAATTCTAAGTTTTTTAAGTTCACTTGCATTATTTTTTACTCCAGAAATTCACAGTAAGAGCTGAGTGATGCCTGAACGTGCATTAAACACTTATATTCAGCAGTATATACAGTATGTGTGTTGCCTCATTGCAAACTTACATTTGTATCTGTTGCCTCATTACAAACATACATGGCAAATTTCACAATATACAGGTTGAACTAACAAAAGGCACATTTAAACAGACCTTATACAAACTTAAATATGAGGGAAAAATTATCATTGTCATAATCTCACTAGGAAACATTTTGGCAAGTCAAACGCCAACTGAGGCGTGCATATTAATTATCCTGTTTGGATTGTCAGAGACTGTATTGATCTGATTGGCCTATTTTTTACTGGGATTTTACACTCAGGATTTACATGAGAATGAAGAAACATTGGTGTTTGAGGCTCATGGTATGTCATTTCCATGTACTGAGCTCTATTTATTCAGCTATGCCTAGGCATAGGTGGATTTTCATTCTATGGCACCTTTAATAATTTTTGAGTCATCATCTCTGGACAAGAACAAATGTCATAACAGGAGTAATCTATTTATGCGACTTAAACTTATGTGACTACATAAAATTCCTAGATATCTCAGTTTAAATTGTATCAGTTTCCAGTGCTCACACAACCATCTGTTATATATATATAGGAGGTGCTCGTGTTGATTTGGTCGACATAGACGGTCACTCTGCACTGCACTGGGCAGCTCTGGGTGGTAATGCGGAGGTGTGCGAGGTGCTAATGGAGAACGGGATCAGTCCAAACCTGCAGGACCAAGCTGGACGGACACCCTTACAGTGCGCGGCGTATGCTGGCTACATAAACTGCATGGCCTTGCTCATTCAGCACGACGCAGACCCTAATATTCAGGACAAGGAGGTATGAGTGTACAGCATGCCTGAGAACATGTATTGACCATTACCTGTGAGTGGCCTGCTGGAGAAAGCCCGAAGAATAGCATGATGTCTGACTTTGGTGTGTGTTTATGTGTTAAGGGGAGAACCGCACTCCACTGGTCCTGTAATAATGGTTATCTGGATGCTGTAAAGCTGCTGCTGGGGTGTGGGCATTTCCCAATCACATGGAGCACACGGAAGAGAGGTAACAAACAAACACTTGTAAATGGTGTGGGCTAGTGGAATGGTTCAGAAAGAGTGTAGCCTCATGGTAACATCTCAGAGAGACACAGATTTGCTTTCCAGAACCTTCTTGTGTGTTTGTGTGTATTTTCAGAGGGAATCAAGCTGTTCACTTCAGCATTAAACAGTCCCTTCAGGAGTATCCAATTATTTTTGAGATAAAAAAGACAAATTTTACAAAAAATTTGTATTTAGACAGCAAAACACAAGAATTGAAGAATATAATGCCGTATGTTTTTAGAAAAGTCATCACAAAATCATTTTAGGCCACAAATATAAAAAAATGTACCTGAAAAATCTTGAAGGGATTTGATGTTATCACGATTTCCACAAAAGCATCTAGTAGCACAGCTGTTTTCAAAATTCATAATAACTTATTATTCAATTATATATTATACAAATTTTATATTATAAAATATATTATCACATTTCTTGATCATCAAGTCAGTATATTAGTATGATCATTTGACACTGAACACTAAGAAGTAAAGAATAATGATGCTGAAAGCCAGTGTTAATCACAGGAATAAATACATATTTTTGTATGTATGTATGTATGTATGTATGTATGTAGTATGTGTATGTATGTATGTATGTATGTATATGTATATTATATATATATATATATATATTAGTGCTGTCAAATGATTAAACGCAGTTATTCACATCCAAAATAAAAGTTGTATTCACATAATTGATACATCTCTACTTTGTATATTTATGTACATATGTATAATAACACACATACTGTATATAAATACGAAGAAAAAAAAAAAAACAGGGTGTCCACGTGGTCTTTAAGGCCCTTAAAAGGTAATAAAAAGTCTTAATCGCGTTTTCACAAGGTCTTAAATTTTGTTCAAGCATTGTCTGAAGTGTTTGACTTTGAAAAAGGATAAATATATATTTTCCTCCTAATATTAACAATGGTGTACTCGATCCACGTGATTAGTTTGGGCCAAGCTCCTCCATCCGAGTGATGTCACGTAATTTGCGACAAACGTGGGAAGGTGATGTGACACTCGCCACATGTAGCAAAACCAGAGAGCAGAACAGACGGCGAAATGGGAAAATGTAAGTTTGCGTACTCCTGGTTGGAGAAAGACGAGTTTAAACAATGACTGAAGCCTGACACTGAAAACAATTTATTATTTTAAGCTTTATTTCTTCCGAGCTTATCTGAGTTCTGTTGCATGGTTGTGCTCCATTGATTATTTAACTACAACTGTTTATTAACAACTGTTTATTAAGTTAAAGGTTTGATACGGATTAGAACTTGAAGTGACGATGAGGTCTTAAAATATTTTGAGAAGGTCTTTAAAAAGTCTTAAAAAGGTATTGAAATTACCTTTAGGATTCCTGCATGTACTCTGAAAATAGTCACACTTTATTTTCATGGTCCGTTTGTTGTATTTACGTTACATTGCATCTGCATGCCAAGTAATTCTCAATAGATTATTAGTAGACTGTTAGGTTGGGTTAGGGTTGGTGTGAGTTGACATGTACTTGCAATGTTTCTTTTAGTCAGTTAAATGTCTGTTAAAGAAGCAGTATCAGCAGATATTAAGCAGACTGTCTACTAGTACTCAAATGGACCATCAAAATAAAGTGCTACCAAAAACAGTAACACATGCTCAAATATATTTTGTAAATAAGAACTTATATTTTGGATAAAATTAGTCTTGATATACATGTTAAACGATATATATATATATATATTTTGTTATAAATATGTTATTTACCTATAATTTCACAGTTTGTATGTTATAAAATATAATTTAATTGGTGAGTATAAGAAAAAGAAAGACTAAATAAAAATGTTGCATAATATATCCATTCTTTCTTTGAAAAATGTCTTATTTTAAAATTCATTCATTCATTTCTTTTCGGCTTAGTCCCTTTATTAATCTGGGGTCACCACAGTGGAATGAATTGCCAACTTATCCAGCATATGTTTTACACAGCGGATGCCCTTCCAACTGCAACCCGTCACTGGGAAACACCCATACACCCATACACTATGGACAATTTAGCGTACCAAACTCACCTATACAGCATGTCTTTGGACTTGTGGGGGAAACCGTAGCACCTTTAGGAAACCCACGCAAACAAGTGGAGAACATGCAAACTTCACACAGTAATGCCAACTGACACAGCCGTTTTTTTGGTGTGAGGCGACAGCGCTACCCATTCCGCCACCATGTCACTTTATTTTAAATTAAAATAAAAAAAATGAACTAATGAACTTTGTGGCGTGTGTGTGTGCGCAGGTACACTCCTCTGGACTATGCTCTTCGGGTGAACATCAGGAACTGACACAGTTCCTCCTGGAGCATGGAGCTCTGTCCATTGCTGCCATCCAGGACATCGCTGCCTCCTCCATCCAGGCACTTTACAAAGGCTACAAGGTCCGGCGGGCCTTCAGGGAACGCAAGAAGCTCCTCATGCGACACGAACAACTGCGCAAGGATGCTGCCAAGTAAGACGCACACACACACACCTTGAAGAGAAACAGACAAGACGAATAGAGCCTGCAAATATTCTCTTACCCACAATCCAGTGCTGATTGATGCGGCTTGGCTGATCTGACATGGGATGTTTGCATGAATATAATATGTGTCGTTTAATTATGTGTGTTTGCTCAGAAGCAGCTCATCTGTCTGCCCGCCTGCTGAGGAATATGAGCATCAATTCCTTGCTGTCAATAATGGAAATAGATGAGACGATAGAGAGAGATTCACTCATCCTCCCTCCTTTTCTGTTAATTGGCTGACGTTCAGCTTGACATTTAGAGTCTGTCAGCTCGGAGGATGAATGAATACACACATTCGCAGCGTTGAATATGTTCACCTGGGTCTGCATACACACATTAACGTACATTCTTTTCATTGCGTTTAAACCTGTTTGCATCATCTGTCACTTTTGCTTGCAATCTAATCTTCTGTGTAAAGATATTCAAAAACAAGGAAGAAGTGTATATCAAGTGTGTTAAACTGAGTTATGTTTTTAGCAAGGCACCTTCAGGCCCATAGCCAGGCGGGGTTCGGGTGGTTCGAAAGACCCACCCCTCACTGACAAGGGTCCAGAATTTTTCCGATATATATGTGCTCATTTGTCCTATTTTGACTGCTATCCTATCAAATAGTGAAAATAATCCATCAAAAACCCATCAAATTCAATTATTTAAATACAATTGTTGTTACCAATGCATTTTCAAATTGACTTTTTGTTTACAAAAGAGGCTAGAAAAATTGTGAAGCTCTACATTATATATTACTGTATTATTATTACTATTATTATTATTATTATATTATTATTATTATTATTATTATTCAAATGGCTAAATTCTTACTGGGAAAAGTTGAATGTGCTGGCCAGTGTGTTCTTTATAATTTGCCTAATAAATGACAATATTCTTGTTTTTAAATTAAAATGGATTTTTTTTTTTTTTTTTTTACAAAAGATATAAATGTAATAAATTTGTATTTTAAAAATAATTTTTTTTCATATCTTTAATTCTAAATCTAGGAAATGTTTTTGGTACATCAATAAGTGTGATTATGATGATAATCCATCAAGCTAATTCAGCAAAAAAATTGTGTTTAAAATGTATTTAGATATTATTATTATTTCATTTTTTTTTTCGGCTGAGTTCCTTTATTAATCTGGGGTCGCCACAGTGGAATGAACCGCCAATTTATCCAGAATATGTTTTCGCAGATAATGCCCTTCCAGCTGCAACCCATCTCTGGGAAACACCCATACACTCTTACATTCACACACATACACTACGGACAATTTAGCTTATTCAATTCACCTATAGCGCATGTCTTTAGACTGTGAGGGAAACCAGAGCACCTGGAGGAAACCCACACAAACACGGGAGAACATGCAAACTCCACACGAAATGCCAACTGACCCAGCCGAGGCTCAAACCAGCGACCTTCTTGCTATGAGGCGATTGCGCTACCCACTGCGCCACTGTGACGGCCTCAGATCTTATAATTAAATAGAAAATGAGGTGTATTACTGCAAAAAGGTCCGCTTTTTGAGAAAAAAATAACCACCCCTTTCACCATGCTGGCTACAGACCTGACCTTTTAATTGAATGAATGCATATAAATACAGTTCAAATATTGAATAACTTTTGCATTTTACAATTGTCCTATTGTTTCAATTAGTTTTCTTTATTTCTAAATTTGAATGTTTTAATAATTTAAAAACAATTAGCCTCAAGAAGCCATTGTTGACAGTAGGGCTGGGCAGTATGAAGGTATAGTTGAAGTCAGAATTATTCACCCCCTGTTTATTTTTTCCCCCAATTTCTGTTTAACAGAGAGCAGATTTTTTCAACACATTTTTAAACATAAAAGTTTTAATACCTCATTTCTAATAACTGTATTAATTTATCTTTGCCATGATGACAGTAAATAATATTTACTAGATATTAAAGATATTCAATTAAGATATTAAAGTGACATTTAAAGGCTTAACTAGGTTAATTAGAGTAATTAGGCAAGTTATTGTATAATGATGGTTTGTTCTGTTGACTGTCGAAAAAATATAGCTTGAAGGGGCTAATTATTTTGCCCCTAAAATGTTTGTTAAAAAATTAAAAACCACATTAATTCTGGCCGAAATAAAACAAATAAGACTTTCTCCAGAGGAAAAAATATTATCAGACATACTGTGAAAATTTCCTTGCTCTGTTAAACATCATTTGTGAAATATATAAAAAAGAAAAAAATTCAAAGGGGAGCTAATAATTCTGACTTCAACTGTATATATCGTTACCGCGGAATGAAATGTGTACTGTTAAATCAGTTTTCATTGTGTGTATACCATGAAATGTAAATAAGTGCCCGTGGTCAACTCTCATTTTATGCGTGAGGCTGAGAAAGATGCTCCATGATCACTTAGTTTCATTAATAAAAGTAATTGTTTATACTTTGTTTTCTTGAAAAATCTGTTTTAATTTTCCCTTAAGTGTTTACATATATATTTTCATATTTAAGTTTTTCTGTTACTTGGCATAATTTAAATCTGTGAGAAGATGTTACTTGAGAAATGTTTTTATCATAATAAGGTCTGTCCACATAAAACTGAAATGCAACATATAGTAGAATTTGTCATATTTTTTTACTATATTGATGAGGTTAAAAATTAAATTCATTATTATTATTATTTGCATAATAGCACAGTGGCGCAGTGGGTAGCACAATCGCCTCACAGCAAGAAGGTCGCTGGTTCGAGCCCAGGCTGGGTCAGTTGGCATTTCTGTGTAGAGTTTGCATGTTCTCCCTGTGATCACGTGGGTTTCCTCCGGGTGCTCCGGTTTCCCCCACAAGTCCAAAAACATGTGGTATAGTGAATTGGGTAAGCTAAATTGTCCGTATAATGTATGTGTGAATGGTGTGTATGGATGTTTCCCAGTGATGGGTTGCAGCTGGAAGGGCATCCGCTGCGTCAAACATGCGCTGGATAAGTTGGCGGTTCATTCCGCTGTGGCGATCCCAGATTAATAAAGGGACTAACGAAAATAAAATGAATGAATGAATTATTTTTTGCTGGCATGCGTTGGGTTTGGGGTTTGTTTATTAATGTAAAAAACTTTACTTAAAGTATTAAAAAATAAATTAATAAATTCAAAATAATCAAATAAAATCCTAAGGTATTTTCTTTTCTTAAGCTTATTATGATATAAAGTCATTTTGTACAAGATTGTTACCTGGAAAATAACTTTCTCAAACCTTAAAATTTTGGTCATACCGCCCAGCCCTAGTTGATGGTGAATTTCTATTCACTGCTATACTGCTGCAGTAACACCTCTCAACCAATCAGAATCAAGGAGTGGAACTATTTGTTTTATAAATTGTGTTTTGTAGTTTTTCCTAGTTTGTCTATATATTTGGTATTTACATTTTTTTTTAAATAATTTATTAAAATAAAGGAAACTGACAGACTGATATTAAACTGATATTTCTTATAACTAGCTTAAATACAAAAGTATAATTGTACTTTATTTTATTTAACTTTACTTTCACCAGATGTGAATTTAAGTTTATGTTATAATTGGCCATAACCAGACACTTGACCTGATGTGAACTGGCAGCCTTCAGCAAGCAGCATGACAAACATTAAGTTAATGATCCAGGACAGGCTTTATCAAGAAGATAAAAGTATGTGTCAGCTAAATGAATGCATGTTGTGTGTGTTTTCTGTTTCTCTAGGAAGAGGGAGGAGGAACGCAGGCGTGAGGCGGAGCAGCAGCTCATGTTGGCTAAGGCAGGTCAGAAGCAGCGCGTCCTATTGGCTGCAGTCAGGGTGGAAAAGCTGTCACTGGATGAAGCGGAGCAGAGGGTTAAGAATCAGTGGCGGCAAAAGGACACAAACACAAAAAGTCCTCCAGTGCTCATAATAGTCAGCAGAGGAGAGAGAAACCTAGTAGAGCTGGTGAGTTCTAATAAACCTAAACGAAAAAAAGAAATAATTGACTTCAGCTAGACTTTAAGTAGGAAATGATTTGTCAATAAATTTATTTTAGAATATAATTGAATCAAAAAGAAACCAAAGGCTCATGGGAATAAGCTGATAATTATTTTCATGTTATAGCCGATAACTGACAAGCAAAAAATTGTTTAATGCCTTATATGAATAATATCTTTTTTAGACGAAATTCTCTAAGTCCTCAGAGAGGCTATTGTAAAAAATACACACACACACACACACACAAAACAATAATAAAAAAAATAATATATATAAATAGTTAAAAAATGTTAGGTTATAAAAAAACAGCTTTCTATTGAATAATTTTGTAATTTTGTCTAATGTATAGACCCAGTTTATACTAAAGAAATGTCTATAACAAATGTGTGTAAAATATTAATTCAATAGTTTTTCATTCATATTATATTGCATAGCTTTTTCTGCTAACTGACAGTGTTATTACATTGTTAGATTTATTCATTCATTCATTTTCCTTCGGCTTAGTCCCTTTATTTATCAAGGGTCGCCACAGCGGAATGAACCGCCAACATAACAAAACAGCATTTGTTTTTTAGGCAGTGGATGCCTTGCAGCTGCAACCAAGCATTGGGAAACACCCACACTGACACACTCATACATTACGTCCAATTTAGCTTATTCAATCTCTTATAGTGCATGTCTTTGGACTGTGGGGTAAACCAGAGCACCCGGAGGAAACCCACGCCAACACGGGGAGAACATGCTAACTCCTCACAGAAATACCTACTGAACCAGCCAGGACTCGAACCAGTGACCTTCTTGCTGTGAGGCGACAGTGCTAACCACTGAGCCACCGTGTCGCCTTGTTAGACTTAGGTGTTTTATATTATGTATTATTATATATAATTATAGCAGTTATTTGAATAATTAATTATACATATATATATATTATTATATTAATTATTAAAATATAAAATACATTTTGTTTTCTTTTTCTCTTTCCTTTTCTTTTAATATTTTTGCATTTTATTAACCTTTTCACAAATCCCTGTACGCTCTGCTTCACTCGCCTGATTTAAAAAGGTTTGAACACATAATAGAGGACAACAAAGGTTATGTATGTAAATGTAAAGCTATAGGAAATTAGCAACACAATACTGATACATTAAATATTAGCTTACATCGGAGAAAATAAGTATTGAACACGTCACCATTTTTTTTAGAAAACATATTTCTGAAGGTGCCGTTGACTTGAAATTGTCCCCGGATATTGGTAACAACCAAAGAAATCCATATATGCAAAGAAAACAAATCTAATTAGTTTACAAATTAAGCTATGCATAATAAAATGAAATGATGCAGGGTATTTTATTGAATTGAACATTGGGAATTGAAGTATTGAACACATGAAGAAAGGGAGGTGTAGAAAGGCAGTGAAAGCCCAGACAGCAGCTGAAATCCATCAGTCGTTATTCAGCAACACTCTGCCCTTCATCATTGTAAATGAATATTAGATACTTCAGTCCAACATCTACATTACCAGGATGATAATGATATCAGGGTGGACATTTCAGCAAGACAATAATCTAAAACACAGCCAAGGAAACTCAAATGCTTTCAGAGAAAGAAAATCAAGCTGGAGAATGGCCCAGCCAATCACCTGAACCGAATCCAATAAAGAATCCAAAATAAAGATCAGATTTGATAGACGAGACTCACAGAACCATCAAGACTTTTCCACTCTATTGAAGTTGTGAAAAATCACACCTGAGCAATGGATGTGACTTCATTCTCCACATGAAGGCATCTTCAAGCTGCCATCACCACAAAAGCTTATTATATAAAGTATTAAATACGTTTCAGTAGTTCAGTACTTTCTCCTTATGTCATTTCATTGTTATTACACACAACTCATTTTTCAAATTTTTTTGTTTTGTTTTATTTTTATGTTTGTATTGTTTGGGTTTTTACCATAATCTGGTTCAATTCCATGTCAACAGCTCCTTTAGAGATATTATTCCCAGGAAAAAAATATGACGTGTTTAATACTTATTTCCCCCACTGTACATGACTGTTACACCATCTATTATTAATACACTCTATAACATCTAATTCTTTTGTTTCCATCAGAGCGCAGAACAAGAGAACCTGAAACAGCAGTCGCTTCTCTCCCTCCAGTGACCCCAATGAGCACCAAGAAGTGTCCAGTCACCATAGAGGAGGTGTGTGTGACAGAAACATTTGGTCCAGACACAGGCATATCATTGAATTGTGGATCTGCATATGAGCGCCGATCCCCTGCTGGCTCCAGCCGACCAGGCAGTGCCAAACCAGTCCACACAGGGACCCATGTAGCACCAGGCCACATGGAGACCACCCCAACCCCTAAAACGAGACCTAGTTCTACAGGTGCCCACTCCAAAGATGCATCACAGGACACACCACGACACAATGAGACGCAGACAACGTCCAAAGGAAGCAAGCCCATATCAGAACACAAACCTACAGGAATCCAGCCTTCCAACAACACTTCTGTCACAAGGCAAAAAGAGAAACGGCCAGAAAGAGAGACGCACAGAGAAAAGGATAAAAGATCAAGGACTGAGGGAGATAAACAGACTGTCAGAGAGAAACAGAAAGGTACAGGGATTGAGAGAGACAAAGAGAGCTTGACGGGCAGGACGAGAAAAAAACAAGCAGAGAAAGAGAAGGAAAAGAGGAGAGACGGCGTCTGTAGTAAAAGCCAGGCTGCTGTTGTGATACAGAGAGCATGGAGAAGGTATTGATGTCTCTTTACTACAAGTACTTCATTCTGAGAAGCTTCAATAGTTTTGTATAATCATATATACTTTTGTGTGATGACGTTTAAACTGTGTTAGAGAGTTGATGCTGGAAACCTAGTCTACATTATATATGTTTACAAGGTTTACATTTGATATGATAAGATTATGATAAGAAGGTCACTGGTTCAAGTCCCGGCTGGGCCAGTTGGCATTTCTGTGTGGAGTTTGCATGTCCTCCCTGTGTTGGCATGGGTTTCCCTCCAGGTGCTCCGGTTTCCCCACAGTCCAAAGACATGCGCTATAAGTGAACTGGATGAACTAAATTGGCCATAGTGTATCAGTGTGTCTGTGAATACGAGTGTGTATGGGTGTTTCCCAGAACTGGGTTACAGCTGGAAGGGCATCTGCTGCGTAAAACATATGCTGGAATAGTTGGCGGTTTATTCCGCTGTAGTGAACTCAGATAAATCAGAGACTAAGACAAAGAAAAATGAATGAAGGAATTCATAATAATTTTGGCTGATAACCTGATATACTGTGATATCCAGGGCCAGACAGAATCTGCTGACATTTTTTTTTTGACATTTCTACACAGATTTTTTTGAAAACAGAAATCTGCGAATTTATGCGGAATAATTTTAGAGGTGTAGTAACTAAAATCTTAAAACATGAAATCATTTTTTATTATAAACTTTACAATGCAAATGCAGAGTCTCTCATATAATATACAGTATCTACTAAAAGACAGAAAATATTCCTTTATAAACTCTATTAAAATAAAATATATAAAGGTTAGGATATTAGTTAATAATATTACTGAAATTAATATAAAAATCGAAATAAAATATATATTTACACACATTTAAATAAGTAAATAGTCTGAATGGTGGGCTAAAAAGTCTGCAAATTTCTGCACACAGATTCTGTATGGGCCTATTAATAACTCAACTCTTTTTATTTGGATGCCGATAATGAAATATACAGTTGAAGTCAGAATTAATAGCCCCCCCTGTTTATTTTTTTCCCCAATTTCTGTTTAAGGGAGAGAAGATTTTTTCAACACATTTCTAAACATAATAGTTTTAATAACTCATCTCTAATAACTGATTTATTTTATCTTTGCCATGATGACAGTAAATAATACTTTACTAGATATTTTTCAAGACACTTCTATACAGCTTAAAGTGACATTTAAAGGCTTAACTAGGTTAATTAGGTTAACTAGGCAGGTTAGGGTAATTAGGCAAGTTATTGTATAACGATGGTTTGTTCTGTAGACTAGTGAAAAAAATATAGCTTAAAGGGGCTAATAATTTTGACCTTAAAATGTTTTTTTTTTTAAATAAAAATTGATTTTATTCTAGCTGAAATAAAACAAATACGACTTTCTTCAGAAGAAAAAATATTATCAGACATACTGTGAAAATGTCCTTGCTGTTAAACATCATTTTGGAAACATTTAAAAAAAGAGAAAAAAATCAAAGGGGGCTAATAATTATGACTTCAACTGTATATCTAAATAAAATGGATTACAAAAACAAAATGCAAACAAACACAGTGAAAAGAAGCGATTTTATTTTGAAAATCTTAACTGCAGAAAACAAGGAATCTAGATCTTTCTTTTCCCAAAGTAAATGTAAAATTGCTAATGTGAAATTCTCTAACATAAACTCCTGCCCTACACACAGAAGGGCTTTAAGTAGGGATGCTCCAAAAATTATTTACCAATTATGTCATTTTTGGTTTAAGTTAAATTTTTGTTTTGTTTTTGCCAAATGTATTTATTAACATTTTGTGCAGATACAATATACATACAAAAATAAATAACACACTGTTCTGCTTTTTCACAACCAAGAACTAATGACCAAAAAATGTATTTATTAAATAACATAGTAAATGTAAAAATAATAAAAAATAAAAAAGCCTTTATTCCTCTGCTGCTTCAAGATCAAGAGTATCAATATAATTCAACAAAGGTTTCCATGTTTTGTAAAAAGATTTTAAAGACCCTCTTAATGAAGGTCTTAAACAAACAAAAAAAATCTTCTTTTATTGAGTTGAATTTTAAAAAGTCTCACAAAATAATAATTATTACAAAAAGAATTTACGGTTTCGGTCCAAAATTTTCATTTCAGTGCATCCCTAGTTTTAAGAACAGTACCTTATCTCTAAATAAGTCATTGGCTTTGTGGTGTGGTAATCATAGTATGAGCAGAATACTCCACTTCAGATATTAGCTTTGTGACTTTATTTTTATTCATAATAAATCATTCTTTACTCCAACCAATCATTTTAGTGCATATAAACAGAACATAGCTGCTGTGTCTATTTGGTCTCTCAAATCTTTCCAAGACCTCATTCATTTTAAATGCCAAAAATTCTTTTCAAATTTTCTTGTGAACAAATCAACAATAAATTAAATCCAATTGCTTATCGTCCACAAAGTTTTTGCTTCATTTTTCCCTCCAAATCAGCACAGAAAAATCTAGACTCCTTCAGCGCCTGCTCATATGTTGCCCACATGTTGCTGGTTTGAGTTGTGGCATGGCTTTGTGCCCACCAGCACATCAACACCTCCAAGGGGAGGTCACCAAAATAGGCCCCCTATTTATTGTGTGTATGTGTGTGTGTGTGTGTGTGTGTGTGTGTAATGGAGGCCCACAAATGCATTTTCCTTTAATGACTTTGCTAAAATAATGGGGTTCAGACTACAAATAAGGTGTATGCACATTCTTGAAGTCCTTTTATGAACAGTAATGTGGTTTGCTCGTTTAATATTATATCTATAATACGCTGTTACAGAATTTGCCTGTGTGTATGCGCTTGTGAACATGTTGTTTGCCCATTTAGGTCTTGTGTTCGGGGTCGTATTTCGTAAGTATTGTGCAGGTCATTGAAAGGGGTGGAGTCTGCTGAAGTCACTGCCCTGTTAATTCAGCTGTTGTGGGAGTGGCCTGTCTTACATGACCACACCCACCGTAAGCCATCTGACATTCAGGCTCCTCCTACCAGAAGCGCAGGGAAAAAGAGCTCCGTGCTGCAGAATATCTATGGTGGGTGATATATCTCAGGAAGTGTCCATTAAGATGATGTAAAATTATTATCACTGTTGTCTTATTCATGTTTTTATTATTAAAAGACAGAAACTATTTCTTTAAAAACTCTATTAAAATAAAATATATAAACATTTGGATATTAGTTAATAATATTACTGAAATTAATGTAAAAAAACAATAAAAATATATACATTTACACACATTTACTGTAAATAAATAGACTAAATAAATAAATAAAGTAAATAAATAGACTAAAGGGTGGGCCAAAAATTTTTTTAGGGTTTTTTTATTATTAAAAAAAGTTGCTAAAAGTTTATGATCTCAATTCAGCCAGTAGGTGGCAACAACTAACTGTTAAAAATGTATTTGTCACTGAATTATTATTTTTTTTTTTTGTTTATGCATGAACGACATACAGAACAATGCTAGGGGTGTACATAAAAAGATATGCAGAGCATAACAGAGTTATATATATAAGTACATAGACTCAATAGGTAAAACAAAGTAAAAAATAAAATAGTAGCAAAAAAGTAGATTTTACAAATAATGCTAGGCCATGCTAACTCACAATAACTCAAATACACAGTTTTAATAGCTTTTAGTTTGTACTCTCCTTAATGGTATTTATATAAATATCTAGTTCCTTAAGTACTACTGAAAAAGAGGTTTCTGGCTGGTGAATTTACAATGATGGATATGACTTAGTGAGTATATTCAAAAGATTGATAATAAAAGCATTATTTTCCAACTTCTTATCATATTTAAAAAAAACAATAGTTACATATTCATACAGTAAAAAAACTGACATCACTTATCATTGAATTGTTCATTTAAAAAGATTAATTCAAAAAGACTGATGATACTACACTGTAAAAAAATGCAGGGTTCCACACAATTCATTCATGTTGTCCCAACACCAATCGATTAAGTTAACGCTTTAAACTAATTTATGTGGATTGAACATAAAAAATTAAGTTGTCCCAATGAAATCTCAAGAATTGTGTTGTTTCAGCTCATTTTAAATAAGTAGTTTGAACAAGTAAAAATAATTTTTTTGAATGTATTGCATTGCAGCAATGTACTTAAAAAATGTTTTGCAAAAAAACGATTGACATACAGATGATAATGTTGCCCGTTCACACAGATATATGTAATGCTGTCTAAATGTACACCAGGCCAGTAGTTGCCAATTTCACTTTGTAAAAAAGACGTGTATTCACACATAGACGTTGTTGTTGTTGTTGACTGTCGAGTACTCACGCATTCCTATATACTAATCTAATAATACGGCATGACACAACAATTGTCAGAAAATCACATTTTTGTAGTTTGCGGCAAGACGATAACAGTAACATTTTCAAAAACATGCACTTTAAAACCAAATGTAAATAAGTATTATATGCATGAAATATTTTTTTTGTTGGAAAATGTTTAGTACATTTAAATAATTTAATACAATGCTTTTTGATGTTTTATCTATGAAAAACTCTTGGAAAAAAAAACTGTATCATGGTTTCAATACAGGTACGCATCATTGAACTGTTTTCAGTATTGATGTTATTAGAATTTCTGAAAGATTAAGTTTATTTTTTTAAAAATCATTATTTTTTTCATGTCTTTTACTGTGTTTTTGGTCATGAAATTCCAGCCTTGGCAAACATAAACACATAGAATAAAATTTCACCAATTCATACAGTTGAAGTCAGAATTTGCCCTCCTGTATAATATATATATATATTATATATATATATATATATATATATATAATTTCTGTTTAATGGAACAAATATTTTTCCAACACATTTCTAAACAATAGTTTTAATAACTCATTTCTAATAACTGATTTATTTTATCTTTGCCGTGTCATCACAGTAAATAATATTTGACTAGATATTTTTCAAGGTACTAGTGTTCAGCTTAAAGGCTTAACTGGGTTACTTAGGTCAATTAGGCAAGTTATGGTAATTAGGCAAGTTATTGTATTTGGACAGTTTGTTCTGTAGACAAAGAAAAAATATATAGCTTAAAGGGGCTAATAATAAAAATGGCTTAAAAATTTTTAAAACTGCTTTTATTCTAGCCGAAATAAATCAAATAAGACTTTCTCCAGAAGAAAAAATATTATAGGAAATACTGTGAAAAATTCCTTGCAGAAAAAAAAAAAATCAATGGAGGGTGAATAATTTCGACTTCCACTGTATATTATCTACACATTTTCCGAATTATTAATCCAAAACATTTATTACCTTATTGTTGAATCAAAAAGTAACAGATACCTAAACTACTGCATGATTTGATTTATAACTCATGTCCGCAACACAATCTGTCAGGTAACTTTCACTTTAAAAGTAAGCCAAGCATCACTAATAAGACCATACAGATTGGTGTTATGTTTTTCTGTGACGTTCCAGCTCCCTCCTTTCATATCACTTGATAAGGTGGAAGTTTCGACCCAGTTAACGCAACTGACCTTCAGCAGACATGAACAGGTGATGATGCCTGAGCGCGTCCACCATACACACACGGACACTTGTTCCCCTCGCCGCTCCTATCTGACAGTCAGAACGCTTTGAAAAGTTCATTGCTGTCAGAGGGAATGTCGAGCTGTTCCTCTCGCGCACACCTCCCTCGCCCGTCCCATCTCAAACATACACACACCATACCGCACGTTTTTGAGCCTTAACTGTCTGAATCGGAATCAACTGCTCAGTATCAGTTGTGACGTATTGATTCAATGAAGTAGGAAATGTGCACGTGGCCACGTTTAGAGCAATAAACACCTGCTGTTTTATTTGGTCTAGGTGCTGCCCCATCCAAAAGAGGGATCTCTCTACGGGCGGCAGCTCTCAAACACAGAGCCAAAGTCAAAGCCAAGTTCTGCTGGATCTGTCGCTCAGAACACACAAGCAGCGTGAGTAATTAAGTTCTTAGTCACTGGCCGGGTTCTTTGGTGTAGTATGTTTGTAATAATTATACAGATATTGAAGAAAATATAAGAGACTACTTGATAATTTACAGGATTTTTGATTTATAGTTATTTGGCTGATTGTAATCATGCTATTCTGACCAACTGTTAATGAAATCTAAATGACAATTTTCTTATTTTAAATTCGTAAGAAATATTGTCAGCGCCTTTATGACGAAAGCAATAACAATTTTACTCAAACCTTCAAAATCTAAAAGTCCAGTAAAGTTGGTATATACAGTCAGGTCCATAAATATTGGATATCAACACAATTCTAACATTTTAGCTATATACACTAACACAATGGATTTGAAATTAAACAAACAATACGTGCTTTAACTGCAGACTATCAGCTTTAATTTGAGGGTATTTACATCCAAATCAGGTGAACGGTGTAGGAGTTACAACAGTTTGCATTTGTGCCTCCCACTTGTTAAGGGACCAAAAGTAATTGGACAATTGGCTTCTCAGCTGTTCCTTGGCTAGATGTGTGTTATTCCCTTATTATCCCAATTACAATGAGCAGATAAAGGTTCAGAATTTATTTCAAGTGTGCTATTTGCATTTGGAATCTGTTGCTGTCATTTATATGAGAGAGAGAGAGATTTGATTTTTCAAACCCACGTTATTAAACAATTTTTCTACTCAACCACAATTTAACAGAAAATTAAGAGGCAATACAAAATCAACAACTTAATTACAGAGAGAGAGAAAGAGAGGGAGAGAGAGAGAGTTTAATAAAAAATACATTAAAATGATAGTATTGGAAATAAAATGTAATTACATTTAACTGTTTTCAACTTGGCGCAGTGGGTAGTGCTGTTGCCTCACAGCAAGAACGTCGCTGGGTCGCAGGTTCGAACCTCGGCTGGGCTGGGTCAGTTGGCGTTTCTGTGTGGAGTTTGCATGTTCTCCCTGGGTTTGCGTGGGTTTCCTCCGGGTGCTCCGGTTTCCCCCACAGTCCAAAGACATGCAGTACAGGTGAATTGGGTAAGCTAAATTGTCCATAGTGTATGAGTGTGAATGTGTGTGTGGAGGTGGTTCCCAGAGATGGTTGCGGCTGGAAGGGCATCCGCTGCGTAGAATCGTGCTGGATAAGTTGGCGGTTCATTCCGCTGTGGCGACCCCGCAAGGGACAAAGCCGACAAGAAAATGAATGAATGAATGTTTTCAACTTTATTATATTTTATCAATATAATTTGATCTGGTTATGGTAAAGATTTCACTTCAGTTTTTAGTGTCATATGATCTTTCAGAAATTATTCTCTACTATTCATTCATTCATTGTTTTTTCGGCTTAGTGCCTTTATTAATCTGCGGTTGTCACAGCGAAATGAACTGCCAACTTATCCAGCATATGTTTTATGCAGCGGATGCCCTTCCAGCTGCAACCCAGTACTGGGAAACATCCATACACACTCATTCACACACATAGACTACAGATAATTTAGCCTATCCAATTCATCTGTACCACATGTTTTTGGAAACCGGAGCACCCGGAGGAAACCCACGCCAACACGGGGAGAACATGCAAACTCTACACAGAAATGCCAACTGACCCACCTGGGGCTCAAACCAGTGATCTTGTTGCTGTGAGGTGATCATGCTTCCCACTGCGTCACCGTGCAGCCCCCATTCTCTACTAAGAAACAAATATTCTTACATTTTTGAAAACAGGTGTGCTGCTTAATATTTTTGTGCAAACCCTAATAAATGACCATTGATGAGTTTGGTGTTCGATAAAATAATATAGATTTTTTTTATTTATTTCGCAAGGATATATTGCTTAAACAGTAAAGAAAATAAAAACAAATTAAATAAGGTAACAAAAGATTACTGTTTTAAATAAATGTTTTTTTTTTTTTAAGATTTTTAATTCTGAAAAACAAGGTCTACACAAAATATTAAGCAGCAAAACATTGCTTTGAGCTGGAATCATTTAATAACTATTTAATTAAAAATAGTGGTACAGTGGGTAGCGCTGTCGCCTCACAGCAAGAAGGTCCCTGTTTCGAGCCTCGGCTGGGTCAGTTGGCATTTCTGTGTGGAGTTTGCATGTTCTCCTCGTGTTGGTGTGGGTTTCCTCCGGGTGCTCCAGTTTCCCCCACAGTCCAAAAACATGCGCTATGAGTGATTTGAGTAAGCTGAAATGTCCGTAGTGTATGTGTGTGAATGTGAGTTTATGGGTGTTTTCCAGTGATGGGTTGCAGCTGGAAGGGCATCCGCTGCTTTAAACATATAATGGATAAGTTGGCGGGTTATTCCGCTGTGGCGAGCCGGTCCTGAATAATAAAGGGACTAATTCGAAAGGAAAATGAATGAATTAATAAACTAAAGCAAAAATGGTTGAATGCAGCCTACACTAACCTACTTGTATTATTATTATTATTATTCAGTGGCATGGTGGCGCAAAACAGTCAAGAATACCAGCGTGAAAGAAAGCAGATAAATATTGTGAAAGATCAGCACATAAATATGAATACACAGTATTTAAGGTCAAGATCATACAAAGTAACCGGATGAGCCTGAGTTTCAGCGGTCATCTGGGAATGACACACCATCGAATGTCATGATTGACCAATCAGAATCAAGTATTTCAGAGAGCCATGTAATAATAGTAATTGGTAACAACTGAGATGCAAATCAGCATGTAAACTCTATTAGTGCATGTCTACTTTTCAGCCGCACTGGTTCAAGAAATATTTTTCCCACAGGGATTTTTTTAATGTATTCATTGTGTTATAAACCATGAACAAAACCAATCTGCTGCTATTAAGTGAATCACAACCTTAAAAACAGCACAAATAGATAAAAATATGCCTTGGTGAACTCTTATTTCAAACCTCTGATTAGTTGTGTATGTGCTTCAATACATGTTTAGAATGTGCATAAATATGGTTTATGAGGACACTTCATCACGTGTTTCTGGAACCCAAAGGGCTGCAAACTCATCCTAAACTGTGCTATTTGAAATTGTTTTATTGCTTGTGTTCAGTGATATGTAGGATCAGGTTTAGAGGACAGAATATACACTTTTGACATGTATAAAAATCATTACACCTATGGAGAGTCCCTGTAAACCACATATTCTAATATATGCGTGTTGTTTTCTTCACAGTGAGCGCCGTAGAGTGTGTGAATCTGGTGGATTCTATCAGTCAGGCCAAGCAATACTCTTACCATCTACGGCCATCCAGTGCTGCCAGTCAAAGCACTCCGAACCGAACAAAAAAATGACAAAAAGGACACCGTGTGTGTGTATTTCTGCAGAAACTGGAATAATCTGCACTTTTACACTATAGACCAATTACCATGTTTGTAAACATTCAGGATGAGCGCGCAGGGAGGTGGCAGAAAAAAACCGGGAGCACTAGCATTTACAGCGAGGGAATGACATCCGATGCGGTACAGAGTTTGTTGTTGTCTTAGAAATACGTTATATTGATGACATAATATATATATTATTTACATAATGCTTTCAGCGTATTATAACAGCTTGTCACCCAGTGATAAGCACAGTGATTCTGCAAAATTAACGTTAAAGTGAGCGGCGTTCATCTGACAGGTACATTTGCGATAGCACCCTCCCAATGGATATTGGATAAGACGAAATGACCAAGCATCCAGCCCGAAATATACAATCTCATTGAAGCTCCAAGGGATTTTACAAAAGAGAAGTTAAAGGCCTACAAGTCTTTGGATGCCAACCAGTGGCGGCTGGTGTTAAAAAATTTGGGGAGGGCGCAAACACCAGAAAAAAATCTAACTGTTGGTAAAGTAAGAGTGTAAAAGCCATTTTTCAGGGTGATGTATCAAAAAACTAAATATGACAAAGCATACAATAATATGCCATCACAAATCAGTTCATTTTAGTTCAATTTGGGTTTATTATCAGTAATGAAGTAATCCAGATAATCAGTAAACACACACACACACACACAAACAAATGTTGCCTAATCACTGGCCAGTAGCACTACTTGAAAATAAATTATGTCCTCCTTTTTTTCTTCTGGCTTACAAATTTCTCAATAACCATTAAAGTCAGTCGTCTCAGTCACCAGTCTCTTCTCTATTGACAGCATGGCCAATGCATTCAGCCTCTCTTGCGTCATGCTGTTTGAAACAGCAAACACGGAAATAGTAAAAGGTAAGACTTACATGAACCTGCCGGTGTCATGAGAAATCGGGTCCCCCCTGCAATCGAGTCCGCTTAGGACCCCGCTTAGGTCGTCTGCATTTAATGCCTGATCAAAAGTGCTTTTTATAGTCTATTCTCAGTCTTGAGATTTTAACAACACTTATCATATTAATAACATTATTATTGGTAAGTACAAGTTAAAGACATGCATAGTTAAAATAATTGAAACGGTTCTAAACATTTAATGAAGCCTTTTTGATGTTTATATGTATTTATATGTAACATTATATATTTACATAAGAAATGGTAGCAAGTTTATCTAACATAAAAGCACGAAAGACGAATTCTCCATGCCACAACACATGCCACATTATATATATATATTAATCAGGTGCTACAAACTATACCTAATACAACTCCAGTGAACCAATAGGATCACCCAGGGTCCTAGGCGGACCCAATTGTCAGGGGGAACCCGATTTCTCATGACACCGGCCAACTCCGTTTGTCATGACAAGTGCTGGAAAAGCCCCGAATATTCGCGCGCTCGCCATCACTTGACTACTGGTGAATTTGCAAAGACGGTCGATCTGGTCCAAGCTTTTTGATTCTTTTTTTTTTTTTCTTCATCCAAACGCCTTGTGAACGGATATCTTTGCAAAGATACAACAGAATTTTCCTTCTTCTCGAGAAATTGCATTCTAAGCTCTTTGGTGATAATGGTCCAATCACATAAGGCAAATCATATAAAAACAAATATGATTCGTTCTAACAACAAAAATGGGAGGGTTCGGGACGCAGAGCGCTGCGCCCCAAAGACAATTTAAAACCGGCCAATTAGAGCTTATCGTCATATCACGTGCATTGCAAAAGTTTGTGTACCCACATAGACACTCATTAGTCCGGCGCCCCGCACACATATGAAAAAATATTGTTCACACTTTTTTTTAAATAAATGTTAGTATGACTACAATAAATGTTAGAATGTTATAATTAAATCAATTTATTTTGTTAATATTTGTGATAATAAACATTAACATATTAAAGGAGTCTAACTTGAAGGGGGGGCGGCGCCCCAGCGCCCTCTATTGACCAGCCGCCACTGATGCCAACAATTGTGTTCTGTGTCATCATGTGCAAGAAATAATGTTCCATGATTACCAGACTCAAAACTATGTAGTGCTAAAAACCGAGGTTCTGCCGAGCCGAAGACAAGGAAAAAAAGACGGAGCTAACGTTATACAAGGCCTGGGTGATCAACAAGCAAAACAACTGATTCTGACAGCGAACTGCACCTGTACGGCAGGGTATGTGAACTTACACATAGAGGTAAAGTTGGTTTTATATTCGCACATTCAGACATTCTCCTTAACATTATAACTTCATAAAAGTATTATTTGCAAACTCTAAATCGCGAAATCATATTAGCAGTTAATGACTATCAAAGTACAACATTGCTCACAGTCAAATAAACAGTGTTAATGTTGTTTTCAAGTCTCACTTACAGGTTATTTCAGACCGAATACTTAAAAGTGCCGTGGTAAACAATAGGGAGTGTGTCACAAGTTGTCACTGAATGAATGTGTGAATATAAAACCAACTTTAATAACTTACACTTTCACGTTTCATTCTTAGCATTCACTGTCCGCAGTTTATTTCACCGTATTTAACTGTTTTTGCTGTAATCATTCCTGCAATCAAAAACGAGTAATGTGTGTGATTCAGCATAGCGTGAACTTACCTGATATATAACATGAGAACTGCAGAGTCGAGCATTTCTAATTAGGTCGTCACTTCATTCAGCTCCCTTTTAGCCAAAGACGTCTACAGTGGGCATTAAAGCAATGTGGTGTATGGTAAAAGTTACGTTTTCTATTCCAAACAAACATAAGTTTTCGAATTTGGCATCCTACCGCACAACACCACGTGTTTGCTATTGCAGCCTGTCTTTTTTTTTGCAACCGTCGACCCGTGTGACGTCATGTGTGACGTAGGTTGGTAATTGGTCTATAGCATGAGGTACAGCATCATCTGCGTTTACACTTCAAATCTGCAGCATCACCTCGATTATTGCGGAGGTTAGTGATTAAAACCACAAACACAACAAATGTATTAGATAACCTTTCATTCTGTCGACAACAGGTCATATACCTGTCGTAAGGGTGACATACGCCTTACGTAACAAGACCACCTGCATGGGAGACCACTGAGCACTAATATGTACAGTAAAAGACGGCACTCTGAAACATATTTTCAGCCTGTTGCTAATGCTGTCACAGATGTCTGTTATATTCTTGTACTCTATTGTTAAGTCTTTTTACTGAGAAGTTATAATTGTTTTATCTGTCTCTATAAACCAGTGTACTCTTTGTATTATATTAATGTGTTATTTTTAAATATATTTTGTACAAATGAAAATATCTCCGTTTATGAGTGAAAAGGGAAGGATTTTGCTGCTGTTGTTGCAGGTCACTTTACGGTAGACTTTTTTTTTAACATGAGAAGCAATTACTTTGAAAGAATTTTTTAAAACATGGACATGTTCAAAGATTTGGGGTCAAGTTTTTTTTTATTTTTATTTTTTAACTTTTGCTTACTAAGGCTAGATTTGTTTAGATTTTTTTAATATAATAATTTTAAAACTATATATATACAGTGAGTGCAGAATTATTAGGCAAATGAGTATTTTGACCACATCATCCTCTTTATGCTTGTTGTCTTACTCCAAGCTGTATAGGCTGGAAAGCCTACTACCATTTAAGCATATTAGGTGATGTGATGACATCAACACCCTATATCAGGTGTGCATAATTATTAGGCAACCTTCTTTTCCTTTGGCAAAATGGGTCAAAAGAAGGACTTGACAGGCTCCGAAAAGTCAAAAATAGTGAGATAGCTTGCAGAGGGATGCAGCACTCTTAAAATTGCCAAGCTTCTGAAGCGTGATCATCGAACAATCAAGTGTTTCATTCAAAATAGTCAACAGGGTCGCAAGAAGCATGTGGAAAAACCAAACCAAAAACCAAGGCGCAAAATAACTGCCCATGAACTGAGAAAAGTCAAGCATGCAGCTGCCAAGATGCCACTTGCCACCAGGTTTGTCATATTTCAGAGCTGCAACATCACTGGAGTGCCCAAAAGCACAAAATGTGCAATACTCAGAGACATGGCCAAGGTAAGAAAGGCTGAAAAACGACCACCACTGAACAAGACACACAAGCTGAAACGTCAAGACTGGGCCAAGAAATATCTCAAGACTGATTTTCTAAGGTTTTATGGACTGATGAAATGAGAGTGAGTGTTGATGGGCCCGTGGCTGGATCGGTAAAGGGCAGAGAGCTCCAGTCCTACTCAGACGCCAGCAAGGTGGAGGTGGAGTACTGGTTTGGGCTGGTATCATCAAAGATGAGCTTGTGGGGCCTTTTCGGGTTGAGGATGGAGTCAAGCTCAACTCCCAGTCCTACTGCCAGTTTCTGGAAGACACCTTCAAGCAGGGGTACAGGAAGAAGTCTGCATCCTTCAAGAAAAACATGATTTTTATGCAGGACAATGCTCCATCACACGCATCCAAGTACTCCACAGCGTGGCTGGCAAGAAAGGGTGTAAAAGAAAAAAAACTAATGACATGGCCTCCTTGTTCACCTAAACTGAACCCCATAGAGAACCTGTGGTCCTTTATCAAATGTGAGATTTAAAAGGAGGGAAAACAGTACTCCTCTCTGAACAGTGTCTGGGAGGCTGTGGTTGCTGCTGCACGCAATGTTGATGGTGAACAGATCAAAACACTGACAGAATCCATGGATGGCAGGCTTTTGAGTGTCCTTGCAAAGAAAGGTGGCTATATTAGTCACTGATTAGTTTTTGTTTTGCTTTTGAATGTCAGAAATGTATATTTGTGAATGTTGAGATGTTTAAATAAATGTTTCGTAACAGTACACCTTTTTATTGTCACTTCAACAATGGATCCTAGCAGAACAAAAAATATTTCTAAAAACAAACAAACAATAAAACACTTACTGACCTCACGCCTTTAAATACTTAAAACAGATTTCTGTATTTCAGTTATTCAAATCTGGAATTCTTTCAGAAAAGGAACATGAGATAACTTCAAAATCCCACAATAGCTTTATTTCCATCACCCTGTGCTAATGTTCATTTTGATGTCCAAATTTCAGGGAAAAAACCTTTTTTGCTAAATATTTTTGTACTTTTTGTGAATATGAGAAACTCTGAAAACATTAATCCCACCTCCATAGTCACTAGGTTATCAATACTACTGTCAGCCACACTAACAACTTGACGGAAATGTGTAATTCACATTTAGGATTTTTTTTTTTTTTACAATTTTGCAAACTTTGAAAACATTCGCTTCACATTAGGATGAACACCCGGATATACCAGCAGAAACCATGGGCAATTAAAGAAAAAATATATATAAGTTTGAATCAATAATACATTTTAAACTGAAGATTGAAAGACAAAACCTGTCATTTGATAATCACAAGGTTTATTTTCTTCATTTTGTACAAAATGACTAGACTGGAAAAGAGAGCAGAAGAAAGGCTACAGCTCTGAATACTGTGTTGGCCGATATTGGCTAATAGATGTCTCTTATGCCCATGTTTGCCCGATGAGTAGACAGCGTCACACTGTAGCAGTAGAGGAGGTCAGTCAGCCACTGCTCACGGCTCTCACCACCATAGAAATGCTGGAAAAACACAACATTGCAGTCAATAGTAAAGGGGCTGTATTATATGCAAGAAGTTCAATGATAGAACTAATCATTTGATTGCAAATAAGTGAAAAGCTTGTAACAAATATTCAAGTTCCCCTAAAAGTTTTGTGGGTGTTAAAAATCTTTATGTTATTGTTGTCTATAAGTTAGTGTGTTCCAAAAGTTATTAGTAAAGACTAAATTACATGTTTTAAGAAGATAAATTACTCTGGACCAAAAATGTTTCATGTTGCATGAGTTTATTTTTAGCCAAAAATACATTCTCTAGGTCAAAGTTATGGATTTTTTTTATTCATTTTATTATTATATAAAGATCACATTCCATGAAGATTTTGTACAATTTCCTACTGTAAATATCTCAAAACCCAATTTTTGATTAGTAATATTCATTGCTAAGCACTTCACTTGAACAAATTTAAAGGTGATTTTTTTCAATATTTAAATTTTTTTGTAAATTTTAAGGAGGGTCGCAGACCAGACGTGCTGCAGACCCTTTTTTTCTATGAGGGTATGCAAACCATCGCCACCATTCAACGTCTGTTTGAGTTGCTTAGCAACATATAGACAACTATTTAAAGACTAACCATGCCAAAGCGTGCCGCATCTGGTTTGCAACCTGCTTAAGATTTGACATTTTTGAATGGTTGTATCTTGGCCAAATATTGTCCTAACAAACCATCCATCAATGAATAGCTTATTTATTCAATAATGTGATGTATAAATCTCAATTTCAACTAAATTGACAGTTGAGTGACGGGTCCAGGGTCCCACATAAGCATTAAACATGCAGTTTCTCATCTAAGCTAACATAATATAATTACAAGGCATTATATATAAATAGAATGCCTTGGATTATGGAATAACCGAAGTCTGATTTTGCAATAATGTCAAATGAAACACTGCAGCATTTGCACTTAACTCAAACACACAATATTAGCCCCTTTCACACATGCAGACCTTTCTGGAAAATTACCGACAATTTTCCGGAAAGGGATCATGTGTGAACAGGCCCTTTTTGAACATACCGCTAAATTCATTCCGGCAATTTTCCGGAAAGACAAGTTGTAACATTACCAGTAATTTGCCGGAATGCTGCTCTGTGTGAACGCAGAAGGAAAATTGCTGGAAAGAGCGTGTTCATGTTTAGAACGCACTGACAAGAGACGTGCACTCCAGCCAATCAGAACACTCAGACGCATTCACATCAGCGCTGTTTCTGAAAATAAATGCCTTTGAATATTTTTCCAGACACATTTAGCTGCTAGATGTCAGTCAGATAACGATTCTATGTTCCTTCTTAATGCCAACTGTGGAAAAAATTATCGCTAAATTGCTTATAATAAACCTCTGTTTACCTTTAAGCTCTGCTTCAGTTGCTTGACGCGTGCTTGTGAAGCAGCCGGTGAGCGCCAACACACACACACATATCACGTAACGTTACCATCAACAAAAACCTTCTGTTTACAAATACGAGCGCAGCCGTTTAGAGCTTATTTCTAGTTAATGATGTCAGAATTTACCGGTATTTTGGAATGAATGTGTAAATGGGCTTTTCCGGAAAAATTCCGGAACGTTCTTGCCTGTGTGAACAGCCCTTTTTTGAACTTAGCGGTAAAGTTGTTTCGGAAATTTGCCAGATATTTACCGTGATCACTGTGTGAAAGGGGCTATTGGTGCACTTTTCAAGGCACTTCTTTAAAGGTTCTCTCTGTAAGTTTTTGACTCTTCTAAAGCAAGGAAATACCATGTGTTTGCAGATATTTAAGAATCATGGCAAGTGAACACTTGTTTATCTAAAAAGCAATGGTAAAATGTGCATTCCGTGTCTTTGTTTTGGTCTGCTCCGCCCACTGCCAGTTTAAACCACTTATATTTCAGCACCCCAGGTTGCCTTAGCGGAAAACACTTGTTGGAATATTCTCCTTCTATTCCATGCATGTCCAATTCAAACTCAGGAGAAACCGCTCAATGCTTAAAAATTAGTAATGACATAATTTGCATAATTTATTTCAGTCATGAAAGCTGCCTCAACGTATGTTGACCCAGTTGAAAATGTGACCTCCAGAGTACAGTATAGCAACCTCTGAAAATAAGATGCAGATTCATAGTTAAGAAAATCCACAATGGGTGTTTTTAATTAGCAAATAATATACATATCACAAATGTAACCATTAGCTGAGCAGCATACATTGTATTGCTCCGTCATCAGGCATGCTCACTCCTACTGGTGTCGTCAATCTGGCAACCTGTGTTTGTGTGGAGTCCTCATCAGAGGGGCCGGGTGAAAAGAAAAAAACCCTCTCCAATATTTTGAATTTGGACTGCAATACCTAGGTCAACCACTAGGTCACCCCTACATACTACAGCTTTAAAAAAAAAACAAGCCTGTCCCTGTGATTTTTATGACTGTGTGTGTGCATGTACCGTTAAGTCCTGTATGATGTGCTGCAGGAAACTGGCATTGGCCATCATGTGGTTGCGTAGCTGAGTGTGTTGTAGAAGTAACGAGAGGATCTGTGCCAACACTGGCAGCTCGTCCTCACACAGGTCACACACACGGAAAGACTGCAGGACGAGTCGCAGGAGCCTTGGGACTGAGCTCAACGCGGCGAAACACGCCTCCCACACGGCATCCCTGAAACACACACACACACACAGACATTTGGACAAATGTATTCATGTTTTTAAATGCTAAATATTATATTTCTTTAAACACAAACCCTAACAGAACTTCCTAACTAAGATTGTACATGATATGCTGTGAGATAAAAATGTGGCCCAAACTTTGTTAATGTAATGATTAGTGAATAACTGGTCAAAAATCATAATCATAATAATAATAATAATAATAATAATAGGGAATTTATTATTACGAAACTCTAAAGAACAAATTTCTCATATATTAGACACAAACTAGAAAAGCAAAGTTCATAGACAAACTTTACGGTGTCTTGAGAAAGCCTCGTCTGACAGTTTGAAGTTGTTTTAAAGGTTAAATAACTGAAGTAGTTTTTAAGAAGTTTGAAACGGTCTACAGGCAGACAGAACTACATGTAGGTTAGCAGGTTTCTAGTATGGATTGGCATGGTTTTTGCTAGGCAGTGGATATGGTGTTCTGAGTGGTTGCTAAGGTGTTGCTAGGTGGTTGCTAGGGTGTTCTGAGTGGTTGCTAATATGTTGCTAGGGTGTTCTGAGTGGTTGCTAGGCGGTTGTTCTGAGTGGTTGCTAAGGCGTTGATAGGGTGTTATAGGTGATTGCTAAGGTGTTGCTAGGGTGTTCAGAGTAATGGCTAGGCGATTGATATGGCGTTGCTAGGGTGTTTTGAGTAGTTGCTGAGCGGTTGCTGAGGAGTTTCTAGGTAGTTCCAGGTCGTGGTTAAGGTGTTTCTAGGTGGTTGCCGGGGTGTTCTGAGTGGTTGTTAGGCGGTTGCAAAGGCATTGCTATGCAGTATTCTGAGTGGTAGCTGAAGCGTTGCAAGGGTGTTTTATGTGGTTGCTAAGATGTTTCTAAGGTGTTTTGAGTAACTGCCAGGCGGTTGCTAGGGTGTTGTTAGTGGTTGCTAAAGTGTTGCTAGGCGGTTGCTAAGGTGTTCTGAGTGGTTGCTAGGCAGTTGCTAATGTAAATTAGCATGGTTCTAGTATGAATTAGCATGTTGCTAGCATGGTTTCCAGCATAAATTAGCATGTTGTTAGCATGGTTCTAGTATGAATTAGCATGTTTCTAGTATAAACTAGCATGTTATTAGCATGAATTTAGTATGAATTAGCATATTGTTAATATGATTAGTATGTTAGTATGTCATTAGTATGTTTCTAGTGTGGATTAGTATGTTTTTTAGTATGGGTTAGTATATTGCTAGTATGAATTGGTATGTTGTTAGTATGTCCAATGTAAAGTCAGTGGCAGGTTTTTACAATGGAAGTCTATGGAACAGTTGCTAGGGTGCCATACTGTAAGTGGTTGCTAGGGTGTGGCTAGTAAGTTGAAAGGTCATCGGTGATTGGCAGATTGGTAGTCTGGGTTAACTCAAGTCTGCATGACAATCTGGAGCAAAGTTATGAGGTCATAAAGTTTGGTCTAATGTTTAGTCAATGGGACTTTACAGAATTTTCCAGTCAGTTTTCAGAAAACCGTAAGTCGGATCAGTTGGAAAAGATATAGCAACCCGAGTCAGACCAGTTTGGTGTTAGTTTGGTTTATGTAGCTTGAACGGTTTAGGAGGAGATGCATATAGAAATTAGTCTCAGAAGAAGACGGAAGGAGAATAGTAAGTTTATTTAGTATAACAGTATGTTGTCTTTCTCGAGCCACCATAATAAAATAATAAATTATAGTTCTCAAACTTAAAGTAGTGTAAACTAACTGACCGATTTCAATATTTTCATTTTGTACATTTCAGATTATTTATATATTATTTATCTATTTCTTTTAGTGATGCAACACATCATATATTTTTATACAAAATTAAAGTTATATATTTAATATTTCAATATAATATTTTTTAATAATATAATTTTAATAGGCAACACTGTGGCTCAGTGATTAGCACTGTCGCCTCACAGCAAGAAGGTCATTGGTTTGAGTCCCTGCTGGGTCAGTTGGCATTTCTGTGTGGAGTTTGCATGTTCTCCCTGTGTTCGCGTGGGTTTCCTCCGGGTGCTCCGGTTTCCCCCACAAGCCCAACGTCATGCAGTACAGGTGAATTGAATAAACTAAATTGGCCGTAGTGTGTGTGTATGAGAGTGTATGGATGTTTCCCAGTGTTGGGTTGCAGCTGGAAGGGCATCCGCTGTGTAAAATATATGCTGGATAAGTTGGCGGTTCATTCCGCTGTGGTGATCCCTGATGAATAAAGGGACTAAGCCGAAGGAAAATGAAGGAATGAATAATTTTAGAAATCATGCTGTATAATCTATAAAATATAATATATTAAAGGCGCACTTAATATATATTATATATTATCTTAATAATATTTATTAATTTATTTTAAATGTGTCATTTAATTTTAACTTGTGTTGAAAAATTTGGTACATTTCAGATTATATATAGAATCTGAATTTATCTTTATAATATTTATGTAGATGTTTAATATTGCTTTGATTTATGCTGATTACTTGACAAAACCTTATCGTTTAAAATATATATCAGTGCTGGTCTATATTTTACTTTAATTACTAGAGATGAACCGATACTACTTTTTTACAAACTGATACGAGTATGATTATTTTCATTTGCGTACTCGCCGATACCAAGTACCGATTCCGATACTTCTTCGATTTGGTTTCAATGAAAGTGCAATTGTTTTATGTTTTGCCTGTATCAAGGATGAACACAAAAATCTTTAACAGAAGCCTATTTCAAGCCAAAAATATACACACCTTGTTGATAACCCTGTAAAGAAATAGACCTTATCGATTAAGCAAAGACATTTAAAGCATAGGTTATCCTTGCACTGACATGCGTCCACGACTTCACACATTACATAATCAAGTGTGTGCAGTTTACGTTACCTTATGGAATTTCTTTTATTTTTTTATTTATATTTTATATATAAAATGAGTGCTAGCTTAATGAATGCAGCTTGTTTCGCTGTGATCATTATGCAAGGATCATATTGCATATTCGGTTTATTCTTTAGTAGCCTAAAGATTCGTTAATAATGTATTTTATATACGGATTGTTAAAGGGTCACGAAACACCAAAACACATTTTTTGAGCTGTTGACAGTCATATGTGTCCCACGCTGCTATAAACACTATTAGGACACATATATTGCACTAAAAAGTGAAAATTGGTTGTTTTTGCGTTATTTTGAGCAAATTCGTTCTTACGGTTTGAAACGAATTTTTGAAGCTGCGTCACGGCCATGAGATACTTAGGTGTAAATCCAGCCGGAGAGTGGCTGTCTGTCTTTTCTAGGACGTTCTTGCGTATCTGAGGGTGCAGTATTAATTCATGAGAAAGACGTGCTTCAAACCAATCAGCGCGCTCTATTGTGTATGACGTGAAACTTCATTAATATGCATGATAGCTCCGGAGACTGTTTACCAGTTTACAGCGTTCAGACGGCAGAGAGACGCCACGTTGTGTTGCCAAAACAAGTGAAAGAACTAGAATTTCAAGACAAGAGTCGTAGGTGTTATTAGTGTGTTGCAACGAAGGTTTTGTTTTCATTTTCCCTTTATGAGAGAGCAGCTGGACTCACGTGTGGATTACAGTGCACGCCACACGCGACAGAAACGCGTTTGTAAGGAACATTTTTACCCGAGAGCTTTTCACATCTGGAAATGGTGAAATCCGGATTTGCCGCTCGTCTCCTTTTAATAAAAAGACACAGCTCCAGTTTGATTGTCTGTCTACAGATTTGGTAAGTGTTTGCAGTGCAGTGCCCTTTGTTTAAATGCTGCTCTCTGAGTGTAAACATGTAAACACAAACTATTTCCGTCGTGCAGGATTTCCGCTGCAATTTGTGACAGGATAGTCTATACACACACGGCTTTCTGACGCTACCTACCGAGTACATAAGTTGCAGAGAAATGCAGAGGATTTTTTTCTCTTATTTGCCGTATCAAATCAGCCTCTCTGTGTTTGTTTTTCCTGTCAAACTTAGCGCGTGCCCAAATGTTAACTCCCTTCTATGCAAAATCTTATCCTCTTTCCCTCCCCCAACACTCCCACACTCCCAGAGCTGGACACGCCCAACTTTCCTGACTTTTTTCAAAACAGAGGTGTGAAAACACCCTGCTGAGACAGGGGGTTTCGTGGCCCTTTAATAAGGACTAAGCTATTAATATATAATACATTAATTAATACATTAAGACATTGAAGTCAGGTAGGACAACAAATCACATACACATAGTGAAATACTGTTGAGTGGTATCGGTGCATTTCCTGTACAATACGAGTATGAGTATTTTAACCAAGTATCAATCCGATACCTGTATCGATGCATCCCTAATTAATACTGATGTTATTAAAAATCATTGATTGGTGACACAGACATTATAGGATTACTAAAATAAGTACCCTTCTTTTCAAACGTGTTGATCCTTCATGATAATGCACTAATGGACTTCCCCCAGAACTGTTTACAACTTCTCTTGCTGCCATTGTGTGTATAAATGTTACAGTATGCAAATATTGACCTCTTGCGGGCGCTCTGCTCCAGCTGTAGCAACAGACTGAGCATGCTCAGACAGCAGTCAGACAGGAAGTGGAGGAGTGTGTCGCTGGGCAGGAAGTTGACATCCAATAAGCGAGGAACACACCTCAGTAGAGCCACACACACACAGTCTGGCACCACCACGAGTCCAGCCTGTAGAAACAGCGAGAGTGTCACAGCAAACATTGTCTGCAGCAAAACACACACACGCATACATTCAAGACACACACTCACCAGATTGTTAATGATGGCATTCTGGATCACATCGAAACACTGCGCTCGAGAGCCCAGAGTGTCCAGACAGTGACAAACCACCTGAAAAAACAAACAAAGTGTATTAATCTTCAAAAACTGATTAAAAACTGGCAGCGAAGTGGTTAGCACTGCCGCCTCACAGCAAGAAGGTCGCTGGTTTGAGACTCGGCTGGGTCAGTTGCCGTTTCTGTGTGGAGTTTGCATGTTCTGCCCGTGTTCGTGTGGGTTTCCTCCGGGTGCTCCGGTTTCCCCCACAGTCCAAAGACATGGGGTACAGCTGAATTGGGTAAGCGAAATTGTCCGTAGTGTATGAGTGTGAATGAGTGTGTATGGGCGTTTCCCAGTGAGGGGTTGCAGCTGGAAGGGCATCTGCTGCATAAAACATATGCTGGATAAGTTGGTGGTTCATTCCGCTGTGGCGACCCCAGATTAATAAAGGGACTAAGCCGAAAAGAAAATGAATGAATGAATGAATGAATGATTACCTGTGTTAAAGAGAAAGTTCACCCAAACAATGAAAATTCTGTCATCATTTACTCACCCTCTACTTGTTTCAAATCTGCTTGAGTTTCTTTCCTCAGTTGAACACAAAGGAAGAGAAACTGAAGAACTTTGGAAGTTACTAAGTAAGTAAGAAGTTACTATGGAAACATGTTAATACACGGCTGTCAATCAATTCGGTGGGCGGGTAAAACGCACTCCTACGTGACGATGTGGTGGGCCTCAAAATGGGAGGAATTTGGATCCTATTTTAAAAAGACTTTGTGTTTCTATCACCCCGATATGATTGTGGACACACTATACTTGCACACAATTCTGTCCAAAGAGCTTACAAAAGTTGATTTTTTATCATAGGTGCCCTTTAATTAAAAAATAAATAAATAAAAAGGAAGTCAGATCGGAGTTATTTCTGAGATAGAAAAACAGGTGTGACCAGTCTTTCAGCTTTCGGTCTCAGTCTACAAAGAACCACTGAATTATACATCACAACATCTTAACATCTGACACATTCACACACACATACACAGACATGGTTTAGGTCAGACAAAAATAAATCCCCAGACAAAAGAGAAGTCCACTGAGAAAAAAAGAACCCACACACATACAGTGACGGGCTCAAAGGGTTGTACTCTGTCATAATGTGAGTTGACACGGGACAGATTAGCGACACGCTGCCACTCTGAACTGATATTTTATGAGCACAAACAATAAATAAGAGTGTGAGGAATCTAATAGTGCTAATAGCATTAGGGCAGATTGGATTAAGCAGATGAAGGCGGAACGGAATGTCATTCAGAGCAGGTTATTATCAGACATTAATCAGACTAACAGCGTTAAGAACACATTACACATGCTGCACATTACAGACGCCTGATTGCCAATAAAGGAATGGACCCCCAGCAGCCACACACACACACACACCAAACTTAATTTGATGCTAATTGTCATGCTATATATCTGAGAAACGGTGAGAATTTTCTTTAAGAGTGTGATGTGAAATCCCAGTAGCATTAAAGAACACTTTTAGCACATTTTTACATTTAGCAACATTTATTCAGAAAAAATAAAAGTGCTAGAAAAAAAAACCTGTTTAACATATTCCAGGTTTTGTAAACATGGCATTTAAAACACAAGATAATTAACTTTTTTTCTGATAAAAAAAGAAAGTATTTTATGTTCAAAGCCTGCTCTTATTTTTCATAAATAGTCAAAAAAATTGAAATATTTCTATTTAAAATCCCTGTTTTCTGTTAATATTTTACTAAATCTTAGTCGAACCCAATAAATTAAGCAGCTCCAGTTGTCTGAAACAAAAATCATTATAATATGATAACAGTGATTTGCTGCCTAAAAACATTTATTATTACCAATAAAATGAAAAAACAGCATGAAACTGCAATACTCTACCCTTTAAAAGTGTGTGTGTGTGTGTATGTGTGTGTGTGTGTGTGTGTGTGAGAGAGAGAGCGTTTAACAATAAAAAAAAATATGCACACTTACTGAAAAAAATTGAGTTAGAGTACAATACAATTGTTCCTTGATTCTGTAAATTGCTGATGATCTTTCTTATCAATTTTCTATTATTGTATATATATATATATATATATATATATATTGTCAAGCTCAAAATTATTTATACCCCTGACAAATTCTGACTTTTATTCAACCAGCAACTTTTTTTGGACCGGAAATGACACAGGTCCCTCCCAAAAAAAAAATGAAAAATTGATATATGACAATATCCAAAATATGATGATATACAAGAAGCTTCATTGTGAAAAATAAAATATATTTTTCAGCTTTTAATTATTTATTTGAACAAAAACTGAAGTCCAAAATTGCCAGGGGTATGAATAATTTCGGGCTTGACTGTATATATATATATATATATACATATACAGGCGATGCAGTGGCGCAGTAGGTAGAGCTGTCGCCTCACAGCAAGAACTGGGTCGCAGGTTTTGGGTAGGTATGAGTCCGTAGTGTATGAGTGTGTGGATGTTTCCCAGAGATGGGTTGCGGCTGGAAGGGCATCCGCTGCGTAAAAATGTGCTGCATAAGTTGGCGGTTCATTCTGCTGTGGCGACCCCAGATTAATAAAGGGACTAAGCCGACAAGAAAATGAATGAATATATATATATATATATATATATATATATATATACATATATATATATATATATATATATATATATATATATATATATATATATATATATATACACACATATACATATATATATACATATATATATACACATATACATATATATATATATATATATACATATATATACATATATATATATATATATATATATATATATATATACATATATATATATATATATATATATATATATATATATATATATATATATACATATATATACATATATATACATATATATATATATATATATATATATATATATATATATATATATATATATATATATATATATATATATATACACATACATACATACATACATACATACATACATACACACACACTTTATTGGGTACACCTTACTAGTACTGGGTTGTTGATTCTAGTTGATTCAACAAGGTACTGGAAACATTACTCAGAGACCTTGGTCCATATTGACATGATAGCATCATGCAGTTGCTGCAGATTTTGATGCGAATCTGCCCTTCCACCACATCCCAAAGGTGCTCTATTGGATTGAAAACTGGTGACTGTGGAGGCCATTTGAGTACAGTGAACTCATTGTCATGTTCAAGAAACCAGTCTGAGATGATTCACCCTTTATGACATGGCGCGTTTTCCTGCTGGAAGTAGCCATCAGAAGATGGGTATAGTGTGGTCATAAAGGGATGGACATGGTCAGCAACAATACTCAGGTAGGCTGTGGCGTTGACACGATGCTCAATTGGTACTTATGGGCCCAAAGTGTGCCAAGAAAATATCCCCCACACCATTACACCACCACCAGCCTGAACTGCTGATACAAGGCAGGATAGAATCATGCTTTCATGTTGTTGACACCAAATTCTGACCCTACCATCTGAATGTTGCAGCAGAAATCGAGACTCATCAGACCAGGCAAAGTTTTTTCAATTTTCTATTTTGGTGAGCCTGTGTAAATTGTAGCCTCCGTTTCCTGATCTTAGCTGACAGGAGTGGCACCCAGTGTGGTCTTCTGTTGCTGTAGCCCATGCGCGTCAAGGTTCGACATGTTGTGAATTCAGAGATGCTCTTCTGCATACCTCAGTTGTAGCAAGTGGTTATTTGAGTTACTATTGCCTTTTTATCAGCTGGAACCAGACTGGCCATTGTCCTCTGACCTCAACAAGGCATTTGTGTCCACAGAACCGCCTCTCATTGGATATTTTCTCTTTTTCAGACCATTCTCTGTAAACCCTAGAGATGGTTGTGTGTGAAAATTCCAGTAGACCAGCCCGTCTGGCACCAACAAGCATGTCATGTACAAAATTACATAAATCACCTCCCTTCTCCATTCTGATGCTCGGTTTGAACTGCAGCTGATCGACTTGACCATGTGTACCATGTCTACATTGAGTTGCTGCCATGTGATTGGCTGATTAGAAATTTGCATTAATGAGCTGTTGGACAGGTGTACATAATAAAGTGGCCAGTGAATGTATACTGTATATATATATATCCTTATGTATTTATATTTTTTATACAACACGGTACCAATATTTTACATCAGAAATGTTTAGAAAAAAAGAGGAATAACCTCTACATTTCAATCACAACAACTGTAAAGATTTGTTTTTTTGACTATTTGTCACAGAGGTATCCAGTACTTTTAAAATATCATTAACACCTCTATTTTTTTTAAAAAGGTTGAGAGTGCAATTAACTCGTACCAAAAGTTTCCATTTAAATGTGTTGTTGCGAGGTGATTTCTCATTGTTAAATAAAATTTCTAATTAGGCAGGAGTGAAGTGATTGAGACAGCGTGTCCTGTGCTTGTGTACGTGAGGAGAGAATCGGGCTCTTTTCCTCATTAAGGCCCATTATTCTCCATCAGCTTCACCTGCTGGCATCATCTCCGCCGTCACTCCTCATTACCGTATCAACAATGATGCCAACCGTCCCTCGCCACCTTTACTGTCTGATTGACTTGGACACAAAAAATGAAAGTCCAGAGAAAATTGCATAGAGGAATTAGCAGTGTGTGTGTGCAGTAAAGTGAGAGTCAGAGCCTGGCCTGAGGGTGTGGTTTTGTTGGGTTTTAATTTCCGTGTAAAATGTCAGGTGGTGATGGTGTCCGCTGGCTGGCATTAGCATTTGCTTTAGCCAGGAGCGCTCTGATAACCAGCCCTTATTGAAATATGGAGACACCTACACCGCTGCGATACGATAAACCTTCGCCCACTCGAGCAACTGGCCTTGAGTCTTCAGGGGGAAACTAAAAAAAAAGAAAAACACAAGCACTTGTGCCTGGAATTACAACCCGAATGGCCCTGCGCTGATTCAAGTGGATGTCTGATGCTCAGTGGAAGTTTTGTAATCACACATAACTCCGGACATCGCAAAACACTGCTTCCTGTTTCTTATACGGAGACCTTGTAGTGGCATTTTCAGAATTCAGTAATAAAAATAACATTTAAAAATGTAATATTTTTAATTGCACACAAGTAAATGTGCATCCCCAAAAATATTAAGTAATTTTGAACGCAAGAAAACACTACACAGTCATTTCCTGTCAATGCATAACCAGTTTTCAGTTTTTTTCTTCAACAGTCCAAAGCAAGAGTCCAAAACAAAACCACATTCATTCATAATAAAAGGTGCACCACACATGGAAAATGGGGAAGAATAGTTCACCGATTAGATCAGTCTGAAAGAAGAAAGTCATATTCACCTATGATGCCTGAGAGTGAGTAAATCATGAACTAATTTTCCTTTTTGTGTGAACTAACCCTTTAAAATAAAGGCAGGTGATATGAACAAAATTCCATTTCATGGTATGAGTAATTTAAATTCACAGTAATAATTTATTTTACAATATATTAAATAGGTAGCCTAGTTATTACAAAGAAAACTAATAGAACTTTATAGCATGAATAAATTCTACAGAAATGAAACGGACTTCACCTTACTTCACTACTTTGTTCCTTTTATTTGGACCTTGATATAGTAAATTATCCATGAACGTGGATTAACCTTTCCATAATAGCAAATTAATTCCACTTTTACAGTTGTGTGGACAAACTGTATTATTATTAAAATAATTCCTAAGATAGCTAAAAACAGTACCAAACAAAATATTGTTCCATTTGTCAGTCTACTAGCACGGAGGTTAATATTATTAAACTGGAAACAGAAAGCTGCTCCTACATATATACATCTAATGAGGGATGTAATGAAACATTTGGAACTGGAGAAAATCAGATTCTGCCTAAAAAAGAAACAAGACGAATTCTATCAAATCTGGCAAAGACATAAATTGTACAGGAAATTTAAATTGAAGAGGATCAGACTAATTTAGATTAAAAGTGAAGGACAGTATTTAGTTTATATTTTAGTTTTTTTTTTTTTATGTTTTTGTATTTTATTCTCATTTTAATTATTATTATTTTATAGCATTTATCTATAATTATTTTACTTTCTTATGTATTGTTTGTATTTGGTATCTTTTATTGTCAATTATTGTGTAAATGTTTGTAGGTAGGAATTTGTAAGTCATTGTGTTAGAATGTTTAAAATACAATAAAGTTATAAAATAAATAAATAACTAAATAAATTATTAATGAACTTAACATTTCCACAGGTATACAATAAATATCACCTGCATAGCAGGGAATAATCGTAAAAATGTACATATAAATATATAAACACAGGTGTTTTTAACAAACTCCCAGTGTTTCCCTCAGTCTCTGTGCACGACTTGGCCACACACACTTATCTACGTATCATGGTACGCACAAAAACAAAAAATATATTATGGTTGGCATTTTATTCTGTGGTAATGATATTCATTCATTCATTTATTTTCTTTTTGGCTTAGTCCCTTTACTAATCAGGGGTCACCACAGCGGAATGAACCCCCAACTTATTCAGCATATGTTTTACGCAGCGGATGCCCTTCCAGCCGCAACCCAACACTGGGAAACATCCATACACTCTTGCATTCACACACATATACTACGGCAATTAAGCTTATTCAATTTGTGGTAATGATATATATTATTAAAATCTCCAGCCCTAATCTCACTCTTTGAAAGTCTCAGTATGTCTAAAAGCACTTCTATAACAATTATAAAATTATTATTTTTTTAAATAATATGATGTTTCTGAACTAGAAAACTAAAAAATACTGGTTTTCTTTAGTGAACAGAATTTTTTTTTTTTTTTCATTTTTACATGCAAATAACATGCAATTTATTGTCACCAAAACTATTTCAAGAAATCAAGAAAATCAGAGATCAGAAAATATCAGTTTTACATTTAAAGATGTGTACTTTCAACTTTGGGCTTAATATTTTTATGGGACTTAGCAGCCAAGTGAGCAACAGAAGAGAAAAAGAGAGAGAGGCGTTTAGAGGGGACACAACGATTGACAACAGGATCAGAAACTTACACCAGTGACCGACAGCACAACAACTGACAGAGCACAAATAGCTGGATCGACTGAAGACAGAGATTAAAGAGAGAGAGAGAGAGAGAGAGAGAGAGAGAGAGAGAGAGAGAGAGAGAGAGAGAGAGAGAGACTCACCTCCACCACATCCCAGTGATGCAGGAACTGATCCAGGCTGGTGGCGTACACACTAAGGGGCGAGAGCGTGGAGGCGGCCAACAGATCGTCTTCATCCTTGTCCTGCAGAGCCCGCAACATGTCAGAGGAGAAACCTGCAGCACGGGATAATGGGAACACTGCTTTATCAACATCATCAAGCATGATATTGGTACTCATTTCACTCAATCAGTCTTTTGAGGTTTTCACAATTCTAAAATTGCCATTTTACGACCTATCCTAGAAATCTGACATGTGACTTTACTGAAACTCTCATTCAGCCAAGAATAACTTGAAGTAGGCCGTTTCTGCATTGAACTGATAGATAAAAGTAAACTTATAGTTGATTTAACAATATGTAGTGAGAATACAAATAAGTTATACTTGCTTAACTCAATTTAGGAAAATGGCTACATGGCCAACTTACCATTTTTACAATAGTTTAGCAGATTCTTACATAAAATCCTAATGAAATGCAGTTGGCCAGCAATTATGATTGACTGAACTAACAAATACACTAACGATATTGGGAAAATGTATATTTTGTTTTCCTGCAATATATTTTGCGATAAATACAATTTCACCACATGACTTGAATAGCTTTTTTATTTTGTCTTTTTTTAAAAAGTTCATAATTTTAGGTTAATTACTATTAGGATTATTCTGCATAATACATAATAGCCAAATTACAAGCATAGATGAATACATAAAATTAAAGATTCAAATGAAATAGACAGTGCTTTTATGATTTTCTTCATATAGTATTCAGGCACAGAACTTGAAAAATGACACGTTAAATATGACTGTATAGTCTTCTTCGTCATATCCATATTTAAATATAATGTTTTTAATCTAAAGCTTCAAACGATGTCATTTCTTATGCTTTTCTGCTTTCTTGAAATGCTATATAGATATTTACATTAGATGTCGCTTAGCCTGTTGTTGTCTATTGGAAGGAATGCGTCAATAGAGCTGCCATTTTAGTACAGGGTAGCGCTCCTTTGAAATGAATGTGGGACCAAGGTGTAGTGGAGGACTGGCCATCTGGAGCCATAGATATGTAAACATATATACATATATCTACGATCGGGAGTTTTCCCTGTTGTCAGTACGCAAATTTTTTTTTTAATTATGAAAATTATAATTTTACATCACATTTCTGCATCGATGGATAAGTGACCCTATGGGCATTGCTGACAAAGAGCATGTGTTTGTGTGCATGGAAATGTATTATTCACCCTCTCTGTTAAATTTTATCTAATCCATGTCCTGAAACACACCCCCTCTCCTGCTTTCACTTCTAAATCTAACAGAGGGAGTGATTCATTTGAGAATGCATTTCCGTTATGAACGACTCGCATGATCCATTGATATCCCTGCATCTCAATGTGCATATCCACCTTTCTGATCTGAATGGTATACACCATTTGTAATATTCAATAATTTAGGGTGGACAGTATGCCCATTGAGGCACAGGCACTGTTATGTTATCAGGCACCCCTATAAGTTACTTCAAAAACTAGCCGTTACTTCACTTAGCCATGATAATACAAGTTTCTGGCACCGCAGTGTCTTGTTGTCACATTTCATTTACATTGTTTGCTGATTTTATTTAACAGAACTAGCATAAGCCTAGATTTTAGTGCAAGTTGGTGCTACTTTGCCTCATGGTCAGTGCAGTAAGTGCATTATCATCAATAACGTTACTTGTTTAGCACAAAAGTTCGTAATATACAAAATCGTAAAAAATAAAGTCTTACCTATGAAATGTTCTGCCGTTAGGCTTTGTTTTTTTGTTTGCTCGTTACTACACCCATACGCAGTGCAATAGTCCAACATCTTCAGATTGGCTTTAGTCTTGACTAAGTGCGGTTGATTGACATTTGTCCTGGGAGCCCTGTACAAATGTGGCGGCGGTATTGACACATGCTCAGGATCTGTATGCGATATATAGTGTATATATCTATGGAAATGCTTAATAATAATAATTACAATTTTAATTTTTAACTATACACTTTCACGACATTATGGATAAATGTTGCATGATAAACTAATGTACCTGATCGACTATAATCATGACTGGATATTGCACATGATACGATGTTACTATTGCGAGTGTGTACATTGCGATATCGATGCTGAAACGGTATATCATGCAGCCCTAAAATACACTGCATTTGATAAATATATTATTTCATGTTTTTTATAATGCTAATGATTGTGCTTTTGTAGAAGAGATTTATGAGGCAAAGTTTGTAAAGGTGTGTATTATAAATATAGCAAGCTTCATAGTTTACACTTAATTTTCTCTATTTGGTCTCTAAGTACATATTCATTTAGATATATACTAGAGGAAATTGTTCTTGAGATAAAAATAAAAAACAATAAATGTTGTATTATATGTGTGTGTTTTTACAGCAAAACACAAGAAATGTCATAAACACTTCAGCAAATTTTAAGATTTAGGATTGTATCTTGCAAAAACCTGAAAAAAAAAAAAAGGCGACCCACAAAATCCAGAAAGAACTTATTGAATTAATATGTGTGTGCACCCACCTGTTAACGTGGTGAAAAAGAAACTGAGGTAATCGACATCCTTCAGCGGGACATCCTGCGAGGCGCTGGAGCAGCCGCTCAGAGGAGACCTGTGAGGAAGCACACATGCATTAGTGTGCAGCGGCCCGACACTGATCCGCTCTCCTGTTACACACTTCACACTGTACCTGTGTGTGTGCGCTCTCCAGCTCTGAATGCCAGACTAAAAATACTGGCCATCCGAGATCCCTCATTTCCTTTGAAATCAAGCTCCCGCCACAAAAACGCTCACCTTCAGCAAATGAGGACACTCAGCGGATTGAGGAATCGCTGCGGTCATCCTTACAGTGTGATAGACAACGTATAGTGCCGCTTAAGGACATTTGAAGAAGTGCTTAAAAGGGGTTTTATTTGCTTTTGTAATTGGTTTAAAAAACATATACTATAATAATGCAGGGTATATGAATATATTAATATAAGTATTAGTAATGGAGGGGGAAGGTGACAGATTCAAGGAAATAAGTGTTTTAACCTTAATGTCTGCCTTTAAGCTGCATTATTTATCCTTACATGTTTGTGAAGTCACATATTTAGTCACTATAAACACAAAAACTGAACTGAGAAGTCATCAAAATAAAAGTTTGAGTACAGTAGAATGTACTTAAGGTAAAATATACAATAATTATAACTTTTTAAAAATTAAGTAGTTGTTAAAATGCGCCTTTTATAGTTTAGCAGAAGTCTGCAACTTAAGAAAGAATAAGTAAATGCATTTTTATTCAACAGCAATTAAATCCTTGTTATATTATGCAAGTTTCCTGATTTCAATTAATTGCTTACGCTTTTGACAGCAATTTAATTTAACCATTAAAAAAAAAAAAGACAAAAATAAAAGGTAATAAAAATGAGGAAAACTGAAACTAGAATAGATCAAACGGGGCAAACAAATCAGAAAATATGAAATCTGGAAAAAAATATCAATCAAAGCACCCTACAGAGGGCAGATGAATCAAGAGGTCATCTGCAAGAGCTTCAGGTCAGTCCAGCACTGGCTTCATTTTCAATGCTCCATATGCATTTCATTTCACCAAGAATTTGAGGTCTAGTAGACACAGTCAAAAGTGGCCATAACATAGCCACAGTGCTTTTCCAAGGAGGAAATAAGACAGAACCAGTGTGTGCGTGTGTGTTAAAGCTACTTGAGGACAATCCTGCTGTCTTATGATTCGCCCTTACAGATGTGGATCAGCCTCGAGGCCAATAAAATGCATGAATATCTGATCTTTTACTTGTTTTGATTTCATTTCTTTTATGATTGTGGAATGAGCATGTGCTGGACTTCCTTAATACACACTGATTGGCTTATTTCCCATCAACCCATTAGTAAAAAAGGGCCACACACACACACACAAACAACAAAGATTCACCATTCAGCATGCCATTGCCAACCACACAAGGCTAATCTGACAACACACAAAACTATCGCTAAAGTATTAGCCATTTGTCCAACTTTAGCACCACTTTCCGAACCTCATGGCCACTGTTTAAAACTCTTCTGGAGTTTAGTCTTGTTCTGCTGATGTGATCAAAGCAAAATTCTTGCGAAGGACAGAATGTTCGGTTCATGTTGTTCTGAGGATTGGCTCACTTAACAGCGTGTCACGCAGCTCTGCCATGAACAGAAGCGGCCTTAAAAGATGCTTCTCTTATCGTGGAGGAATCCTGTCACCCGTCCAGACTTTACGAAAAGTGCAGTCGATGTGAATTCACTTGCAGTAGCATTTGTTATGGAATTTCGGTGTGACTTTGAGCGTAAAACTCGACAATCGCATCAAAAGAGCAACACTGCCCTCTGTAGGCGACACTTAGCCTAGCATCAGCAAACAGAAAGAGCCCAGAGGAAAGCCAGCGAATCCACAACACATCAACACGCGTCACACAGGGATTCAAAGTCACACACTCAAACATGGCTCCCGTTTGGATGTGAGGGAAATCCACAAATAAAAGAGTGGCTTTAGGCTAGTGACTAAAAGAAATGCAGTGGGGACGCAGCGTGTCAGAGATACACACACTGATGTACTCCCACACACCCCGAGGCCCTCAGCATGTGGAGGAACTCGAAGGAATATTCTGTCAATCATCTGGAACTAGTCAACTAGTTAAAATTATATTCAAGTGAGGATGCTTATCAGTCTTAGTGTAAGACTTTTAACTTTTTTTTTTTCAATTTAGGAACGTCCTTGCTAAAAAAATACAGTTTAAACCAGCCTTAACTGGTTAGCTGGTTTTGGATGGTCAACCAGCCTGGTTTTAGAGAGGATTTGGTAATTTCCAGCCTGGTCTTCCAGCCAGCTAAAACCAGCCTAATTTATATAAACCTTTTTGAATAAGGAGCAGTGTTACTTTTAGTGTTACTAAATATAGTATATACCAATATAGTATGTATTAATATTTTGAATTAGCTTTAATATTATATTATAGCTTTAATGTTTTATTGTAGGTTTAACTTATTTTATAAAATTGTATTTTAATTACATTTTTAGAAAGGATGTTTGGATGATTTGTTTGGTTTAGTACTCTGACGTTTAGATCAAAATGTCAATGCAAATTGAACTAAGCAGGTTTTTAAAGAAAAGATTTTTTAGATTTTCAGTTTTAATTCTATTAACAAAATATTTTTAATAGCTTCAGTAAACAAACTGAAGAACATTTGAATAATCTAAAAACCTTCTTACACCTTTTTACCTTTTGTGCAATGGAAATTAATATTCAGGAGATAGTTCACGCAAAAATTTAAATTGACACAATTTACCTTCAAGTAGTACCAAACAGAAAAACAGAAAAGAAGATATTTTGAAGAATGTTGGAAACGAGTAGCCATTGGCTTCCATAAATTTTATTGAAGTCAGTGGTTACCAGTTTAACATTCTTCAAAACACACTCTTTCTTTTTTTAGAATAAAAAACAAACAAGTTTTGATCAAGTGGATGCTGAATAAATAATGACAAAATCGGTCATCTTTGGTGTGAAATATCCCTTTGAATGTTCTTCGTGGAATTCATTCATTCATTCATTTTCTTGTCGGCTTTGTCCCTTGCGGGGTCGCCACAGTGGAATGAACCGCCAACTTATCCAGCACGATTTTTTACGCAGCGGATGCCCTTCCAGCCGCAACCCATCTCTGGGAACTTCCACACACACATTCACACTCATACACTATGGACAATTTAGCTTACCCAATTCACCTGTACTGCATGTCTTTGGACTGTGGGGGAAACCGGAGCACCCGGAGGAAACCCACGCGAACCCAGGGAGAACATGCAAACTCCACACAGAAACGCCAACTGACCCAGCCCAGCCGAGGTTCGAACCTGCGACGCAGCGACGTTCTTGCTGTGAGGCAACAGCACTACCTACTGCGCCACTGGGTTGCCTCTTCGTGGAATTATCAATGCCAATTAAGCCAATAAAGAATTTTTATTTTTAAAAGTGTATGTTATTTTTAACAAATTTTGCTTTAATTCAATTAAATCAATTTCTTATGTTGTCAAAATTTCTCTTCTCTTTCCCTAAAGACCAAAAAATAATGTCCTCTCACTTAACAAAATTCCTTTCCTTCTCCAAGCGTACTACGAAACATCTTCTTGACAAATCGTTTAAACTGTTAAACTATTTGTTATTCTGCCTACTGTCTCTAAATACAGAGAACACACTACAGCATGACCTCTGCCTCACTGTGCAGTGACTCGTGGCTCTGTTCCGCCTCATTACGGCCAATCGTGGGTAATGACTAACGGTCACGGCCAATCAGAGTTAAGTGGGAGAACTGCCCATCCTGTGATCGCACCGCACTGCTCTCGGCTGTCTCCGATTGGCTAAATTGCTTGATTCTATTAGCAGGGAAAACTCCGAGGCTGCTGTCTCCTGTCGGCAGTCACATTTTAAACATATCAGTCAGATGCAGACTGATACTGTCCTCCCCATAACTGAGCTGCACATGCACGGCCGAACACACTCTAATGCACTTATTTGTCCCCATTCAAGCAAGTATTGTGTCTGGTAACTTGCTTGAGAGGTATTCTAAAATTAGAGTGCGTAGGATGAGTATATGTTTATGTAATCTGTAATATGATGTGATGTAAACCTAATCCAAACCAAGTGGTATGCACATTTAAAAGGCATCATAGGAATACACTAGATACAAGAGATATTTAAAATGTTTGAAATCTCCTTTCCTTTAGACTAATTATAAGCATATATAAGTATTATAAGTATGGGATGTAATCTCTAAATTTAAAAGCAACCAAAGAGTGCACCGATGCGAGCACAGTGAAATAATATTCACTAAAGGTTCAAAATTGAACATCATAATTATTTGAGATACTGAATAATTCATTTTCACAAGTTATAGAATTAAACAAACAAAAACAAATTAATTTTCACTTTGATTCAACAATCTAAATAAAGCAGTTTGCTTTTTTTATAAAACTGAACAAAATAAACAAAATGAATAAATAAATAAATAAAACAATAAAATTTAATAAAAATTTTTTTTAACAAAACAAAAAAACACAACAAAACAAAAAATAAAACAAAACAAAAAAAATAAAAAATACAATAAAAAACAAATAAAACAAGGCAAACTTTAACAAAACAAAAAACACAAACAATAAAACAAAGCAAGACAAAAATGACAAAAAAATAAAAATAAATAAAATAAAACAAAACAAATTAAACAAAGACAAATTAGACAAAACACAACAACAACAACAAAAATTAAACAAAGCAAAATTAGACAAAAACCCAACAAAACAAAAGAATAAAAAAAAAACAAAAAAAAAACAAAACAAAGTAAACCAAACAAGACAAAATTAGACAAAACCAAAAACACACAAAAAACTAATTAAAACAGCAAGGCAAAATTAGTAAAAAAAAAAATATATATATATATAATAATAATAATAAAATAAAAATAAAACAAAACATTAAACAAAACAAGACTAATTAGACAAAACAAACAACAAATAACAAAATGAAACAAAGCAAGACAAAATTAGACAAAAAAAAAACAACAAAACAAAAATAAAACAATACAAAAAAAAATAAAACAAAAATAAAAAAATCTAATTTAATTAAACAAAACAAAAAACAACAACAACAAAAACAAAACAAAATTTCAAAAATCAAAATTTGACAAAAAACACAAAACAAAACAAAAAAATAAAACAAAACACATTTAACAGACAACATAAGATTGAGATCCTTTTAGTTTTGGATGTTGCATTTGGACAATACAGCAGACAATTCTCTTCCCCCTGCCACTTTACACTCTACCCAGCTCTCCTGGGAAAGCAGATCTCAGACTGCATTAGTGCTGCTGAAGTGTCATAACCCTCATACCTCAAGTGTACGGTGCGTATGAGTGTGGTGGCCAGACTCGCAGACACTCTCCCAGTGTTGCAGACCTCACTGAGACACGCTAGCAGCTCGGCTGGAAACTCTGGCAGGAAATGCAAAATCTGAACCAGTCTCTTCTGGGACTCCACAGGCAGCACCACCACACAGCCCTCCTGCGGATCTGCAATTTATCAACATATTTTATGCACATAAATAGAAAAAAAGATACCATATTTTGTGGAATAAAAGTCACTTTTTTTAAAGGTGTGGTCCACTATGATATCATATTTTAAACTTTAGTTGATGTGTAATGTAGCTGTGTGAACCTAAACAACAACTCTGAATGTAATACGCTCAAAGTTCAATGCAAATGGAGACATTGGCTTTTATAGAGTTAGCTTAGCAAAGCCTACAGCGAACGAAGTTTGGGGACTACAAAAAAATGCATCCGGGTTAGTGAGATCAAAAATGCTTCAGGTTACGCGCATTCACCACACGCATACACACTGCGCAGTGAAGGGGTATGGCAAAATGCACTGTAATGTTATAGCAGAGAAAGTGAAAATGCCGTCCAAACGCTGCTATTTCCACAGAGCTTGTTCTGTTTCTGTATTTGGGCTTCCAACGAACACAACACAAAGAGAGAAGTGCTTACAATTTAATTTTAATTGTTCCAGAGAATTATAAAAATATATATAACTAGCATTTGACAAAGGAGAGCTTCCAGAATCTCTCCCAGTTCAGTGCTGGATTCAGCTAAAAACTCCTTGAAGAAGGAGCAGCTCCAACCATAATAGAGGAAGCTGTGGATTGTGAGCCACAACCTGTAAGTATTTTTATTTGTTAAAATTGATCAACTACATGCACAGTTTCTAGCATTATCTATATGTTGATGGAAGGACGTAAACAAGGGTGTAAACAACCAGAATTGCTGATTGGCACAGCTAACAATTTAGCTATAAAGTCATTTTTTCCATCAAACTGCTGTAAACAGCCACAATCTTCACCAGCGCTGCAATGTCTCTCTATGCAGCCGCTTTCCCTGCCTTCTACATCTCAAATTACGAACTCACAAAAGATATAAAAACATTTCATATTACTTACACATGCTTATTCTGAATATATGTGAAAGACACTTCTCAGATTTTATTTTAGAGAGCAGGCATGAGGTTCAGCTGTGTCCTCTTCATTTTCTGTCTGATTTAGATACGGCTAACAGCTACTCTGACTGACAGTATTTACAGAGCAGAGACAAAGTGCGTGCTTGTAGACACTTTTCCTGGTGACGTGAAGCCGATCTGTGATTCACAGCACATTATGTTAGCTGACCAATGAGAGCTTCTTGAGGGCGAGCCTTTCGGAGGAATGTTAGCTGTTAGCTGTTTGCTTCATGTTAGCTGAATATAATCAAAGTAAGATATATGAAAAAATAACCTGATTTTTTTTCTACAAATAAAGCATGAGCACACATTGCTTTGCATCTTACAAACACAACCAAGTCTTAAAAATACACTCTGGACCACCTCTTTAATAATCTGAAACAGGTTGTAAATTATATGCCAAAGTGAATTAAATCATGCAGCTTTGCGTCAAGCAAGCAAAACCTGCGCAAAGTGTCAAAATCACTTTAAATTATTATTTTTTTTTAAATAAATTTTATAAAGTAAAAAAAGTAAATGCCACAATTATTTTTGGTGGTTTGTAAATGTTGTGTACCCTGTTTTACATTATTTCTCAATGAAACATTAAAACTCTCTTATCTTTTTTTTTCCTCAACAATGCAACTGAAAGGGGCAGAGAGGTGGCTCAGTGGTTAGCACTGTCGCCTCACAGCAAGAAGGTCACTGGTTTAAGCACCGGCTGGGCCAGTTGTGGAGTTTCTGTGTGGAGTTTGCATGTTCTCCCCGTGTTCATGTGGGTTTCCTCCGGGTGCTCCGGTTTCACTCAGTCTAAAGACATGCGGTACAGGTGAATTGAATAAGCTAAATTGTCCGTAGTGTGTGTGTATGAATGCAAGAGTGTTTGGGTGTTTCCCAGTACTGGGTTGCAGCTGGAAGGACATCCGCTGTGTAAAACATTTGCTGGATAAGTTGGGGGTTCATTCTGCTGTGGCGAGCCCTGATTAATAAAGGGACTAAGCCAAAGAAAAATGAATGACAATGAATGCAACTGTATTGAAACTTGCAGTATGTAAAATGCAGTACATATAATTGATATCCCACAAATGAACATACTCAAAGAAATATTACTATAAAAGATTGTCTCAGACTAATGTGCACCAACTTTTCAATATAAAAAAAAATATACAATAGTTTTTAAAATAGTTTTTGTTCTAAAAATAACTCTTAGGCCACAGAAAACTGACATCAAAGCTCTATTCTGATTGTGAAACTTCATCAGAAAACAGCTCCGCCTGTTGACAGATTTCTGCAACTGCTATCTCTCAACAGCGACCAGGGAATTTGTGTGTGCGAGACAGAAAAAGTAAGAAAGAACGGGTTTTGTCCTGTCAGTGATCGCAGATAGACAGACATTATTAGCTGCTGACGCACGCTGCTGATGTCATGAGCGGCGAGCCACACAAAGAGAGAACTGTGCTCTCGAAACACAAAACTACAGAGAGCTTATATCACACACAGATCCGGAGACGCCAGCGCTTACACAAGCCTCTCTCAAACACACACACGCACACATACGCCACAGTGCTAAACAGCTGTTTGTGTCTATTAGCATATGCCATTACCATAAAGACTGCAGGCATTTTTCTGGAGACTCTGCAGAAGGTCTTTGTTGCCCCTCGCGGCCGCGGGCTGAACCGTCTCCAGCAGCTGAGCGGAGAGCTGAGGATTCCTGCTGCCCAGCTGAACCAACTGAACTGGAAGAGATGCCAACCAGCGGGCCAAAATCCTGCTCCTGAAATACAGACAAACTTCTGACTCTTTTAGCTGTTACAAGAAATTAGACACTGTTACAAATTTTATACAAAAAATGCAATAATAAGTATATGTAAACGGGCGACGCAGTGGCGCAGTAGGTAGTGCTGTCGCCTCACAGCAAGAAAGTCGCTGGTTCGAGCCTCAGCTGGGTCAGTTGGCGTTTCTGTGTGGAGTCTGCATGTTCTCATTGCATTCAAGTGGATTTCCTCGGGAGTCCTCCGGTTTCCCCCACATTCCAAAGATACAGGTGAATTGGGTAGGCTAAAATTGTGTGTGTGTGAATGAGTGTGTAAGGGCATCCGCTGCTTAAACATATGCTGGATAAGTTGGCGGTTCATTCCGCTGTGGCGACCCCAGATTAATAAAGGGACTTAGCCGAAAAGAAAATGAATGAATGAATGAAAGTATATGTAAATGCTAAATTACAAAACTAACCATAGAATTTTGTTAGCTTACATTGATGGTTTTGTGGTGAACAATTCATCTGTGCATGTCATTAAGAAAAAAAACTTTGTCCATGTAAATTAAAAATCCAAAAATGCACTTCCTGTTTGATTTCAGTACATTGACAGATTATGTTAACCACGCCCCTCCAACTGTCATTTTTGACAACAAACTAAAATGGTGAGGAGGAAGTGTCGATTAGGTTGTATTAAGTCTCCCGAAACCATTTTTCAGATTTTCTGAATGAAATGCCTACTTTCCTGCATCCAATCAGCTCACAGTAGAAAAAACAAGCCATGCCCACTTTTTCTCATTTAAATTTTTCTAGGAACTGCGTCACAATACAAAAAAAATGGTTGTAGCATCCAGTTTATACGGACTTTAAAGGGCACCTATTTTACCCCTTTTACAAGATGTAAGATAAGTCTTTGGTGTCTCCAGAATGTGCCTGTAAAGTTTCAGCTCAAAATAACCATCAGATCATTTATTATAGCCTCCAGAATCTGCCCATTTTGGTGTCTGATTACAGTGTAGCTGTTTTTGTAGCCTGTGGCTTTAAATGCAAATGTAGTGCTTCTCCCCGCCCACTGTTCCCATGTGCATGTCTGCTTCTCCTCCGTTACAGCAGATAAACAGCAGTCAGTGATAGAGACGGACAGGGATGAAGCTGAAATACAGCTCATTAGTCAAAAATACCAAGTACGTTTTTTTCATGTATTTGTGGTGAAATTTATTCAAGCCTTTCTGAAATGATGAGTCTCACAAATGGCGTTTGCAGTACACACACACAGACACACACACTGACACAGACACACATATGCTCATTTACTGACACTATGTGGCTGTGGTGATTATATCGGTTAAGAACGAGTGATTTTACTGTCTTTATTACAAACATGCTCTGTTTTAAAAAGAATTTACACTCATAAAAAAATAAAAATAAATATTAAAAATAAATATTTGGAACAAATATTTTAATCCCAGATTCTTTGCAAAAAAATGTTGTGTGGACATGTGTGTGCACAATATTATAGAAACATAGCGCCTGTTAATCAGTTCGGTCGGCGGGGAAAACCACACTCCTACGTCACATTGCGGTGGGCCTCAAAATCACTGGGATTTGGATCCTATTTTTTTTTTTTTTTTTAAAGAGACCTATTGTGTTTATATCACTCCAACATGACTGTGGACACACTATACCTACACAGTTATGTACAAACAGCTGATTTTCAACATAGGTGCCCTTTAATAAATGACTGTTTTTTTTACAAACAAACCTTGATATATAGAACAGTATGGCAAAGTTAGAAGACAACAAAAAGAAAAAAAACTAAGTTTAATCAACATTTTTAGTGTAGCCTAGCATAAATAAATGAAGTTAAGTAGGTAACAGCACTGTGTAATATCATTGTGCATGCTGCAGCCATAGTATGGCAGCAAAGCTCCTTGATTATTACACCAGAATGACAGCATAGTTCCTAGTCATATCGGCCAAGATAATAGCAACTTTTCATTTTCTGTTGGTCTTAGTACATGATGTAACTAATACATGATATAACTTTCCTATTATGATCTAATAGAAAAATTGATCAAAACTCTCATTAATCATTAAGCGACATGCTAATGGTGCCAGACCTGATAATCAGCTAAAAGAATAAAAAAAAAATGGTAAAATTGAACTGTTTGATACGAGGCGACTTAACTAAATGAGTCTATTTCCAAAAAAAAGTGGAGTGTTCCTTTAATGCACATGAAATAATAAGAAAACAACTGTGCCATTAATTTAGTTCAGGTTTTAGTTGGTAAAAACCTTGATTGTTTTTAGTTGCCTCATGACAGAAAACTGATTAAAAAAAAAATTAATAAAACAAAACACACACTCACCAATGTGCAAAATTGATGGCGCAAGTTCATTTGCTATATTAACAATGTAATGTCGGAACTAGCAAAAAAATGTAATGTGTTGGGCTGCAACTAGAAAAAAACACTTGTTGTTAATAGGTGTAGGATAAGGCCCACAGCCAATACATATGCACAAGCACACACATATTTGTATTAATTTTAGACCAATATATTTTCTGTCATGATTTACAAAAAACGTAAAAAAAAAAAAAAAATCACCTAAAATCTAATTCTAAGTGAATCTAAGTGCAAGGATACATCTTACTTAGAACATATAAAATAAATCGCTACTGTTGATTTCATATGAACACCAAAACCTGATGTCTCATCTTTATTCCATTATTATAAATGCATATTTTAATTTTATTATTAACAATAATATTAACAATAATTCTGAAACAGTCATTTGTGTTCAGCAAATACAAAAAAAATGCAATAAATAATAATAAAAATAATAATAATTTAAATCTGAAATAATACTACAATTTAAATAAGTTATTATTATTATTATTATTATTATACATTCAATAATAAAAAAAAAGTATTACCAATTATTTTTTTCAATGTTTGAAAATGATTGTGTGGCAAAAAACAAACAAAAAAAAACATTTATTTGAACAAGAAATCTTTTATAATGTTGCACAGGTCTTTAGTGGCAATTTTGAACTAATAAATTCATTTATGAATAGAAGTATTATTAATATTAAATTAGTATTAATAAAATCTTACTGATCCCAAACTTTTGAACAGCAGTGTTTGTATAGAACTTTGAAAGTTAGAACATTAGTTTTGGAAAAAGTAGTAAAGATTAGGGTCAAACACAAACAAATAGCACCAACCTGGCAATATGAGGGTGGTTTTGATGCTCTTGAACGTAGAGCTGACTGAAAAAGCGCAGCAGCAGAGAGCGAACATTCACACTTAGGTTCCTCTGCTGGTACTGCACATACACAGCCTGCAGGAGCTCATCCGTCACCACTGCAAACACACACGCACACACACACACACATATTTTCAATTCAGCAGAACTGTCTCAGAAAACAAAACCAAAGAAAAGGCTCTCACCGCGGCTGCGCTGAGTGACAATCATCCTCCACACCACCTCCAGTAAGGCTGCCAGGTGCTTCGAGCTCAGTTTGCTCCCATTGGACAACGTTTCTCTAATAAAGACCCTGATTGGTCCGAGCCAGTCAGCATCTTCAGCTGCTACATGATCCTGGCCCCTAAGACTGAGTGTCACCATAACTTGACACAATGTGACGTTTACAGCCAATGGCTCCACGGTGCTCCCTGCAACCACTCCTGCTGCAACCGGCTGCTTGATCCTGACCACACACACACAGAAGATTTACACATTTATAGAGTAGCGCTTTTCAACCACTAGAGGGCCTCGGTACACACATATTGGGATTTTTTTTTTAAACAAACAAATCGACAAACATGAGTGAACTGTAAAAACTACGGATGTGCACCCTCATTTACTAAAACATATTCTTACAATGGCATTTTGCATTAAAATATCTTTGCAACAACAAGGACCGGTGGTGAACAATAATTCTACTTTCATTTGTTTTCTAAACACCAAAACTCAGACAATTTAATGAGAAACAAATCGAATAAGCCTGATTAGGTCCAATAAGACAGTGCTGAACAACCATTGCCTCACACAGCTTTTACGCAAAATACAGTTCTATTCAAAGTTTGCATTTTTTCTTGTGTGAAATTTTTTCATTTAAATTAGAATAATATGATATGATAAAAATATTTTGTATGGAGATTTGGATATTATAGACACAGATTAGTATGGAGCCCCGGAAGAGATGTGGTGGGGGAAAAAAGGTGAGGAGAAAAAAACTAGGAGGAAGGAAAGTTCTCATGAAGTTTTGCATTCCCTTGCAATACTTTGGCATTCCGATAGAAAGATGTTTTGCATTTCTTCGCAAAAAAGTTTTGCGTTACTTTGCAAAACTGTTGTGTTCCAGAAACACTTCCTGTCGGGCTGAGCTGATTAACAATATGATATCCAATCCCGACAACATTAAGGTTGATAACAATGATAAGCTTTGGATTTTTATTTTACTCTATATTGATCTAAGAGTCAATCCCACAGCAAAAATGTACAACAATAGGAATCTAAAAGTGTGTTGATATTGGAGATGTACCAAATATTAGGCCACCAAAAATAGGTTATGCTATTTAATGAACCCTCATTTTTGTGGCTTCAGTCATTGCTTTAGTCAAGCATTAGCTACTGATATCGAAATATATATTATTATTGTTCAATATGGAAAATAATTCATCGAAATTGCATTTTTGCCATGTCGCCCAGCCCTAACTTCCTGTTAACTTTAAAAATATAGGCAATTTGTATGTACAGTCAAGCCTGAACCCAGAGTATGAATGCAATTCCTTTGATTAAATGGTTACTGAGCATATTGTGCGTAATATATCTAGCAGTGGTTGAAAGCTCCAAACTTTACTATGGCGAGTTATTTATTTTTTTATTATATTATATTATATTATATTATATTATATTATATTATATTATATTATATTATATTATATTATATTATAATAATATTTTCTTCTGTGTTCAACAGAAGAAAGTCAAAAGGATTTGAAACAAATGGAAGATGAGTAAATGACACAATGTTCATTTTTGGGTGAACTATCCCTTAAGAACGTGATTAACAGCACTCAAACATTAGTGAGAAATGGTCATTTTTAAAATGTATGTATCAGTTTGTATTTTTGACGACCCTAAAATTAATGTATTTAATTAATTAATGAATGACTGTAATAATGTAAGGTCTCGCATTTTTCTAAAGGCAACATTTTGGCATGCAAGCTGCACTACAAAACTAAAACCTTTTATGAATAGACAAAATATGACTTGTATGTGTATACACACTTTGAGTGAGATCTACTCAAAATTTTACAATTGAGGCCCCTGGACTTTTTGATCACCTCTTTCCATCAGCTTTCTTCTTGTGTCTTGCCACCTCCAGCAGGCCGTAAGGGAAGTTCTTCATGAAGTGCTGTTTGAAATCCGTAAGGTACGAGTTTCTGAACCAGGCATCCTGCATACAACAGTAAAAACAGGGTTTATGAATGTGATCCTGGCTCTACAACATGAGTAATGCTTCCTCTGAATCAGCACTGTAAGTGAATGTACCAGCACATCCTGTTGGTCTCTCTGTGGGGTCATTCTCCTCAGTAACTGCAGTATGGAGAGGATCTGGAACATAAGAGCCATGGACTCTGCGGAGAGCAAGTGGCCGCTGTCAGTCTGCACACGACCTCCTCCTGCCGCCTCCACCCAGATCTCCAGTAAGAGCGGCACCAAGGTTGCTGCAAAGCCTTGCACAGTCTCAGCCGAGCAGAGTTCCTTATCCATCCCAGCCCCTGACTTTGAGTCCGGCCTAAAGAAAAGGAGGTATAACAAAAGCTGTAGACAACAAACATAGCTATTCTGTGTTTTAGCCCTGATATTAAAAGGATAGTTTACCCAAAAATGAAAATCCATTCATCATTTATTAAACCTTCACTTGCCAAAAACATATTTGAGTTTCTTTCTTCTGTTGAACACAAAAGAAGATATTTTGAAAAATGCTGATTGTTGGTACTTCTAGTGCATTTTTTTTTACCATGGAAGTCTGTGGGTCCCAGCAAAAGCAGCATTGTTCAAAATACTTATTGTGTGTTCAACAGATGAAAGAAACTCATAAAGGTTTAAAACCACATGAGCGAGAGTAAATTTCATTTTTGAGTGAACTGACCCTTTAAGGTATGTTTCCTAAATAGACATCTAGGCATTAATACTAAATACTGGTGTAAATGGGCTCTAAACTTTTGTGTGTGCACTTTCCATTGTTTCAAGAGGTAGTCAAAACACATTCAACCAGATTGATTTATCAGTTTAAACATTCAAGTGATTACTTCAAATAGCCACATATGACCACCTACTCTCTGCCTACTGATAATAACTATGGGAAAGGCTGCAGTAAAAGACCACCAAAACAAGATTATAATACTTTTCTATCAAAACACATAGACTGTGATCAAAATCATAGCTGTAATCCATATCTCACTCTTGTAAGCCTCCTAACAAGGATTCAACTTCATTTATTGAAAAAAAAACATTTTTAACTGAGCACTCCCATGAAAGTGATGTTTGGGACATAACCTCTTAAGGGTCAAGGTGTTTTTTTTACATGCATTTTTTTATTTCTCTTTGCTATTTGGGCTTATTGGAACCTAATTGGAATAAAAATCTAAGTATCATCTTTTGATATGATGTACTTTTAGAGAAAAGTGATGTCCATATATGTGGACTCGTGGTCCGAATTTACATAAAACACTTTTTCCTGAATGTTTTTTAATGCATATACAACATAGAATTTTTTTTTTTTACTTGCTTTGACTATCAGAGTGTAAAAACAAGATGTTTTCCCATTTTAGACAGTTAAAAATAGGGTTTGGGACATTTCATATGCTGCAAAACAGTTGCAGGATGACCCTGTATGTCTGTAACAAAATATAAAACATTCAAAGTATTTTAAATAGCCACTTAAGAGCTCAAATGTACTGTCCACTTATGTGGACACTCAAGCCCTAGGAGGTTAAATACATGTTAACACCAGGTGTAAATGGTAATCCATCCTGCACTGTAGGTGTGGCACATCCCTTGCACTGTGGGTGATTCCTAAATAGAGTCTATAGGGCCCCATTTACACTGATCTGTTTTAGTTTTTAAATTTCATTTTAGAATGAAAATGATCCACGTCCACACTGGCGTTTCATCTAGCGTATCTGAAAAGCTCCCCATCCACACTACACCTCTGAAAACGCACATCACGTGACAACACACACACTCAGCATATACAGACGTCTGAGCTCCAGGCAGTCAGCTGGTGCTTTGAGCCCAGCTACCCAGGTGAGAGCAGCGCACGTTGGAAAGTTCAGCAAGGATCTACTGCTGGATCTCATCTCACTATAGTTGTTAAACGTGATATTTAACTAATTTGGTTTATATCTAATGACATATTCCCTGACTTTGGTCTTTTATTACTTGTTCTCAGTTAACGTGTTTTGAGTGCAAAGACAAGTTATTAATTTATGCAGCCACGTACACTGATACTGCATATTTGACTGATTGCTTGCCTTTATTTCCTACATTGTATAAACTTATTGTACATTATACTTTTATAATGGCCATTATTGATTATTAAAACTGATATTCAGCAAAAGAGAGGGTATGGTTTGTATTTTTTAATGAAAATGAAAGGAGGCCATTATGTTATAGGCTCCGTTTTGTTATAAATATGCATACAGTGAAGATGACGGTCATATAAACATGTAGCTACACGATGCCTTAACATTTTTAGTGTCTGTTAAGTTAATATAAAAATAAAAATAGGCATTCCTTATATCATGTTTTTAATTTTATTGTTAAGATAGCGAAACAACATAGCCAGGGTGATGTGAATGACTTTATAAAGTACACTATTCCCTTTGAAGATTTACCTGACGTGTCCTCAGGAGTTTGTTTTCCATATCAAACTTGCGAAGTCTGAACTTAGAAGGAAAGGACTCAAGACTGAACTTTGTGTACTTTATATTGAGAAAATGTCCCAATCATGTAGCGAATGTCTGCAACCACGCCTACGTTTACAGGCGTCTGTTTTCCCTCATCCACACTGACATGGAGCAGCAGCATTTTAAAACAACAACGGGCTCTTCAGCGTTTTCAAAACGCTCTGTTATCAGGGCTTGAAAAACTCTGGGGTAGTGTGGAAGGAAGGCGTAACCGTAGCAATAGTTATGCGTTTTATAACTAAAACGTATTAATGTAAACGGGGCCTTAATGTAATCAAATGATTTTTTGATATAAACTTTTGTCACACATAATGACATTTTAGTGAGTGTCTCCAGTGGATCATGATGCATTTCAGAAGAAATACAACTAATAAGGATGCATTCTACTTCACAACGAGCAATTATAGCTTTATTACAATTTTTTGTATTCTCTGTATTTACAATGAAAGAATTTTTTTCCTGTTGTTAACCTTAAGCACATTGGGCTAACTAAAGCTCACCACATTCCTATTTTGTCCTGTAAGCCCAAGTTTAGCCACCTCAGATAAAATTAAATAGTTTTCATGCTATATGCAATTGTTCTACATCAGGGATGTCAAAATCCATTCAAACCCTAATTAAACACACCTGATCAAACTAATTGGGTCATTCAGTAGGTCAGGGGTGCCCAAACACGGTCCTGGAGGGCCGGTGTCTTTTATAGTTTAGCTCTAACTTTCTTCAACAAACCTGCCAAGAAGTTTCTAGTATTCCTGGAAGAGCTTTATTAGCTGGTTCAGGTGTGTTTAATTGGGGTTGGAACTAAACTATGCAGGCCACTGGCCATCCAGGATTGACTTTGGGCAACCCTGCTATAGGTAAAGCCATGGTCACACTGCACTTTTCGCCCCAAAGACTATATTCATATGCATGTGCAGTTTTGGGGAAAGTTACTTTTGTAAATAATGCATTACAATATTGAGTTACTCCCCAAAAAAGTAACTAGTTGCGATAGTTACCTTTTTAGTAAGTAATGTGTTACATTACTTTTAAGTTACCTTTGGGTTACTTTTTATTACCAGGCTGAGACTTGATCTCTTTCAGAACAATTAACAACACGCTGTATAACCTATACCTTTATTTACCTAAAAAACACATTAAAAAAATAATATTTTAGGATAATGTTATCTGAGAACTTCCTGACCCCAGAGCTCTACATGTCATATATGCAGATTTTTGAAAGTTTTTTAATTTTTTTTTTATAATTTTTTAGGGGTTTTTAACCTTTAATGGATAGAATAGTGCAGAAAATTGACGGGAAATAGTTGGGAGCAGAGAGAGGGGAATGGTCGGCAAAGGACCTCGAGCCGGGAATCGAACTCGGGTCGCCATGAGAACCATGGTGCTATATGTCAGCACACTTAACCACTAGGCTTTTGACGCTGACAAAAGTTTAAAGAAATGTGTTTGCTACTCTCGTACTGTTTGTTTTAAGTAAAATCACTGTTTATTGAGATAATCCCCTTTTTCTTTTCTTCGATGATTTCAAAATAATGAACACATTCTCTCATTGACTGCTTGATTCAAAGTGACTACTTTAATTTTATTTAAGCAATTTATTTTTTAAAAGCTCAATAATTAAACTAAAAAGTAACTCACGTTAAATTTTTAAAAAAGTAACTCAAATATTCTTACTTATTTTTTAAAAGTAATGTGTTACTTTACTCGTTACTTCAAAAAGTAATATTATCACGTAACTCTCATAACTTGTAATCCGATATCCCCAACACTGTGCATGTGAATGCAGCAGATCGAAAACGCAAGCTTCGCTCAATGAATTTTGAGTCCAATAGAAGTTCAAAAAGTGACCTATCTATATAGATATTTTTAAATAAGGAGCAATCGCTCACTTTATTAACGTCTAATCATATGCTTTATCCCGCCCCTTTTCGCAGCAACTTACGACAGAATTTAGCTCTAGTTTGACCATATCTTAAGAGTGTTGGAACTAAACGGTGCAAGGCTGCTGCACTCCTGACACCTCTGCTCTACATAGAAGACAGCAGATACTGATAAAGAAAATTACATTTTGACAGTAATCCTCTTCCCCCCAATTACACATACCTTAGGCGATAAGCAGAATGTGAGGTGGGCCTGGCTCCAGAATTTTCAAACAACTGAATCTTGCCTTGTCCATTTACATGCTCCTCCCAACTCACATCTACAGGCGTCACCAAGCCTTTCTCTACAGCCCACATCCCAAGACCAATCCTGCTGCTCACCCCTTCCTCCAGAGGTCTCTCCTCAACAACCGCCTGCAGAAAATTGCTCAACCTGAAAACACACAATTATTAAGTAACACAGTAATAAAGTTAAGATAAAGACTGAATTTCATTTTATTTTTTTGCGTGCAACACCTGAGCAGCACAGTCAGTCTCCATTGCTGTGCCGTCACAGAGCGATTTGTGGTGACTGTCAGAGCGTAACTGCCTTTCCCAGATTTATCCTGCCCCGTTCCAGACTTCCTCCGTTGAGAGATGAGCTCTAGAAAATTGCCCAGTAGAACCGTGTGTCTCTGAGAGAGAAGTCCAGGATAATGTTCCAGCAGCACATCCAGGACCCGGAGAGCTTCCTCCTGGATGGCTTCTGAGATGTGGGTCATAGCACAGGTGAGGTGGGCACTGAGCAAGGGAAAGAAGGGTGCCACACGCTCTGATGGGATGCACTGGGCAACGAATCGCAGCAGACGCACCGCAGCAGCTCTTACGGAGCCATCTTTGTCTGTGAAGAGAGCCGCTACTTCAGAGAGCACCACCGATGCATGAAGCTCAACCATAGTAGGATTAGCAGACAGCAACTCCCGCAAACCCACCAGAGCTCCTTGCTTCACGTTACTGTTGAAGTGGTGGAGCTGGGATAACAGATCCTGAAAGAGAGAGAGAGAAAGAAAGAGAGAGACATCAGGTATGCGCTTGCAAACACACATCTAGATTATTATAAATGAATCATTGTACATATACTGATTATTTTTATTTTTTATTACAGTTTTTATCCTAAAATGTTTATTGCTAAAAATACAGTTTATTCTGATCTATTATTTTTTTTATTGATATATATATATATATATATATATATATATATATATATATATATATATATATGAATATGATAAATTGAATAATATACTACATATATTGAATAATGACACATTGAATAATATGATCTATTATTTATATTTTTATTTAATTGTATACTACTACTACTTTAATTGTATACTACTGTGTTTTTTAAAATTATTTTTATTATACATGAATGTTTTTTTTTATGTAATTTTTATAAATGATTTGGCAATACATTGTAACATTTGTCATTCCAATAAAGCAATTATTGAGTTGAATTGGGAAAGAGAGAGATTTTTCAGCCGTCTTTAAAAAAAAAAATAAAATACTTACATAAAAAAAATTTTTACAATTAAAAAAGAATTATAAAATAGGTGCAAAACAAAGCTCATTTTCAATAAAAGAACATAAAGCACTTCTATGATGCCTTATTCCTTCAAAAAAAGGTTTACCAAAAAGTCTATATCTTTATAAAAGAGTGAGAGTAATAATTTTGTAAGAATAAAAATTGGTGATGATTCTCTTAGTGACACTAAGAGCCAGTGACACGATATTAGCCAGTTCTTGAAAGCATGCAGCGATGCCATTGGCTAAGATTCAGGGGCCTGTGATCAACACATCAACAACCACTTTTCATAGATTTTAATAATTTTCACAGTTAATGTAAAAAAAAAAAAGGTTTTATATTTACATTTCTATTTTTATATAATTTTGTAAAACTACACTTATGATTTCAATGTGACAACATTTTAAAAAGGAAAGTGATGAAAATTTTAAAAAGGAAAGCCCTTTATAATTTTGAATTATAAAATTGAAATTTTGTACTATTATTATTTCCTAGTAAAAAAAAAAAAGGCTTCTATATCTTTCTCTCTTCAGGCGAGTGTAATTATGAATATATTTTTCCTCTTTTAGACAGTAATAGAAACGATTACTGTTTTTTGTTTTAGCTATTGATGAAAATGGGAACACAAAGCCCCCTAATTACACAAAAATATTACAAAGAAATTTGAAAATGGGTTCATATTATGCATGCATTTTACACAAAAACTTAAATATACATTTAATTTAACTTCGAAAATTAAAATTCTGCAAATTCAGCATCCCTGATGACATACTGAAACACTTTTCTTGTGGAAAAAATATAAATGTATATAAATATTGGACAATAATGTGGATAACATGTGAGATGCAAAATAAAGGTGCATCTTCAAATACATTTCACTGACACATCAACTTGTCTGACACTTAATTATCTATCAATCCAATTGATGTTCATCCATTCATTTTCCTTCAGCTTAGTCCCTTATTTATCTGGGGTCGCCACAGCTGAATGAACCACCAACTTATCCAGCATATGTTTAACACAGCGGATGACCTTCCAGCTGCAATCTAGTACTGGGAAACACTCATACACACGTATTCACACATACAATACAGCCAATTTAGTTTATTCAATTCACCTATACTGCATGTCTTTGGACTGTGGGGGAATCCGGAGCACCATGAGTAAACCCAAAGGGGAGAACATGCAAACTCCACACAGAAATGCCAACCGACCCAGCCTGAACTTAAACCAGTGACCTTATTGCTGTGAGGTAACAGTGCTAACCACTGAGCCACCATGTCTCCCCCATATTGATGTATTGTTACATAATTATAAAGTACTACAAACAGTTGTGGAAGGTGGAAATGGTGGCTTTTTGTGTACCTTGATGTCCAGATGCCGGTGTGTGGTCGGCCCTGACTCCCCATGCTTCAGCTGCTCTGGTAGATGGATAGACTTTGATCTGAAGTTGACATTGGTTGCATTGTCTGCTTTTGGCTTCTTTTTGCCAACCTTTAGCTTTGTTTTATGAAAATCATCTTGCCTTTTTCGTTTTTTACTCATATTTCAGTTGTTCGGGGAAAGTAGTGCTGTAACAAAACATAAAAGAACAATATTGGGAATTTTAAGCATCACATAGTTTTAATAAAACTTAAGGTAATAAGAGTCCTTGTTTCTTCTACAAGTCTTCGCAAAATAAAATCAGCAAATAAAATTAAATAAAGCCAAAATGCGCAACGACTGATCTTAATGGATTGCTACAGCTATTTTCACATATTTCACATTGCAATAGCGTGTAGTTATGAAATTACAAACTGGAGTGTCACAAGAAACATAAAAGAAATGAATACGGAGAATATATTATCAGTCACATGTGTTATCGGTTACTAAAATAATGCATAAGCACTGAACATTATACATACATAACACGTTTTTACGCCAATATGCACAATCGTGACTAACATAGTGAGCAACAACGTTTTATCGGCGATAAGCACCACTGCACAAAGTCATTTAGTCAGTTTAAACACAAATACTACCATGAAACAGCGATCAAACAAGTTTATTTTACTGACCACACAGAACCACTCGCGCTGCTGTTGAACCATCAGGGGTCCTTCAACCTCTGCTAAGACAATAGAGCGGCTAAACAGATGCCTGAGTAAATATCCCACACAAACCTTTCTTCATCCCTTAATAAATACATATATCGAAGCACTTTAAATATATTCTATGCTAGTTTATTTTAATATAGGTTTGTATAATGAAATGTACATAATTAAATTAAAATTGCACTACAGTCTTTTTAGTCAGGAGGTAAATTCGATTCACGTCAAAATAAAAGTTGGGAGTCCTGTCTTGTTCTCTTTATTTAGTGTATATATATATATATATATATATATATATATATATATATATATATATATATATATATATATATATATATATATATATATATATATATATATATATATATATATATATATTCCAAAAGTTAAAAAACTCAATAACTTATGTAATGACTGTAAATAGTAGAGAATCACATTTATAAAACCAGTATATTAAAAAGAGAATGGAATTGTTATGACTACATACATCTTTAGGACTTTTATTTTGAAAAGAGGTGGGAAACAGAATAGTTTTTCCTCTGTTATTTCGGCCCAGAATCTCACCGCGTCCTCGTTTCTCAAGTCGAAAAACGCCTCTGTTCAACGCAAGGTTTGTGAAACAACAATAACCACGTAAATTATTTATTAATACTTCGAGCAGTTAGTTGTAGTTGTTGGAGTAACCGCTCGTTATATTATAGCGTGTCTAAACGTTAAATGTATCTGCGCATGATGCAGCGTGAAAGCTAATGTTTGTTATGAGTCACTGCCGCCATTATTTATTTTCTCCAGTCGGAACAGTGACAGTGCACGCTAATTAACGTTACGAAATTTAGTTAATCGCGCAGTTCAATTGAACATGCTTTTGGTCGCAGAATTTATATAAAAATAACGTCTGCTTTCTTTTACAGCATGGAAACTAAACCAGTAGGAGTACGACCTGCAGTTTCACTACCAAACCCCAATAAAAGGGGCAAAGGTAGCGGAAAGGTGAGATCACTGCACCACATCATACAAGATCCACTCCATTAGTGGTATCCTCATTAACTTCCACGATAAACTTGATTATTTGGGCGTGCTAAATCATTTACAATCTCTCTCATACAATAGCCGTTCCAGTGATTGGTTGTACATGATCATTTGTGCCTTACATTACAGGGAGTGCAGAATTATTAGGCAAATTAGTATTTTGACCACATCATCCTCTTTATGCATGTTGTCTTACTCAGAGCTGTATAGGCTCGAAAGGCTACTACCAATTAAGCATATTAGGTGATGTGCATCTCTGTAATGAGAAGGGGTGTGGTCTAATGACATCAACACCCTTTATCAGGTGTGCATAATTATTAGGCAACTTCCTTTCCTTTGGCAAAATGGGTCAAAAGAAGGACTTGACAGGCTCCGAAAAGTCAAAAATAGTGAGACATCTTGCAGAGGGATGCAGCACTCTTAAAATTACCAAGCTTCTGAAGCGTGATCATCGAACAATCAAGCGTTTCATTCAAAATAGTCAACAGGGTCGCAAGAAGCGTGTGGAAAAAACCAAACCAAAAACCAAGGTGCAAATAACTGCCCATGAACTGAGAAAAGTCAAGCGTGCAGCTGCCAAGATGCCACTTGCCACCAGTTTTGCCATATTTCAGAGCTGCAACATCACTGGAGTGCCCAAAAGCACAAGGTGTGCAATATTCAGAGACATGGTCAAGGTAAGAAAGGCTAAAAAACGACCACCACTGAACAAGACACACAAGCTGAAACGTCAAGACTGGGCCAAGAAATATCTCAAGACTGATTTTTCTAAGGTTTTATGGACTGAAGAAATGAGTGAGTCTTGATGGGCCCGTGGCTGGATCGGTAAAGGGCAGAGAGCTCCAGTCCGACTCAGACGCCAGCAAGGTGGAGGTGGAATACTGGTTTGGGCTGGTATCATCAAAGATGAGCTTGTGGGGCCTTTTCGGGTTGAGGATGGAGTCAAGCTCAACTCCCAGTCCTACTGCCAGTTTCTGGAAGACACCTTCAAGCAGTGGTACAGGAAGAAGTCTGCATCCTTCAAGAAAAACATGATTTTCTTGCAGGACAATGCTCCATCACACGCGTCCAAGTACTCCACAGCGTGGCTGGCAAGAAAGGGTCTAAAAGGAGAAAAACTAGTGACATGACCTCCTTGTTCACCTAAACTGAACCCCATAGAGAACCTGTGGTCCATCGTTAAATGTGAGATTTACAAGGAGGGAAAACAGTACACCTCTCTGAACAGTGTCTGGGAGGCTGTGGTTGCTGCTGCACGCAATGTTGATGGTGAACAGATCAAAACACTGACAGAATCCATGGATGACAGGCTTTTGAGTGTCCTTGCAAAGAAAGGTGGCTATATTGGTCACTGATTTGTTTTTGTTTTGTTTTTGAATGTCAGAAATGTATATTTGTGGATGTTGAGACGTTATATTGGTTTCACTGGTGAAAATAAATAATTGAAATGGGTATATATTTGTTTTTTGTTAAGTTGCCTAATAATTATGCACAATAATAGTCACCTGCACACACAGATATCCTCCTAAAATAGCTAAAACTAAAAACTATTTTCAAAAATATTCAGCTTTGATATTGAGTTTTTTTGGGTTCATTGAGAACATGGTTGTTGTTAAAATATTATAATATTAAATAATATAATATTAATATAATATAATAATTTAATATAATATTAAAATAAATTTTCAAAAATACAACTTGCCTAATAATTCTGCACTCCCTGTATGTAATGCAATTGTATTATTAATCATTAATAATTACTTTATTTCAAAGTTCATTTAATTAGAGTGGTTACTCTGTTGTTGATTACTAATGTTTTCATTTTGCTTTGACTTGTCACAATATAAAGTGGCCATTCAAATTTAATTTGCAATGCATGTTTCTGAATTGGGAAACAGATGCAACAAGTAGTCTGTAACACAATGTGGAAGATGAATAATTATCCAAGTTAATAAGCGCATTGGTTAGATGTAAACAAAAACAATGGTCTCAATGTATTTCCTGTTTTACATTTTTAATTTCTATAGCTTCCAAGAATACAAAAAGAGCCACATATTGATAAACAATGTTATGATAGCTATATAATTATGATCATAATTGTTTCATCATACAATGTTATGATAATGTTATGTTTTAACAATAAGTTAAGATTGAATTGCCTCTTGTTACAGTTATGAATTAGTTTTATAAGCTGGAAATGTTTATGGGCCAATGAGATGACCACATTGAAATGGTCTATAACTTTTAAAGGGTTAGTTCACCCAAAAATGAACATTTTCATTAAATACTCACTCCCAAACAATTGGAATTACTTGAGATCATTGTCCATCTTCAGAACACAAATGAAGATTTTTTTATTTGTTCTTTGGATAATATTTTAATGCTCGCTCCCTGTCCAGAGATGTTCAAATGCTAGAAAAGGAACCTAAAACCTTTTCTAAACATTCCATGTGACTTCAGACTTTAAATTGCAATCATACGAAGCAGCAAAAACCCTTGTGTAGCAAAAACTCCCTGTAAATATGACTTTGCTCACTTCCTGACCTTCTCACTTCACGCGTGAGAAGGTCAGGAGGATGGGTGTTTACTATGGGCAGTACGATGGATTGGCATTCAGTACAGCAGCATGACATGCAAGCCTCGTATTGCCCATAGTCAACATGCAACCTGATCTGATGTGAAAAGTATAGTTGGACAAATATGTTGATTTTTGTTCGCTTTTGGCACACAAAAGTGTTCTTGGAGCTTCTTATGATTACAGTTGAACCGCTGAAGTCACATGGAAACATTTTTGGATTTTGAACATTTCAGGACCATTGCTATATATAGATGATGAGAGAGCTCTTGGATTTAATCTAAAATGTCTTGTGTTCCTACGATGAACAAAGATCTCATGATTAGTACGATGTGTAGCTGAGCAATTAATAACAGAATTAATAGGGTGAAGTAATCCTTTAAAATATTGTCTTTGCCAGGCTTTTGCATAGGATAAAATATTTATATCCGTGAAAATATTTGTTTAATAATTTTTGTTCATGTAATTTCTGTCTGCATGAAATTAAAATGTACCATGATCTATTTTGTAAACGTGTGCATGTAGTAACTTCCCATTATGCTTTTTTAACCTCATTTTAAAAATAGAAATCATATTTGCTTCTAAGTTGAATGAACATTAAGCATGCATTTTATTTCTGCAAAATGTTATTTGTGTTTCTGGAGAAACCTCTTGTTTACAAGTTAGCAGTCGTCTGCCTCTTGTGAGATCTATTAAACGTGGATATAAATCACAATATGGAAGAAGAGATCTTTTGCTACTGCTGTTTTATTACGACTTTAAGTTATTTATATTTGCAATATATTATATTCAGTTGTTTCATTGACACATTTGACAATTTAATGTCAGTGTACGTAAGAGTTTGGTCCGAATCGCACAGTTATTGCAGTGAAATTAATTGAAAACAAAATGTCAATCTGAATCAGATTGGTAAAGATAAACCTTGTTTTAAGATTAAGATTTTTTGGTATAATAAATCTAGGTTATTTGCACTACTGTTGCGAATGTAATTGTTTTGATGAAGGTTGTGGTGGAATGGTTTCACCCCACTTACCTGATTCAACAAAACTTATGCTTTGAAGCTCGGGCTGACAGTGCTGCAAACTGCCTGTTTGACAGTGCTTTTTGTTTTTTTTTATATGATGCAATCTTTTTTTGCATTTCAAAGCCAGCTTCAATAGTCTGTTTTTCTAATACAGATCTTGTAGTTAAAGGAATTGGAAAAGCCAGTGGTTTGTGCTACCATTGTTTTTGGCACGCTCAGGGATTCTTTCGTTTTAATTAACATGTGATGTTCTTTACACGTCAAATAGATAAATCTCTCAGAGATTAATGCAAAAATGGCATTTATCTCTGCTATGATATTCTTGGCAGGATCTTTTATACCTGAAATCACAATTAATAACAAGAAGTGAATCACTTCAGAATATACCTAATTGGTTTATGTATTTTTTTTTTAAAGATTGGGGTCAGTATGAATTCTGTTTTGAATTTATAAAATAAAATTAGTACCTTTTTTCTCTAGCTTGAACACAGTTAATTGGTGTTCTTTAAGATTTTGTTTTAAATAATTGCTGTTCTTTTAAAAATCATATGTAATTAGGCTAAAAAGAAATATAATGCAGTGCTTCCCACAGGTTTGAAATATACTTGCGGTGGTAGCCGGGTCAAAACACACCTTTTACCCATGGCACATGGTTACCTACAAGCAAAAAAAAAAGTGTTTTTTGTTTTGTTGTTTTTTATAAAAACAATATTTGTATTTATTATGACTGTTATACGCTGTTTCTTTTCAATGGGTTAAAGTAAAAAAAAAAAAACTGTTGAAATACAAAAGAAATCCACAATTTGTTGTACTTTTATTCTATTCAGGAGCCATGTGCACAGGTAAAATCTGGTGCTGACATTTTGTATAGTATTGCCAGACCATGTTAGATATGTATAAAATATGTAATATATCAACATCAAATTAATAAAATATACAGCAAATGAGAAATAAATGGAATAAAAACAGACTATACATCTAAAAAGTAATTACAAGAATAAGAAGTGTACATTATTTAAATAAAGCAAATGAATTAACCATTTCTAATGGTGTACAAATATTTTGCAGCCAGTTTAGATGTAATTTTGTCCTCTGAGTATATAGAAAAGTTTATCTGAGTCGTTTAGATCAAAGAATTAATTCAGCTGCGAAGCCAAGCGAAAGTAAATCAGGTTTAAAATAAAAATGTATTGCAAAAACGCATGCAAATAATCAACAAACAACGACTTTAGAAAGTGAAACCAAAAGCTAAATCCCAGACATTTTAGGAGGTTTAAAAACCCGGACCGGACGCATTTTTAAGTCCCAAAAAGTCACGTCTCCGTTTGTCTCTGCAGATTATGTGAGATTGTCTGGGAGTTTTGACAGTTCTCACACAACGAGAACATTTGCCACTCTGCATAATCGATCACGGATATTTGGCTAGAGGGCGGATACAAAAAGTAGAAAAAAGGGTGATAATAGTAAAAAAAAACTTTGAGAAAGCACAGCTGCTTGCACAGCAGCAACATTGATTAAAAATGTTTGCACCCCAAATAAGTATTGTATTAGAATAGAAGTGCTTGTTTTGTCCTTATTACAGATGAGCAATAAATTTAAAAGACATTGTTTAAAAGCAGAATGTACCTTGCAGTACATGTTATTTTTGGATCATCCCGTATATTTTCTTCTTGTCTTCCTGATAGAACCTTTTTCTCAGGGGGCTGAATAAAGCATGTTTGTCTTCTAGCATGAGAGTGTCTGGTGAAGAGACACTTTGTGTCCTCCCGTTCAAGAACTGTCACCCTCTACTCTTGCAGTGGAGAGGAGAGTTCAAGTGGAGAAAGAGGAGAGCGGGACTTTGCTCTTCACCTCCAGTGCTGTTATATCTCTAATCCCTCTCTATTTTTCTCCCCCGCCCATGATATTATTTGTGGCCTGTGACAGAAAAAGCAGCTCTTCAATGGTGACATAGGTAAGTGGCGCCCTCTGAGCCCTTGGCCTTGGTAATGTTATTGCCACGTGCCACATCTGGGTGTTTCAGGGCTTCAGAAATCACAAGCACAGTTCTTAAACTAGCACCTTTTTAGACCAATACTTTGCACTGTGTACATATCTTAAGTGCTGTGTGCTGAACAACATTAGAAACATCAACATCAATCTCTTTTGAGCAGCATTAAAAAATTCAAGACCTATGGTTTCCATCTCTGAATCCTGTAACCCTACTTTGGTTCATTTAATTTTACTGATTTTAGGCATGCATTAAGCTGCCTAAAGAGAGCATTAATGAGAGCTATATTATCGCTGCCGAATATGCCTACTTCCATACTATGTAGTATGTGAAAACCAGTGCAGCAGAATAGTAGTATGTCTGAATATATAGCATGGGAGGCTAAAAGTCCCCGAAAGACCTACTGTTTCCGCCAGGATCCTGAAGTGAGCATGTGATGGACACTTTCTATCCCATAAGGCCTCTGGAGAGGAATTGTGGATGGCAGTGAAGGGGTGCAACACATCACATGACTGTGATGGTGGATATAGTAAATCCAGATTTCAGTCATACTACCAATATTCCCACTCTGCGGAACATTCCTTTTTACCAGTTCCAAAGTAGGTTTGCACATGCTTAATAAACAGTTTGTGAATTCGGACACAGCATATTTTTCAGGTGCCATTAGTCTTGTACTCAATTTGAACAGTTATAATGCTGCAGTGTGATTTGGTTTCAAACTCAACCGGTGAGCTTTTGCGTGCACATTTGGGTTGTGGCCAGAAATACAGTGGCCATCACTGCAGCCTTTATTCAGATCTGTTGAGTTTTTATATGTTGTTCAGCGTTTAAACGCAAAAAGTTGTGGCTCACTTGTCTGACCACAATACTCTATTAAGAGCTCCTGACGCCTAACCTTAGGCCTTTGAATAATTAATGAAGGAGGGCTTTAGGCACTCAAGTTTAATTTTTTGAGACGCAGTAACTACTTGGTGCTCTTTCAGTAGAGTGGGTACAGTGTCCTCTGTACATTGTTTTGGTTCACAATGCTTGTCCTCAAACTTTTTGATGTAACTAATTGATTTGTATGTTTCATCAGTCTTCACCTCTAAGAATGGATCTATCCAAACCATACCCTGCCTGAACAAACGCCTCAAAGCAGTCACAGATACTGTTATTGGTAAGTGGTCCTTGCTGCTTTTTTTTTTTTGCTTTTTTTTTCTTAATATATAAATATAGGCTAAAATGCTTGTTGGTAGTAGTCAACACTCATATTGGACCCTTTCACTTATGGAATAAATTGTTTGTGGTTTTAGTAATTCATAATTCCTAATTAGGTTTATTATTGTTGGCTAAAATCAAACAAAAGTTTCAGTTTTACTGAAATAAAAAAAAAAAAAAAAAAAAAAAAATATATATATATATATATATATATATATATATATATATATATATATATATATATAAAATCAGCCAATTGCAGTTTTTACTTAGTTTATCTTGGTATTATGAATTACCAAATAGTCTTATTGTACTTTAGCGAATTTCAAATTTTTTATCCAATAGTTTTTCGTGTGCATATTAAAAAAATGTTATATGAATTGCATATACAAGAATCAGGGGTGCCCCAAGGAAGTATACTATCAGTGACATTATTTAGTAATAAAATTAATAATATTGTAAATGTTATTGGGACTAATATATTTCGTAGTTTATATGTAGATTATATATTTATTTGTTATAAAGGGAAAAATATGAATACAATCGAGAGACAAATTCAAATATGTATAAATAAAATGTATGACTGGTCAGTTCTAAATGGTTTTAAATTTTCTAAATCAAAAACTGTATGCATGCATTTTTGTCTTTTAAGATCTATGCATTTAGATCCAGAGCTCTTTTTAGATAGAGAACCTATACAAGTTGTGAAAGAGGTAAAGTTCCTAGGAATGAGTTTTTGACAACAAGTTGTCTTTTATTCCTCATATTAAAATATTACGAAATAGATGTTTTAAAGCAATGGATGTTATAAAAGTTTTAGCAAAGATTAAATGGGGTGCAGATTGGGTGATACTCTTAAGACTTTACAGGACACTTATTAGATCAAAAATGGACTATGGGAGCATAGTTTACGGATCTGCAAGGATATCATACATAAAGATGCTTGATACAGAACATCATATAGGACTGAGACTTGCTCTTGGAGCATACAGGACCTCTCCAATTCAAAGCTTGTATACGGCAGCAGGAGAAATTTCACTTTACAACAGAAGATTGAAACTGGCTCTCAACTATGCAGTCTAGCTGAAAGCTAATAAAGACAACCAAGCATATTCTACAGTTTTCCACCCTCAATATCAGCACCTGTACGAAGCCAGACCCAGATACATCAGACCTTTTGGAATTCGAATGAAAACTCACTTGAAGAAGTTGGATATAAATATGGATATAATAACAACGATGCATGTATGCCCTATACTACCTTGGTATATTAAAAAGCCATCTATTATAATGCACCTGTCCACCCAAGGGAAAATCCACCCAAATGTTTATTAGGAAGAATTTATAAATATACGATGCAATCTACCAACTTGCGTACCAGTGTATACAGATGGTTCAAAATCAGATGGACGAGTATCTGCTGCAGCAGTCGTTGGTTCTGAGTGTTTCAGAAAGAGTATTCCTGGAAAATACTCTGTTCAAAGCTGAAGCTTGTGCCCTGTTTTTAGCTCTGGAACAAATAGAAAAAAAAACAGCAACGCCCCTTTTTAATTTGCACAGATTCTTTGTCCTGCTTACAAGCACTTGAATCTATGAAAACTGATCATCCTATGATTTTTAATATAATAGAAAAAGTGGACCTTTTAAAGACTAAAGACTTTGATATTATTTACTGTTGGATACCTGGTCATATGGGATTCATTGGAAACAAATGTGCAGATAAAGCAGCTAAGGAAGCCCTACAGTTAGAAATAACAGAATGTAAAATTCCTGTGTCTGATGTGAAACCTGTTTTGAATCGGTATATTAATGAGAAATGCCAAATGGAATGGGATGAATGTAAGAATAACAAATTGTATGAAGTGAATCCATTTGTAAATGAAAGAAATAATTACCATTTTGAAAGTAGATATGGCCAGGTTGTACATAATCGATGTAGAATCGAACACTCAAGACTTATACACGCATATTTATTGAAAGGGGAAGAAAACCCTATTTGTGACTTTGTGATTTTGACGATAAAGCATATTTTAATAGAATGTGTATTTTTAAATTATATTAGAGAACGTTTTTATTCGGGCAATATTTTAAGTGAAATGTTTGAAAAGGTGTCTTCTGGAGCAATTTTAGAATATTTATCTTTAATCAAACTAAAAGATTGTATATGACTCTATTCCGTGTTGTTGCTACGTGTATATATTTTTTGTTTTTATTTTTTTTTACAATGTATGTTTTTTAAGAAACTGATATGATTATATATTGTATATTTATTATATTTTTTGCCATGAATATAGCCAACGCTGCTGATATGGCATTAAAATTTAAATAAATAAATAAACTTTAACGAATTTATGAAAACCTAGTAACGCTAAAATGTCTAAATTAGAATTAAAGATCACAATGCCGCAACCTTTTAAGCATTTATTTAGCTTTTTGTTTTGGCAAATTAGATGCAAAGCTTAATAACAATTCTTCTAGGGCAGTACAATATATTGTTTCAGCATCGAGATCACAATGTGATCTGCAATGTTCCTTCATTTATTAATTTTCTTTTGGCTTAGTCCCTTATTTATCAGGGGTCACCACAGCAGAATGAACCTCCAACTATTCTGGCATATGCTTTACGCAGCGGATGCCATTCCAATTCAGTACTGGGAAACACCTATACACACACACACACACACACACACACACACACACACACACACACACACACACACACACACACACACAAACATACACTAGGGCCCATTTAGCTTATTCAATTCACCTATAGCGCATGTCTTTAGACTCTGGGGGAATCTGGAGCACCCAGAGGAAACCCACGCCAACATGGTGAGATTGTGCAGACTCCACACAGAAATGCCAACAGTCAGTCAAAGTCAAACTTCAACAGTCCCAGCCCGGACTCGAACCAGTGACCTTTTTGCTGTGAGGCCACAGTGCTAACCACTGAGCCACTGTGCCACCTGACCCGCAATGTAGCTGGGATTATAGCTGACCAGACATTACAGTTAACATCATAGTGGAGTAATTTCATATTTTAACCTTAGAGGGAAAGTTTTTTTTTTGCTTGTTTAAGACATGACTGTAAGAATTTGAAACCAATTTAAGCCATTTGGGCACAATAAAGGAAACATTTGTAGCTTAAAGATAAATTGTACATTATGTAAATATTTACTCAGAACGATACAGTGTTGTTATTATTATACACTGAGTATTTAATTTCTCCTTCTGAATACTGTTTGACCTGCCAGAAAATCTTATATCATTACTTGCATCTTTTCTCTGTTGTATTTAACTTTGCTTGTCATTTTTCAATTATATTTTATGTAATAAATTATATTTATTCCCCTGCAGAATCATCCCAATCAATCTAAAATTATAATTTATTTACTAGCTATTCAAGTCATATGCTGAAATTGTATTTATATCGCAAAATATTGCAATATCAGCTTGTTCAGGGTGTCTGCGGGATCTTAAGTTTTAATGTCCTAAATTTTAAAATCCGTAAAAAGCCTTAAACAGTCTTAAATTCACTGAAATATTGTGTTGTGTGTCTTTTTAAAATCATTTTAAACGGGTCTAAATTTCCCTATGTCCAAGAAAAGTTACCCAATTGGTCTTGGTCCATCTCAAAGCAATCTTTTAAATGTATATTTAAGTTTTTTTATTGCAAAGAGACAAATTCACAACAGCTGTTAGACATTTTACAGCAAATTCTTCGTATTAAATTCCCTAATCAGGGAAAAAAAACTACACATCCCTTTACGTGATCTTCCATTAATACAAAAACTATTTACAGAAGTAGCTGGACCAATAGAAAAAAATCCTTAAGTCTTAAACATGTATTCACAAGTATAAGTCTGAAATTTCATTCCTAATTTTCTTAAAGGTCTTAAATTTGACTTGAAGAAACCTGCAGAAACCCTGATTTAGTGATCTTGTAAATTGTATAATTTTGCTGTGTAGATTTTTTTTTAGAGGATAGTTGGATTTCATTTTTATTTAAAATATGTCAATATATGTGTTCTGCTTTCAAAGGCCTACAGTACATATGGGAGTATCGAAGCCCATCTAAGTCAGTTCCTCCTCATTACCAGTGTAAACTGTGTAGAGTTAATCGGCTGCAGAATGAAATGGCGGCTCACATCACTGGCTGGAAGCACAGCTTCAGATACCTGGTACAGTCTTTGCTCTGCTTATTTTAATGATGGTTATCTATTGTCAATTCTAGTGATATATTTTAAATCGCAGATATAGATTAAATGTATATATTTTTTGAAATGCAGCAACAGAACCACGCAGACAAGGCTCCCTATGACGAAGCAGCTGCTCTTAAAGATCCAGCCATCAGGAAAGCAATTAAAACAGCTGCGGCTGAAGTGGAAAAAGCAGAGGGAAGAGGTCAACTAAAGGTGAAATACTAAATACTGATGTGCTCAAACATGTGTCTTGCACGAGAACTCTTTTAATTATTATTATTATTATTATTATTTCCCCCCCTTCAGATGGTGTTAAAGGAGCCATTTGACATTGTGGCATTTCAGGACATGAGTAAGTCTTTAAAATCTGTCTGATCTCCTGTTATCTCAGTGAATATTTAGTTTCACATAATCTTATGTATATGAGTGTATATGTATATGAGTGTATGAAATTGATACAAATTAAAAAAAGTGACATATTAGGTGTTTTTGAGAGTTGATACAATATTAACATTTTGAAGAATTTGACCTTGGCTTTGTGTTCAGTTAACCCCAATGCTTGATGGCTGTGTTGGTATCTTGTTCACTGTGACAAGGTCGTCAAGGCTCCATTTCAGCCATTCAGTCCCAATTCTCAGTGGGTAAAAAATGGTGCAGTGACATGCTGTTTACCCACAGTTAAACATTATTCAACTCTTGGCTACCAAAAAAAAAACACATACCAAACAAACTTGTAAAATATTACTATGCCAGTGGATCCAAATTAGGTGTAATCAGTTTTTAAAAAACAGACATTTTACACCACATTTACAGGTGGTAAATAGCAGGTGTACACTTTTTTCACACCAACTAACAATTATAAAGCACAATCACTTTCATGAATCCAAACATTTACGTTTGAACCTTCTTACGGAGTATACTCTGACTGACAGTCATTCTAAAATTAGATATTTAGAATACATTCTGTAAAAACACCATTCTTCTAAAAACTTTTTTTTTTCTTTTTTTTTTTTTTCATGGTCTAGTCATCATTTGCAGAAGTGAAACATTCTTTTTCTGGTATTAAGAATATAAATGCTCAAAGTACTAAAGCATATTCCTGTATCAGTGCAAGTCTAGACTACAAAAATAAAAGCAAACCAGCTCTAACTGGTATTTGTTTTAATTTTCTGTATCTGTACTGCGAAGGCAGTTCTGTAGCCTTGAACTTCTGGTCTGAAACAAACTGCATACTTGGAGTTGGCAACTTGAGGCTCATATGTCAGATATTTCGCAAATTTAGCCGTTCTCATTCACTTTGTCTAGCTAAGGTGTCTGAGTTCACCCTTCCATTTATCAAAATAATTTGAATTGAAAGCTGATTTTTTTTATTAAACGGACATAAGTGTTCGCTTCGGCCGGATTTTGTTCAAATTTAAGTCACAGCAGTTTGGTTTTTGATTTTGTATATTAAGGCCTTTAGTCCAGTTTCCAGTGGGCTGCACAAGACATGAACTTTCAGTCATAATTTGGAAGGAAGCCTTATGACCCACTAAGCTAGTCAATTATGTGCTTTTGCATCCACTGATGAATTGCCAGCCAATTACTTAGCCAGATGTTTGTTTATTTCTTTTAGAGTCTGCACACCCAAATCCAGCATTTCCAGGACCTGGTGGCAATTATACTTCTTCGCCCAGAGGGTTGAAACAAGGTTTGTGTTGATAGAAGTGAATTATGTGAAAAATAACCATATTTTAAAATAAGTCATAAATGTGGTGGCTTGATCATTTTTTTTCTCCACACATCAGCCAAGTAAACATTTTATTGGATGTGGTGGAATACTTTTTGATTAAAAACAATTGCTCAGAAGAGGTTTTGAAGCCAGTTTGAGACTTGTACGTTTCCCTCCTATATAGTCCAAGAGATTCTATTTCTGGCTCACAGTGGTGTTTACTGTATAAGGCATGAACTCTGGAAGGTCACTAGCTGACTTATTTGTGGATGGCTAAGTTTCTATACGTTATGTATGCCTGTTATTTAAATAGTTTTAGCTTAGTTACAACATGCATAGTCGAAAGTTACTGAAAGAAGTTTTTCCTTCAGAATAAGTATAATTCATGAATAAAAAAAAATCTATTGAAATATTCTACACTGACTGCCCTGCTTTAGTAGTAGGTATTTAGTAGGGACACTGAAGTCTTAAGATCTTTTTTAGTGAAATATGTAAAGCGTGAGTAAAATATTAGACGGCCACTTTAAAAGCTAATTCACAGATACAGTTTAATCAGCATTGCGTACAACTTTTTGGGTCTGGTTTGCAAGTATCTGGAGATGTTGCTGGGTCCTCTCGCTGTTCATATTTTAAGAGAGTTTAAAGCATTTTAATAGTGCATAAAGTGCATTTTTCTTTGGCTTAGTCTCAGATTTATCAGAGGTAGCCACAGCAGAATGAACCGCCAACTTTTCCAGCATATGTTTTGCGAAATTAATAAATATTAATTTTATTGAATAATTTATATTATGAAGACTGCAATGTTAATTTACATTTGATTATTCCATTTCTGAAAACCATAAAGCACTGTTTATTTAATTTTTTAATGTTTTCTCTATTGTGTTTATGACTGTAGTTTGTTTATTAATATATATATGATAACTTGCATAAAATATATTTAAATTTCAGTCCCCTTCAAAATCATCCCAATAAATCTAAATGAATGACTTTCCAAGTCATCTGGTAAAATTGTATTCATATCGCAATATATATCACAGAAAATACATTTTGCAATGTTAGATTTTTCCAATATCGTGCAGCCCTAAAACAAACATTTTTATAGTATTTTGGAATAATGTTTCAATATGTAATATGTGTATTTTTGAAAACGTAACATAAACTTGTAATTTAAATGGGCAATATATGCAAATCACACATCTCCGATTTCTGTATACAGGATTGCATGATCACTTTGTGCGATTGACTTTCATATTTGAACTTTGAACTTATAGTTCATTTTCAGCATGCAAACCTGAACATAATGTAAAAGTTCAATTGAATAAGAGACGTTTTCTGCTCAAGTTGTGCAGAAATTTGATATTTTCCTTCTGCTTGCAGTGTGTCAGAAAATAGAGCAATTTATACCTATAAATACACAGTAACCAACTCATGTGTAATTAATAATGACTCACTTTCATGATTTGGTGTGACTATTTTCACATCTGAAGTGTACAGGAAATTGTTTACATTTAAGCATTTTATGTAATTTAAGTTCCATTGAAACTTGACGTGTAATAACCTCTTAAGGCCCAAGGTGTTTTTTTAAATGCATTTTTTATTTCTCTTTGCTATTTGGGCTTATTTGAACCTAATTAGAATAAAATTCTAAGTATCATCTTTTGATATGATGTACTTTTAGAGAGAAATGATGTCCATATATGTGGACTCGTGGTCCGACTTTACATAAAACACTTTTTCCTGAATGTTTTTTAATGCATAAATAACATTAGAATTTTTTTTTTTTACTTGCTTTGACTATAAGAGTGTAAAAACAACATTTTTTTTTCCCATTTTGGGATTAAAAATAGGGTTTGGGACATTTCATATGCTGTAAAACAGTTGCAGGATGACACTGTATGTCTGTAAAAAAAAAAATATAAAACATTCAAAATATTTTAAATGGCCACTTAAGAGCTAAAATGTGCTGTGGATGTGGACATCCGGGCCCTAGGAGGTTAAACCAATCAGAGTCTCCTCTCCCATTCCTTATAAGACAGAAAACTGAGTTCTATCCAAGCACATGTCCTATTCCTATGCCCCATATGGCGACGCATACGTCTCCAAAACCCGACAGGTGGACCAATATAAACTTTTTTTTTTATTAAAACAAATATGAATATGTATATAATAAATAATACTGCTAATAATAATAATAATAATATTATACAAATTTTCATGAATAAACTGAAAAAAGCCCCCGACATGAAGGCATGGAGGTAGTGGTTTTTATATTTATGTAGAAAATAATAATTTTGTAACATTTTAATCCTTTAATTTCGTTTTTTTTTTTTTATATATATATATGTAAAGATAGCTGTGCATTTCTGTACGTTGTGTGTGTATTAAGTGATGTGTGAGCGTTTGGACTCGCATAGGTGCATAACTAACACTCTGGCGCAATATGTTTCAGTTCCTCCAAATAACAATGAGCCTTAACACACCTCTATTTGAGACCAGCACACCCATGAGTCCACAAAGTAGTGCAAATAGATTTGCTATTTAAACAACGTGGTGCAAAACGTGAAAATTAGTGTTATGCTGGTGTGAAAATAGCAATAAATCACGCCAAACACGTCTTGAATCTTATTGCGCCAGGTGTATGATAGGGCCCTATATCTCTTTGGAACATTTTTATCTCTGGTTTTTAGTAGTTTACAAAAATGCCATCAGATTCTCATCATAGTATTTGTCACTGAAAATGTATCTCCTCTTAATCTGTAAAAAATATCTTTGACACTGGGCTACTGACATGGCACTTCTTTTTCTCAAACCCTCAGGTGGTTCATTTGGAGGTCCTTATCAAGATTTTCCTTCCCGGGGTGGCATGATGTCTGACTTCCCTTCTGGCATGCAGGGCGGTATGGACAACCTCCCAATGAGGGGAGGTTATTCCAATATGAGAGAATTCACTAGCCCCGGTCGCTATGGTAATGGTGGACCAGAAAGAGGCATGATGGAAACAGATGACATGCATCGTTTCGCAGATGATGGACCTATGCGCATGGGTTCGGATGGATTTGGGACTGGTCATCATAATGAGGGCATGGGCAGACCTTTCCTAAATGACATGCCCATGAACAGCGGTGGGGACAGAATGATGGGACCTGGTCCTAAACGCCCAGAGAATAACAGCCTCCCTGCAACACTGCTCAAATATCTGGTACATTTTCATTTTGGATACACGGTGCCTGTTGAAATGCTTAGTTTGGTTACATTATTAAGCATTGTGAGTTAATAAATGTTATGTGTTTCTCTTTTGTTGTCAGGACTCTTTTCGTATTGAAAATGAAGACGATGCTCAGATTGTCTTAAAGGTCACACAGAAGCTTACCGATGTTCTGATGGACTACCGTCTGCGAAGTATTTCATCGGTAAAACTCTTAATGATTGCTTATAATAAATAGAAATCTGCATTGTTTACTACATTAGATTAGATTTTGAATTTGAATTAGAATTTTAGCAGTCACATTCTTAAAAATCTTGTCAAACGGAGGTCAACAAGACCTTCATGTTAGTGTTAAAGGGCCACGAAACCCCCTGTCTCAGCAGGGTGTTTTCACACCTCTGTTTTGAAAAAAGTCAGGAAAGTTGGGCGTGTCCAGCTCTGGGAGTGTGGGAGTGTCGGGGGAGGGAAAGAGGATAAGATTTTGCATAGAAGGGAGTTAACATTTGGGCACGCGCTAAGTTTGACAGGAAAAACAAACACACAGAGGCTGATTTGATACGGCGAATAAGAGAAAAAAAATCCTCCGCATTTCTCTGTAACTTATGTACTCAGTAGGTAGCGTCAGAAAGCCGTGTGTGTATAGACTATCCTGTCACAAATTGCAGCGAAAATCCTGCACGACGGGAATAGTTTGTGTTTACATGTTTACACTCGGAGAGCAGCATTTAAACAAAGGGCAGTCCACTGCAAACACTTACCAAATCTGTAGACAGACAATCAAACTGGAGCTGTGTCTTTTTATTAAAAGTAGACGAGTGGCAAATCCGGATTTCACCATTTCCAGATGAGAAAAAGCTCTCGGGTAAAAATGTTCCTTACAAACGCGTTTCTGTCGCGTGTCGCGTGCACTGTAATCCACACGTGAGTCCAGCTGCTCTCTCATAAAAGGAAAATGAAAACAAAACCTTCGTTGCAACACACTAATAACACCTACGAATTTTGTCTTAAAATTCTTGTACTTTCACTTGTTTTGGCAACACAACGTGGCGTCTCTCTGCCGTCTGAACAGTGTAAACTGGTAAACAGTCTCCGGAGCTATCATGCATATTAATGAAGTTTCACGTCATACACAATAGAGCGCGCTGATTAGTTTGAAGCACGTCTTTCTCATGAATTAATACTGCACACTCAGATACGTCAGAACGTCCTCGAAAAGACAGACAGCCACTCTCCAGCTGGATTTACACCTAAGTATCTCATGGTCGTGACGCAGCTTCAAAAATTAGTTTCAAACCGGAAGAATGAATTTGCTCAAAATAACGCAAAAACAACCAATTTTCACTTTTTAGTGCAATATATGTGTCCTAATAGTGTTTATAGCAGCGTGGGACACATATAGGACTGTCAACAGCTCAAAAAATGTGTTTTGGTGTTTCGTGACCCTTTAAGATGAGTATTTATGTGCACATTTATAAACTATTTTGGCTCTAGGTTTGAGTGATTGAGAAGTAGACGGGAGGATTTGTGTGGGTGTGTGTTACTGATGCAAACAGTAAAGTGTCAAGCAAAGCAGTTGCAGAGATGTTTCCTGTGGGCATGTTTTACCCAGGATGTGGTTAAGTTTTATATGCTTCTGTAAAGTATGCAATTTATTATTGATGATTTGGTGGTCTCAAACCAGGTTTACTGGATTAATTCTGTAAATGGGATTGACAAATAAAATAAAATATTCCCAAATAAAACATTGATAGAGTATAAAGAGTTTTAGACTTCTCAAGTTAATTAGAATGGTTTTTGGAGAGCGGTACAAAAAACTAGTATACATGTGAATCACTTATATTCTGTTCCTCTTCTAAGTTATAAATAAACACCTGGTAAATTAGTTTCTTCCTTAAAGATGCAAGAATCTTATTGCTTCTGCTGATGTGTTCTAAAAAAGGGCTACAGGTAACATGTATAAGGAGTGCATTAGGGAAAAGCATACACTTGTATTTGCTTGAGAGAGAATGGTTAAGAATGGAATGAAAACTGAGTACTTGTACCAAAACTAACTGCATTTATAATGAACTGCTTTCAAACGTGAGTCATGGTAGAAATTGTATTATGTTTGAGTGAAGGGATATGTGGATGGAAAGCGCAGAAGGAACGCGTAGTCATTAATTGATTAGCAGGCATATTACTCAGACCCTCACTTGGCTATTGAAGATTTCATTGACCTCTGCCTCATTGTCATGTTGACAGACATAGTTATATTACATATAAACGATGATCTAGAGAAGGACAGAGTAACTTTCAATAATTCTAAGACAAAGATTTGTTTAAAGAAATCAAATTTGACCGTTTGAATGTGGATTGTTTTTCAGGTGCCCATTGTGAAGCCCCTGCCTGCCATGAACTTTTCATCCGTATTGCCGTCTCGCAGCTCTAATGACAGATTCTCTGGAAACATGCCAGGTATTGCACACATCTGCTGAATTCACATTAGTTTGCACTATACTATGGATGTTAGGGCATACTCACACTATGTACAGTTGCCTTGAACCGGGCCGAAGCACGCTTGTCTTCCTGCCGTCTCCCCCAAGGTCACTCACATTTCATTCAGGCCTGAGCACACTTACGTCATCGATGATGCCCTGTTCAGTTTAAGAAGCGCTCTCGCTCAGCACAGTGGAGATTTCTTTATATCGTTTTAGTCGTTTGGGATGCAGTAACACGCAGTCAAATATTTCACCAAACAGATCAGCCACTTTTGACGCTCCTAAACAATCATAAAGTCCTCGTGCTGCAGGTATTAGGAGGTTTGCTAAAGGTGCAGTGAGGGGTTTGCGTCTTTAATAAACTACGACAGCTCACTTTTATTAAACAGTAAGAATGATTAATCCATTTGAAACAGTCCCTTAAAAGTCACGTCTCGTCTTCAGTTTCAGGCTCAGGCGCGCTTTGCACTCCACTACAAGCATACCGTACTGAGCTCAAGTGAACCGCGTTCTGGCACACCTCTTCCAACCGGGCCAGGGCCGGCCAACTGAACCATGCCTGAGCCCGATTCAGAGCACTCGCACTTCTCAAACGATCCGGGAAACAAGCCTGGGCACGGTTCGGATAGCGTAGTGTGAGTGCGCCCTTAGTTAATGGTTTATATACAAATGCCTGGAGGACACCAAATTTTACACTTATGTAAAAAAAATTTTAAAAAGGTTTGGCATTTCCCATGTAATGGCACATAACATTACTGTGATTATAAAATTACTTCTGGTGTAATAATTTCTGGAGTTTTTGCTCTTTCTCTGTCTAATTAAAAAAGTTAAATAATTAAACTTCTGCTTGCATGAGCCCGTCACACATACAGACTATATTGGTAACTTGTGGTTCAGAGATCTTGTGTAAACAAGTATATTTTTATTCTCAATATGAAAAGCTTGACGTTTTCCATTATGACTCTGTGTAAACAATGAAGGGTTACGGGTATGAGCAGCAAGTGAAAAGTCTGAATGTGCTGACACAAAAGAAACATTTGAACTTTCTAAATATTTTTGACTCCTAAATTCTTCCCGTGCTTGGATCAAGTTCTCCTGCTGCCTGACCAGTCATTGCTTGCAGTCTTTAAAGGGTTGGTCCAGAGTGTATTTTTAAGGCTTGGTTGTGTTTAATAGATGTAAAGCAATGCTTTATTTGTAAAAAAAAAAAAAAAACACGTTTTTTTCATATATCTTTGATTATATGCTGCTAACATAAAAACGACTGTCATATTTCCTGGTTCCTCTGAAAAGCCCGCTCTCTGAGGCTTTGATTGATCAACTAACATAAGTTGTTGTGATTCGCAGATTGACTCCACATCACCAGGAAATGCGTCACGCCCCTACAAGCACGCACTTTTGCACTGTGAAAATACTGTCAGTCAGAGTAGCTGTTAGCTGTATCAGTTTGAGCTTGAATCAGACAGAAAAATGACACAGGACACCGCTGAACCTCACACCTGCTCTCTAAAATAAAATCTGACAAGTGTCTTTTATATATATATTCGGGTTATAAGCATGTGTAAGTAATATGAAACATTCTCATATCTTTTGCGAGTTTGTTATTTGAGATGGAGATTGCAGGGAAAGCGGCCGCATAGAGAGGCACTGCAGCACTGGTGAAGATTGTGGCTGTTTACAGAGGTTTGACAGATAAATATGAATTTGTAGCTATATTGTTAATGGTACCAAACAGCATTTCCCATAGTTTATGTCTTTGCTACAACATACCGTTAACGCTAGACACTATGCATGCAATAGATTAATTTTAACAAATAACAATACTTACAGGTTGTGGCTCACAATTCACAGCTTCTTCTGTTATGGTTGTAGCTGCTCCTTTGAGGAGTTTTAAGCGAATCCAGCACTGAACTGGGAGAGATTCTGGAAGCTGTCCTTTGTCAAATGCTAGCTATATATTTTTTTAGAATTCTCTGGAACAATTAAAATTAAATTGTAAGCACTTTTCTCTCTTTGTGTCGTGTCCTTTGGAAGCCCAAATACAAAACCAGAACGAGCTTTGTGGAAATGGCAGCATTTGGATGGCACTTTAGCTTTCGTGCAGTGTGTATGTGCGTGGTGAATGTGCGTAACCTAAAGCATTTGTGATCTCACTAGCCCGGATGTATTTTTTTTGTAGTCCTCAAACTTCATTCACTGTAGGCTTTGCTAAGCTCACTCTGTAAAAGCCAATGTCTTCCTTTGCATTAAACTTTGAGCGTCTTACATTCAGAGAAGTTGTTTATGTTCACACATCTACATGACACTAAAGTGTAAAATATGATATCGAAGTGGACCACCCCTTTAAAGATATGAGTTAATTAAACTGTTTTACCTGTTAAAAAATACAAGTATTGCCTGTATAAACTGCCCATTTGTATATTATCAGAAAAGTCTAATGGGCAGAACGCTGACATGTAGCACCATAGCATTTCAGGTGCATCTATTTGGTACCCCATCTTTTGTCCTACTTTGTTTCTCGTAGCTATACTCTCCTATCACAATAAACAAATCTTTTTAAAAAGTTACTGTAATGGTAATTTTACTAAACTTTTTAACAGGATTATGTTGTGAAGTGGGCTATTGTGTAATAAATTTGTATTCTAATTCAAGAATAAATGGAGATCTAAGAATAGAGATGGGGGAAAGTATTAATGCTTTGCATTGATTTATAAGTGAATAAAGTTCTGTTTCACTGTGTTTACCCCAGCAGGCTCATCAAGATTCTACAACTGAACGTTCATCTGATGGATGCCATCAAGACTCTGTCTGTTTTTGATTAATATCTTTTGAGTTTTGTTCATGACCAAACATCTTTTTTTTCCCTTGATTTTTTAGACTGCTTTGTTTTTACATTGTAAACATAGATCTGCTTCTTTTAAACTTTTGATTTCCCCTTTCTCATAGAAACAGGTTTTGTATGCTGTTATTTGTAAAAGCAACAGTTTTTAGTGTTTAATACTCTTTAGAGTCAGTGAAATCCTTAATGTGACTTTTCTTTTTCTGTTGCTAAAACATGTAGAATAAATTCATAGTCCCTTACAGAACTTTGTTTCTATTGAGTTATTGAAAATGTCTTTGCTGCAGTCAGGTTGTCCTATATGTTGTAACACCTGCATGTATGGAAGATTTTTTTTTTTTGATGATTTTACTACCCTTTATGTGTTGCATTTCTAATAGCTTTATAATTATCCTTGGCATGTTTGACCTTCACATTTGTATCTGAATATAAAGAAGCCCTTATTAAACAGACTGTAGGGTTATGAGAAATGCAGAGACGCTTTGTTGTAATGTAGCTAGAAACATGTAGGAACGCACACATTTAGAGTAATCTATATGAATTAAACCCTGTATGCTGGTACAACAGGATGCTTCTAATACCTTAGTACAAAATTAAATTACGCAAGCCACAGCCGAACTTACAGATGACGAGATATATTGTCTCTGCTCAGTAGACACAATTAGAGCAGGAAGGAAAGACCTTAATTGGTCATGGGTAAGAAGTCCCTAAAAGCAAGAAGCAAGTGGAAATGTGCCATGTATGAATTTATGTGACAGTTTAAGGGAAGAATAAGTATTTAAACTGTGCCAGGGCGCACTCGCCAGACCCCTGATCGTCTGTCTCATTGTTACAAATCTGCTGTAAGACCTCAACCTTTCTGTAAGACCTCGATTTTTGAAGACTTCCAAAATCTTTTTGAAATCCAGAACAATCGTCCACAACACATGGCATAGCTGCACAATTAATTGTTAAAAGATTGTGATCTCAATTCAAACTCGCACTGTTACTAAATGGTATAGATTTGCAAATATTAGATGAGGGAGTAGAAACTGAGTACATGTAACAAAACTAACTGCATGTACAATGACGCGTCAAGGTGAACATGAGTCATGGTAGAAATAGTATAGTTCTGTTTCAGTGAAGGAATAGGTGGATGGAAAGAGCTGAAGATGTCGAGGCTATATTTAGCTCGTTATTTCTGCATTTTCAAATGTTATTACTTTAAGTACTGGGATAAGTTTACAGATCGCATATAAACATTTGTGTATCTTTGTAAATTGTAAGTGTTGTGAATGGTTTAATAGATTTGTTCAAAATGATGATTCATCCAGTAGTGAAATAAGAGCTTTGAGTGAATATGCAAGACTGTAGCAAATCCCAGTTGGTCAAAGTTTAATAGTTTTTATTATAATGTGATTTTTAATTTTATGCAGAATCATGAAGCAATATCTAGGGTATTGTAACCCTTGCTGCTCTTCATTTGCATAGTGACCTTTTGATGTATTTGGGTCACTGCTACTTTTAATGGAAGAAAATGGTACTGATCTAATCACTATTCTCTTTATAACAGCTCGTTTGTCCTCTTGGAGTGATATAACGCCTAATTAAATGTCAATGATTGTATTAAGCTGTATCTTTGAGTGCTTCTCAATATCCTTTGTTTCCTCGCACCTCCATCCTACGATGCAGAAGCCAATCAAGCTCAGCCATCTTGTAAGACATCTCAGTCTTCTAATGGCATGAGGCGAAGAGAGGAGGTTTTGTGAGGAGGCATGAGCAAGGATACACGGGTGAATCCTTTGCGAAAGTGTTTTATTGACTGAACGTGATGCAAGTTGTAAATTCTCCTCCGCTTCTGTGACAATAGTCCTAATAATCACCAATTATGCAGAAGCAGCAAATGTGGGGAGTGCTGTAAAGTTAAAAATACTCAAATTACTGTAATTGAGTAGTTTTTCTCAGCAATTGTAATTTACCAAGTAGTTTTAAAAATGTGTACATTTTAGTGCTGTATCTGTACTTTTATACTACTGTTTTCCTTCTACCTGCAGCCACTAGTTTATTTCTTTCTTGTCTGTGGGGATGGGCTCAGTACAAAAATAAGTCCTGTGATTCTCGTCCGATCAAATCGCATATAGAAAGTAAATCGCATCATACTGAACTACCTCAAGACATTGGTGCTTTATAAATGCAGCAAACCATCTGGAAGCATTAAAATGTGTCCAAGAAGATGTCCAAAATCTTTACATGCAGTGACTCAGAGACTGTACATCACTGATGAGAAGATGGTGGATATTTACTGTATGATGACTGAAATCGCCAAATGGCCTTAAGCAATCACTAAATACACTACAGAATGTTACATTTTCAGACACCTGCACAAATTGCATGTAAATGCGTCAGCCATTCACAGCATAATACTCACTACTCTGGAGTACTTTTCGAAGGGCTACTATTTACTCATACTTTAATTAATATTTAAAACAGATACTTTGACTTTGCACTTAATTTTTGGGCAAGTAATGGTACTTTTACTTGAGTATGATTTTTCAGAATACTTTTCACCACTGAATGTGGGCTGTTTTAATAGGTTCTTGAGTTTTGATGTAACACTTTATAGCACAAATAAGCAGTAAATATCGGAATAATTCATTAAGTAAAATAAAAAACAGACAAGTGTGGTGTTTTGTGAAGGTAGAAAACTATTACTATATCGATATATACTGTTTCCTCTAAATTTCAAAAATCCTGGCATGCAAGCAAATTGGTTGTGTGCCGTATTCGTTTAATGGCAACACTTTGAAATGGCGTTAAAAGAAATGAGGAAATATAATTTCACTTGAATCCCCTGTCCTCGCATCCTGAGGGGGTGGAGCTAAGACATGTGGATGTACAGAGGAGCACCCACTGTTACAATAATGCAATGTTCTCCTTTTGCCGTGATTTCTGTTAGTGTAGCTATTTTTCTCTTTTTAGTCATGTAACGGCAGTTTATCATGCTGGTTTCATAACCATCATTGATGTGCATCTTGAAATGAATAATTTGACAAACATCACTTGAGATTTCTGTAAGTTTATTGCAATATTATATCAAAGTTACATGTCAAATGAAAATAAAATCATACAGAAATTTTAAAGAGTGCTTGTTTTTTTCCAAAAAGAAATGCATTGACAATGACATGCCAAATCAAAATACTATCTTACATTCAGAACAAATTTGAGCATTTTAAACAAACAGATCTGTTTTATAGTTATATGCATGTTTAGCAGCAAAAATGTAAGAACAACGCAACAAGACATCGTGACCTATCAGCTGAAAATGTAAATGTTATATTTGAAATTACAGTACACAGCCATCATTTGTACATCATTGTAGTCCTCTATATTTTAGTAATCATGGCATGAAGAAGTCTTTCCTCTTTTGTTTGTTTGTTCCTTTGTTTGTTTGTTTTTTGTTCTTTCTTTCTGTGTAGTATTCACAATCTTGATTGGGCATCTTCAGTTGGTGAACCCATATTGTTTAAGCACATCTCATAAAAAAAAAAAAAAATTGGGGAAGAAATAGCTTAATCTTAATCCTCAATTAAATAGTTGTCCTCATTTACATTGATTTTACACCATCCTGGTGTCTCCAGATGTTCACCTTGTACCAAGTATCTTCTCCATCTGTTGGTGTGTGATGCAAGTGAGTAGAATTTTTGCCCCCATAAAATACTTCCCATGAAGTCTCTGGGCCTGTTTGGCGATGTTCTCACATCTGAACTCCACGATGGCTTCTCCAATACCATTGCCTTGGTTGTCCACAAGCAATCTGACAGCATCATCACAGATGTTATAGCGCATGAAAAAACCTTTCACCTCCTCTTTCCTGACATCCGCTGGAAAATTGCGTGCATATATGCATGACATCGATAAATGTGCGTTTCCATAAGGCGGTGGCCTCCATGTTCTCTTACATCTGTTTTTGCTAAGTATATCGAGGATTTCTTCTTTAGTAATGGACAACACTTCAATGTTGTTCAAGCCAACGTTCGTGCCATTCATCTTCATAGCTGAGGCTTGGTCTTCTGAATTGTCAAAGGTAATGAACGCGGTGCTCGTCCTCTCTCCCCATTTGTTTAATAAATGTTTAATTCTATAGTTTTGGATTGCATAACAGCCAAATATATTCTTGATCTCCGTCTTGGTTATGTTCCTCGAGAGATTATTGACAATAACACTATACTCTTTTTGAGGGGATGGGACATCTCTGCAGTATTTTTTAGGAGATCCTGGTGATGGCTGCTCTTCTGCAATTCTTTTAGTAGGAAACGCTCTCACTGCATTTCGATTGTTGTTAGCCTCATTTTGCTCCAAGAACGAGTGTGGTTTAATGTTTTGTGTGCAATTTTTTGGCTCCTCCACAGCATCCGTCCACATCTTTTCATGGGCAAGTCTGACTTCAACGTTGAATTCTTTGAATTTTCTGTGACTGTATTTTAGCCCTTCCTCTGCATCTGAAAAACTGGCCAGCTTCACCAGACAGCACCAGCCCAGTGGCAGTCTAACTTTTGTAATGACCTCCAGCACTGGGAGTCCCCGTAAGAACTGAAAAATCTCCTGTTTGGCTACACAGTCCGGAAAGCCATAAAGCCGGAGGTAGCCTGGCTTACAGGAATTGAGATTTTCTCCTCTGCCTGTCTGCTGCTCCGTAGATACCAATTCATGATTGAGACTGTGCTGAGCATCTGTATTCGTTTGGTTTCCAGTTAACGGCCGTGTATGCATTTCTGGAGAATTCTGGTTGAAATTTCCAGGTGTTTGCGGAGCTTGACCTTGCTGATTATCTTTGTTGTTTGAATGCAGTCCATAAATGGCACCCATTAGACTAAGCAAAAGAGCAGCATTGGTGTCAGTGGGAGATGATGGCACCACTTTTGTCTCCAATTCTGTGGACTTTGGCTTTTTTAATCTTGACTCCATTTTTCTCTTCAGCTCAGCCACACTGCTGATATGCAATGAAACAGAGGAGCCCTTGAGTGTTTTCCCAGAGTAGCGCATGGCTAATTGGCCTTCTCTCTCTGTTTTGAAAATAATGAATGCTTCACCCGTCTCGCCTCCGATGATATGAACACCGCCCTCGGGTATGTGTAAGCCATGGAAAAATCTGCGGATATCTTCAGATCCTGCCTCTGTGTTTAACCCTTGTAAACGCAAAACCACTACTGTCATGGTGAGATTCTTCTTACAAAGCAGTTGAATCTGTAAAAAAGAGGCACTTTTAATAAGTTTCATAAACCAAAGTGTACTATTTTAACACAAAAAAAACAAACAAACAAAAACAAATCACTCACTGTACAAACTACAAGCAAACGCCTCTTGGTTATAAAAAAGCCAAGAAAAGACAATAGAAAACTCCCACCACCAAACAATCATACTATTGTTGATGACTAAAGTAAAATAGTTTTCTCCTCCTCCTTCCAAACAGTCATTGCCCTCGGACTCACGCCTACTTACCGCTTTGTTTAGTTTTTTCATGCACAAAAATGAAAACCTCAATATAAACGCTTCTCTACGCAGCTTTTTTTCTGTGAGAGAAAAGCACGCGGTGCTCATGCAAAGAGCAGAGCGAATACGTCCGGCGGGAAAGCTCAACTTCCTCTGGTAGAGACTTAAGAGCATGCACATGTGACACGCCTTCTCATGGAAACGTGAAGAGTACGTCATCAAGCGTCATCTGATCCTGCACCATGGCGACGGGGACGCGGAGCGCCTTGTTGTGTAGTGTCTCCATTATAATTCTGTTAAAAATAAGTGTTTTCTCCTGCCAGCAGTTCTCTATATCATTTCGGCAGCCTTCTGACTGTGGCGTGGGAAGCTATTTTGATATTTCGAGCTTGTCTTGTGTGAAATGCGGGTCAAATCAAGTCAGCAGCAAATCAGGTAACGTTACGCGAGCGCATGCACAGATTAGTTTGTTTGTTTTGATCGACCTAACGTGCAGATTATAGAATATACACCAAGCAACGGTCAATATATTGTTGTATCTGTTGCTAATGTAAGTTAGATGAACACGAACACGCGTCTTGTGAGTTAGTCTGCTGCACGCGAGCTAATGTTTTTATTAGCATGCGTGCAGATGATTCACCTAAAAGAGTGTTACTCTTATGAATCAAGGTAGAATTAGCGAAAGATACGACCGTTTTATTGCACACAACACCGAAATACGTAAAGAACGTTGAATTTGTAAAATAGATATTTATTCGTCATTATGTATAAATGTATATTATATTCACGTATATAATAATATATAATAAGTGACACTGGTCACAAAGTGAAGCGAACCCAGCAAACAATTTTGTGTTTACTAGACGTCTAATGGACATCTAAAGTTCTAAACGTTGACAGCTTGGCTAAAACAAGGCTAAACTTAGGCTGTCAGTGAAAATCTAAGAATAGCAGAAAACTAGATTAGACGTCAAATAGACAGATTAGACAGACTTTATATGTGTAGTCATTCATTTCTGTCTATTTAATGACTAGTCTAGTTTTGCCTATTCTTGGACTTCTATTAGATTTTGACTGACAGCCTAAATTTAGCCTTGTTTTAGCCAAAACTACTATGTTTATACGTCTATTAGACATCTTTTAAAAACAAAAAATGGTTGCTGAGAAGTGACACAAAACCAGTATTTTCCATATTTTTGGCTGTAACCAAATTATTGTTTTTTCTATTATGCTAAAATCCCTCATGCGGGATGTGCGACAACATGCCTCCGGAGAGCAGCATTCCCGCAATGACAGAGCTATTCTCCCGAGGCAGACATGGTATTAACAGTGACCCAGTCTGAAAATCTAGCTGGAGTAATTTTTTTTGTTGTTGTAATTTACTGTTTTCTACATAAAATAAAGAACAGTCTGTGAAAATAATAAAAATATATGTATTTAATATTAACTGAGTAAAACCATATCCACAACTGAAATCACAGTGAAATGAATGGCTACAATCAATTAGATTTGGCCTGGTTTTCACACACTGGGTCACAAATTGTAATTTGTAAAAAAATTCTATAAATTTTTATGTGGAATTACATTTATGTGGATTACATATTATGATTTGCTTGTTAAGATTAAGTCAGGCACATAAGCATTACTTTATTACATGAACCATTACATTTATTACCTTAATAAACAACACAATGCCCATGTAAAGAAAATAAACTAGTAAATTGCAGCTTTCCAAATTAGAAAATTAAATTAGAAATAGGCTATTTTTACTTTACTAGCTAATGTTTGTAGCTAGTTTATGTATGTGCTGTTTCCATGTTTGGATAGGTGTTACTGCAAATAATGACAAATATATTAGGCAAAATCTGTTATCAATACCACCCTTTAAAATTAGGTTCATTAGTATTTTCTCCTCTCCTCTAGGTTACAGGAGCTGAGTTAACACAGGTGTACCACACTATTAAACATAACATCAGCTATAACAGTGCTGCAGAGTTGTAAAGGAGAAAGACTGACTACATCTGATCTGTTTACACAGATTTTAATAAAAGACTGTTTATTTTAATGTCCAAGTGTCCATACTTTCCTGAAAACATATTTTTAGTTGCGATTTACCACCACTGACATGCTATTAGGCCTGTGATTGGGGATGTGGCCCCCGCTGCAGTATGCGTCCCTTATTTTTTTGTATTAAAGTGGTAACCCTAGTATAAATGTATCCAAACATAATGTTTGATTAGTAACATGGATTGCTATTAACTTAATTTAGACTATTTTAAAGTCTATTTTCTCAAAATTTAGATTTTTTTTTTAACCCTCAGATTGCAGATTTTTAAAATAGGTTTGTCAACCAAATATTGTCCTACCAGGGCTCAACAATAAGGACTGCCGGATGGCCCGGGGCCAGCGTAAGAGACACTTGGGACAGTAGACAGGATCATTACTGGCTCAATTGGGACAGTGCTGCCTTGTCACTAAAGTTTAATTTGCCTGTGACTATTTGTCAACTGCGTGCATTTTAAGTTTGTGCTTTTTAAGTCTTTAAATGCTACCTTCTCTGTGATGTTGTAAACACCATATTGTTTTTCGGTTCCTCTTACCTGATTTGATGTTGTGTTGTGAGCATGTTTTTTTTTTTTTTGTAACCTGAATAACAACTAGTACAGCGAAGAGACAGCAACATGGCAACAACATCAAATCAAATAAAAGAAAAGAAAATGTCTGTTTCTATAATGTCTTGGAGGCAGACATTTTCGCGGGTACAACACTACAAAAAAAATGAAGTGATGTTTTGCACAATTTGCTGTCAGTTTGACAAGTGAACTATTTTTTGTTAAATAATTTAATTTAGAATACCTCCACATTTTCCATACTGCTCTTTATGTTTGCATTAAATAAATATAAATATTTGGCTAAGAAATAGCTATTAACTTCTCTTTTTTTCTTTGGTGGGGCTGGTGAAAATTTTGGCAGGGCAAGTAAAAATCTGAACCACTGCGCCGATCCGGCTAGTAGAAAAACTCCTTAGCGTTGAACCCTGCCTACCTAGGGGTGTAGAGTTACTTTTGATATTGGTGGGGACTTCGGAGCGCAAAAACTGAACCTCGCACATTCTGTTACTATTTTAAAAACATAAATAAATAAGTAAAATTAATAATATGAAAAATTACATTAAATGAACCACGTCTCATGCTGCAAAAATAAATTTACATTTTTTTACTTTGTGGAGAAATTAATGCAGACTTCTGAAAAAGGGAAGACATGTGACGCAATAACCATTTTATCCTGATTGTTGTTTGAATTGAGAGAGAATTATTTTATTTAGAGCTGATTCAATTATTGGTGGGGACATTTGAATAATTCTGGAGATTTGAATAGTTGGTGGGGACATGTCCCCTCTGTCTGTGCTAATTCTACACCCTTGGTCCTAACCTAACAAATTACACATCAAAGATAATTCAGTAAGATTGTTACAGGTCCTTGGCAATTGGGAAGACTGTAAGCAGTAGTCTTAGTAATAAGTGAGAGAGACAAGAGTTAGTTGTTGGTTCACAGCCCTCTTTGTTGTCTTTTATTACACACATACACATTTATATGTTAGAGTCAGTAAGACGCTTTGAATCACAAAATGATTCATAAACATGTTGGATAAAATTGTACACACTGTAAAGATACTTAAATCAACTCACATCACGATAAATAAACAAACAAATAACAACATGAAACCTTAACCATTTGTACAGAAATGCTAGAATCTTTGTCACAAACTGGCTTAATATTACTGTGTCAGGAAGACAAGTTAAGTATTTATAGTAAGTGATATACGAAAAACACTGAATAAATGAAATCAAATCACACTTGAATACATGAATAAAATTCTATATGACATAGACATCTTAAAATTATTAATAAAATAATCAGTTAAAACTAGTTATTTATACATTAAAGCATGTGTATTAAAGTTTTATATGACATTTAGTTCATTTAACTAACCTTAGTAATAAGTGAGAGAGACAAGAGTTAGTTGTTGCTTCATCACGGTCCTCCTAGTTGTCTGAGGATGCGCTGCAGTCGTCATGGTAACTCAACTCTCTCAACTGCCGCTCAAAATTCAGAAAATGCAGCTAAACTCTTCAGTGCAAACTCACTATAATTGTATTTGAGTAATTCAAATACAGTGTAAATACACATAGAAACAGAAATAAACAAATAAAAGGGAAATATATATACAAATAATTTACTTTGTGACTATGACTATATAAATCTCACAATATGTATAAATCAAGTAAAAAAAAAAAAAAAGAGAGACTTATGACTGGTTTTGTGGTTCTAGTAACATATGTGGACTTGTCTGTGTTATTTCCACTGTATAGGACTGGCATGTGAGTGTCAGACTGGTTTCAGAGTGCTGGTCAGTAATGGGGTGTCTATCCTGTGTCAGCAGTGTCCTGATGCTAATCAGGTGCTGTATTTATTTTGGATCATATGTTATCTCTTTATTAATCAATAATGAAAATATAAAATTATTATTATTATACAATAACGATTACCGTTATTCACAGGTGGTCACCCAGGATGGATATGAATGTATTCGTTGTCCTGGAACTGTAGGGAAGGATGGCAAGTGTCAGTGTCCTGAGGGAAGTGTGCTGGGTAGGCACTTGTCATTTTTACTTGCTTCAAAAAAACACATGTATTAATAGAACAGATTATATAAAGGCTTTGTTATTTTCCTGAAAGCTATAATTCAAACATGTGCAATTTGGGTAGATGGTTAAGAATTACTTAAGATTTGATGGCATCTGATTGGTTTTTGTAGTGGAGAGAGATGGGAATGGCAATCCCTTAACTGAAGCAAGGTGTCAAGCATGTAGTGCAACAGATCCTGCTTTTTCTGCCCCAGATATGACAGGCAACAGGTAACAATGCTTTTTCTATAAAGGACTTTTCATGTTCTTTATGATCTAAAATTAATAGCTCACCTAAAAAAATTGTGATTAAATTGTGAAAATTTGTGGTTATTTTACATACCCTCAGACCGAGATGTAGGTGCATTTTTATATGGTTAATAAATTAAATGTCAAAAAATTAAAAATCAAATTAAAGGGATAGTTCACCCAAAAAATTTAAATTTACTCACTATTTACTCTCCCTCAATTGGGTCGACACCTTTATGAGTATTCTTTATTCTCTTGAACTCAAAAGAAGGTATTTTGAAGAAAGCTGAAAACCTGTTATGTTTCCATAATAGGAAAAACTAAATTAGTTCCTGTGGCTCCTCATGATTTAATGATGTCGTATGAAGTCTGTAACAATTGGTTTATAACCCTTTGCATATTAATACCCAAATCATAACCATAATTTCATCTAAAATGTTCTACTGAAGAACAAAATCACCTAAATCTTGGATGTTTTGAGGGTGATCTGTCATTTTTAACGTTGCATTACCTAATTAATTTTGAAATAATTTGGTTGGGATGTTTATTTTTAGGTGTGTGAGATGTGGAGACTCATTCATTAACTCATCACAGTCTTGCGTTTGCGGGACTTTGAATACGCTGGTGAGAATCTCAGATATTTGGTGCATTTGTTGTTTACATTCATGTATATGTTTATATGATGTTGTTAGAAACACGAGACGAGAAAGATATGCTTTCATCACACTGTTAACAGGCAGGAGGAATGTGCTTTCCTCCGAACAGTCTGCCTACCTCAGTTGCCTCAAATGTCATCTTTAGCCAACTGGTAAGTGTTCTCATTAACATCATAAATTGTGTTTTGGACTGTTGATGGTATGCTGAAATAAGATGTCATAAAGTGTAATGTGTGTTTGTTTTACACAGACTCTCCCTGTCCAGTCAGCATGGTTTTCAAGCTTCATGTATTCTTCAGGCGCTTCATGTTTGGTGCATTACTACACACCTCTACTAGTCCATTTTAAATGTTTATCCTTTATGCATCAACATTTTTAAGTTATGTTATTTTTCTTCTGTAGTTGTTCTCTAACCGGACTGCTTGTCAGTCTCTGGGAAACATGTGTGTGATGAACATGCATTCGTCCAGCTCCATCAACAATGATGTCTGTGGTCTCTACAACACAATCTACAGAACAACAGCTGCTCAGGGCAGCAGCCAGGACATCTCCTACTGGTAACATACATGACATGATTATATAATGATTATTGCTATTGATGTGGTGTCTGCTGCTTTTCTGAGAAACCACTCTCAAGCTTTGAGGTTTTGATTTCAGAAGGTTTTTTCACTTTGTCAGAAACAACAAAGCTGTGAGAATCTTCTTGTCTGAGTTAGCACTTTTTAATGCAGGTTTTCCTCACAGACGTATTTAACAGTCATTTGTGCCTCCAGACATGTATCCAATTCACTCAATAATCATGTTCAAAATAGCAGTTAATAGCATAACTTGATTAGGGTTCCACAGGCCTCTTTTTATACATGGTTAGGATGGGAACGTAACATGATTATAAATTACAGACTCTCCCACAGGCACTTCATGGATAGATGAGACATCTGATCAAATTGTAGATTACACACATGGCTATATTCCCTTTGGCTATACTTCTTTACTTCATACTAAGAGTCAAATCTTCTTTATTCCGTGCTTAAAAAATGTCCAGATAACTGATAATCTTTGGATTCGACTTTGCCACTGCTTTCTTTCAATTCTCTCAAATATTTTTAAGGAGATTTGAACCTGGAGACTGAACTTATTAAACATATTACAGCAATCTTTGATTCTATAGGGGGATTGTTTGTCTAGATAGTGAAATAGTAATCAAGGATAGACATGGCAATTTTTGCCAATGTGGCCTGATTTGAATCCATGTTGTTCATACATTTTTCTACTTTCTGCATCCTTATAATCCCTAAATTTTAGTTTTGTCCCATTGGTCCATAAAACATGGCAAATGAACCCGCTTTGCTTGACAATGTTGTTATTCTAGGAGGACAAACCTACCTTGGCTGTACTATGGAGATCAACCTGGGATGGCATCACAGGCTCTTCAGAATGAACCCCTTCCTGTTGGATTCAGCTTTAAAGGGGCACAAAAGGTAAACACTGGACATTTAATTGTAAACTTCAATGTAATATTTTTTCACAAACCATTCTGCTGCTTTTAGAACACCAACATCGAGCTGCGAGCTGCTGTGTACTCAGTGCGTGGGGAGTTTCTGAGATGGGAAAGCATTGGTAGAGGGAACCTTCAGGTAGGCAAGCATAACTGGTTCCTGTTCTGGGGTGAAATCCATGAAACATTCTGAACTGATGTTTTAGGGATAAATCTAAGATTATTTTGTATTTCCCAAAAATGTCTAATAATGTTTATTGTTATTCTTCGGGTGAATAATTAATCTGTGTTTGTTAATCCGATCAAAAAAGTTTGTTTTGATCGTCTTCAATGAAAACCTGACGGTTTGCTTCCTCTTTTGGAGGGCAGTCCTCATGTTGACGTCAACCTGAGGGCTTCTATAGCAACTGCATATTAATACCCTCTCTTACCATTAGTTGTAGTGATGCGCAAAATGAAAGGAAGTACATCAACATACTGAATTAAAAGTCTTGGATAGTTCCAATATTTTCCGATATGTTACTTTATACAAGTTTTATGTCTCCTCAGGATGTTTCAGTGATGTTTTAGCTTAATACTTGATGTATTAAGTATTATTATCATTTAACATACCAATCTGATACCAATATCAAAAACCGACATCAAGCTCATTTTTCATTTTTAAAGTCCCCGTGAACCGTAAGCTGCCATCGTTATTCTTTTCATATTGTGACAATTCCGTTTCTCTAGGAACTGCAAATGAGCAAACAGTGAGCGCAGGCTGAAAGGATGTAGTAAAGTAGGCATTTTATTCAGAAATTTTTAGACAGGGGTTTTTGAAAAGTGATTACAACCTAACAGACTCCTCCTGCTCACCATTTCTGTTTGTTGTCAAAACTGACAGTTGGAGCAGCGTTAGCCCCACCCATTATCTGAAAGTCATGTAATCTGATAATTTAACTGAAAACAAACAGGAAGTGCATTTTCAGATTTTAATTAAAGAGAAAAAAGGCAAACTTTTTTTTTCTTTATGACATGCACAGATTAATTATTCACCACAAAACAAGCAATATGAGCTAACAATATCATATGGTTAGTTTTTATTTCTTAGGGACTTTAAGTGTTTGTGTCTCTTTAAATGCAAATGAGCTGCTGCTCTTCCCAGAAAGTGTAGCATTTTCAACCCTATTCTCAAGACAAAACTGTTGCATTGTCTAATGTGCTTATGTGACATTGGAGCTCTTCAATCATCTAGAAAGTTTATTATTTGCTTGTGTTTTTAAGTCTTGTCTTTAATTTAATTATCTTCTAAAGCTCTGTCCAGACACCCCTACCAGACAGCAGTCTGCCTTCAAATTCGGGACAGCCTACAAGCAGAGCGTGAGTCTCATTTATCTTCTGCCTCAACCAGATGGTATTTAGCTATTTGTTTTGTATGTAAACATGTGAATGTGTATTTAATGGCACTTTTCTTTCCTCAGTGTGTGCTATCTGTGTCAGAGCTCTTAACTGGTTATCCAGAGCCTTTGTTCTATGACGTGTTCCTGGTCATTCAGAATTCCCAGGACAATCGTCTTCTTGCGGTGCCTCTCCTAAATGCCAATCAGCAGTTTAACGGCCAGTTTGTTAATGAGGGTATAACATCCAGTTGTATATTTGATCATCAGATGTCAAGGCATTGCAATTTTATCATAATGTTAACTCCTCCTTTATTAGGATCTGACATGAGTAAATGGTTCCTGACTCGAAGGCTGATGCTTGTCGACACATTGAGTGGAAGAGAAAAGTCTATAAGTTCTTCACCCGGAGTTATACGTGTGGCTTCTGACATTAAGATCGGGTAGGAATTACACACTGCAAACACATTAAATATATATAGTATGGAGTATGACTTCATTGCACAGTGCTTCATTGAACAGGTTTCAGCTGGTACCGAATACACAGAAGGGACAGGTTTACCCTCCATTGATGAGCGTGGCCTACTCGGATATACAGATCAAAGACCCCAGCACACAAACTGTTACTGTAAGTCCACTACAGATTCTCTGATTCGCATACAAAACAACCAATCACAGTTTGTTAATGTGCGTAAATGTCAGCGTCCCTACAATAACAGACCGACGTGCATGTTGTTGTTTACGCTAGTTGCTTAAGGAAAACTCTTGCACATATTTTAAAGAGTTTATGCCACATGAAATAAGACTTTTATGAAATAAACTTCTGGATCATTTTCTGTTTTGTGTGCCTAATGCATCTGAGGTACACAGACCTTCTGAGAATGATTCTAGGTTTTTTTTTAACTGGGATACAAAAATACATTTTAAAAAATATTATTATAAAAATATATTGCATACACTACTTGACAAAAGTCGATCCCAGTTGTATAAGTAACAAATAATAACTTGACTTCTAGTTGATTATTTAGAAAAGTGGGAGAAGGTAGATTTTTCAGATGAATCATCTGTTGAACTGCATTCCAATCATCCAAAAAGGGTTAGTTCACCCTAAAAATGATAATTTACTTACTATTTGCTCAGCCTTTACATTTTCTTACTTTTATGTGTTTCTTCTTTCCATTGACATATTAGGAAAAACAAATACTATGGAAGTCAATAGTGACAGGTTTTCAGCATTTTTCATAATATCTTCTTTTGTGTCCCGTTTGAAACAAATAGAGGGTGAGTAAATGATGACAGGATTTTCAGTTTTGGTTAAACTATCACTTTAATTATGTGTTACCATAGTTCTTAACGCTCCTTTTATCTTCCTGTAAAGACTGTTTCACAGTTGAAACAATGCAGTGTTTGAATATCACAACCAGATGTTTAGAAATGGACAGCCTGTCACATGCTTTTCACATGCTTGTCACATGCTTTGGACATTATTAAGGCCAATTCACACTACACAGACAAACTCCAACAAACAAGTTGGCCATTGTATTTAGAATGTTGTGAAAATGTTACTGTCATATTCACACTGCCCCAAGGATTGACACATACAATAATTAAATAATTAAATTATCCTTCTCAGAGCTCAGAAGTGTGATGCCTAGCTGGTCCCTGGTCAGATTAAGTGTCATTTCTTGGAAAATCAATTCCACATTCTTAACAATTGCTGACTGAACATGTTCAGTTGGATGAAAACAAACTCAGAGCAACAGACACAAACAGGGGTAACATACAGATCCAACAAACCCCAGCAGACATTTATCTGTGCAGTGTGAATTGGCCTTTAGACACAGTGTGTTTATTGGAAAACATCAGAAGTGAAGAGCAGTGTTGAATTATTTCTTTTATACTGATATAATGGGATGGCGCAGTGGGTAGTGCTGTCGCCTCACAGCAAGAAGGTCGCTGGTTCGAGCCTTGGCTGGGTGAATTGGCATTTCTGTGTGGAGTTTGCATGTTCTCCCCGTGATCGAGTGGGTTTCCTCCGGGTGCTCTGGTTTACCCCACAGTCCAAAGACATTCACTAAATTGTCCATAGTATATGTGTGAATGAGAGTGTATGGGTGTTTCCCGGTGATAGGTTGCAGCTGCATAAAACATGTGCTGGATAAGTTGGCGGTTCATTCTGCTGTGGCGACCCCTGATTAATAAAAGGACTGGGCTGAAAAGAAAATGAATGAATGAACATATATAATTATTTCCTTTATACAACAAAAAAAAAATGGATATCAGTCTGTAATAAATAAATCATTACAAATATGCTCATAAGAACAAGTTTTTAGACGTGCAGTATCAAACACCAGAGTAAGAATGCCTGTGATGCCTGGGAAGTTATCAACCATGTGAAATTTGATTCAAGATAACCAACGATTTTATTTTTCTGGGGTTTAGAATGATCCAGGGTTTACTATTTCAAGTGTGGAAATACCTGAAATGTTGATATCTAATGAAATTCATGTATATACAGGTGACATTCTCTGTGGAGTATACAATGAACCAGGAGGAAGCTCGGATCAAAACTGATGTGAGTATAACGACACTAAAAGTCTTTTTTTTTATTTTGGTCAGGACTTATAGTATGTTGTAATGCTGTACGTTTTTTTTTTTTATGCGGATTCACATGCAGATTGCTCTTGGTGTGCTTGGTGGAGTGGCTGTTGTCCACTCTTTATTGAAGACAGCAAGCTGGAAAAGAAGAATCGCGTCTCCTCTTATTGACTTGGAGGCAAGTACATTCAGAGGCAATTATAAACATACTGCACAACATAGACTTGAATGTTTTTATCTTTTTCTGTTTTAGACAATTATGAAGTTTTTGGTTTTCTATGCTGGAGACCTCGCAAATGTTTTCTTCATCATCACTGTTGGAACCGGCCTCTACTGGCTCATATTCTTCAAGGTTTGCATTCATCCTATCTGTGGCTAGAACTGTCCTATGATAAATGTGATAAAGCCTTACATGAGTTTCTTTTTCCTCCTTTATCACTTCCTTCCCATATTTTTCAGACGGTGGAGGCAAGTCTGTCGCTTTTTCTGTCAAGATATCATTTATCTGTCTTTCTGTGATCTTTCTTCCACTGTACTGTCCAGTTTATTGTTTTCTAGGATGCGCAGTTTGTAAATACCCATTATCTTTTGATAGAGCTCTTTTAAATCTAAAGGCTTGTTCACATCAAGATGAATGCTGTGAAAACTTATGTTTCTGACATTCGAAATTAAGAAAGGAAGGTGTATGTTATGTATTTATGTTTCTCTCTTAGGAAAATACTTAATTTGTAAACACTACAAATGATCGTTTTAACAGCAGGGACTTGTGATCAAGAGCTTGAAAATTATTGGTCTTATGTTCAGAGATTAGAACACTTCACTTTTAAAATGTCCTTTACATTGAATATATACACAAGACAAAAGTTTTGAATAGATGTATTAATTCAAAATAAAATGTCCAATACACTGATTTTTTTTTTTGTCTTGGTGAGAACAGGCCTTAAGATGGAAATAAAACATTTAATAACATCTTTTTTGTAAATTTAGGCCCAATTGTTTGTGTCCGTGTTGTTGCCATTGCCAGCTCAGGAAGAGCGTTTTGTTGTTTATGTTGGCTGTGCTTTTGCATTAAAGGTAAGTCCAAATATGAATCCAACTTTCATTTAATAATTAAGTATCCAAAATGTTTTTAATTGTTTTCTTTACATTTCTTCATTCTCATTTAACTCAGCCTTTATTTTGTTACAGACTGTACAGTTTCTTCACAAGATTTTCGTTCAGCTCTCTGTGGATGTTTTCTTCATAGACTGGGAAAGACCTCGTGGAAAAACTACTAAACACGTGGAGGGTAATTAAAGTGTTCCTCTAATGTGCTTCTTTAATGTTATTTTTTAAGTTGGTTTTGTTGTTTTATATTTGTGTTGTGATGTGCTCAGGTTCCGGAGAAGCAAAAAGTCAGGCGTCTCCTGTCAGTATCTGGAGGACTTATTTTGTGGCCAATGAGTGGAATGAAATTCAAACCATTCGCAAGATCAACCCCACTTTTCAGGTCATGGCTGTGCTCTTCTTTCTAGAGGTGAGGCTAAAACATATATTGTTTAAAGTATGTCTCGAAGAGGTTGTTTTTGCAGGGTTGCCATTTCCACATATTTTAAGCACGTTTGGCCTCGATTTATACAGTTTTTGGTTATAAAAATATAATAGGCATCTTTGTGTTGTGGTATTTTGGTCTTATTTTACTTCCATATTGTTACTTAAATATTGTATATTTTAAGGCTTATTATTGGCTTCTTGTGCATTTTTCACCATCAACATCTAGAAACACAGAAGAGTCTAGACAAATACTTCTTTCCTTTTGTCATTTTTCTTTTTGCACAATGCATACAGAAGAGACACATATCTACTCTATATTTAAATACATTGTTAGAGGTGTACAAATCGATTGGCTACAGAGTGAAATCAGCCAAAACTCACCTTTTATAACTTACTCCGTATCAGCTGTATTTGTCTGATATTTGGCATTTGCAGTTGAAGTCAAATGTAAAAATTAGCTTTTTTACTGACTAAATTCTGCACACTCATGAATTTCTTTATCATAAACCATTGACATTGAGGGATTTATTTTTTACAACATAAGCGATTGTAACATAAGGTGAAACATGCACATGTGTAACTTTCTGGGTCCCCTATTTTACTAAATGTAGGCAGAATATGACATGCTACTTGTCTCATACTTAAAAATGGTGTGTTTAAATCAGGGGTTGTTGTGGAAATCTGTTCTGGTTCTTAGGTATTTATTTCTTAACTCAGCAAAGTCTCTACAAATAAGGTCTTAAGTCGTTCTGAGTAACTCAGGTTGAAGCTTTATTGTCACAAGCGCAGTTTGCAACAACAGAGGCAATACGATCAGATGTGCGACTCATCAGCCTCTTTCACACAGTTTTTATACATACAGTCCTCCTCCCTTATGGTAAAATCATATACATCATATCTCATCAGTTTGATCATTAGTCTTAATTCTTTATGCCCCAGCTGCATCCTGCTTCCCAGACCAGGCTGACGTATTCCCCATGTATAGTTTGTAATTGCTCTTTATCCTTTATGTCCTTTATGTCTTATAGATAATAGCCCCTCTATGGTCCTCTCTTTGATCCCTGGGCTAATACGGGTGCTCTGGTGTGGGTGCCCCTGGAGGACAGCAGAGCATGCATGGATATCATGTCCATCTCCCCTTAGGCATATCCTGTCTTATAGTCTATCTTCCTTAATAGAATCTGATATTGTAAGGTAGAACTTTAGATAAGTCAGATAATCTGCATGGATATCACTCACAGTAAAACAGAACATTTAGATAAGCAGTATAGAGGTTAGATAAGCAGTAAAACAGAACATACGTCTAATAGAATAAAGTTATATACAGTTTGAGCAGCATCATATGGCATTAGAGAAATGAATGTATTGACTTACATCTCCATCTTCATATTCATATAATCAATCACATATATATTGTTATCAATCACATATATATTGTTAAATCACATATACTGTTAATTTTCACAACAGGGTCTCTAACTCAAATTAGCGGGGGGCCATATCAGTGACTGACAATTCATAGGAGGGCCATTTTAACAAGTAAAAGAAAAAAGTGAAAACCTGACATAATTGATGCATCTTAGGACAACAGACATGACGTTTATATTTTAAGCATTACCTGTCACCAGTGATAAAGATAATTCTTCCACAGAGTATATGCAGTCAAAACTCTAGGTTTTTGTTTCTTGTTGTACATATTGAATTGGTAGTTTAAATTGCAAAAAAAATACTACAAATAATAGGCATAATAATTATTATTCTGTCCCAACCAATTGTATTGTCCCAATAGCATAAGAACAGCCGAAAGCAGTTTGGATAACTTAAGTGACATTACTGGCAATTGTTCTTCTCAATATTGTTCTTTTTTTTTGTAAAACTACAACAAAGAGGGAAAAAGTATGTACATATTCACATTTGCTTTAACAAGTTCAATTCAACTAGCAGTGCAATTTTACTAATGTACATAGTTTTTATGCAAATCCTATAGAAAGTCTATTAAATGAGACCATTTGAATCGAATATTAGCAAACTGATCATATTTGTTACACCACCAGCATAACGTGGAAGCCATGAAGAAGTGTTTGTACAACAAAATACAAGTGGTATAAAACTGATAATAATCGAACGACCCTTGAATATTGTTTTACATATTTTTTGACAAGTTTTAACGTTTAAATCAGCCACAGAATTAAAGAGCATATGTGTTACTCTTGACCGTACACAGAGAGAAAATGAAAGTAAAACTAATCTGAATGCAGTACTTTAAATGTCAACTAGTTGGCAGGCCAAAACCACAGGCTAGACGCGACTGCACAACAATGAAAGAGGTTAAAAATATATATGTGTTTGGCGGGCCGAATCTCCTTATATTTTTGACGTCAGTTGCGGGCCGGAGAGAGGAGGAGGGCGGGCCTGGTTTAAATCCATATTAAAGGGAACCTATACGATTGTTATGTTAATCAATAGTTCATATTGTTTTTTTTTCAGGTTGTAGGCTTCTCAAAATTGGCTCTAAGAGATCCTTCGTCCAACCTGAATCGATCTCCTGAGGAATACACACCTCCATACAGCCTCATACTCCGCTATGGTGTGGCTACTGCTATGTGGCTCTGCATTGGCTTAATACAGGTACATACGAAAAAAGACAAGCAGCATACTAATTGTGCCACCAATTAGATTACACATGCTCATTTTTGTGTGATTGTGCTTCAGATGATATTCTTCACTGTGTTCCATGAACGGTTTGTTGAAGACAAGATTCGTCAGTTTGTGGATTTGTGCTCAATCAGCAATGTAAGTATCTGGCTGGAAATCGTGATAATAAATGTAGTTTTAAACCACATCTTTCATCATCGTTTAATGTTGTTTGTGTTTCTTTAATTATATGTGTGTGTGTGTCTGTTAGATCTCAGTTCTGCTGCTGTCTCATCGATGTTTTGGCTACTACATTCATGGGCGCTCTGTTCATGGTCATGCTGATACTAACATGGATGAGATGAACACAAACCTAAAGAGGGAGGCGGTGAGATTTTGAGGCTTATAGTTTATTGTAATTTTGAAATAAATGAGTGATTTATTGTTTTTTTTTATGTGTTTTAGGAGAATCTGTGTGGCCAAAGGGGACTTTTGCCAAACTCTGATACTCAGACGTTTCAAATTTCGATAACCAACCGTCTGAGAGCACAGTATGATCGGATAATCGAGCCAATCAGCAGAGTATAAACACAAGCACATACTATGTCAAATATTTAATCCAAAATTACACATACCTGTTGAAATTGCCTTAAAAAAAAAGAAAAGATGATCAGTCACATTGGTGCTTAAAAAAACACTTCTTTTTTTATTTTATTTTATTTTATTTTTTTATTTTACATGTGCCCTAGTGTTTAATGTTAAACAGTTGAATTTAACCATTTTTGAATTAGAGATGCTCATAATAACCATTTCACCATTAACCGAAAGGGTGCATTTTTAACCTGTTAATAGTATCAGTTGAATGATTAAAAAATATATATTTTTTAATTGGCTGCATAAATGTGCAGCACATTTGTTAACTCGCAGGACGGTAATGCTTGCAACCACACGTGCCTACAGACATATTGCCAAAGAAGCAAAATGAAAGAAAAATATTGCTGGTCACAGTTTGACACAGACAGGTTGATGCCAAACCAGCGCTGATGCTGATTGCCTCTGTCCTGGATCCACATCATAAACACTTCTGTTTATTTGGACAATTGGAGAAAGAAGCCGCAAAACAAAGCTTTCTGAAATGTGCGCTGCTTTGAAAACAAGCCGGCCACAAGTTGGAGTGTCAGGATTTTCTCTCCATCAGAGCGTGCTCCGACACCGCTCATAAACACAACAAATAGGCTAGAGTTGTGATGATTTAGTGTACAACCAACAAACCAACCTTTTTCCATTTGGAAAATAACAGTTATTAATGGTTCTTATAAAATATCCAGTTTAAACATAATCCTTGAATCCAGTGGCAGTTCTAGTTTGAATGGCACCCTGGGCGAACCCCCCATATTCACCCTTCTCATCCCCCCTCAAAAATAAAATGAGATACTATGTGGTTGGAACACATGTAATTGACTCAAACAAACAATTCAGATAGCATACAAACTGAAGGTGTACAAATATTTCACTACATCTGAACCTATCTTGCCTTTTTTAGCTGCAAAGTCATCAATTATATCGTCATATAGTCAGTCCATTAAAGTAACCCAAACCCAAAGCTAGACATAAAGCTCACATCTCCTCTACCTCAAATATATATATATTTATATTTATTATGCTTTTTTAAAATTATTATTAACTGGAAAGCAATGTAAAGACACAACATGAGTGATATGCTAAGATCACTTAAGAAATCTTTTGCATGAATATTAATTATGACAATTCTGTAGAATATGGAATCTGAATTAAAATCTGTTGTCTTATACCCAACACATAGAATTAATGTTTTTAAGTCTTATCTCCCTAAAATAAGAACATCATCATATTATATAAAGTTTAACGTTTTGTCGACTTCCAAAACTCGCTGCGTGCTGACACCTCTGCATAAAAGGCTGTTACTTTCACAGTGGTGCGTGATTTTTCATTGTGCATGTAATCAAACAGGATTCACACCGGGAGCAGGAGAAGTGTATGTGAGGCGCACGGGAATGGTTTTCTGCGCACATGCGTAGTTTGTTTTCATCAGCGCTGTTTCGGTTGCACATAGAGTGTAACAAACTTGCGCTTGTGAATGGCCCCTAACATTTTTGTTCTGGGTTTACCACTCTAAATTAATACACTTTGCATAAAGTAAATCATATCTCAAAGCTTTTACTGGAGCAGGTTTTTTTTGTCTTCGTTTTGTTTTTTACACCGTCTCCCCATGCTGCTTCCAGCAACATGGCGCCCTGGGCGATTGCCCATATTGCCCATGCCTAAATCCGCCATTGTTCGAATCAAACAAATCCAAAGATTTTCTTGATTTTTGCATAATTATAACTGCGCACCAAACTGAGGCTTTAATGTTATAGCTTATAAAACATGTATGCAAATTAATGCAATATCATATGTAAACAACAAAATTGTTATATGCTATAGTCGCCTATACTTTACAAAAAGTCTGCATATGAGCCTTGTCATTGTCTTTCATCACACGCAGCGCGCGCACATGAACCGCAACTGAGAGAGGAAATAAAAGCACACAAGCTCTAAGGTAAAACCAGATGCTCAAGACATAATCTTTAAAATAATGACTCCTATTTAAAATGTTGACAGAGGTTTGCGATATAAGAGTAACAGCGGAGCATTAATTAAATGCATATTTTCTGTGGAGCGATCGATTTGAGGTAGTCTGCTATTTTTATTTGACGAAAGAAAAAAAAAACATATGATGGGGGAAAAAAACAGCATATGCCGGTTCCTAAAAGGAGTCAGTCAGTTTTTTGTGAAAAATATCTAGGATAGGACTATTTATTTAGTTTATTCTGTTTTTCTATGCTGTTGGAAACACTGCAGGTGTGTGAAGATGTTCTGTTAATATGTTCACATGTTAATATGTTGCCTTGTTAAAACAAATCAGTATTTTAAAATCCAATATTTAATGTGTCAGACACAAAATGGACATGTCAATTATTATTGTTTTTTAAATTAAATAATAATTTTTATATTAATCTGACCAGGTAATGGTTAACATTTGATTAACGAGCGGCGGTTGTCTGTTGGTAAAATTAATCGAAATGAGCTTCCCTATTTTGAATCTATTCAGCCAAACTCCAGGTCTGGCAGAAGGAATTTTAGCTTAGCTTATCTTAGCATAAGTCATTGATTTGAATTAGACCATTAGCATCTTGTTCAAAAAAATTTAAAAATAATTTTGATACTTTTCCTGTTTAAAGCTTGACTATTCTGTCGTTACATTGTGTAGGCTGATATGGCTAGGAACTATACTCTCATTCTGGCATAACAATCAAGGAACTTTGTTGCTGCCTGCAAATACCCATACCACACAAACAGACTCACTCTTGTGTAAGTGTGACTAATAATCTCTCTACTTATACAGAGAAGAGGACCCTCAAGGTTGGTGGATGCTACAGCCAATCCATGCGAGCAAAGCACAAAAGCATACCATACTATGAACCGATTCCTGGGCTCTGTCATTGATCATGTGAGGACTTCCTTTAACTGATGCTTGTCATTTCCCTTATTAATTTATTAATAATTGAATTTATTAATATAAATTTATTATTAATAATATTAATTTATTGTGTTTTGCTGTGCTCATTCTAAATGCTGTTTCCTCAGGCACATCGTGAGATGGACTACATTGTGAAAGATAAGCTACTGTTTGAGAGAGTCATCGGTATGGAGTTTATAGAACCGCTCGATAAAAGCATCTTCTATAATGGTAAAACGCTCATATAATCAATACACTTACAAAAAATAAACCACACTCACACTGTTCTGAGTGAATACCCTTGTGTTTATTTCTCTTCAGATGATTCTCACTCATTCGCCGATGTCCTTTTTTATGGTAACGAGGGTGTGCTGTTGATCTTTGACACACTCTTTTTCTGTGTGGTGGATCTGGGCAAGCAGAACTTCATTCTCGCAGCTGTGTTAACGTACCTCCAGCAAATGGTTAGTGTGTGTTAATGGACTGGTTTCATTCGGTGGTCTTGAGGTGATGATTAACATTTTATTTGAATGTGTTCTCCTTCAGGTATTCAGATTAATTCGAAATGGATTGGGCCGCAGGAACCTGGCCAACAAAACGCTAGTTGACAAACGATTTCTCATCTAGATCTTCATCTTGCACCATGACAGCCTTCAGGTTTCTTCTACAGACTTTTGTATTGTTTTTATATTAATAATAATTCTTTTTTGTCATTTCTAAGCCAAGATGTTGTTGAATCTGATGTATAAATGTTTTATATTTAAGTACTTTTGATCAATTAAACAAGTTCTTGGTTTTACACATGGCAGGCCTCATAAGTAAAACTGATACTACGTATAAGCATAATTGCTTGAGGTTTTTGTTCGATCTCAGCATACATCCTGAAGTTCTTCAGAGCGCATTTCATCCCTCATAAGTGTTCTTTATGTTGGTTATATATAAATGATTCTGTTAGAAGTCTTTTTGTAAATTGTCTTTAAAAATAATTTTCAGGCCCCAGCGAGAATTGAACTCGCGACCCCTGGTTTACAAGACCAGTGCTCTAACCACTGAGCTATGGAGCCAGACCTGTTCTAAGACTGTGTGTATTAAAATATGAATAGTACATAAGGAAACTCTTAGAAGGGCGTGTCCAACATTTCTATGTTGACGAGGAATGACAAACAGATGATTCAGACGTCACAAATGACATCCTTCTATCTGCATAACTTCATCTGATTCTAGCATGATATAATTGTGCTCTACAGATTATGATACTGAGAAAATGACAACAGCACATCATGTTTGTTTTCCTATATGATGTATGCAAAATTATTTCACAAGTATTTTGGTATTATTTTTTCACCCCATCATGTTTTACCAACTCCCTTTTAATAGCTACTAATTTGGGATATTATTACTCATATCTGACCTATCATTGTAAACAAGGGTTAGGAAACAACTTATTATTTTGATTGGCTATTTCGGTATATTAGCATATTAGTAGTATATTATAGGTAATTATTAAGAAGGTTTCTGTTTATAAGTACTAGTCACAATCTATTCAGTTCAACTGACATTTTTTAGTGAAAGATTTCAATTAATGAACACTTTTTGATCCCATAATTCTTTATATATTCTTAGTATGTAGCACAGATAAGTTTTTTGTCCTTTATAGTGAGGAAGTGTCCTGAAGTCCCATTTGTGCTGTAATTTTGTATGTATTAACAGGACATACTTGAGTCTTAAACAACTACATTACAATCTGTTACAAAACAGGTTTAAGCCCTTTAGAAAGAAACACCATAAGAATGAGCATCCCATATATTTGTTTGGATGCAGCTTGCAGTAATGGAGTTGTTACTGGCATTTAGTCTGAAGTTCTTCACCTTGTTGTTTGTGCTGAACCATTAGCAGATTTCTTTGATTGATTCTCTTTTACTGGGCTTACCATTTAATATCTAATAATATGTAATTATGGGTGTAAAATATCTTGCAGGTACCATTCAGGCCCCAGCGAGGATCGAACTCGCGACCCCTGGTTTACAAGACCAGTGCTCTAACCACTGAGCTATGGAGCCAGACCTGTTCAGTTAGTTGTCCTTGTTAGCATATGAAATGTAGCACACTGTCTGCATCTGTAAAGGGTGTGTCTACTGTTATTGAGTTATGACTATTAAACCAGTGTTACAGAGTTAGGTATAAGCCGAGGTCAGAACCAGCTCCAAATGGCTGGGTCTTGAGCTCTAAGTGAACTGTACAAACTTTTGGGGGCTTTTTTTTAATTGATAGGTTTAATGTATTTTGACATGAAGTTCAACCTTTTGTGTTTCATTAATGTCTAGACCTTTACAGTAATACAGAAACAGTTATTATTTGTCATCCATAAATGACAATTCCACAAGAAGACAGAAAATGGACAGAAGCAGTTCCTTAAAGCTCAAAAATAATGAAATGGCCAGCCCAGAGCCCAACGCTAAACCTGAAAATCTCTGAAAAACAAAGTTGTGGCAGAAGACTGTGGAAGAAGAGACGATTGCAGGTTTCAGCAGAACATTGTGAAAGACTATTGATGACCTGTGGCTGTAGATGTGCTGAAGTCATTTAAAGGAAGAGCCTGCAAAAGTGTCAGTTGTTGAGGACGAAGATGGAAGCACATATACTTCTTTTGGCTGCAGCTTGGGATACTTCAGTTGATTCCTAGTTTGTTTGATTAATTGTCTTATATTGGACTGACCATCACTTATGTCTGCAAACATCTTTTATGGGCTTAAAAGTGCCTTTGAAGTATTATCAAGGCCCCAGCGAGGATCGAACTCGCGACCCCTGGTTTACAAGACCAGTGCTCTAACCACTGAGCTATGGAGCCAGACCTGTTGACTTAGATGTCCTTGTTAGCATATGAAATGTAGCACACAGTCTGTGTCTAGGGTTTTACAGGTTTTATCAGTATTACAGAGTTGGGTATAAGCAGAGGCAGAGTCAGCTCCAAATGCACAACCTCAGTCCAACCTTTTGTGTTTTATTAATGCCTAAAACTTTAGCATAAAAAGCAGAAAAATATATATATTATTTTTGTCATCCATGAATGACAAATCCACAAGAAGACAAAAATGGGCAGAAGCAGTTCCTTAAAGCTCAAAAGTAATGAAGTGGCCAGCAAAGAGTCCAAATCTAAACCTGAAAATCTTTGAAAAATCCTTGTCAACAAAGTTATGGCTAAGAAACCCACTACAGTCGCTGAACTGTAGAAGAGAGTGGAAGAAGAGATGATCGAAGGTTTCAGCAGAACATTGTGAGAGACTATATTGGTGTTAATTCAAAGGAACACTTCATATTAATTTGTGACCACATATACTTGTTTTTGCTGCACCTTGGGATACTTAAGATGATTCTAAGTTTGTTTGATAAGTTAGACTGAACATGATTTATGTCTGTAAACACCTTTCATTGGCTTAAAAGTGCCTCTGAAGCATCAGGCAGGTGTTGTAGGGAAAAAGAGAGAAGGAGTGTTTTTCAGCTTTATTTTTATAACACAGTTTATGTTACTCATATTAATTTTTACATTATATTGGAATATATACATATATGTTAATCACAGACTAAAACATTTATGAGGTTAAAATTTATTAACCAAACCACTCATTAACCAATCTATTTCTCTTTTTGTGATGCTATATTAACTGAAGTTCTTCTTTCCATGGTTCATGAACTAGAACATCTTGTTGAACAAAATATTGCTGACAGGGTATGACAGGAACAACACTGTAAGAGGGGGCTTTGTTTCAGACTTCCTGTCTACCAGGAACATAGACATATTTATGACCACGAGGAATGGGTGCTTGTCAGAAGTGGTGAAACATGTTCAAGATGCATCTAACTGTTAAGTTTGTCTATGCAGAAAAGAATGATGTTTGCAGAAGGGGAATGATGAGAAAGGAAGTACAGTCTGTGCAGAAGAGGAGAAAAGGAACTCTCCCCTTATGTCTATATAACTGGGCTCTTAGTTGCTGGGCATTTGCAGAACACCTGAATATAAGTCCCAGTTAGCATTGTAAAACTGCTAGACTTTATCTGCGTATGCCCAGAGATCTGCATATCGAATTATTCATTTGTATTCAATAAATTACTAATTTTTGATTATTGAACAGTTCTCCTGAGTTTGAATTGGACACGCATTGAATTGGTTTAATATTCCAACACAGGCTCCAGCAAGGACCAAGCTCACGACTACTGGTTTACAAGACCAGTGCTCTAACCACTGAGCTACAGAGCCTGGTATGTTCTCTTGCTGCAGCTCAGAATCCAAATCTAAACCTGAAAATCTTTGAAAAATAATTGTCAACAAAGTTATGGCTGAGAAACCCACTACAGTCACTGAACTGTAGAAGAGAGTGGAAGAAGAGATGATCAAAGGTTTCAGCAGAACATTGTGAGAGATTATATTTATGTCTCGTGGCTGGAGATGTGCTGAAGTCATTCAAAGGAAGGGCCTGCACACTTCATATTCACTAAAAATGTTTGTTGTTGTGGACGATGATGGCACCCCATAAGCAGCACATATACTTGTTTTGGCTCAAAAATCCTTGGTAACAAAGTTTTGGCTAAACCCACTACAGTCACTGAACTGTGGAAGAAGAGATGATTGAAGCTATCAACAGAATTTTGTGAGAGGCTTGTTTTTGGCTGCAGCTTGGGATACTTAGGTTGATTCTGAGTTTGTTTGATTAATTGTCTTCTATTGGACTGAGCATCATTTAAGTCTGCAAACACCTTTTATGGACTTAAAAGAGTGTCTGGTGTATCATTCAGGCCCCAGCGAGGATTGAACTCGCGACCCCTGGTTTACAAGACCAGTGCTCTAACCACTGAGCTATGGAGCCAGACCTGTTCAGTTAGTTGTCCTTGTTAGCATATGAAATGTAGCACACTGTCTGCAACTGTAAAGGGTGTGCCTACTGTTACTGACATATGACTAGCAACACAGTATTACAGAGTTAGGTATAAGCAGAGGTCAAGACCAGCTCCAAATGGCTGGGTGTTGAGCTCCAAGTGAACTGTACAAACTTCTTGGGCCTTTTGATTGATTAATTGATTGAATGTATTTTGACATGGAGTTCAACCTTTTGTGTTTTATTCATGTCTAGACCTTTAGAGTAATGCAGAAACAGTTATTATGTGTCATCCATGAATGACAATTCCACAAGAAGACAGAAAATGGGCAGAAGCAGTTCCTTAAAGCTCAAAAATAATGAAATGGCCAGCCCAGACTACAAACTAAATCTAAAAATCTCAGAAAAATCCTTGGCAACAAAGTTGTGGCTAAGAAACCCACTACAGCTCTGGACTGTGGAAGAAGAGACGATCGAAGGTTTCAGCAGAACATTGTGAAAGACTGTATTGATGACCTGTGGCTGTAGATGTGCTGAAGTCTTTCAAAGGAAGAGCCTGCAAAAATGTTAGTTGTTGTGGACGATGCCGGGAGCCCATTAGCAGCACAGATACTTGTTTTGGCTGCAGCTTGGGATACTTCAGTTGATTCTAAGTTTGTTTGATTAATTGTCTTCTATTGGATTGACCATAATTTACGTCTGCAAACATCTTTTATGGGATTAAAAGCATCTTTGAACTATCATTCAGGCCCCAGCGAGGATCGAACTCGCGACCCCTGGTTTACAAGACCAGTGCTCTAACCACTGAGCTATGGAGCCTCATGTGTTTGCATGTGTAGCGGGTGCATCAGTAGTGTAGTGTTGTTGACATGCAACTCTCAACTGTGTACTACATGGTAGGTCAAAATGACACTGCGGGTAGTTTCTTTGCAACCAACCAGTATTGATTCAGTTTTGTTTGAACTGATGGTATGTAAAGAGGGCAAAAGCCATCTTAGCTACATTTTTGGTTATCCATATTAAATTACATCCAGTTGCCATTGAAGGATCAAGTCCATCATATATTAATCTACATTTGACCTTCATGTTCTAATTATTCAAAATAAAAAGGCTAAAATTAGAAACACAGTTTAGTTTACAACAGAATGTGATTTGATAAGGGAAAGGGTGATTCATTCATTCATTTTCTTGTCGGCTTTGTCCCTTGCGGGGTCACCACAGCAGAATGAACCGCCAACTTATCCAGCACGATTTTACGCAGCGGATGCCCTTCCAGCCGCAACCCATCTCTGCGAACTTCCACACACACATTCACACTCATACACTATGGACAATTTAGCTTACTCAATTCACCTGTACTGCATGTCTTTGGACTGTGGGGGAAACCGGAGCACCCGGAGGAAACCCACGCAAACGCAGGGAGAACATGCAAACTCCACACAGAAACGCCAACTGACCCAGCCCAGCCGAGGTTCGAATCTGCGACCCAGCAACGTTCTTGCTGTGAGGCAACAGCACTACCTACTGCGCCACTGCGTTGCCAGAGGGTGATTCAATAACGAGTTAAAATATATTATAAAACAACTGATCATTTAAGTACTGTTGAGTTTTTTATCTATTTTATTTATTTTATTTTGTGTATTAAATTATAAATATATACTTTTCTTCATATTCATATTACTATAGTAGCTTGTTAGTATTGAGGAATTATTGATGTCTTTAATGACTTTATTGCTTTATATGTACTTTATATGAGGTGTGAACTTTAAACTAGCACCTTATATGTGTTGCATTTCTAATTGTCTAAAGCAGAGGTGCCCAAAGTTGGCCCATGGTAACCTTTGGTCTGGCCCGCCATCCAATCTGAAAAGACAGAGAGAATGATAGGGAGTTGATTGGGGCGAATGCCTTTGACAGAGATCCTCATTTCCAATTTAACCTAACCTTTTGTTTAAGCAGCTCAACTAGTGTAATTTGATTGTTTATGTTTTTACTGTAATAAGTTAATTAGAAAATGTTAATACGTTTTAAAGCAACATTTTCTAGTTAATTTTTAATATTAGCAAATAAATTAGGAAATTACCCATGGCAATTTAATGTAATACCGTTTGGTATTTTAACTTCAGCCCACAGCCCTCAATCAAGTTTGGTTTTTGGCCCTTTATAAGAAAAGTTTGGGCACCCCTGGTCTAAAGCGTATCCTGTGTGCTGACTCTGAAACATTATCATGTGTAGGATATAAGCAGATTTCTTACAGATTTCATCAGAACATACAAATACAATTATTGAGCGGCTACTGGCCTTTTCATAGGCGCTCTGTTCAGCGCAGCTATTAATCATGAGAAGGACAGGAGATGTATAGATTAGATTGTAAAAAGCTGTGCTGCTGCCTGCTGCAGGCCACTTATGTATACCCAAAGATTCACAGTTACAGTATAAGCCTATTTTTGCTGATAAAAAATATAGAATATACAAAAATGGATTCAAAAATGGAATGACTCAAACCACAGCCGCTGGTGATATGATACATACGTAAAACATACATAAATACAGACTTACATAAGAAGAAGCTCTTGCTTTTTCTCACTTGTTTTGCAGCACATGGATCTAAGGCCTTGGTCTTTTATTTTCTTTAAGATTAATATACTCAGAACTCAATAGCTCAGATTGTAGTACTTAGATTATTTTGGATAAGATTACTTAAACTTCCTTGGACTAATTTGTTAGTTACAGCGTATATATTAGCAATTACTGATTTAGCATTTTTGTTCAAATAAAATAATAGTTTTAAAACTTGGTTCTCATTCCATCAAATTTTAGCATCAAGGAGCAATAACAGGCATAGTTCACCCATACAATCTAAATATAGTTTACTCTGCTTCCACTTGCTTCAAACCAGCTTAAGTCTCTTTCTTCTCTTGAACTTCAAAGAAGATATTTGAAAAAATGTTGGAAACTGATAAGTGTTGAATTCCATTCTGCTTGTTTTTTTTCTACTATGGATGTCAATAATTACTGGTTTCCAACATTTTCAAAATATTGTCTCTTGTGTTCAACTGGAAAAAGTAACTCATAAAGGTTTAGAACCACTTGAGGGTGAGTAAATTGTGATTAAGTTTTAATTTTGGGGTGAACTAAGCAGGAGCTACACCATTCAAAAATTTAAAACCATCATAGAACAGGTCTGCCTCTATGTGGTCAGTGTAACAGTGAAACCCCACACCATAATTCCTTGTAATGTAGGTCTGAGAACTGAGCCCTGCGGGAGCTCCTGCTGAATGAACATTGACTCAGTTTTGATTTCCCCAAGGCAGACATACTGAAAACAATCCATTCAGATCCGCACAGTACCAGAGTGTTGACCATTTGTTTTACACACTACCAGATGCTGATTGTGAGGCAGTCTCGCTCATAATTTTTCAAATGTCAGATTCAAGCTCCTTAGTGTTCTTTTAAATAATTGTTTATTTTGAATACCTGCATTCTACTTATTTTATTGTTTGTTTTTTCTTCATGGTGTTGAGAGTTGCAACTCTCTTTTTTTCCCATTTTAAAAGGTCTCTTTTAGGTATCACTCATGCCCCAGTGCAGATTGAGCTCACAACACCTGGTTTACAAGACCAGTGCTCTAACCACTGAGCTATGGAGCCAGACCTGTTTTAGTATTGTTTACAAATTCCAAAATTCAAACAAATGTTCAACTGCGACTTCAAATATGGCAGAAAATGAACAGGTTAGTGATGGTTTTATCTTTACTTTAATAGGTAACTACATTTCCTATTGTAGAAACAGTAATACACAATCCTACATTTTTAATTTATTATATTTATGTATATATTTTTATATTTTAATCCATTTAAAAACCATTTTTAATAGAAAAGCTAGATTTTTATGCCATTTTGATTATTTTTATACTGAAACATTTCTCCAGTCTTTAGAGGCACATGAATAATCAGAATTTACTCTGGTGTTCAAAAATATTATTAATATTAATGTTAACACATTTCCCAGAGATGGGTTGCGGCTGGAAGGGCATCCGCTGCGTAAAAACGTGCTGGATAAGTTGGCGGTTCATTCCACTGTGGCGACTCCGGATTAATAAAAGGACTAAGCCGAAAAGAAAATGAATAAATGAATGTTAACACAGTTGTGCTTGTTAATATGGCCTAAATTTGATGGGTTAGAAAAGGGTGGTTTGGGTAGGGCTAAAGAGCTTTTTACACTAAGGGTCCTATCATACACCTGGCACAATGCTGTGCAAGGCGCGACGCAAATGTTGTTTGTTAGTTTCAGCTTGACCAAGTGTCGTTTTGACGTTTTGCACCACGCTGTTTAAATAGCAAATGCATTTGCGCTCATATGTGCGCCCATAGGCGTTCTGGTCTAAAAAAGGAGATGTGTTAAGGCGCATTTCTTAATACACACAGGATGTACAGCAATACGCAAATATCTTTACAAATAAAAAAGAATTAAAGGAATACATTATTACAAAAATTATTATTTTCTACATAAATATAAAAACCTTCCCAGAGATGGGTTGCGGCTGGAAGGGCATCCGCTGCGTAAAAACCTGCTGAATAAGTTGGCGGTTCATTCCGCTGTGGCGACCCCGGATTAAAAAAGGGACTAAGCCAAAAATAAAATGAATGAATGAATGAATGAATATAAATCTACTGCTTCCATGCCTTCTTCATCTCTGGGGGCTTTTTCAGTTTATTCATGACATGTTGCTTTTGTATAATGTTATAATTATTATTATTAGTATTATTTATTATATGCATATTTATATTTGTTTTATTAAAAACAAGCTTATTTGTCCACCTGTCGGGTTTTAGACCATATGGAGCATAGCATGTGTATTTGGAAATAACTGTTTTTTTTGACCACACTTCGTTATTACTGTTCATTTATTCATTTGCTGGAAATTAAAACTGAATTTAGAAATAGTTTTGAAACAAACTAAATTAATTATGTAGGCTAATGGATGTCTCTGCGTACAACACGTTTCCTTTTTCAGGAAAGAGAGTGAAAGTGGAAGTAAAGAATGAGCAGGCTCATTCTCTCATTCTCACCAGATGCTCTGTTTAACTGTTTTCTCACTAGTGAAGCACTCAGTTTTTCCACTTACAAAGTCCGCCATGTAAATAGCAAATGCGCTATGGCGCGAAGCAACTGACTCTTAAAGGGAATGGGAGATGAGACTCTATTGGTTTATTCTCAAAACACACCTATAACTCAGAGAATAAGCTCAACCCTGTTAGATCATGCGCAGCGGATTTTTCCGTCCTTAAAATAGCAAAAGTGGATTCTGACACTCCCTTAATGCTTTTGCACCCTGCGCGTGGACTTTGCGCCTAGACCGTTAAAATAGAGCCCTAAATTTTTCACCTTGATACCCAGGACAAACAGAATCCTGTGGGATTCTAGCTTCATGTTTTACACTTACTTTACATGAGATGAACATTTAATTCTGGATATTAATATGCAATTATTTTATGATATACATTCCTAAACTCAAGATTAACATTCTGGTTTGGATATTTGCAGTGTTGATTAGTTTATAACAGTGCAAATGTAACTATATGAACAGTTCTCGTGAAATAGGGATGGTGACTCTGATGAGAAAGCCAATCATACCGTATTGTCTCTCTTTCTCTTCTATTTTGCATTGCTAGACAAACGGACAATAATTTTGATAACTACTCAAAAGCACTTTGACCATGTTCTTTAGGCCGCAGTGAGGATTGAACTCACGACCGCTGGTTTTCAAGACCAGTGCTCTAACCACTGAGCTATGGAGCCAGACCTGCTGTTTATCTACTTTTAGATAACACAGCATGGGATTTTGTAATCATATTTGTATTATTATTCTGAAACAACTGTGACTGGATTGCTCAGAATGACACAGTCCTTTACATTACATTATTATGTTATTGTTGTTGTTTTAAGTTAATAAAGATTTTACTAGTAGTAAAAAGCCAAAATCCAAAAAAAACATTTTAAATACTTTACACATTCAGTGCTGAGAAATGTAGCTATACAGTGGATTTCTTGGCCCCATCTGATCAATCAAATCAAAGCAGATCGAACAACAATCTACAATGGTGAGTGAAATTATTTGAAGAGGAATTTACATTTGATACGAGTTTGTAGGCTGTATTTGTAGGTTACTCAATACAGCGTTAATTACACTCCAGCAGATGTCACTAACAACAATGTTTCAATGTAAAGAATTTTGGTTGGTTGTAACAGATAAGCACTCCACACATGGCTGTGTAGGTCAAAGCATGTCTCCAGTGATTATTTAGGTGACAACCGAGATTCAGTTTTTGGCCTAAAGTGGTCCACTAAAAACATATATCACCACTTTCAGCGCCTGGTTGTCTGAAGATGTCAGCTCTATCCTGGGAGTAGCTATTCATCTTACTGAAGCCAGGTCCTGCAAACACACACACACACACACACACACACACACACACACACACACACACACACACACACACACACACACACACACACACACACACACACACACACACACACACACACACACACACAGAATACACAGCTTCTTCAAGGTTGAATGGTTTTGGCCTGCACTCTTATCAGGGACTTTCCCAAAACATACAGTCAGTAATCGCAGTTTCTCAGAGGGAGAGAAAAAGCAGCTTAATTCTTTAGTTTAGGTTTATGGGGGTATTAAATATTTCCTAAAGCTTTTATTATGGTATACAGTATTATCACAACATTCACCTATGCTGCAAAAAAGTTACAATAACCAAAAATAACTGTTTATGCTTTAATCTATATACATGTTCAGATTAAAGACATATTTCAGACTAATTACATTTTAAAAGGATTATAAAGTTCATGCACAATTTAATGAAGTTGCTGTGTTGTTGGTTGTTGTGGGTAGGGTGGAGTTGGTGCCCCCTGATAGGCCCCATGATAATATCTCTGTAGCGGTGACCCTAACACGAGGTCAACTATGTCTACCAGATGGAAGAATAACTCTGCTTAGCACATCAAAAAGCACACTAGTCGGCCTACAGAAATATTGGAATATATATTGAGATATAACTAATAGCAAATGTATGAGACCAAATAATAAAATAAGACACATAATAAGAATACATTTTTCTACATCAGAAGTACAATAGGCCCACACGGAATCTGGATGCGCAGAAATCTGCAAATTTCCACAGATTTTTGGCCCATCATTGAGTGAGTCTATTAATTTACTTGTGTAAATGTGTGTAAATTTATATTTATTTCGTTTTTAAGTTAATTTCAGTAATATTATTGAGTAATATGAAAGTGTGATTTATTTACAATACAGTTTGTAAAGTAATATTTTCTGTCTTTTAGTAGCTATATTATAAGATAGACTTGCTTTGTTTACCAAAGAAGTGGATCTAGATGGATTTGCATTGTAAACATTAAATTTTAAAAGTTAAAAAGGTATTATTTTTTATTTCACATATTAAGTTACGATACTCCCAAAATAATTCCGCATAAATCGGCAGATTTTTAAAAACATTTTTAGCAGAAATAGCAAAAAATGTCCACAGATTCTGTCAAGGTAACACTACAGTTAAGTCACATCACTTTTGATTTTAATGCATTATTTTTACTTTTTTAACTTTATTTCTTTTTGTGAAAACATAACACTCAATAGTGTATAACATGCATATTTGTTAACAAAATGTTTTATTACCCCATGCCACTTTCCCCTCCTCCTAACCATGCACCAAAACCATTTGCAAACAATACAATACAATACAATAATTAGGCAGCACCATCTAATGTATCTCAGCCAGACTAATGAAATAATGAACAATATAGAATGACGTGTAAAAAGGAAGAAGAAAATCACACTGTTAAAATATAAATCCAAGAAAAGGGCCCCATATTTTGATCATACATCTTCAGTTTGCCAAATCTAGTGAAACGTAACCTTTCCAGCTTAAGGGCAGAACATCAGCTAACCATTTAAAAGTTGGAGGTGGTATTAGGCTTTAACTGAGATCAAAATAAACATCACCTAAGATTAATAAATGTTTTTGTGAGTTTTGTTGAATTATCGGATGTTAATATATGGAGCCTAACAAGAAATATTCACAGAACTTTCAGTCAATATCTCCTGCAGCAAGAAGTTGGTGATGTGATGAGTAACTACTTCCAAATCAACAATTCGAATATACTTTAAAGACACTCTAAAAGTTTAAACAATGTCGTTTTTCACAGTTTTTGTTTTTTAAGTATGATAACAATAATGTGTGTGTTTCTTATCATGGTATATTGAATATCTGCATAGCAGACCCCCTACTTTTTCACGGTTCCACGATCGCTGAATCCAACGCAAAATCACCAAAAAGTCGAAACATTTTTAATCTTCAAAATCTTAAATTCTTAATTATACATAATTATAATTATTATAATTATATATAATATATGATGTATTTGAGTGTCTCTTAAAAAATGACATCTCACCTGCGCCCTCACAATCGTTACGTTACATTACATTGGGGGGGGGGGGGGGGTGGGGTGCAGCTTACAGAGACAGAGATTGGTTCAAGGATGGCGGCTGCTGGACTTGACCGAATTGAAAGACATTATTTGTATATATATATATATATATATATATATATATATATATATATATATATATATATATATATATATATTTTTTTTTTTTTTTTTTTTTTTTTAATTGCAAATTTCTGGAAATTACCACCACAAAAGCAGTAATTTTATTGCAAAAAATCACAAATCAAATTGTGAAAAACTAGGGGGTCTGGCATATGATCCTAAAGAGACAGCCTGTACACCAGCCGATGCCCTTTCCCACCTGCAGCTTTTCCACGATGGACATCCAGCGCTTTCCAGCATCCAGCGCCTAGACTGCAGCTTTGCATAAGACGTTTGGTCAGAGGAGAAATGGTCGTGCCCAACTGAGCCTGATTTCTCTCGAGGTTTTTTAATTCTTCACTTTTGCCAATTGGTTAAGTTTTTTCCTTTGTCACTGTCACCACTGGCTTGCTTAGTTCGGGACCTGTAGAGCTGCACATCGATGGATCTGCTCTTCAGTGTTTGAACTCTCAGCAGTGAATATTAAACTAAACTGAACTTCAACACTGAAAACTGAACTGACACTGTTTCAATTTACTATAATCTTCTATGTGAAGCTGCTTTGACACAATCTACATTGTAAAAGCCCTATACAAATAAAGATGAATTGAATTTAATTGAATTTAATATGTCTAAGTCTTTATTAAATTAGATTAGATTCAACTTTATTGTCATTACACATGTACAAGTACAGAGCAACGAAATGCAGTTTAGGTCTAACCAGAAGTGCAATAGCAGCAAGTGCAGGATACAGGTATAAATTTTAAAGTGCAGTTATAGAAAAACTATAATGATATTTACAAATGGATGTACTATGAACATTATATACAGGTTGTATTAGCTATTAACAGAGATTTACAATAGATGGAAATATGTACAGGTTGCTATTAATAATCAGAAGTGTGATAGATAAACATAGATACAAATGTATATGTACAGTGGGTGTGTACATAATTACAAATGTACATGTGCAGTGGGTAAGTACAGTTCAATTAAATAAATCAGTGCAATGTAGCGCAATGAATATGTGCAATTTTTAAATGTGCAAAAGTTAAATAGTGCAGTGATTATGAGAAGGGTGGGGTGTAATAGGGAGGCAAAAGAGTCAGTGGGCAGCAGAGTTCAAAAGGGAGACAGCTCTGGGGAAAAAGCTGTTCCTTAGTCTACTGGTTTTTGTCCGGGGGAGCCTGAAGCGCCTGCCGGAAGGCAGGAGAGAAAACAGTCTTCGAGCAGGAATCTTTAAGAATACTGCATGCTCGGCGCAGACAGTATTTTCTCTGGATGTCCTCTATGGCTGGCAGTGTGGTCCCTGTGATGCGTTGGTCAGGATGCTATCTATTGTGCAGCGGTAGAAGTTCACCAAGACTGCTGATGACAGCTGGTTCTTCTTAAGTTGCCTTAAAAAAATATAGGCGCTGGTGAGCCTTCTTGACCAGGCTGGAGGTGTTGGTGGTCCAGGAAAGGTCCTTTGAGATGTGGGTCCCCAGGAACATATAGTATGAAACAGGCTCAATGGCCATCAAATTGATGTGGATGGGATCAAGTGAGCCTGTTCGTCCCTTCCTGAAGACCACAATGAGCTCCTTGGTTTTGTTGGTGTTAAGGAGCAGATTATTGTCGGTGCACCAAGTGGCCAGATGCTTATTATCTCTAGAGAGAAAACAAAGTAATGGTTTATCATTTCCTCTCGTAGCAGATGGGAACTGATGATAACCTTTGACCTGTGTGGCTGTCACAGTGGACCTAATTATCCAATATACGTTCAGGAGATGGAGAGAATCTTCCGAAAAACCTATTCAACAACTGAGCACATCTGAATCTCAAACAAATAAGATATCATCAAACTTTATTCAATGAACTAAAATACTGATTAATAACATGATTTACAAACAAACTCAACACAAAAGGATATGCTGACTTTAGTACTATTGAGGAATTTATTGATGTATTGATGAATTTCTGATGATCACATTACTTTCAGTTGCATCATTATAATAATGCTTTGTATGTTTGACCTTTATACTTTTATAAAGAAGCTATGTTCAAGCAGACTAGTCTGATGAGAAATGCAAGAATACTGTGCAAACACAGACAAAAACAGGAAAAGAATTAAAAGAGCAGGATGTGTAAAGAATGTAATGGAAACAGATGTATGGAAGTAAGGTCATAAGGGCCCTTGCGTTCTGTTTCATGTGCGACTCATGCTCATGCACCCACGCTCAGTTGCAATGACTTCCAAAATACGATGACTCTAAAACTACCCAAGTGAACTTCAGCTGGACTTATAGTTGACAGCTCAATGTACAGAGAACAAGATATATTGTTGAGCATTATTTTTGCTGAATTACCACATTTGAAGTAGGAAGGAAAGACCTTATCTGGCCATAGGATCCCTAAAAAAGCAAATTCTATTGGTGGTAAAGAAATTACTCAACTGGCCATGGGTAAGGAGCATCCAGGAGAGTTGAGATCATATTAGTGGAGAAGCTAATGGAGGTGTATTAATGTGTAAATTTGGGTGGAGTGTTAAGACAAAGAAGTATATTCTTTTCAAAGAAGTATATGCTGGCCTATACTCAACAGACACACGAACGGCCTGTCACTGTTCTTACTGAAGCTGCAACAATGAACTGCTTTGCCTAAAAAGCATGCACACACCAGCTAGCGGGGGTTTTCACGGACATCTTTAACCTCTCGCTCTCTCGGTCTGTGGTTCCTACATGCTTTAAGACAGCTACTATCGTGCCAATACCGAAATCAGCTAAAACCACATGCTTGAATGACTGGCGTCCGGTTGCACTGACACCCATCTTCAGCAAGTGCTTTGAGAAGCTGATTAAAAACCACATCTGCTCTGTACTGCCCGCTAACACTGACCCTCTGCAATTTGCATACAGAAACAATCGATCCACCGATGATGCTATTGCTTTCACCTTGCACACTGCTCTGTCTCACCTGGAAAACAAAAACACATATGTGAGAATGCTGTTTGTGGACTACAGCTCAGCATTCAACACCATAGTGCCTGCCAAGCTGGTGGTGAAGCTCCAGGCTCTGGGCCTACACAGCTCTCTGTGCAACTGGATCCTGGACTTCCTGTCAAGCAGACGCCAGGTGGTCAGAATGAACAACATCACCTCATCCACACTGATCCTCAACACTGGTGCTCCACAGGGCTGTGTTCTCAGCCCACTCCTGTACTCCCTGTACACACATGACTGTACATCCAAACACAGCTCCAATGTCATCGTTAAATTTGCTGATGACACAACGGTGGTGGGCCTAATCACCGATAATGATGAGACGGCCTACAGAGAGGAGGTGCACGCTCTGACCCAGTGGTGTCAGGAAAACCACCTCTCACTCAACATCAGCAAAACCAAGGAGCTGGTGGTGGATTTCAGGAGAGAGAAGAAAGAACACACTCCCATCACCATCAACGGGACACCAGTGGAGAGAGTCAGCACTTTCAAGTTTCTTGGAGTACACATCGCTGAGGATCTGACATGGACTGCCCACACAGACGCAGTGCTGAGGAAGGCACAACAACGCCTCTTCTTCCTCAGGCGTCTCAGGAGGTTTGGAATGAGCCCCCACATCCTCCGCTCGTTCTACACCTGCACTGTGGAGAGCATCCTCACTGGCTGCATCACCACCTGGTACGGAAGCAGCACCAGCAGCAATCGCAAAGGTCTACATAGGATTGTGCGAACTGCTGGACGTGTAGTAGGAGGTGAGCTTCCCTCCCTCCAGGACATCTATACCAGGAGGTGCATGAGGAAAGCCAAGAGAATCATCAGCGACTCCAGCCACCCAAGCCATAGACTTTTCTCTCTGCTACCCTCAGGCAGAAGGTTCCGCAGCATCCGGTCACGCACCAGCCGACTGAAGAAAAGTTTCTTCCCTCAGACTATCAGGCTGATGAACACTTAACACACCCCACACAAACTCTTCCATACCCCACACTGCACACCGTCAAGATGTAGCATGCACTGCACTTTAACAAATCCATACTTAAAACAATACTGCCTACGTATCGCTGTAAACCTTTCCAATTTTACATTGTCTTGTTTTTGTGAGTATGTTGTTGTATACACTGTCTGTATCCTGCACTGTCTGTATTTTTGCACTGTCTGTATTTTTGCACTGTCTGTATTTTGCACTGTCTGTATTTTGCACTGTCGTTGTATTTACACTGTCTGTATTTTGCACTGTCGTTGTATTTACACTGTCTGTATTTTGCACTGTCGTTGTATTTACACTGTCTGTATTTTGCACTGTCTGGAGCCAGCACCTAAGCTTTTCACTCATCATAGCACACGTGCTGCTGATGATGTGACAATAAAAGTGATTTGATTTGATTTGATTTGATTTGATTTGATTTAAAGACTTCGGAGATCTCAGACTTTGTTATTTTTTGAAAACTTTGAATTAGAAACTTAGAAAATATTTTGCAGACCAGAATCTTTTTTTCCATAACAGTACCAACATCCGGAAGCGATATGACACTAGTACCAGTAACAGTAGCCTACATACTTTTGAAGTGTACAAACATGGCAAATTATTACATGATAAGGCTAGTTCACACCACACAGACAAATGCCAACAAACAAGTTTCTGTGTTACCCTTATCTGAGTCTGTTATTGCTGTTGGATGGAGTGTGTTTTCACCTGGCTGAACATGTTCAATCTGTTTTTGTCTGAGTAGCGTGATATAATTTTCCAACAAATGGCAACATTCTAAACACAACGGCCATCTTGTTTGTTGACGTTTGGCTGTGCTGTGTGAATTGGCCTATCGACTGTTATTTAGAATGCACTACATCAGGCTTAGCTATTCTGACTAAATGTTATATTTGAAATGTTTTGTGTAAATTACAAGTTGTGACATGCAGACAATAGATGTTTTTTGGGGGGCAGATAAGGTAAATATTTCTCAAAAAGAATTGGTGAAATTTAAAGCTGGTTTTGTAGCATATCAAAAATATTGAGAACTTTGTACTCTGAAGCTTTTATTTAGGGTTTAATTGTTATAATTATTTAGTTTGGTTTGGTTTGGTTGTGAATTATGTCAATTTGTTTTGTTTGGTATTTAAATTTTGTTATTTTTTTATATACATATTTTTATATGAATGTATAACGTATAATATATAAAGATGTCAAGCTTGTAATCTATTCTTTATTTAAGAAAATGCTTATAAGAAATAAGAATAAGAAATTGTTTGAAATTATTCTATACAACACATTGTGCGCAATTTTGTCCTATAAACAAAGTCCCTCTGGTCTAGAACTGGCCCGCATCATCACCAAAACTCCTTCTTTTCACCATATCACCTTTATTTGATAAGATCTGCACTGGCTTCCAATCCAACACTGAGTCGAATATAAAATCCTCCTGCATACATTAAGGTCATCCATAGCCTCACAATTTGTCTAATCTCCTTCATGTTACCCCTCAGACCCTCCTCCTCCTTTCACCTCTCAGGCCGTTTCCTCTGCCCGTCTCAGCACAATGGGGAGCAGAGCTTTCTGTCGCTCCGCTCCCAAACTCTGGAATTCTCTTCCTCCTGACATTTGCAACATTGACTCTCTCCCTCTGTTTAAATCCAGACTTAAAACTCATCTCCCAAAACAAATGATATTCATATATTCATATTAAGTACAAAATAATCCTTTAGGGGAAATATTGTTATTAAATTTAGCTAGTTTAGTATTTATTGGGTAGCAATTATGAATGATTTTGATTGAGCCTTCAACAGCTTTATTAGATAAAAAAAAATTTCCGAAGAAGCCAAAACTGTTCCCAATCTGTCATCAAATATATTATTCCAAAAGCCTATGCAAGCAGGTAAAGAGATCCGAGAACTATTAATAACCAAGCGAATATCTCTGTTTGACATAGAACTGAAGAGTTTGGTCAACAAAAAGTTTTGTGTTGTCAAAAATAAAAGAATCTAAAAAACCTTTGGGGCCACAACCAGGGATTTCACCAAAAACTATGGCATATTCTTTGGGGGGAAACAGGAAAAAGAAAACTGATGCATATATTTTCAGTTAGTATATGGTTCAGACCAGACACACTCACTTTGTCGATACACAGACGCGCATTGGCCAGCCCAGCAAGAAGCTCTTTTCGCCACGAACTGTGATTGGTTGATGTACATGTCTGTCAGATGGTATTATGGGATGCTTGGCCAATAAAAACTGATGGAGATCAGCCTTTATGGTGTAGCCGCCAGACTTCGGTAATTTCATTCTTTCCTTCTTGTACAGTCTTTACACTACAAGACACAAAGTAAGCAAGATTACAACACGTTGGTGAGTGACTAATAATTTGTATTTATACAAATAGATAACTATTTTACGTCACCGATTTTTTTGTTTATTTAAAACTAATTAATTTCCATGGTTATTAAACATAGGACTATGGAATTTAACAAATAATACTTCTCTGTCGATTTTGTAACGTACGTAGATTACATGCTGTATTACGAAATTATTTTTAGAAGTTAATGATTATTTTTTTCAATGGATTTGTTTGTCTACAGTTTACAGGAACAAACACAGATGGTTGATTATCTGTGCGAGAAGAATGATGGAGTGAAACATTTGTTGCTTTTTCTTCCTTCAGACATTTTTCTAGTCAGTTAGACCACATCCCCTTTTTAATTTCCTGACACGCCAGGTTGCTTGTACCAAATGCCTTGCCTTAATTCTTGTTGATGATCAAATAACGTAGGCATACTGTAAAGCTAATGAGAATGTGTTTCAGCATAAATTCATTTACATCACTCACTTTGTATCACTGTAGTAATTTGTTAGCAGGCTGTAATTTAGTTAAAATATTATCTTTCTGAGTGAGCGCAGAATTAGAAAAGTTTAATGTTAATTAATATTAAACAATATTAATAAATGTTAATTATATTCATATTAATAATAGGATACAAAATAAGATTTTTTTTAAAGAAACAGAGAAGAAAAACACAGAACTCATGACTGTGAGGGTGTGAAATAAAGTCAGTAACTATTTATTTTTTGAATTAATAAAAGCACCATAAAAATGTAATTTGTCCATTATATGTTACATTTATGAGATTATTCACGGTGTAGCCCATGTAGATTTTATGTTTCTTCAGCAACAAATAACAACAAACTAAAGTTTACTCTGACAAACATTCATATTAAAACAAATCTGTAATTACTCAAAAAAACAATTTAAAATCTTAACCCATTTGTTTACGTACGGGTCAAAAATGAGCCAGGCATAATTTTAAAAGCAGAAAAAGATTTAATCAATGTTTTTTTTTTTTTAATCTGGAAGGTGGCTTTTTCCAAAATGAAACCACCGCTGGAAAAAAATGAATCATTTTCTATTTTCATAAAGGCTGTACACATTTAGTGTATAACAGTTGGCTTACCATTTTTACGCCACAAAAACTACTGGCACGCACGCACACACACACGCATGCACGCACGCACGCACGCACGCACGCACACACACACACACACACACACACACCAATAATAATCTACTGTCTTGCTACTACACTAACCCCTACAACATTGGCACCAACATGTACTCAATTTTTAAAAACATCAGTTGCACTGACCTAAAATGTCTGAAGTTGAATGAGCAAAAACACTCTTGTGAAAATTGGTACTAAGAAATAATACATTATTAGAACAAACAAACATAGTTCAATTGAAGAAACAACTAAAACAGAGACAAATGTTAACAAAACATTTATTAGACACAGAATTAGAAACAGGACAGGAGGTAAAACAACAATAACGGTAAACAAGACAAGGATCAAAACATGGCAGGACAAACAGGGATAAACGCTTTGTAATGCTTCACATGTGAAGCAGGCCTTCCTGTTTTTTTCAATTAAACTATGTTCACTCAACTTCAGGCATTCCAGTTCTGCAAACAATTTTTTTTTTTAGTTGGCACAACTAAAGTTTTGTTACAGAGTAGTTCACCTCTCCAGAAAACGAACAATCTTATGTTAACCCAACTAAATATTTTGTTTTACTGACAAATAATTTTAGGTCACAGCAGCTGATGTTTTCAAAAGTTAACAAGAAAAAGCGAAAGTAAATAAGGATTATGTATTTTGTTGTTGTTGTTGTACTGACTTAACATTTTTTACATTGTAGGTGAATTGGGTAAGAAGAATTGTCTGTAGCGTATGTTCTGGTCCTCCAGGTTGAGCGTTGGGCTAACAACCCACCTCATAAAAACTAAATACCAATATGGTGTGGCTGAATATCAACTTCTATATAAATTGTCCCTGGGAGTAAGTAAGCAAGCCTTGCTAGAACCTTTTATCACCTTACATGTACTTTTAGCATTTGAAATATGCCCTGTACGTTAGTCAAAAATGAGGGTTGCCCACTAATTAAACATTGACACAATACTTCACACTTATGGAGGAAAACATTCAGCGTTTGTGATGAAAATGAGATTGTTTCTTCTTGCAAAATTGATTTGTGGATTGAAATTAAATTTGGCTGCTTTAAATTAGCCGTTTCATTTTTCACACGGTTATCAATATTTGTTGAATTCAGTTGGAGATTGTGTTCATGATCAAATATGCACAATTTGTGTTCCTCCAGAGCAACAAGTCGTAAGACTCAGAAGTGACTTAATCTGAAAAGCTGCTTTTCTCAACCTGAAGGAATGATTCGCTTCAATGAGAGGAGATGTAAGGAACTGTTCTACGAGGGGGAACACCTGAAGATTTGGGATCTCCAAAGAAATAGAATAACGAACAGCTACATCTATAACTCAGTCCCAGATTTCCCTACGGGAGTGGAATTGAACATTTCAAGGCTTCGGCATGACACTAACCTCCGAGGATACCATGGCATCTGGAATTCTTCAGGGTTTATAAAGCCGACAGAAAGCGACTCACCTGAACGTGATCTTGTATGGTGGAGCCCAGACATTTCCAGAGGTGATATTACAGCTGCTGAGGAGCAATACTTGGTTAAGGTAGGGATTAAGTACCTAGAGAAACAATTCCTGCACAAGTTTACATCTTCCCCAGCCTTTCTGTCATCCTCTCGGCTGGGGAACTTCCGTTTTAGCATGTCAATCCATGACTTGTTTGAGAGCTACAAGGAACAGTTCTGTGAAGACCTAAAGCCCCACATTCGCATTTTTGAGACTGTGGTGTATAAGCAGGAAGTGATGTATTCTATTGTGATTCACTCACCTTCTGCACGAGACCTGTTTTCAACGTATCCTCTGCTCCAGGATACTCCCAATGCAGTGTGCATGCTTTATCATGAGAACATTATCTGGCGTCCACAGGCAATGAGTAAAAGACATAGTTTCCGACTGTCTCGTAACATGCAAGCTATTCGGATAACAACTGCTTACAGGAAAGATTACGTGTGGGACAACATTGGAGTGGCTTTTCATGTTCCACATGGAAAAATCTTCAGCTTCACTAGGAACACTCTGACTAAGAGTTTAAGACTCTGTAAGGGAGCTGAACCAAAAATTCACAACGAAGAGTTTGTGACGTGTGAGTTTGACCCAATCAGACCTTAAAGTAACTATGCCAACTGACACATTACTTCATTGCTTTCTTGTTTTATTTTAACATTTTATTTAGTATTATTTGTATTATTTTCTATTATTTTAGTGTGTAGAATGACTAAGTGTTTGTGAATTTCAAAGTATTGTATGAGTGGAATCTCTTCTCGTTCTGTTCCCGCTTTAGTCTGCAGAGATATTCTAAATACACAACGTAAATCAACTTTATTTTTTAATAAACCCACAACTAAAAGAGTGGAGGTCTCTGACTTTCACATTTCCTATATTTATCTCTGCAAAAAAGAAAGAAAAGTTTTTTTTTAAACTATGTAAGATAGAAGTTTTTATTTCACGCTTTGACCTACCAGTCACTGTTGATTGAAATTTAGAAGTTAAGAAGTTATTTAAAAGCTGTATAGGCTATAAATAACTGAAATACAGTGCTCAGCATAATTGAGTACACCCCATTTTGAAAATGAATATTTTTCTCTATTTCTCAGAGAATATAGGCAATGTATTTTGGTGCATTTAAACAAAACAGATTTATTTAACAGATATATTTATTAAAATTATACTTTATTCACAAAAACATATTTAGAAATTCCCTTGATTTTTCCTCTTTTTAAATTTGTTATTTTCTATAAGATATAAATTTGGTTGTACTAGTTTTTGGACCGTTATCATAAGTTATTTTGTTAAATCCAGATTTGGCTTCAGTACTGACTAATATAATGTATATGCACAAATATAATATTGTAGAGCTTCCTATTAAAATATGAATTTAAAAGAGAGATTTGTGAGGGGTGTACTTATATATGCTGAGCACTGTAACTTAAGGCATATATATTGTATTACTATATATTGGTAATACAAATGTAAAACAAATCCTACAAAACAAATCATGGTCTAAAATGAAAATCATTATTGTTTATAAGTGTTACAACTGACAAAAAGAATGAGTGTTTTTTTTTTTATTTATTATGTACACTGGAAAATGTGGATGATTTTTTTTTTAAATAACCATTTTACTATTTAAAAAGTATGTTGATTTTTTTCCATGTTACCTTATTAAACCACAGATATAAGGAAATTATTTGTGTCATTTATTTAACGTATTTACCTAATTAATGCTTTTTTGTAAGGAAACTTGCAGACAGAAATTATGTTTATTTATCAGTTTTGAATTACTCCCTGTGACATACTTCTCTGGTTTACTTACCCAGCCTCAAAATAACGACTGAAGTTTATTTTCTTCTCTCAGTTTACTCCCTATTAATACTTTTCTGGTTGACTCACACAGCCTGAAAAAAACCCCACTGGTGATTTGAGGGTGTTTCCACTTCTCAAAGAAACCGTCAACACACAAGATTATGACCTAAAGTTTGGAACATTTGCTACATTTTTAAAGCTTAAAGATTAATATGGAATTATGAATGTGTAATATGAAAAATATAATATAAAAGTGTTTTATTGTTTTTACATTTATGTCTTTATTTTTAAATACATTTATCATCTTTTTAAACTGTCTCTTAGTTTTATTTGTCTTACATTTATTAACAAATATGGGTGTATATTTTATATTAAAAATTAAAAATAATAACAGAAGTATAGTATAATTTTCTGGAGCAATGTGAAAATCAAGTGAATGACAGAAAAAACTAATAGAAAGTCCCTGTCAGATTAGTCAGTATTGTGACCCAGCAGTGTCTAAAAAAAAAAAAAAAAAAAAAAAGAAGGTGGACAAAATGTGTATAAAATAAAAGTTTTATCACTTTCAAAAGTCTAAGATTTACAATCCAGAAATTTGACAAAGATGAAATTCAATAGAATTGTCAATAAAAATATTAAAGGGGGACCTCTATTTTATAACAGTGACCTCAATAATGGGCGTTTCCTCATTTTTGGCAGTTGATTTAATTATCCTTCTTATTTATTTGGAATTTTCAGTGATGATGCTCCCACCAGTACTCGTCATAAATATTATCAAGCTTCAAAAATGTTTATCCTGCACATTAACTGAATATACAAAATATGTATTTGCATCAATGTACTATGGGGAGACTGTTGTATATTCAGTCATTAGCACGTATTATATAATGCGTTTTTTTGTAAAGGTTTTTTAAGCATGTCTAGTGCAAGAATGGTCCTAATGGTCTAGTTGCATTTGTGTCTATTCTGCAAAGAAAAGGTGTTTACAGTACAGGCTCGCAATTTTTGCTGAGAAGGAGATATTATAATCCATTGTAATAGTGAATTTACTTTGAACATTTTGGTGTCGGTGTAGGCTGTACGTGTATTAGTAGCCTATTTTTCTTGTTTTCGCTTTGAAATATGATTAATTATTAGTAATTATTTCAACAAGACAATATTTTTACTTGTATAGAAAATGCTTCTTGATTAAAGTGTTTATATATATTTGGACCAGAATCTAAAAACAAATAGCCTACTCTAAATAAAAAAAGCATTTGCAGTGCGTGCGCGTGCGTGTCTCAGGAGGAGGGAACGCAGTGAAAAGGCTCACTTTCTTTCAGTCTTTCTTTCGAGGGGGAAGAGTCGCTGTGTAAAGAAGACATCTCTCCGTTAGCAGGTAGTTGATATCCTTGCTTTAAATTTGTGTGTTTAATCTAATTTTATGTTCATCCTGGGTTTTGCTCGTTTCTTATAAATTATTTCTAATACTAAGCATGCATTAACGTCGAAAAAAAATCATGTCCGCTACAGGCATTTAGGATGTCAGGTTGAAAAAAGGTGTTATTGACCATGACATAATTTCACAGTTCTGCTACTACACACACTTATGTTGGTGTTATGTAACTTTTTCTCAGGTATAAATAAAAAAATAGCTAACAGCTTACTCACACGTAAAATGTATGCGCAAAACTCGAAGCTATCGCATAAATATTTGCGAATACCTTAAACACCGTTTGCATGCAATGAGAAATCGGCACTTCCTGATAAACCGGCGCCAAATACCAAAAAGAGAACGGATTTTGTTATGTGAGACTATTCCTTATTTAATAAATTACTTGTGCCTCAAAATACAATGCTGATGACACGAACGTGTGGTGGCCTTTGAAGACGTGAGACATGGAGTCCAGATGCTCTTCAGTGGACAGTTCTCTAATAATAAAAAGAATACTGAAATGGTTAAAGGTGCAGTAGGTGATTGTCTTCAGAAACATTTTTTTGTTGTGCTGGTTGAAAGTCTCTTTACGTCACAATAGTAATGATTAAAGTAAATGATCTAAATGTATTTATTTTTATATTCTGGGTAAGGCATAAGACTAAATGTTTATCCAATTACAAATTGTCGGGCTGACAAATACCATAACTCTGATAGCCCAAACTGTCTGTCAGCAAATGTATATTTGTACATCTGCCAGCCGTTCATGCAGATCTGCCTTTTGCTCGCACAAACAAACAAACAAACAAATGGTAAAAGCAAAAACAAATGCTCAATCAAAACTTTTTAAATGCTGAATCAATATTGGAGTTACTTTTGCATGCTGGAGGAAGGATGACACCATGGCTGAAGTATTTCTGTTAGACAGATATTGTTATGTTTTAAAACTCTTAGTTACGCAAAGCTGGGCTATATGCACGGAAGTGTTGTTCAGCCACTGGGACTATTTTCAGTTTCATAAGGTACCTTTTACAGCATGGAGATTTAATGGAGATTTTTATTTAGTATAACAACAAAGCATAAGTAAATAGCGCTAATCCGCCTAGCCTGCTTTACTGAGGTGAAGTTGGTTTTCACATCACAGTGGTTCATTTTCGAACATTGACAACCTGTGACGAGCTCCCTATATTCCTTACCATGCTACTTTGAATATTCGCTCTGAAATAGCATGTGAGTAGTGCTTAGTAATAAGTGTCCGCCGGCCAAGCATTAAGCATACAGTAGTTGCTTTAGGACCAGGGATAGATTTAGTGATTTGGGGGCCCTAAGCAGTTCCAGCCATGCGGCCCAACAGTTCTAAAATGAAACCATTTGTAGTCTTATACAATTTTTATTCATTTATTTAGCTGTTTTTCTATTCTTATATCACTGAATCTCCTTTTCCATGTTTTATCTAATATATATAATATATTAATATATAATATAATAATAATAATAATAATAATAATAATAATAATAATAAAAAGATGATAATATAATAAATTAAAAATAATTTTTTTTTTTAAAACTGAATCTTTACCTGACTTGACTGCTGGACTGCTTCATGATTGGGGGTGTAAGACAAATTTGTGTAGATGTTATAATTATGTTAAAATTGAATTTGTTAGACCTTACCAATACAAAATATGATAGAAAACAATGTTATGTGTATAATGTATACTTCTAGATATTTATTGAGGCCCCCTAAATTTCCTGCTTACTTCGCTTATTGGTTTAACCCGCCCCTGTTTAGAACAAAGTGTGTGAGAGAGTGAGACCAGCGATCCTTGCATGCATAATATATTGCACATTATGACAAGTTTTGCTTGCTACACAACTGAAAACCTGCTAGATATAATACAGTTGTTCGCTGGGAATTGTAGTATTATAAAGTACTATAAAGTTTTGTAACTGGCGAACGACAGGATCTGGGTTGTCTACTGTCATCTTTAATGTGTGTGTGTTCATGATTTCAGGAGGCGTGGCTTTAGACAGCAGGGGTGGGATTGTGTTTCAAAGACATTATGCTAACCAGTTAGCATTTTGGCAGATCACCTACTGCACCTTTAAGGCATTCCAGAATGACATCACCATTTCAGATGTTTTACAATGTGGTCGGACACGGATTTGTCCATTATTGCGTCCGATCACACAGTTTATAACACACTTTTTTAATGCACATAGGCCTACACTGTAAAAAATTATATGATCAATTAGTCCTGACAGCATATGTTTTTAGGGCATTGTAACTTCTTAAACTAAGTAAAACATGTTCTAACTTAATTTTAGAACTTACACAAGCTGTTTTAAGTCAGTTTAACATAGGCTACTTTAAGTTCAATGGACTCATAAGGTTAATTTGATTTGGCTTAAAAATTTAGGGCAACCAGGTTTTTTTAGAGAGTACAGGAATTTATGCTGTAAAAGTGTTTCTATTGTAGTTTGCACACATTTTTTATGTACATTTTTGAAATGTATGCATATCTTGGCATTTCCATCAAGCATTGATAGTGGGTTAAAACTGACACTGAAACTGAAAAGTAATTGTGTTTGTTTTTAGTTTGACTTATGAACTGCACTCAGTGTTCAGCAGACCTTAAACCCTACAAACGTATTCTGTTTTTGAAAGATCATTGATTTATTTAGCCTACTTACCTATGTTCAAAAGTTAAACTGTTATTACTACCCCTAATGTTTCTCTGTGTTTCAGAAAAGAAATGAAGCGCAGAAATAACCGCAATGTCACAGAGACTTACTTTGAGGGAGAGCATTTGAGTCTCTCAGACTTGAAGAAGGAGTCTGTAGAGAACGGGTACCTGTTTAAGCACAGCATTCCTGCTTATCCTAAATCTGTGAAGTTTCATGTTGATAAAGTGTCTCATGTCACAGGAGAATGTGGTGTTCGGGGGATTTTTACAGATTCAGGGTTCAGACAGCCATCAGAGCTGGTGGATAGTGACCAGCACTATTTTCTCTGGTGGGATCTATCTGTCACATCTGATGAAATATCCTCAGCTGAAGAGGGTTTCCTCATGTCCTTATTCCCTCGTCGAAGTGCTGCGCAGATTCGCAACCAATCACCCTTCTTGAAGCAATTCACCAGCTCAAAGGCCTTCCAGAAGGATTCTTCCTATGGAAACTTCCGCTTCACCTTTTCATTGAAGGAGCTTCTCTGGCACTATGGAGATCAATTCTGTGGTGGCCACAGTCCAGTTCTACGTGTTTATGAGACTGCACTCTACCGGCGAGAGATTGTCTATAAGATTGTAGTGCACCCTCGAGACAAAAATCATCTTTATGAGAGTTATCCTCGACTTCCTGAGCAGGGGGATGGTGTGTGTGGGTACTACGATGGAGCCATGTGGTGGCGCTGTCAGGCCCCTTCTGAAACCTACAAGCTCAAGCTTGATGTGAACAGGTTTGACAAAAATGTTGGTGTGAGCTTTCATTACAAAGAAGAATACTATGTGTGGGATCATGTGTGTGTAGCTTTACACATGGAGCCAGAATGGGTGTTGCATGTGAACCGGGGCAGGCTGTTAAAAAGAGTGAGCGCCTGTGAAGTGATTCCACCTTGTCTTCTGAGACCTCCGGAGACTCCACTGAGTTTTAACGAGGCCCAGCATGTTTTAGCTGATCTTTAAGTTATAGGGCTAGCCTAAGACTTGAAGCTAAACACAATGTAGTCCACGCAAATGCTTTATAAAATACAGTAGCATATAATCATGCAATTAATGTTAGTTTTGATTAAAATGCCTTTTTTCTGCCTTTTTTGTTATAAGAAATGATTGTGAACCCAACATGCATTATTCACTGTTGTAAATATAAAACACTTAAACTTAAAAGTCACAGTGGACTGGAATTTTTTAGATCTGCTGGAAATTTTTTCCTCAAACTTTTTCTTGTTTATATTTTTTACAATTGTTTTTTAGGATTTGAGAAATAATCGGAAAACATTTATGCAGAAACCCAAATAATCACTTATGAAAGAAAATAGTGAGCCTCGACCCAACTTCCACTCTAAACTGTGTGTTGATACTCATTTTGCCAAAAGGACTATTATTATAAATAAAATAAGTCAACAGATTTGTTGTCTGCACTATTTGTGACGATCACATATTGAGCAAATGGTTACCAACTGTAGAATGGGGATGGGTGTGGGACACAGAGAACCATCTCAGACTATGGGGTGTCGAAATTTAATTAACACAGATCAAAGCTGTGACGACAATCAAGAAGCAACTTAATTTACATTTATAGGCAGTAAACTAAATGTATAAAACGACATTCTGACTGCGCTGAAGGGGCACTGCCATGTACTTTGATACTGCTATGCTGAATAAACATCTTCATTTGAGATCTTACGTCCTCATCAGTTTTTTACACTTATAAACTCTTCAAATTCTGGGTGTCATTTCTACTAGCACATAATCAATTTGCTAAATATATATACAGTTGAAACCAGAAGTTTACATACACTCTAAAAAAAGGAACATAACCATTTTTAAAAAAAATGTCTGATGGTAAATCATACTAAACTTTTACTAGTTTAGGTCCGTTAGGATTACCTAAATCATTTACATTTGCTAAATGCCAGAATAATGAGAGAATTTTTTTAATTTTTTAAATTAATTTCTAGACAGTCAAATTTTACATACATTTCCTTGGTATTTTTTTAATCTTTGCTTTTAAACTGTACTTTGGTAACTTTGGTCAAATGTTTTGAGCATCCTTCCACAAGCTTCCCACAATAGTTTGAAGGAACTTTGGCCCATTCCTCCTGACAGTAACTGAGTCAGATTTGTAGGCTGTCTTGCTCGCACAAGCTTTTTCAACTCTGCCCACAAATTTTCTATAGGATTGAATTCAGGGCTTTGTGATGGCCACTCCAAAACATTCACTCTTTTGTCCTTAAAGCACATTTGAACTAATTTGGCAGTATGCTTAGGGTCATGGTCTGTTTGGAAGACCCATTTGTGGCCAAGTTTTAATTTCCTGGTTGATGTCTTGAGATGTTGATTCAGTATTTCTACATAATGTTCTTTCTTCATGATGCCATCTATGCTGTGAAGTGGACCAGTCCCTCCTGCAGCAAAACAGCCCCACAACATGCTGCCGCCCCCATACTTCATAGTTGGGATGGTGTTCCTAAGCTTGTAAGCTTTCCCCTTTGTCCTCCAAATGTAGCACTGGTTATTATGGCCAAACATTTCAATATTAGTTCCATCAGACCACAGGACAAAAATTTGTCTTTTTCTCAGTGTAATTTTGCAAATTGTAAACTGTCTTTTTTGTTGATTCTGACTTGTTGATTTTCCCATATTGTTACACAAGGAAGCAGTGTTTGAGGTTTTCCTTAAATACTATTCTACAGTTGTGCCTCCAATTAACTCAAATGTTGTCAATTAGCCAATCAGAAACTTCCAAAACCTTGACACCATCATCTGAGCTTTTTCAGAGGCATAATAATCTTATTGTATGTAAACTTGACTTTCAAGAAAAGTTACAACAATTTCTCAAAAAATATCTCTCAATTTTCTGCTATTAAGCATAACAGAAACAAATTTGATAATCCTAACTTACCTAAAAGAGAAAAAGTTTAGTCACATTAACATCTGACTTTTTTAAATGGTTATGTGCCTTTTTATACAGTGTATGTAAACTTCTGGTTTCAACTGTATATTTTTTGCTCATGTTAAAATATGCCTTCGTGTGTAAACTGGATATTGAAAGAACATTGCTTAAACCAGCTAATGGCCAGCAGCCATGGTTCAAAAGCTGCCCAACGAGCATGCTGTTTTTTTAACAGTGTAATTTACAATTTCAAGGGAGTTAAGGATTCTGACCTATATGGGGTAATGTCTAGATAGGATACACAGCCGGCCGGAAGTGCGATATGCACATCAATGTAGCAGCATTTTTTATGACACTGTATAACAATAATTTATATTTTTACAGTACTGTGGTGGTTGGGTTTAGGGTTAGGGTAGGGGTAGATGTTAAAAAATACAATTAATGGGAAATTTAATAAATAATGTAAATCATTTTCATTTCGTCAACTTTTGGCCACAACCATAACTGATCTAGCAACAGTATGGATTCCAGTCAACCATGGAACTAATTTACATATTCATAATATATATGTGAATTGTGCTGTGCATTTATGAATTTTATTTTGTAAATGTATTATAATTACTAAGATGGATCTGACTCCATATATATTCCCCAGCCCAACTCCCCATGCACATGATGTGTAAATATTTCATAACACAGTCTCTCCTCTATTGTGCCCCTGCACCTCACAATAAGGTGCCTACTCTTTCATTTATTTGATTCTGACAATGCTGTACGTTCCTTTATTCTAAAAGACCTTTAATAATGACAACAACAACAATAATAATCCTGAAACACTACATTTAAAATTTTATTTCATGGTAAACTTTTCATTCACCAAACAAAATATTTGCAAATAGTTACCCACCCTATCTGTTTTTTTTTAAATTTAATTAAACTCACACCTAAAATATCTTCATATTATAAACAAACAAATAAACTGAAAAGATTCCTGAAATATAATACAGAGACATTCTCTATGTTCTCCAAAATCCATGCCTGGAACGCAGCATTAAATTTGTGTTATCTGCACTGAATTTCAAGATCAAGCTCAGTCAGTGTTTTTACACGAATGTGCTACATAGACTGCTATTGTTGACTCGGAAGTTGTTTACTTCAAATCAGAAGGCGGGAACATTAAACTCTGGCTGGATAGCTTTCAGTTCAGTCAGTGAGCACAGCACAGCACAGCAGAACTCCAGAAGAAGCGTGGCAAGCGGAAAATAAGGTAAATACTAAATTATACAATGTCCCATGTGGTATTTTAAGCTCAGGAACTAAATTCTTAGAATTTTGTTTAGCCTCTATTAATAGCAAGATTTTCCCCGCGCGCTACAAACCGAAACTAACAAATTGGCTTGTAAAAACCCTCAAATCTCTCGAAAAGAAACATTCTAGGTAGTATTTTTGCATTCTCAGAAAGGCATTTATAGTAATGATTACTGACTTAGTGTGCATCGCGGTGGCCCAGTGGGTAGCGCTGTCCCCTCACAGCAAGAAGGTCGCTGGTTCGAGCCTCGGCTAGGTCAGTTGGCATTTCTGTGTGAAGTTTGCATGTTCTCTGGTTTGCTCCAGTTTCCCCTACAAGTCTAAAGACATGCGCTATAGGTGAATTGGGTAAGCTAAATTGCCTGTATGTGTGTGAATGAGTTTGTTTGGGTGTTTCCCAGTGATGGGTTGCAGCTGTGAAACTTTTTTTTTTCTGCATAAAAAAACATATGCTGGATAAGTTGGCAGTTCATTCCCCTGTGGTGACCACTGATTGATAAAAGAACTAAGCCGAAAAGAAAATGAATGAATGAATAACTGATTTAGTTTTTTGAAAATTGCCCACACAAAGAAAATACTATGATTTATATTAAATTGGCCTAACGTTACTAGCCTGTGTTTTAAAACTATAGCCTACAATAGTAAAGTGTATAATACTGTATTTATTATATCATATTATAGCAACACTTTGTTAATAAATGCTACAGTATATTTAACTAAAGCGAACTCATTAACTGTAAGAAATACTGTATTAAACTGAAATTATACTTTAGGTTTTACTACAGTAGTAGTATAATAAACCCTATAATTTTAAGTTTGTTGTAGAAAAGTTTGGGTCATTACAATTGTTGTTGCATTACTACAGCAACTACAGAATTACTACAACAGTTTCATTGAAGAACTTTACTATACTGTATTATGGTATAGTAACACTATACATTAATAGTGTAAACGTTATGTTGATGCATGAGCTTTTTTTTTAAAAATAAAACCTTTTTTATTTACCAAAACAATTTATTTGATAGTTAAAACATATTATTAGAGGCAAAATCAGGACAATACAAGAATATAATTAAACAGTTTTTTAAATTTCCTTGTCATATGAACGAAATACATTCTACAATTGATTGCAATATGAATAGGTCAAAAATAAGTACATGCAGATATGATAGTCTTTAAAATAGGCATGGGCCGGTATAAGACCATTTAAAATTATAATTATACCTTCCTACATATTTTAATCCTTATATATTTATATATATATATATATATATATATATATATATATATATATATATATATATATATATATATATATATATATATATATATATTTATATATTTTTTTTGCTTTCAGAAAGAAAAGATGGACAAAGATGGCCGAACATCCCCTAGCGCACAATTTAAAAAACAACATTTGAGTCTGTCAAACATTAAAAAAACAGTGTCTATAAAGAATGATTACCTGTTAAAACCCTACATTCCTGCTCATCCTGAATCGGTGGCGTTTCAAGTAAAGAAAGTGTCTCATGTCACAGGAGAAAATGGTGTTCGGGGAATTTTTGCTGATTTAGGTTTCAAACAGCCATCGAACTTGGAAAACAATAAACATTATTTCCTATGGTGGAATTTATCCGTCACATCTCATGACATATCCTCAACTAAAGATCGTTTTCTCACATCCTTATTCCCTCGTCGAAGTGCTGCTCAGATTTGCAACGGGTTACCCATTCTTCAGTACTTTACCAACTCTGAGGCCTTCATGAAAAAAATCTTCCTATGGAAACTTCCGCTTCACCTTTTCTCTTAAGGAGCTTCTCTGGCACTATGGACATCAATTCTGTGGTCCCGACAGACCAGTTCTGCACATTTATGACACTGCGCTCTACAAAAAAGAGATTCAGTATACTGTTGTGGTGCATCCTCCTGATGTACATCTTTATGATGATCATCCTCGACTTCCAAATGATGGTGTTCATGATAGTGTTTGTTGGTACAATAAAGGAGCCATGTGGTGGCGCTGTCAATCCCCTTCTGACGACTACAACAGTGTGCTTGAGGTGAACAGATTTAATGGAAGTGTTAGTGTAAGCCCTCATGACAGTGTGTACTACGTGTGGGATCATGTGTCTGTAGCTTTCCACATGGAGCCGGGGTGGGTGTTGCGTGTGGACCCGGAAAGGCTGTTTAGAAGAGTGACTACTTGTGAAGTGTCTGACCATCATCTTTTGAGATCTCCAGATTATCCTCTGAGTTTACATGATGCTGAGAGTACACTAGCTGATCTAAAGGCTCGATATGGTTAGTGTTTGGAGCCTTCTGGTTGGAACTAAACATACCATCAGATCATCAGATATATTACACTCATATAATTATGCCAGTCATAGTTTTACACCACTAAGCTTCATTAAACAGCGGTTAAAACATATTTCATTAAATGGTTTTAAACTGTTAAGCCACTTATAAAGCATTGAGCCTATTTTCGTTTTATTTTCGTTTTTATTTTACTGGGAATTTCACTATTGATGGAGCATTCTCTGATTTTTCTGTTGTTGACATCATTACTATAATGGAAGATTACAGAAAGGTATCGTGTAAAATGATTAAGCATTATCGGAAGGGCAAGAGAGCGGTCTTCATGAATGAGCATCAGGATACATTATACGGATTTTATATAAATGTTAGATAAACAGGAAATTAATATTAACTGGCTTCCATGTAAACGTAATTTTGCGGGCAAGATTTTTATTGTTTGATGGTGGGCTGCACGATGGCTAAGTTGTTAGTACTATCGCCACACAGCAAGAAGGTTGCTGGTTTGAGTCCCGGCTGGGTGAGTTAGCATTTCTGTGTGGAGTTTTTTTTTCTGTTTTTTTATTTATTTAGATATATATATATATATATATATATATATATATATATATATATATATATATATATATATATATATATATATATATATATATATATATATTTTTTTTATTTTTTTTATTTTTTCTGTGTGGAGTTAGCATGTTCTCCCTGTGTTGGAGTGTGTTTCCTCCGGGTGCTCCGGTTTCCCCCACAAGTTCAAAAACATGCGCTATAGGTGAGTTGAATAAACTAAATTGGCCGTAGTGTGTGAATGAGTGCATATGGGTGTTTCCCAGTACTGGGTTGCAGTTGGAGGACATCCGCTGTGTAAAACATATGCTGGATAAGTTACCGGCTCATTCTGCTGTGGCGACCCCTGATGAATAAAGAAAGTAAGCCGAAGGAAAATGAATGTTTGATGGTTTGCAGATTGGAATGCACATTTGCACAGATTCTCATAATTAATTTAAGCATTATGCATAATTTAACATTCATGCAGTAGTCTAATTGATGTAATTTACTTCTTTGTAGGATGTCAATCTTTACCATGGGCTAATTTGAAGTAAAAAAAAAAAACACTTTTATTTTTTGTCCACTAGAGGTCTGTGTTGGACTTCTAGTTTTATTTCTATGTCCTGTCAGTAATTTGCCATTTTTAATCTAAAAGTTTCTTGTGTCATTGCTATTACTTTAATTATGAAATGTTATATGTTTTCATGTTTAATTATCTCACATGCTTTATTATGTTCTGGGAAATTTGTCATATTTTACATAATCATGGTTTTAGGCATGGGATGATAACTGCTTTATAGGTATACCGCGGTTTGGAAAAGTCAAGGTTTTAAAACTGCTAAATTTTCTGCTATACAATTCCTAAGGTATGTGTATTTATATATATATATATATATATTAGGACAACATTATCTCCAGCAAAAAAAGATCTCCAAAGATGCTGTTTTAAATTGTAAAAAAATCTGTGTTTTTGAAACAGAAGACAGAAGTCAATGATTCATTTACATTATTTAGCCTGACATGTTAAATATATTGTGTTCAAATGGAAAAGGTTTTTTTACCCAGACATTTAGAAATAATATAGTTTAGCGCCGTAATCACAATACTGTAAAACCATGATATTTTTATCCAAGGTTATCATACCATCAGAATCTTAACGGCCCATGCCTACATGGTTTATTTATCTAAACATCTCTGTTGCTTAAACTGTTTTCAATCTGATCTTATTGTTTTGTTTTAAATCATTGATGTGTGATGTTACATATTGTCAAGTTTCTAATACCAATAAATATAACTAAAACACAGTAACTGCCTCTGTAGTCTTTATTTAGTAAGTATGCTTGATGCACATGCATTATTTTTACACTTTATATACTGATAATGAAAGACCTGCAATGAAGGTCAGAGTGCACTGTAAACATAACAGATAAAAAACAATTATCTGATTTATAATAGTACATTGCATTTGCAGTATTGAAGTCAGAATTATTAGCCCCCTTTGAATATATATACATATTTTTTAATATTTCATTATCAAATGATGTTTAACAGAGCAAGGATATTTTCACAGCATGTCTGATAATATTTTTTCCTCTGGAGAAAGTCTTATTTGTTTTATTTCGGCTAGAACAAAAGCAGTTTTTAATTTTTTAAAAACTATTTAAGGTCAAAATTATTAGCCTCATTAAACTATATTTTTTCAACAGTCTACAGAACAAACCATCGTTATACAATAACTTTACTAATTACCCTAACCTGCCTAGTTAACCTAATTAACCTAGTTACGCCTTTAAATGTCACTTTAAGCTGTATAGAAGTGTCTTGAAAAATATCTAGTAAAGTATTATGTACTGTCATCATGGCAAAAATAAAATAAATCAGTTATCAGAAATGGGTTATTAAAACTTATGTTTAGAAATGTGTTGAAGAAATCTTCTCTCCTTTAAACAGAAATTGGGGAAAAAATAAACAGGGGTTTTAATAATTCAGACTTCAACTTTATAATAATAATAGAAACAGTAATCTATAATATTATCTTCTGTTTTCACCCATTTCATTAATTTTCCTTCACCTTAGTCCCTTATTTATCAGGGGTTGCCACTGCAGAATGAACCGGCAACTATGTTGGCAAATGTTTTACGCAGCAGATGCCCTTCCAGCCATACACTATGGCCAGTTTAGTTTATTCATTTCACTTATGTCTTTGGACTGTAGGGGAAACCAGAGCAGAAGATGCAAACTCCACACAGAAGTGCCAACTGGCTCAGCCGGGACTCAAACCAGTGACCATCTTGCTGTAAGGCGACAGTGCTAACCACTGAGCCACAGTACTACCCACTCATTACATCATTTTTATTTACATATTTAATATTTAAATCTATTTCATAATCTATCATAAGACATTTAATCGAATGCTTAAATACATATAATATATATATATAATTTTTAAAAAAAATCTGTACTGCATATGTATGTTCTTGATTTGTGTTGGTTTCACAGAAGTGTGTGTTCTTTGTTTCAGCTCAATACTTCCAGCTGAAAGCAGTAATGGCAACACCATATAAGGCCATTGGCTCATATAGATGATGTCATCACCTCCACCACAAGTCCTGAGTGGAGAATCTCCTTTGCCCTGTGAAAGAAAGAAAGTGAAGGAGGTGTGGTGGAGAGCAAAGAGAAAGAACACGTTTCAGAACTCCAGTCAGAGTCTGCTAACGTGTGTCTATAAGATGTGCCAGTGCTATTTTAGTGCGTGAAACAAGATGCTACTCTATTAAATTAGAAAGCCACGATAGAGAAAGGGAAAGAAAAGGGTGTGGAACAACAGTGTTGTAGCAGCTGCCAGCAACTGTGACAGTGAGGGAACTTTACTCTACAAGCTTATCATGGGAAAGTCAGGTAAGAGCACAGCACGCTTGTGTTTTGCTTTAGCATCTGATATTATAAAATATATCTTTTCTGCAGTCTCTGTCACTGCCATCCTCTGCTGTTGAATGATGGTTTGTCAGCACATGAGCATATGCCAGCTTCAACATGCTGTGTGAGCTGAGGATTGTTTGCTACTCAATCCTTGCTTTGTTTGAGTGATAGCATCATGTAGTTGGATTTATGCCTCTGCAGCAGTGGCAAGCACAACTTTTTGGCAGCATTTGTCAAGTCTAAAAGGTTTAAACGGAGCTAACGGTTTTCTGCAGTCATTATATGTGAATATTCAGTCATTATGAATAATCTAATACAGTCTAACAGAATATAATGACATTTTACACAGAAATATTTGGGTCAAAGCATGTTTAATTTAAATTGAATTCTGCTTTAGTGTTTCAAATAACTTTGGAAAACAAAATCTCAAAATATGGGTATAATGAAGTTCCATTGTCATTTATTGTAACAGATAATTAAAAAAAAAAGTAAATAAACATAATTATTGTGACCTGAACTTAAAAAGTCATCACACTCCATTTTATTATGATTTAAAGTAAATGATTAAAAACTTCTTGCTGAAAAAATGTTAAACCTTGTGGTTTGAAGGACAGTAACAAAGTATTGAGATTTAGAATGACAAATTATTACACTGTAAAACCCAACAGTCAAATTTATCAAATGAGATGAGGGTAGTTAACTCAAAATTTACTGGAAATTAATTCTACTCATTTGAAAAGAGTTTTGAACTCTGTGTTGCTGTGTGAAGCTGTTGATACTGTTTGTGGAGTTGTTTAATGATCATCTGCTAAGACTTTAAAAGATTGAATGTGCTTTATTATTTTTAATGATGTGACAGAGGTCACTGTAGTTTTGTGTTTCTCTTCAGTACTTCTGCTAACAAGACTTTGTTAATGACTTGAATATCTCATTACTTCAACTTAAATGGAGTAAGTTCACAGACAGTACTCATTAGGATTAGAACCTAAATAGTTTGTTGCAGTCAGTTTTCTCAAATGATTTGAGTTGGCTTAACTTATTGGGTTTTACAGTGTAGTATTTTGTGGCTGAATTGGGATTTTTAAACAAAGCCTTTTAATATGTAATAAAAATTATTGTTCTAAATTTTCCTGCTAAGACCAATCATGGCAAAAAATTATGATAGATTTATGATTCTGCTCATATGAATATTTGAATAAAAAATATGGATTTGAAAGTGTGAATGAATGAATGTGTGTTTATATGCAGTGCTCAGCATAACTGAGTACACCGCATTTTGAAAATCTATTAAGCAAATATAGTTATTAAAATAATATTCTAGTCACCAAACATATTTAGAAATTGAAAGATAATACAATTAAATTCAAGCAAAATCTTGCAAAAAGCATGACAACCTACCAAATTTTCAACTTAATTTTGAAAAATATTTTATTGCTTCTCTTGATTTCTCTCTTGAAAAAATGTTTAATATTTTTCTGTAATATAAATTTGGGTGTACTAGGTTTTGGACTGTTATTGTAAGTTATATTGTTTGAGAAGCTCCAGATTTGGATTCAGTACTGAAGAATCCCACTGTACCATTCAGCAGTCGAGCTACTAGCCTAAAGTAATAAACATTACATTTTTTCATTGGGTTCTGAATTCAGTAAAGACTAAGAAAATCAGACTGCCGTTTAATAACTTGCTATCGATTTTTATTTGACTTTGCAGCCTCCAGGCTTTTTAGTGAGGAGGCGCTGAAGACTCATAACGAGTACAGGAGGAAACATCAAGCCCCACCGTTAAAACTCAGCAGTAAACTATGCAGTGAAGCATCAAGGTGAATGTTTTTAGAAGTTTGCCTTGTGTTTGCTGTTTCTTCTATATTCAACCTGTTTAATTTTAATTACATCTTCAGTTCATCTAAACGCATGCTTTGTAGATATGCCGAGAGCCTTGCTAGCACCAGGATTCTGAAGCATAGCGTTGAGTCTAGTAGAGGAAACTGTGGAGAAAATTTAGCATGGGCATCTTATGATCAAACGGGTAAGAATCCTATTCTTCTGACACACCACACAGTTACATGTATTTAGAACAGAATAGAGTAGACTGAACTCTTCTTCTCGACATCTGGGACGTATTATGAAATGTCTACCTCCATGTTTGGTCAGAAGTTGATTACTAAGTGCGATGGAATGTCTGGCTAGACTGCAGTAATTTGTAAAGTGTCACTAAACATATATTGGGTCATTTTAGTATTACGTTTCATGTTGTTCCTTGGAATATTTAGTTTGATTTACTTTGAAATATTATCAATCAACAAAACAAATCTAGAGAATAACATTTTTATATAAATTGAACTTGATAATAATAGAATCTTTGGAGGGCCTGTAGATCTCACTGAATCTCTTTGTATGTTCGACAGGTAAAGATGTGACTGATCGCTGGTATAATGAAGTGAATCAGTACAACTTCAACCAGCCAGGATTCTCTTCTGGAACTGGTAAGAGAACTCAGAATTTCAGCCATTGTCAGTAATAATTTGCATATACTACTGACGTTGTAAAAATACAATGTGGACAAAGAAATCCATGTTTACTTATTAGCTAAACCATAGGTCTCAAACTCGATTCCTGGATGGCCACAGCTCTGTAGAGTTTTGCTCCAACCCTAATCAAACACAGCTGATCCAACTAATCAAATACTGCGTCCCAATTTATACTACGCCCTAAAAGTATGTACTTTTTTGTGAAGGAAAAGTATGTAGTTTTTTGAGTGTATAACAAGAGTATGCAAGCTTTGGGACATACTACTTTCTCGTTAACAGATTGTTATGTTGCTTTGTTATAAGCCTTGTCAATTATCCACACATCATCTACATTTCTGTCATATTTAATTTCTTACCTTATTGGAGAAGCAGCAGCAGGTTAATCTGCCATTCACGAGTCTTTCATTCAGAGAAATCTCCTCAGGGTTTGGATAGTTATTTATTCAGAAATTAATGTCCAAACACGACTTTATATACGTTCACGTTGTTGTTGCAGATAAAATACTACACGAAAAACGCGATTTAAATATTTTCCAGTGGGCTAGATATTAAATAATAGTCATACAAACATCTTTCCCGAAGCCTCTCTACTTGACTGTTGGTCTCGCGTCCACCATGTTTGTAGTTTATTTACACTTTACATCTGCGTTTGTAGTTCTAATCAAATTCACATCCAACGTGCAATTTGTTGTGGGCAATATCATCGGTTAGAGTATGGACGGTTCTGCACTTCGAATTTTTACCAGAAATAGTAAACCATCTGGAAACCTTTGGCATACTCTTTTTAACATACTAAGATTTGGGACATACTAATTCTATTTTTGAATACTATTTACGATGGTTAGTATGCGAATTGGACTACTAGAGACTTATCGGCAGGTGAGTTGGAGCTAAACTGTGCAGAGCTGTGGCCCTCCAGGAATTGAGTTTGAGACCACTGAGCTAAACTCTACAGGACAACTTTAAATGCAGCAACTTGCCCAGTGCATTATGGTTATTGAAGTTTTCATACCTATTGGAAGAGAACAGCTTTTTTTCCTCTCTAGTCACGTAGTACAGTTTTTTTTGTGTATATAGGCAGACTGTTTAAGTTGCTTCTAATAGGTGAACTTATATCATGCCACAAAATAATCTGGTTTAAAATAGTACTCTGCTCTGCTTAATGACAAGAAATGTAATGTACAAAGAGCTCCATGTAGTTGTGGTTTACCAATTGAAATTGACTACCAATTGAATTGAATTGTAAACTACAGTGATTATTGCTTTTTATAAAATGGTTACCACAAGACATTCATTCATTCATTCATTTTCTTGTCGGCTTTGTCCCTTGCGGGGTCGCCACAGCGGAATGAACTGCCAACTTATCCAGCACGATTTTACGCAGCGGATGCCCTTCCAGCCGCAACCCATCTCTGGGAACTTCCACACACACATTCACACTCATACACTATGGACAATTTAGCTTACCCAATTCACCTGTACTGCATGTCTTTGGACTGTGGGGGAAACCGGAGCACCCGGAGGAAACCCACGCGAACCCAGGGAGAACATGCAAACTCCACACAGAAACGCCAACTGACCCAGCCCAGCCGAGGTTCGAACCTGCGACCCAGCGACGTTCTTGCTGTGAGGCAACAGCACTACCTACTGCGCCACTGGGTTGCCCTACCACAAGACATTTTAAAGGAAAAATTTATGCCATCCTTCCACTAGAAAAAAATAGTTCCTGACAGTGACCGTAAACTGCAGCTGAATGTTGCTAGCTGTAATGACGCATCTAATTGAACTCTCACAAAATAGATACTGTTCGTAAACACTGTTATTTTTTTTTATTATAAAGCAGATCTGGTTCTAGTACTTAGGGCCTGCCTGGTCAAGCCACTTTTGAAGCACTAATTGAGATACAAACATTCAAAACGTTTAGCTGTTCTTAATTAAATAAAAAATATTTAATATTTACTTGTTAGCTAAAGTCTACAGGATGACTTAAAATGCAACAACTTGCCAGGTGCATTATGAGTATTGAAGTTTTCCTAACAGCTTTTTTTCCCCCTCTAGTGATGTATTAAAATACTTTTTTTAGTCAATATAGGCAGACTGTTTAAGATGCTTCTAATAGGTGAACTTATGTCATGCCACAAAATAGTCTGGTATAGGATAGAAGAGTGCTCTGCCTAATGACAAAAAAAATATCTATATGTAATGTACAAAGAGCTTCATGTAGTTGTGGTTTCCTAATCAAAATTGACTATAAACTACAGTGCTTATTGCTTTTATAAAATGGTTGCCTTAAGACATACTTTACAGGCAAAATTTATGCCGTCCTTCCACTAGACAAAATAGTCCCTGACAGTGACTGTAAACTGCAGCTGAATGTTGCTAGTTGTAATGGCACATCTGATTGAACTCTCACAAAACAGATACTGTTCTCATACACTTATTTAATTTTAATTATAAAAAAGATCTGGTTCTAGTAATTGGTCCTGATTGGTCGAGCCACTTTTGAAGCACTAATTAAGTTACAAACATACAAAACTCTTTAGCTGTACTTAATTAAATAAAAACAAAAAGAAGCACTAGCACAAGCATGACATCATATCCTGTTGCCCATAATTTTGTGCCGTTTGTTTTTGGCAGGATGTTGATTTTCATTAACGGCATTGAACAGCTTTGTTTCATAGCAACCAAATACTATACAGATACATACATGAGATCATTTAGAACCAGTCAACGTAATACTATCTTGTAGAATATCCATTTTCCCCTTGGACATTCTCAGATGTGACTCATCCTATTGAAATGAGGTTTTCCAAAGCCCTCCCAGGCACAGGAAATTCCCCATAAAATTGATCTGAAAAGTCACTTATGATGCAGTGTCTCACTTGCAGCTGTTCACCGACCTCGCAGCGTTTATTCACCTCACCTGTCATCAGCTTCAGCCTGCAGGAAATGAGTAATGCAGCTCGTCACCTCAAGAGGGCAGAACACGTCTGAAAGATTCCCCAATATCACAGCACTTAAAGCTGGAAGTGACTATAGAGATTGTGGATCGCATACATGCGTTCTTTAAATATGTAAAACGGGTGATCCTGTATAGCTCACTTAGTCAAGTACGGTGTTGCAAACACCAAAGCTTCGAGTTGATGGGAAAGCACAATGTAATCAAGTCACTGGAAATTAATTTTAGATAAACATTTGCCAAATGGATAATTTGCACTAGAGTCCGTCATTCCACTCAAGTGTTTCTACAGGGTATAAATATTTAACTGAGAACTAACACAACCGCCACATGGTTTATGTGAGTCAAACATGCATAAACACTTTGTGACAACCACACAGACAGTATAATCCTTGCTTCAGTGCAGGCCAATAAATGTAAGAATCTTCTTTTAATTCTAGGTCACTTCACTGCGGTGGTGTGGAAAGGCTCCAAGAAACTTGGTGTGGGCAAAGCTGTGGCCTCAGATGGTTCCACCTTTGTGGTGGCACGTTATTTCCCCGCTGGCAACATTACCAATCAGGGCCACTTCCAGGCCAATGTCCTGCCCCCTAAAAGCTGATCCAAATGTAGATGGACACAATGAGAACAAAGGTAGGGAGAAGAATAGAAAGGGAAACGGAGATTTTACCTGGAGGATCAAACACATCGACCGCAGGCTTTGGTTGATTTGGAAACACAGGTGTTACTTGAATAAAACGAGCTTAACTTTACATTTTTAGGCTTTTATTAACTAGAATACCAGGATACCTAAACCTAGAATGTCGAAGGTGGGTAACACTTTCCTAAAACTGTATATTCATAATAGTAAGGTCATTATGTTCCTGTGCCAGGTACTGCACTTTGTGTGGATGTCAGAGTAACAGTATTAAAAAAAATGTATATTAAGTGAGCGAGGATATAATCACATCTACTGCACTAAAAATGTTTCATCATATATATATATATATATATATATATATATATATATATATATATATATATATATATATATATATATATATATATATATATATATATATATATATATATAGCCATTTTTAGGATGCATTTTTCATGGTGATTGTGATGAGTGTGAACCCCACAAAAAGGATTTTGGTAATGTTCATCCTTTTATGTCACAGACTGGTCATTACTTGTTATTAATTTGATCATCCTTATGTCTTTGTATACTGATATTAATTAAAACTGAAGGCGTTCAAATGGTCTATGTGATGTCATGTTGCACACCATCTTAACCCTTGTGTACTGTTCAAATTTACTACCCTTTCATTATTTTGGTGGCTTTTTTTGCCCCATTGACTTTCACTTAGAATGACATTTTTTGATAGAAAATCCATGACCCCATATAATCATGCATTCTTGATTGTTTGTGCTTTTCCTTGCTGGTAAGAGGTAAAATGTGTAATTTTTACTGTTGATCATCAGTTGGCACCATTAACCCTTTAGATAGGGCTGTGCAAAATGTTTCTGGCCTTTATATGGAGTAAAACAGCAGATTATAGTGTGCGTGCGTAAACACACTTGCTATGTTTACTGTGTTCTAACAGCTGAGCTGCTTATTTATATTTTTTCAGACGTATCAAATGTGAAAAGGTCTCACACACACACACACCCACCCACCCACACCCTGTACTCCATATAGAAGGCAGAAATAAGCTTTTTTGCACTGCAACTGATGATCAATCTCCCAACAAGGAAAACCAGCAACAATCAAGAATGCACGATTATTTGGTGTCATGGCTTTGCAATCAAAAAATGTGGTTATAATGAAGTCAAAGGTCAAAAACAGCCACAAGCATAATGAAAGGGTAGTACATTTGCCCAGAGTGTAATGTTGAAATTTAGAAAATTTCTTAAAATATTTATCACAATAAAGTTTGTCACTAAAAATCATTCCATTTGCTGAAACACAGAGAAAGTTGCAGCCAAATTAAGACTCAAAATCACCCCAGATTGGATAAAAATATCTCCAACAGCACACAAGGTTTAAAAATGCTTCTACAATAAAGATCGCTGGAATTTTTGTGCCATTTTTGCAATTTTTGTTAGCAAGACTGCATACGTGCACATATACCTTAGGTGAAAGTTCTGGTCAAAAATACTTTAGGTCAGATGCAAACCATCAGTTTTGAGGACAAAAATTTTTATTCCTACAATCCTCTGGTCTACCATTTGAGCCATTAAGGCAATATTTAAAAATGTGTGTATTCAAAATGTACGATGATACATTTCTTTCAGTAAGGTGAATTTATGTCATTTGTGGATAATGTTGGGGAAACAAACAGCTCTGGTTGTAACAGATTTATTTCAGCAGGAGGGAGGTGCAATATAGCAGCATTACTTGGGGAAAAACACGCAAGGGGTGGGGAAGATGTCTGCTCCTCTCTTACATGGTCAGCTCCTGAGAACACACACAAAAAGTGAAATATCAATACCAGTCGAATGGCTTGTTTCTGTTTGTGATCTATTGCCCTATGTGCAGAGACTTTTAAATAGAAGCTGCTCTTACAAATATAACGCCATTATAAAAGTGAGTATTGATATTTATGTATTGATAATTATGTCCTCAAATTTAAAATGGCAAAATATCTAGCAGAGATCCAAAAGTATTTCCATGTTCTTTGGACCATAGATATTTACATTAGATGTCGACTACGCTATTGTTGTCTATTGGAAGGAATGCGTCAATGGAGCCACCATTTTAGTACAGGGTAGCGCTCCTTTGAAATGAATGTGGGACCAAGGTGCAGGGGAGGACTAGCCATCCAGAGCCTGAGATACACACACACACACACACACACACACACACACACACACACACACACACACACATGTATGTATATATATATATATATATATATATATATATATATATATATATATATATATATATATATGATCTGGAGTTTTCCCTGTGGTCAGTATTCAAATGTTTAATTACAAAAATTATATTTTTACATCACTTTTCTACATCGATGGATAAGTGACCCCATGGGCATTGCCGACAAAGAGCATGTGATTGTGTGCATGGAAATGTATTATCCACCCTCTCTGTTACATTTGATCTAATCCATGTCCTGAAACACACCCCCTCTCCTGCTTATGCATCTTATTCTAACGGAGGGAGCGATTCGTTTGTGAATGAACCTCTGTTATAAACGACTCATTCTCTTAGCCGACAATAATACACATTTCTGGCACTGCAGCATCTTGTTGTCATATTTCATTTACATTGTTTGCTGATTTTATTCAACCAAAACTAGCATAGTATTGAGTGCGAATTGGTGCCAGGGCCAGAGCAAGTTGAACTGGCGGGCGTCGCTGTACACAGCACAAAAGTCCAGCATCTTCAGATTGGCTTTAGTCTTGACTGGTGCGGTTAAATGACATTTGTCCTATGAGCACTGTACAAATGTGGCGGCACTATTGACGCATGCTTAGGGTCTGTATGTGATTATCTAGTGTATATACATCTATGATTTGGACTAGGTATTGAAACTGTGTCCGAAAGTAGAAATACCAACTTGAAACTTACTAGTAGATTGAAAGAGTTTGATTTATACCATGAGCCGGATGGGAGTAAGGTTTAGGAAGAAATTGTAACCGAGACCAGCTAGTGAGAGTTTTGCAAGTAAACCTCACTCCACTGGCCACAGGAGGCGCACTAGTGAATTATATTTGAGCCTTTAGCATTCTTGTTAGCATGCCAACTGCCAATAATGAAAATGCCTATTTTAATCCAATGTTAAATTGGTGCCATGGCCCAAATGGGAGTGAGGTTTATGGGATGAGTATAACAGGCCAGCTAGTAAGCAAGTAAACCTCAATGGCAACTGAAAATAGAGACTGCAGTTATTAGCATTCTTGTTAACGTGCATGCTTCCAATGCAATGGTTCAAATCCCAGTAGCATTGCATCAGGAGGTGTGACAGCAATTTTTTGGGCATTTTGAATTGAACAAGATATAGTAAAAAGTAAGTATTACATTGTATCTTTTACAAGTGCTGCTAGTTATATGTGCTGTATGGCCAATATACAGTATAATCAATCTCTCACCATAATGGCATTGACGATGTCATTCTTGTTGTGGCGCAGTGCACGGACTGCTTTAGCTCGAGACACATTGGCTTGTGCCATCACCAGCTCGATATCTCTCTGCTCCAGTCCACCTTCGTCCAACTTTTAAACAGAGAATGAGGTTAGTTCTGTCAATATTTCAGTACATCATCATTTCTTCCACAAAAGAATGTTCTAAATGTTTGAAATGAGACAAACGTAATGACAGAACATTAATTTGGAGTGATCTTCTTTCAAAGAGGAAAGGAAGGATTTGTACCTCCTCTTCTTCTTCACTCTCTTCTTTTATAGTTAAGCTTGGGGTAATATCTGATGGTAGAGATGAGGGGTCAAGAGGAACCTTAAATTTCTCTGCCGCTGCCTTGTGCACCTGCTGTGAAAGGTCTTCGATCTTACAAAGAGAGAGAGAGATGGAAAGCTCAGTCAACAAAGATCAAGATAAATATTTAGGCATTCATCTGTGCCATTGAAGCTGGCATTTGGACGATCTTATATTGGGAAAATACAAACCTTGGCCTCTCCAAAGACTATGTATATATCTGAGGCAGGGCTTTTGAACACATCTGGACGTGTAATGACGAAGAGAATGTTTTTGGACTTCCGAATAGTGATGCGAGTCACTCCGTGGATCTGTTTTAGTCCAAGCTTTGACATTGCCTTGAAATGATAACAACCACATGGGGGAAAAGAGCAGGTCAGATATGCACAATACAGTGAGTCTTAAAGCAGCATGGAACCCTTGTGTATGTGCGGTCTCACCTTTCGTGCTTTTTTCTCACTTCGACTTTGCTTGGCTCTGCTCACTGACTCATCAACAGGAGAGGGTGATAACTGAGAGATCAGATGAAGGTATGAAGCATAAAGACACCATTATACAACCTAGCATTGTTTAGTCAGTACACATTCAGCTAGAAACACTGCATAAAATATTTATTTGCAATGATTCTCGCAAATGTACATCTTTGTGGATGCCTCTGAATTCGATGTTCAGTGGTGCACTGCAGTTTTTTATTCATGCTCAATTTAATTCTTTAAAATAAGTTCATGGAGCTGGTTTGGAGAAATACATGCTAAAATGGATAGTTGTTTTAAATGTGTAAATATGTTTAATAAAGAAGATGGCAAAAGGTTTTACGTTACTGCTATGGTCAAGAATGGAACTATTACTTTAGTTTAGAACAAGTAGATACAATATGCAATGTTGTTTTTAAATAATAAAATCAGCTGAGTGCATTATGATGGGCTGATGAACATTGTATGGTGTGCAATTATTTCAAATAAACAAAACTAAAGTTGTTCCTTGTATGTCTTGACCATAATACAATTCCATACTACTACTCCGAACAATTTCCACTATATATAAATATATTATTATTTTGGCGACGCAGTGGCGCAGTAGGTAGTTCTGTCGCCTCACAGCAAGAAGGTCGCTGGGTCGCAGGTTCGAACCTCGGCTGGGTCAGTTGGTGTTTCTGTGTGGAGTTTGCATGTTCTCCCTGCATTTGCGTGGGTTTCCTCCGGGTGCTCCGGTTTCCCCCATAGTCCAAGACATGCGATACAGGTGAATTGGGTAAGCTAAAATTGTCCGTAGCGTATGAGTGTGTGGATGTTTCCCAGAGATGGGTTGCGGCTGGAAGGGCATCCGCTGTGTAAAATCGTGCTGGATAAGTTGGCGGTTCATTCCGCTGTGGCGACCCCGGATTAATAAAGGGACTAAGCCGACAAGAAAATAAATGAATATTACTATTTTCCATTGAATGATATGTTTAAAAAACTAGTTCTACACACACTGTGGTTTTGACGGCTTGAGGACAAAAAAACTGACAAATGTCTGTATTGAAATACAACATGTGAACCATTTCTTTAGATATAGCAACTGTAATAATTCAAATAATTATTTTTAGTATGTTGAATTATTGGAAAATAATGCAAAGCTGAGGTGTAATGGCCAATCTTAATGGCTGCTAGGGTTGAGCGATGTCGACCATATTGGCATTGTACGATGTCTAATGTGAAACATCGCGATAAATGATGGCATCGTCGTTGTAGGTGGCGGTGAATTAATTGTTTATTAATAATAAATTAATTCATAACGAGTTAATTATTTGTAGCCTACCGTTTTAACTACCTGACCGGCATGGTCTTTGTTTTACTCATAACAAAAATCATAATTAAATAAAGATAAGTTACACACAAATTGCCACCAGTCAATTACTTTTTCTGCGGGACTCTGGCATGCATAGGCAACGGGATCTGTGTCATTATAATGGCATCGACAAACATGGTTGGTGAAAAAGGTGTACAACCAACAGTATCTGAGGTTTTCACTAAAATTACTGAGTACAAGCGTGAAAGCAAAAGATTGAGGCAATGTAACTGTAATTGCTGTGACGCGTAACCTGATAGATTCAAAAGACTGAAGAGTCGTTAGATAGAGACGAGATTAATTAAATATCACATTTAACAACTACTGTATAGTGAGACGCTATCCAGCAGTCCATCCTTGATAAACTGTCCGACGTGCACTGCTCTATGGGGTTTTATGCTTAAGACTGCTGGAGCTCAGATGCGCGCGTACGCTGCAGCGCATGACGGTGTATGTATGTATGCATGTATGTATGCATGTATGTATGCATGTGTGTTTGTGTGTGTGCGCTCATGTGATGTGCGTTTCAGTGGTAGAATGTGGAAGGAGGGCTTTTCAGAAATGCTAGATGAAATGCCAGTGTGGACGTGGATTATTTTCGTGCTAAAATGGCATTTTAAAACTAAGTGTGCATTTTAGCGAGCGGGTTGCTGCGGCGGGGCGGAGTATCGCGATGCCGGCTCAGCATCGTGATGTCTATCAGCCACTGCCGTTGGACGATGGTATCATCTATCAACCGAAACCTAATGGCCGCACATTTCTCTTGTCTTGACCACATCATCAACTTTGGTGTACTGTACATTATTTTTCAATAACTCAATAGCCTGTCAGTCCTTACATAAGAGACTCAGCTAGGATAGTTCGTGTAATTTTATTGGGTTACTCAGAGTAAAAGAAACCATTTAATTTAATGTTAAGAAATTAAGTTAATCTGTGCTTCAATTTAGGAAGAATAGATTATCAATCTTCTGCCCACCGGTGGATTTGAGGGTCTCAGCAGTGTCCCACTGGGTTCCTCTAGCTCAGGCACTGAACCATCGCTGTCTGTTTCATTACCGGAACCTACTAAAAAACAGAAAGTAATACACATTTTTTTGCCTTGCTAGAGGCCATAAAGAAGGTTCTTGAAAAAGATGCTGATGCCTTGTGGCTAAAACAGATGATCCACCTACTGTTGTTTTTAAAGGGAAGATCCATATCATCTGGGTCTTTTGATCTGTAGCTAATTGGACACATGTTCCGCTCTATGCTCTGCCTCTCAGCTTGCTTTTGATGGGTTTTCACCAAGGAGTCTGGTCTTGGCCGGATGCAGGGAAGGGTCTCTCTTTCATCCAACCGATTCAGTGTTCTTAGGACACAGGAACTGTCTGTTTGTCCAATTGATGTTGTAGACTGTGACTGTTCTGTTCGATGTCCCATACATGCTACTCAAGAAAAACATAATATATTGTTAAATGCTAATGATTTCGTTGGATGAAGCAAGTACAGAAAAGAAAAAATTACCTGGAAAGTTCTCATGTCTGCATGGCTTTGCCATCATGGCTGTTCGTTCAATTTCATGATTGCAAGTGTCTTGAATTGGAAACTGAGTCATTGTTGATTCCTCAGATTCCCATGATGCTAAATCCATACTGCTTATTCCAGTGGTTTGAAGGGAACTTTGAGAGACAGGCTGGTTGGGCTTGTTTGAAGGTGGTTGAATACGTGAGAAACCTGCAGATGTTTGGGAGATATCTTGGATGGGCTGTGACTCCTGAATAGGAGTAGAGAGATCCTCCTCCTGGACAACTGTGGATAAACATTTGAGAGAGACCCTGTCTTGTTTTGAGTTGTCCACCCTAAGGGATGAACTGGCCCCTACATGATTGTCATTGATGTCTCTTGTGCTTTCCGTCAAACTTGTTCTGCTCAAAGAACTGTCTGAAAGTTCTTTCTGCTCATCTGTCTTTGTAATGCCGGTTGTCTGAGTTGCTACCTCTGGCTCTGTATGAACAGATTCTTTTAGATCAATGCAGCTAGAGTCAGGGGAGTAAAAAATTGATTGTTTTGGTTTTTGAACCGGTTCGGTACTCTCTGCTGTAGAGACATCTGTGTTCTGTGGAGTTTCACCAATTTCCTCTTTCACTGAAAATATATCAAAGCTTGGAGTTTGATTACTTGTAGTCTTCATTTTCTTTTTTTGGCACTGGGTCTTTTCATTCTCCATTGAGTCTGAAACTGCAGTGTTGGTTTCAGGTGCATCAATTACCTTTGGTTTTGTGTCATGACCTGAATTAGCATTCTGCGCTGTTTTTGGTGTTGCCTCATTACACTCTGCTTGAGAAAGACCTGATTTATGTGAATCACCATCAGGCATTTTGTTCTGCTCCATATACAAAACATCTTTAAAATCTTGCACCCCCTTCTTTTGACATGGTTTTGTTTCCCTCTTTCCCTTCTTATGTTGCTCAAATTGAACTTTTTCTTGATTAGGAAGGCCAGTTGTCTCTTGATCAAGAAGTTTTCTCTCAGTGCTTTTAGTTTCACCACCTGCTGTTTCGTTTTTGATGTTTGTTATTAATTGAATTACTTTGTCCCCCACAATGTCATTGGAATTTAATGTCTCTTTATGCAAGACAGAAGTGTGTTGAACAATTGTGGCTTCTGAGGTGGCAACAATCTTTATATCAGTTGGTTTCTTTCTGAATGTGAAGGTGCCAAACGATCCTCCTTGCAAGTTGAAAGCAAGCTTGTTTTCTGAAACAGAGTTTGTTAGGGTCATTTGCTGAGAATTTGTCAGACTCTGAGTTGAAGCAAGGTAATCAGACGGTTTAGAAATTAAATTTTTGGAAGATCCACAAAGACCAGTGCACTCTGGCGAAATGGTTGACGTTAATGTACCACAAGATTCAAGATCCCTAGATTGGTCAGAATCTACTTCAGTACTTTCCTTCCTTAATTTGTCTGTAGATAAATCCTCTGGAATGTTAAAATCTGTATTTGGAGTTTGATCTTTCACATCTTTCCCATCATCTGAAAGCATATTTAATGCAAGTTCTGATGGAATTAAGGGTGTGCAAGTTTTTTCTGGATCATTCCATGATGACACCAGGCCTTTTTCAGAACTGCAGTGTATGAGTGGATTGCTCTCTGGATTTTGAAGGTTATTTGCATCATCTTCACCTCCTCCTGCCTCTGAAAGATCTTGGATCGATCTCCAACTGGCAATGTTTGACTCAACCCCCCCAACATCTATGTCTGCCATCTTCTCTGGGAGGTCACAATATTGGTTATTGTCCTCATCATCACCCATGATGTCTTCTCCAGCAGCAATGTTATGAGCAACAGACAAACCTTTACTGTGCACTGATCTAGCTATCTCACACATTAACAGATTTTCAGCCTCAAAGTCACAGCATTCACTTAAGGACAAAGGATCTCTAGGTGTCCAACTGTCCGAATAAAGGTCCCTTTCTGTCAGGCTGCTCTCAGAGTTCTCTTTCTTGGGTGAAATGACAAGCCTGCTGTACGTGGAACATGACATATTTTGAGAGCCATGGCTTACATCATCATTTGCAGGTTGATTTTCTGTCAGATTATCTTGATTCATGGGACGTTCAAATTGTAAAACATCAGCTGAACTTAAGTTGTCTGCCATGTCACACAGTTCAGGATAAGCACAAACTGGAATGTTTGTGGGGCTGCAGTCATCCAGGTATGTTAGTTGGGGAACTCCCTTGTTTAGGTCATTGGTTGCAGTTTCAGCTGGCTGCAACGATATATAAGTAAGCTCCATGCTATTTCCAAGTTTTTGATCCAAATGCTGGCACCCATCTGCATTAGTCTCATTTGACATGTCAGCAGCTGTAGCACCTTCCAAAGAAGAATCCGTTGTACTTTCATTTTGTTTTAGCTTGTCCTGGGAAACAGATAATGTTGGATTATCTGTGGGTACCGGCTGTGCTTTCTCTGATGTTGAGGGATCTGTACTACGTTTGCCTTCTTTATCTATTGTTTTGATATGTGCAGTCAATCCTCTTGAAATCTCACCCTTTAGTGGCTTTGTTTCTGAAAGTTGTTGTGGGATTTTGCTCTCATCATGAACATTACTATCTGCCATATTCTCCTGTAGCTCTGCATGTGGAAGCTCAGATGATCCAGAGGATATCTCCATTTCACTCTCACTGCCAGAGGATTCAGGTTTTGCATGGGTTACTGACTGGTCAGGTTCGTCTGGCCCAGGAAATTGTTGTGAGAGTTCTGCATGCTTCTCTGTGCTGTACAGATGGTCATCTTCATCCCCATTATAAGACGTGGAATCAATTGATTCCTCAGTGTCATCCTGATAAGCAAAGGATTCATCTACACCCTCATTTATTGAGTTCTCTGAAAGGGAATTTAAAAAAGATGCAGAGGTATCATCTTCATTCTGGTCATCTACTCCCCTTTCACCCCTATTAGCTACTTCTTGCTGCTCTGCATTATTGTCATTGCCCACATCTTCTTCGTCACACTCATCTTCATCATATTCATCATCATACTCATCTACATCAGCCTCCTCCTCACCAGCGGCATAGGCATCAACATCATTCCCCTGTTCGTCTTCTGTGGGGAACAGTGTTATATCCATGGAATCTGCCTGGAATATCAGACTTCCATGAAAAGGCAACATGGAAGCAGGAATCATTGCATCACTCTCAGGCCCATCATCCCTAGAGTAGCCATGGAACAGAGGAAAAGAGGATCCTATCTCGAGATATGAACTATTACTGTCTACAGTCTCTGGAGAGTGGGTGTGAGGGGTTTTGCTTTCTGCATCAAGTGCAGAAGCTGCATTATCTTCTAGTGTTAGAGCAGCATCTAGGCTCACAGATGGCTCTGAGAAACAGGCATTGAAATCCATTTCAAGACTGTGATATGGATCATTAATTGCTTGAGTTGCATCAGGAGCTCTAGCCCGCGGAGGGCCCTCAGAAATTTCTGTGTCCTGCTGGCAGTCTGTAACTTTCTTGCTGCTGCTCTCTTGTGTGGAAACATGTTCTGTCACCCAATGAGGCCTACAGGTGTCTCTTGTAAGTATGTTTACCTTACAGGCCACATTTTCAAGCAACTCTGGCAATTCTGGCTTACCCAGGCAAGCATCTTTATAATTGGTAGTAAACTCGTCTCCAAGGTCATCACCGATCTCTGACAGGGAGCCTACATAGCAAGCAGGAGCATCTTGTAACTCTGCCTCAGCTGTTAAGTTTGGGGAACAAGAGTGGGAGGTGCTGGAGGTGTACGAGGTCCAGCTGCCTCCCTCAGCAGTAATGTAGGAGCCAGAGGGAGAGGTAGGAGGGGAACATAGGTCAGACTCATCAGTAGGAGAACCTGGACTTTGGCTCGGGCTCCCTGGGCGCCATGGTTGCTTAAGATGTGAGCAATAAGCCATCTTAATGGGGGTGGAAGGGGCTGTATAGTAACGATCTGGATCAAGTCCTGGCAGTACACCAATGCGCTGTGGGTCAACAACATAGGGAGGTTCGGAAAATGACAAGGAAGGCACTTCACCCTGAGATAAAGACAGCGGTTCTTCCTCATTTTCTGGGAAAAGAGTACTGCTGTCTGTCGATTCGGCATCTCTCACTTTGGACTCTAGAACTTGACATTCAAGTATCTGACCTAAGGCTTTCTCCTGTTCTGGGACTGAAATCACACTCTTACCCTGATCTACAATAGAACACACCTGACCAGTGTCAAGCTTTGCTTTTTCATCTAGCCCAATAGTGCTTTTCTTTGAGGTTTCTGTGGGCTGGTTTACTGAACTAGACTTTTCTTGACCTCTTTGTTTTTCTTGCAGCATTCCACTCTGTGTCTCCATATTTCTCAATAGAGCCTCTTGTCCCATTACCACCCTTGAGTCCATGGTCTCTGGCTCCTGAAAGTCACTTTCAATTTCTGATCCAGTTAGGACTTTAATTCGCTCCATTTTCATAGGACCCCGTCTGCATGCTCCTCTACCAAACCGCCCTATTGGGCGTCCCATAGTTCCAAAATGACCCTCAAATTCAAAGCTTGCACCCTCAGGTTGTGGGCGAGGAGAAGTTGTTGGTTTAGCCATCACCAGGCGGGGTCCAAAAGGAGTACATAATGGGGACAGTTTTGGAGGGCTGCTGGGAGAGGGACTGGAGGCACTGTCTGTAGGAGTTGAAGCTGAAGAACTGGATGTTTGACCAGACAGATCTAAAAGATTGAGGGAAAAAAGAATGTTTAGTTGCATATATGAAAATTTTCTTTGCTGAATATTTTATTCAGGCTGACACACATGCATGAACATTGTTAGTTTTATTTACAACAAACAGCAATGTTAACATTAACATTATTAAAAGTGTTTAAAAAAATTAACAAAGAATTATAAAATGACTACATCAAAGTATAACCAGCCATCTTTGTAGCCATCTGTGTTGCCCCCAACATAAAACTTCTCTTAGTAGTGTCACTTGAATGTCACTGTATAAATTATTCAACACAGTTTTGCAAAAGGTCATCTGAACCACAGTTATATAAATTGTTTTAAAGTGGACTGCATGCAATAAATCCAGCAAAACAAAGTAATTTATTATATAAGACAACTAGCAGCACTATCCTAAAAAGATACTTTGATATACTGCTGAAAAAAAAAATACTGCCGGAAATACTTTGATAGGTAGACATTCAGTGTTTGTACATCAGCTTGTCCACAAGCCCTGATCAAACTTAAGGATTTCATGAACTATTTTGCTTTATAACAAGAGAGTGAGGCTGTTTTGGGTCAGGGTGTGATGAGGCATGAATGGTCAGCTCCGTGGGGAGCATTTTAATGTCCACAGAGTAATTGGATGTCTTTTGACAACAAGGCTCTTTTTGCCTGCATGGCAAACATGGAGTGACAGCACAGATTTTAAAGAGAGCTAAATACGCCGCAGTGTCAGCAGAAATCTTTTTTCCTCTCTGGATTTCTCACACCACTGCATGCACACACAATGTATTTGCATGTATAAAAAGGAAGGAAAAGACAAAACATTCAGAATGTCTATGTGTATAATTGAATACATGTAGAGATAACCATTGAAAAATAAATAAAATAACAGTTTTAAAATATCTAACACTTTTATTATTAAAAAGCGTGGGACTGTCAGCTGGCATAGCTGCAACAGTCAGTAGACATATGATACAGCTAGTGATAGTCATCATGGAGCTCATTATACACAACTGATGCATAAAATTTAGTATATTTCATTTGTAAATGTAGATTTTTATAGCAACATTATTTGTAAAGAATATTGTTAGCTCTTCACCCACTGCATGCATTATCTGACAGATTAGTCCATGGCAAAATGGAGCTACAATTAAAATATTTTTGTCAGTTCACAATCTCATCTCGCTGACTTGGCTAAATTGCTATTATTGTCATTAATAATCATCTCACCTTCTTTGTTAACCGTGTGTTTCTAATATATTGTATATAATAAATATAAAAAACATGATTTTTGAAAATACTGATGTATTGTTTGGAGCTTCAAGTTTGGCTTTGCAACATTTTAGACTTAAGATGCAAGCAGATTAATCTGAGCACGTGAAAACGTCAACAACACTTAAAGGGACAGTTGCCTTATGGAGCTAACTTTATGAAGACTTCCCACAGTCGTAATGATTTTTACACTGCACAAACTGTATATTCAAAGCCCCAACCCATAAACCCAACTCTCACAGGAAACAATCTGCATTTTTGCATTTTCGAAAATGCTTAATTCTGTATGATTTATGAGCCATTTCTCTCATTGCAACTGAAAAAAATGTCTCTAAAATGTCAAAATTTACTGGTATTGCTATATTTGTAGAGAGTGACACAAGTATAGATGTTCCCACATCTTGAGGAATACAAGGCACACAGACACACAATCTTCCTGTCTTTATATGCACATGCATATACAGTTGAAGTCAGAATTATTAGCCCCTCTGAATTATTAGCCCCCTTGTTTATTTTTTCCTCCAATTTCTGTTTAACAGAGAGATTTGTTCAACACATTTGCAAGCATAATAGTTTTAATAACTCATTTCTAATAACTGATTAATATTATTTTTGCCATGATGACAGTAAATAATATTTTACTAGATATTTTTTCAGGACACTTCTATACGGCTTAAAGTGACATTTAAAGGTTTAACTAGGTTTACTAGGCAGGTTAGGGTAATTAGGCAAGTCATTTTATAACGATAAAAAAATTAAAAACTGCTTTCATTCTAGCCGAAATAAAAGAAATAAGACTTTCTCCAGAAGAAAAAATATTATCAGACATACTGTGAAAACTTCATTGCTCTGTTAAACATCATTTGTAATATTTTAAAAAGAAACAAATTAAAAGGGGGGCTAATAATTCTGGCTTCAACTGTAGATATTTTTATACTGGTGCATTTCTCTGTATTTTTCCTTTCTTATTTGGCCACTGTCTTATTTGCCCTTCATATCATGTGTATCACTCTCTTCTCCTCTCTGAATTTATCTCTCTCTCTCTCTGCCTCTGCTTTCCCTCAATGCATCACCATCTTATAGCCTCCCACTTTTCTCTTCTTCGTGCCCTAAAAACGTCACTACAGGCCAGATCCATCTTATTGTGCAATAATAATGTCTATCATTGTCTGTTCATCACATCACCCAAACCTTTTGAGATGAATTTTGCATGTTCGCGCATACTTAACAGTATATGTATTTGTGTGAGACTGTAGGCTAATTGTTCTGCTTAGTCATGATTCAAAAAGATAACGTCACACATTCTGTTTACTGCACAAGGCAGCACTGTTTTGGAGCAATCAATGAATCTGAGGGGTCTTTGTTGCAAAGTCACTATGGAGAAAGGCAGAAGTGTGTGTGCAGGTTTTGCACTCTTTGTCCTGCTCCAAGTTACACCTGCTCCCGGCCCTCCTCAAATAAAACAACAGATGGACTTAAGGTTGTAAATGTGCATCTGACCTCTTTTTGAGTGTCCTTCACTCTTAACCCCCTGCTGCTTGCCAGGAGGAGTAAGTGGTGCTAGAGTTTACCCTTTTGGATCCCAAATTTTAAAACTTTACCATAAATCATGAGTTTAAACAGCATATGCTTTCATATTTAATAAATCCTATGAGGAATATGTGATGCAACTGCTTTAAGATCATGTAAAACATCAAATTCTGTACACTGACATAACGAATTGGATTTATGAAGCAGTGGTTGACTGAACAATGCTTAGTCCTTGGAGAAAAGTGAATTTAAATGATGAAACATCCCTGTTAGCTTAACAATAGATTCCCCATTGGCGGGTCTCTCTCATGCCAGCTGCAATATGAAACTTGTCAACGGAAAAAAAGGCTTTGAAAATCCTTTCGCAGCTTAACTTGAAATCTTCAAGCTTTTTGCTTGAGAAATTCACAAGGGTTACTTTTTACACTACAATTAACACTGTGTTGTTGCCATTCTAAATGCAGGTGAAGATAGGTTTAACACCTGTACTTTAAAAGTGTGGTTAGCACTGCTTTTTACCAGGGTTATGGTGTAAATCTTCGTCATATTTTTCAAGACAAACAAGATTCTACCGATGAAATCTAGACGAAAACTAAATAAAAATTAAGTGATGATGACGACGACTATAATGAAAATATACTGACATTTTCGTTGACTAATAAAAAAAGACGAGAATGTGATTGAGGGACATGTTTCGGTGAATATCCAATCAGAATTAATCTTGGTGTGTGATGCATGACGCACACACACACATTTGAGAAGTAACTGATCTACAGTAGACGCGGGATGCGATAACATCATTTTCCATAGGGGCATATCTGTCTGATTAAACTATAATGACATGCCGATAGCTGAGAGAAAAAGAAGATTCATTATTTGTATGTTTGCATGTATTATTTGCATAAATAAATAAACAAATATATTTTAGTCCACTAAATCTAGAGATTTAGTCGACTAAAATTTTATGAAATTTAGTCGACAAAAACTAGACTAAAACTAAAATAATTCAGAAGACTAAAATATAACTAAACAAAAATGGAATTAAATCTAAAACTAAATCAAAATTTGCTTTCAAAATTAACACTGTAGTCTAAAAATTCAATTTATAGGATAAACTCAATAGTCTGCAATATGTGTTCATTCAAACACTGACTGATTTGAAACCAATATTTGCAAAAAGTACACAGTGTAAAATGAGCAATTATTAAAATGTTGGACAAGCAACAATATAATAAAGTTGAACTAATAATTATGATTGAAGCCTAAAATTAAGTCTGCACACATGATTCATGATGGCTAATATTGACTGGAAAAAACAGCCAATATTATAATCCTTTAAATGTTGGAGTCAAGTTTGGGTCAAACTGGAAAATATTCCAATAATATTTTGAAGAGAAACTTCAAAATAACTTAAAACTTTATGTTGATCCAGTAGTTACTAAATAATAATTGTTTGAAACCTCTTGAATTTCTTTACAGTGTGAAATTTCACAATACAAATAGGATTAATTGTTAGCCTCGGGTCAGTTATGAGCAGTGTGAAACGTGGCACAAGACTGTTTGCCCAGGGTGATTAATGAACTTTTTCATTCATTCATTTTCTTTTCGGCTTAGTCCCTTTATTAATCAGGGTTCGCAACAGCAGAATGAACCTCCAACTTATCCAGCATATGTTTTAAGCAACCCAGTACTGGGAAACACCAATACACTCTGACATGCACACACATACACTATAGCCAATTTAGCTTATTCGATTCACCTATACCACATGTCTTTGAACGGTGGGGGAAACCGGAGCACCCAGAGGAAACTCACATGAACACAGGGAGAACATGCAAACTCCACACAGAAATGCCAACTGACCCAGCTGAGCCTTGAACCATTGACCTTGCTGTGAGGCAATCATTCTACCCACTGTGCCATTGTGTTGCCATGATCTATTTTAAATGTGAAAAGTTCTATAACGGATTATATATGGAACTGGCCTTATTAACACAAATGCTCAGGCAGAGCAGTCTTCAGCACAGACAAATTAACCACCAATTGTCTGCTCATCTAATGTCGACCTATCTGATTCCTTTGATATGCATGTGATGTAATTGAGAGGGACTGAATAGAAGCAGGCCAAGCAAACTCGATCAACATCCACTCAGCTTATCTAGCTCTTCCACTGTGCCAACACATTATTCAATTAAAGAACATCTCTGCTACTTTCAAGTGCCTTTAAATATTCAATACCAGTTCAGTACCTATGAAATCTGAATAGAGATAAATGAAAATGAAACATAAGGCACCAACAAAGGAGTGTTTGTTGTATTCTAGCCAATGCACCAAATTCCTTTCTGAGCCCATAAAAGTAATATGAATTCAATTTGAATGCTGACAATACAAATCATACACAGAACTGCATCATCACCAGATGGGCCTATAAAGATGCTGTCATATTCCAGACTGCTATCTAATACCACACCCTTATCACCGCTAAACACAACCATCACTGTGTCTCATACAGTTTTGTGATGCCATATATTTGATTTAGAGTTTATAAAGACAGCTACAGATTTTTTTTTTCTTACAAGAACTCGGTCCCAGGTCTCCTTTCGTGTTAGTTCCTATTAGTTCAGCCATCTAAAGATAGTACTGACAAACTGTCACACATTTTTTTTAGGGCAATCTTTCCACTCATTCTCTCACACACACCGTACATATAGTGCTCAGCATAGATGAGTACACCCCTCGCAAATCTCTCATTTAAAGTAATATTGTCTATAGGATGCTTTACAATATTATCTTTGTGCATATACATTAGATTAGTCAGTATTGAAGCCAAATCTGGAGCTTATCCAACAAAATAACTGACTATAATGGTTCAAAAATTAGTAGCCCAAATGTATATGTTATAGAAAAATATTAAATACAAATTTAAAAAGAGGAAAAATCAAGAGAAGCAAAAGAAAATTGAAAAATTTAGTTGAAATTTTGTAGTTTTAATTTTTTTTTTCAATATTTTGCATGAATTTAATTGTATTATCTTTCCATTTCTAAAGATGTTGTGTGACTAAAATATTATTTTAATAAATATATCTGTTTAATAAATCTGTTTTGTTCCAATGCACTAATATATATTACCTTTATTCACTGAGAAATGGATCAAAATATTCATTTTCAAATGGGGTGTACTCATTTATGCTGAGCACTGTATATACACACTACGCTTACGCATTGTTCACTAATTAATTAATATTATAAACAAGATAAGCCTTAAAAATGAGATTAAAAGATAAAGAAGATTAAAAAACATGCTCAAAACATCACCACTTTATTTCAAATCTAATTAAGAAGCTCCCTTGAATGAAGTTCAGATATACACAGGCATTTAAGTAATCTGTAACAACGTTATCCATTGTTTATCCTACTTAACATATCGGTGCCCTTCACCAAACATATCAGATTAACATTACATTAGATCAGATTCATTTTTATGCAGGCATGTTATGGACACCTATGCACTTGTCCTAAACAGCCTTGATCTCGAATGATGCTGTATCTTGGGGTCCTGAGAGAGTGATGCTGTGTCATGCTCTTGTAATTGCAGGCAGGAAGGAGGAGAGAGAGAGAGAGAGAGAGAGAGAGAGAGAGAGAGAGAGAGAGAGAGAGAGAGAGAGAGAGTGTGTGTGTGTTTGTGTGTATATGTATGTGTGTGTGTGTGTGTAATACAACCACTTAGCACACACACAATGCTCTTTCAGAACTCTGCTGGATGATGTTTATGGGTGCGGCTGGATGTGTTGCTGATTTCTGGCTCACCGTCCGAGCAGATAATTCTATTAGACACATGAGCAGCGTCATCATCCGAGCATCCTTTGTGTTACTCCTACATCCCTCATGTTGCATGCCGTGAAGTGTATGTGTTTGCTTACCTGGTCCTGGCAGCTCTGAATGTGAGTCTCCAGAGTCCAGAAGGCCCTGCGTGGGACCGCTGCGATGTGCATTCTCACCAGGCATATCCACAGCCTCTGACGCACTGCCTTAAAAAACAGGAGCCAGCAAAAACTGAGGATGGACAAAAACGACTACTGGATGCTGCCTCCTCAGCGCAGAGATACAGATCTGTGTTCACTCTGGTGCATTTATGTCAGTGTGCATGAGAGAGAGAGAGAGAGAGGCTGCAGAGCCACGCTGGTAGCAGCATGGGAAATGTGAGCGTGAGCTGCAGTATTTTCTCTCATTACGATAAAGCCCGCCTCAATCCTGCTCTCTCTCTCTGGCTTTCATTACCCCTCCCTTTCTCGCTGCTGTGCTGCCTCATTCCCTCCCTCTCTCGCTCTCCTTTTCTCCTGCTCTCCCTTCTGGGTGAAACTGGGTCTTGGACAATGATGTCAGCAGATTTCAGGATGCTCTTGGAGGCTGGGGGACAGTAATACAAAACACAGCAGGATGTAAGATAGAGATGGTGTGCACTGAAAAACCTAATCTAATCTTGTAAGCACTTGGATGATTTAAGCTGGATGTGATGATGTTTGGCTGTTTTGGTGTGCTAAACTGCTTTAACTGATTTAAAGCTAGAGGTTCTGGGAGATTGGTAGATTAGTTTTGGGAAATTATTGGATACAGTGTTTATTGTAACTGATTTATCTGTTGAACATCATTTTAAAAGAAGCATTAACTTGCATGATGATCGAAGCTGCAATAGGTTGTGAATGAGATGGCTTGTTGGACAAGGCAGGACTTGTGTTTGTCTGTTGGGAATTAGATCATTTGCAGATTGCTATTTCTGTGATCTCTTGTGAGTGGCAGGATGTCCAGTCCTTTGTCCTTGTGCCAGTAAACATCTTAGGAGGGATATTTGTGTTGGCCAGAGATTAAATATTACAAGGAGGCAATGGTAACACTTCACTTGAAAGGGGTGTTCATAAGACATTTAGAGTTGTGACAGATTTAATGCATGCTTATGGCAGCTGTCATTAAGTGCTGTTGTCATTTTAAATGCACATTGTTTGAGGTGTCTTTATGCCATGACAGGTTGTATTTGTGTTTGTCAACTTGTCATGAAGACATCTCAAACGTTATGTCACATCTGCATTTAAAATGACATAACTGAGTGAATAATGACTGCTGTCATATGCATGCATGAAATCTCATTCATATTCATGTCATGATTGTGAAGGTGTCATGGCAGTCTGACAAACACCCTCTTCAAGTCAAGTGATACTGACATCAGTTAAAACCATGATTTATTCTGATAAATCAATTATAATAACTACTTAAAAAGAACTGCATATGTTCATTTCATGACTTCAATCAAAAATAGAAAATAAATAGTTCACCTAAAATTACCTTCTGATGTTTCAAGCCTTTTTAATGGTTATTGGTGTTGCATAAAATGAAGGTCAATGGCAAAAAACAAAACAAAACAAACAAAAAAACACATACTCTACCTGACAAAAGTCTTGTTGCCTATCCAAGTTTAAGGAACAACAAATAATAACTTGACTACATTTGGCATCAAAAGTGGCTTATATGAAAGGCAAAGCCTCTGGAAAACTCTTATTTGACCAAAATAAAATATGATCATGCCTTGATTTTTAATTATTTCATTAAGACAGTAAGGTCTGATTTTGCTTAGACAAAAGTCTTGTCACTTAACAAAAATAATGTACAGTATAGAATATAAAGTCATGGTGCAATAGAAAAATAATTAATATTGTGTATGACACCCATGAGCTTGGAGGACTGCATCCATACATCTCTGCAATGACTCAAATAACTTATTAATAAAGTCATCTGGAATGGCAAAGAAAGCGTTCTTGCAGGACTTTCAGAGTTCATCAAGATTCTTTGGCTTCATCTTCAATGCCTCCATCTTACCTCAGACATGCTCAATAATATTCATATCTGGTGACTGGGCTGGCCAATCCTGGAGCACCTTGACCTTCTTTGCTTTCAGGAACTTTGATGTGGATGCTGAAGTATGAGAAGGAGTGCTATCCTCCTCATCCACCACCAGTGTGAAGCATCCACGCACCAGCTGATTGGTGGAGAAGAGACAGAGTGATGAAGCCAATTATGGTATGGGGATGGTTAGGAGGCCATGATGGCCAGAGGTCAGTGGGCAAATTTAACCCCTACTCTTTCTCGAAAATCATTATGGGATTTTTAACGACCAGAGAGAGTCAGGACCTTAGTTTAACGTCTCATCCGGAAGACGGCACTCACTGAGCAGTATAGAGTCCCCTTCACTATACTGGGGCATTAGAACCAACACAGACCGCAGGTTGAGCGCCCCTGCTGGTCTCACTAACACCACTTCCGGCAGCAACCTAGCTTTCCCATGGGGTCTCCCATCCAGGTACTGAACAGGCACAGCCCTTCAGTGGGCGACCATGAGAGTTGCAGAGAGCTAGCTGCCGACAATAAAGTGTTAATAACTTTGTTTTTACTGTGCATGTTTGCTATGTATATATAAATACACACACATCAATTTAACTTTAAAGTTATATAAATATATTTGTTATTTTTTAAAAAGTATACAGACGTATATGTGTGCATATTTACACAAAATACAGTCATATACACTCACTTGCCACTTTATTAGGTACACCTTACTAGTACTGGGTTGGACCCCCTTTTGCATTCAGAACTGCTTTAATCCTTTGTGGCATAGATTCAACAAAGTATTGGAAATATTCCTCAGAGATTTTGGTCCATGCATATTGAGATGATAGCATCACACAGTTGCTGCATCCATGATGTAAATCTCCTGTTCCACCACATCCTAAAGGTGCTCTATTGGGTTGAGACTGGTGACTGTGGAGGCCATTTGAGTACAGTGAACTCATTGTCATGTTCAAGAAACCAGTCTGAGATGATTCACGCTTTATGACATGGCGAGTTATCCTGTTGGAAGTAGCCATCAGAAGATGGGTACACTGTGGTCATAAAGGGATGGACAATACCAACAATACTCAGGTATAGGCTGTATTGACACAATGCTCAATTGGCAGTAATGGTACTAATTGGTACTCTATCAGCTCCGACCAGTCTGGCTATTCTCCTCTGACCTCTAGCATCAACAAGGCATTTATGCCTACAGAACTGCCACTCACTGGATATTTTCTTTTTTTCAACCCAAGAGATGGTTGTGCGTGAAAATCCCAGTAGGTCAGCAGTTTCTGAAATACTCAGACCAGCCCATCTTTTGTTTTGAACACCATCCCATGCAGCAGCAGCTCTTCTCTAATTTTACAGGAAGTGAATGTAGGATAATGATCGAGCAATATGTCACTCACACAAAATTGCAGCACATTGTAACTGTTTGCTTAGTCTGATGTCGCACGTGTATGTATTTCAGTGCCAAAAGCAAATAAATGGTTGTACACTCACTGTGTGTATAGTATTGAAAATCATACACCTGAAATAACTGAACCATAAACTTTCTATCACAAAGGACCAGACTTTGATTCTATCATAAATGATTAAATTATTGGTGTAAAAGATCTGGTAATAACAGTTTCCCGTTTTCTGTTAATTTAAAATTTTATTCAAATTTTTGATATTTAAAAATCTAAAAAGTGGCACTTAAGAAAAATAGTTTCAGATTCAATATATTGTTTTAAACTACTACAAATGTCAATAAAAGTCGAGTAACAATCGCAAAGGTTGATGAAGCAGAGAACAACATAGGTTTACACTTTAGTTTAGGTCACAATTCATGCAATTAGCTACTGTCTTATTACCTGCCTATTATTAGAATATTAACATTAACTAGTTTTAACTAGTAAGTAGTTTTAATTAGTAACTGTTCATTAGTCAGTGTGATCTTATTCTGCATCCCTAATCCTACCCAAAACCTATAAACAGCTTTAGTTTATAAAGCTAGTAGTGAAAGTTAATGGTTTGTTAAAATCGTGAATTGTGACCTAAACTAAAGTTTCACTAAAACATCTGTGAATCACAAAAAACGGGAAACTGGTAATCAACAAAATGTTTTTTTTTTGTACAGCGTGGAAACGGTGACATTTTAAAAGCTTCATTTAAATGGGTGGTATAAATTAATAATGCTCATAAACAAGATGGTCGAAATGGTATTCTCACCTGAAACAGAGCATTATTGCTTGGGTTACACCCTAATTATCTAGAAGCTAATTCAGTCAATTCTTTATAAATATAATCAAGTTCCACATTGCATATTTGTTTAGCTATTTTGAGCCATTTCATGCAAAAATGCATCCATTTCCCAATTCATGCCAACTTTAAGACTAGCAAATCAGCATAGGGTGTTTTTCATCTTCAGCAAGAAATAGTTACATGATAGCAACACACACTGCAGGGAAACAATACAATCTGCTTCTCTAAATCCCTCTCTATAACAGGAGTCTGCAACATGCAGTTGCTCCCAGGGGAACATGGCAGCAGATTTAGCATCATGCATTAAAAACTAAAAGTTTGTCCCAGGCAGGTTGTTAGTGGTTGTTAGTGGTTAGGGCATATTGTCACTGTTGTGCTAAATAAGTTGTTATATCCATAACACAATTTATAAACCTGTTTTGAAGTTCCTTAATAAAAAGTGAGAGGCTGCAGAAATATTCTTTTTGTGATGTTGTTTCAAATCAACGAGAGATAAAAACAAGATCTTTAAAAATCAATGAAAGCGAGCTTCATAGAAGTGAGAGTGAGGGATACTGCAGTAAATTTAGCTCAGCGTACAGGGCTATGTTTCCACGGCAACTGTGGGGGAGAACTCATGCTTTAGAAAGGGAATCCAATATTCAGCAGGCTCGCTGCTGCCAAGACTCTGGGACTTTCCTGAGTTTTTCTTCTTTTTCTGCCTCTCACTTTCTATTTCAAACACTCATATCATTCACTGGAATTTTAGGGAACTGGATAGGTTTCTTCATGGCTAGAAATGTCAGGCAGAGTGATAAAGTACTTAGTCATCTCTCAATACTGTTATATGAATTAAAAGTGAAAGTGAATACGAAGAGAGGCAGATAAAGATGCAGCTAGTCTCTTGTTTGTTCTTATTATTCATTTACTACAAAGAGCTCATGCGTTATTTAATCATTTTTATGTGATGTCATACCAGGATCAGAAAAAACCTTTTTATTAAGGAGCAAAATATGACCTTTGGAATTGATTTCCCTACACCTACAGTTGAAGTCAAAATTATTAGCCCCCCTGAATTATTAGCCCCCCCTGTTTATTTTTTCACCCAACTTCTGTTTAACGGAGAAGATTTTTTCAACACATTTCTAAGCATGATAGTTTTAATAACTCATTTCTATTAACTGATTTCTTTTATCTTTGCCATGATGACAGTAAATAATGTTTGACAATATTTTTCAAGATACTTCTATACAGCTTAAAGTGACTTTTAAAGGCTTAACTGGGTTAATTAGGTTAACTAGGCAGGTTAGGGTAATTAGGCAAGTTATTGTATAATGAGGGAATGTTCTGTAGACTATCGGAAAAAAAATAGCTTAAAGGGGCAAATAAAATGGTTTTTAAAAAAATAAAAACTGCTTTTATTCTAGCCAAAATAAAACAAATAAGACTTTCTCCAGAAGAAAAAAAAATATTGTCAGACATACTGTGGAAATTTTCTTTGGGTTCATTCAAACATCATTTGGGAAATATTTAAAAAAGAAAAAAATATTTAAAGGGGAGCTTTAAACTGGGGAATTCAACTGTATATCTTAATAACTGTGTTTATTAAAAAAAAAAGTTTTATTGTAAATTGCTTCTGATTAACTACTAATTTCAACAGAAAGTTATCTAATTAGTTGAAATTCTCAGCACAGCAAAAAAACGATGCTTAAAAAGAAATCTGATTTTTTTGCGTATCCAACACTATCACTGCAATGCATAACTTTTGATTTAGTGGGTAATTAATATGAATTCGTAGGATCTAATTTGTACAATTTAGATTTGATTAGTATGATTTGCTCATCACCCAATGAGTGTTGGGTTTAGGGGCGGGGTTGGGAACTCGTAAGAATTCATACGAATTAGCCACGAAACTGACCAAACGTAAAATACTTTCGTTTTCTCGTGAGATCAGGCTGGCATATCACATTCCTCAAAAATCTGGATATCAATAATTTGTTGTTTACTTGTGCGTGGACATTTTTGTCCCCTTAAATTTGCTTTAGCTCCTGCTAATTGCTAATTTTACTAATTGCTGTAACTAGAAAAAATTCAGTACATTTCTGCCCGTCTCAATATCCTGCTGTTGTGCATCCATGAAAAAGGCCAATTGACTTATCGTCATGCATAATATATCAGCTTGATATCGACCACAGCCATTATGCACCCCTGGTTACATATTTCTCGATTTTCAGAAATGTAGCCCTGGGCACATTTTCCCAATGAGCCTGTGTTGTAATTAAAATTGCAGTAAGTAGAAAAATGAAGTTATGAGAACAACAATAATTAAATGTAACATTTTTCAATAAAGTTACTTTTGTTAAGATTAATGCATTAGTTAAGGCATCTTAATCAGATTGCCTTGTTCAGTGTTCATAATTGTTTGTGTTAACTAATGCATTAACTAACACATTGCTATATTTGTCAGTTATAATAAATGTGAATTATTCATTGTCATGTTTTCTAATTCATTAACAAACATATTAGTGTATGCACACATTATGATTAAGCTGTTAAAAAAAGAGATACATTAAAGCAGGGGTGTCCTGGAGGGCCTGCTCCAACACACTTACCTCCCAGCAAGCATTTTTTGTTTTTAAAAGATGTCTAATAGATGTCTAAACATCGTCTTTGCTAAAACAAGGCTAAATATGGGCTGTCAGTGAAAATCTAATAGCCGTCTAAGAATAGGCCAAAACTAGACTAGTCATCAAATAAACAGAAATGAATGACTACACATATAAAGTCTGTCTAATCTGTCTATTTAATTACTAGTCTAGTTTTGGGCTATTCTTACATGTCTATTAGATTTTCACTGACAGCCCAAGTTTAGCCTTGTTTTAGCCAAGACGACTACATTTAGATGTCTATTAGACGTCTATTAAACACAAAATTATTTGCTGGAGGTTTCAAGCAAGCCTGAAGGACTCCATTAGTTAAAAAGGTGTGTTTAATTAAAGTTGGAACTAAACTGTGCAGAGCTGCGGCCCTCCAGGAGCTGAGTTTGACACCTGTGCATTAGAATACGTTAATATTAATACAAATTATGTAATGCTGAAAAAAAGTCACTGTTCACAATTAACACAATAATATATGTTTTGTTAACATTATTAAAGGTGAATTAATGCTTGACAGATGTGTTGTTCATCATCAATCCATGTCAACAATGCATTACAAGCGTTAACTTATACAACCTTATTGTAAAGTATTACTCATTCTTGTTCAAGGCTCTCCAGAGGGTCTCCTGCATAATGCAGTCTGACTATGGCAAGCCGTTTTGACATTTAATCTATAACCTGTACTAGTATCAATTTTCATGTTACTAGTGCTTAATTTTAGAAACTAGTATCTTTTCCATTAAGTACTAGTGCTGATTCATTAGATACTAGTGCCTATTCTTTAGATAGTGCTAGTGCTTTATAAAAATATACTAGTACATAATCATTAGACACTGGTTCTTTTTATTAGTCAGTACTCATTCATTAAATACTAGTACCTATTAAATAGATACTAGTAATTATTATATAGATACTAGTTCTTATTTATTACATTCATTCATTCATTTTCTTTTCGGCTTAGTCCCTTTATTAATCTGGGGTCGCCACAGTGGAATGAATCGCCAACTTATCCAGCACATGTTTTACGCAGCGGATGCCCTTCCAGCCGCAACCCACCTCTGGGAAACATCCATACACACTCATTCACAACGGACAATTTAGCCAACCCAATTCACTGTACTGCATGTCTTTGGACTGTGGGGGAAACAGGAGCACCCGGAGGAAACCCATGCGAACGCAGGGAGAACATGCAAACTCCACACAGAAACGCCAACTGACCCAGCCGAGGCTCGAACCAGCGACCTTTTTGCTGTGAGGCGACAGCACTACCAACTGCGACGCCGCTATTTATTACATATTAGTACTTATTTTAATAGTGACTAGTAACTATTCTGTTGTTACTACTGTAGTAACAATTTTTCCCCATTGATTTCTATGGGGATCTGTCATTGAGATATCAACTATTCAGTTTTGACTAGTATATAATCCAGCTGGGACTAGTACATATTTTTATGTACTAGTAGTTAATCATTAGGTACTAGTACATCATTACAATCGTTAAATACTAGAATATATTTAATAGGTACTAGTACTAGATACTAGTATCTATTTAATAGACATTGGTATTCATTAAATAGACAATGGCACTAATTCATTAGTTATTCATTAACACTAGTATTTATTTATTAGACACTAGTATCTTTTATAACTATTACTAGTAACAATTTTTATTTTACTTGTCAGTTCTGCTTTTTTTACTCTCGTCTTATGTTATGACTAGTCCAAATGGAAGAGTAGAGTTCAATTAAACATTTTACTAGTAAAATATTTAAACTAGTAACGTTTCAAACAAGTACTAGTATTTAATAAATATGTACTAATATCTTTTAAAAATGTTGTAGTATCTATTTCATAAGTACCTAGTATATGTATAGTAGTACATAGTCTGACTGAAAAATCCCCCAGCGGAGGTCAGCCTGCCCTTCAACATAACCCTTCAACCATAAAACTTCCTTTTGCACTGTTGTCAGTCATAGTTTGAATATAAAAATAGGCAATGAACGATTGCGCAAAGAATAAAAATACAAATATTAACGCAAAATAAATCATTCAAAAGACCACATTTTAGAAAAAAGAGGAAGTCCTTTGGAAATACTAGAAGAATAAGTCGTAAAGAAGGAATATTTTAAAAGCAGCAATAAATATTTTCAAAATTCTAAAGCAAGGGTCTCAAACTTAATTCCTGGAGGGCTGCAGCTCTGCACAGTTTTGCTCCAACCCTATTCAAATACACCTGATCCAACTAATCAAGGTGTTCATGAGAAGTCTTGACCACCTTGATTATTTGAATCAGGTGTGTTTGATTAGGGTTGGAGCAAAACTGTGCAGAGCTGCGGCCCTCCATGAATTAAGTTTGAGACCTATGTTCTAAAACATCATATTATAAATAATTAACGTGATTAACACCAGTTTTCTGCAGTGATGTGAACGTAACAAGTAATATAAAGATAAAACACAAGGCATAATTCAATTTGTTGATTGATAATAGACAGCCCATAATTAAAAACACATTTATTATTACATCCTTATCGATATTATTACATTCTTTTCAATATCAGGCCATTTGCTCAGCACCACAGCAGGCCAAACCAACCTGTCTGCTGATAAAGTCTTCGCTGATAGAAAAATAAATTAAGACCAGTTTCACATTTCAATAAAATGTCAATTTCATTACACGATGAAACAGAAAACATTATAGCAGGACTGCAGACAGAGAGGAAACCAACCAAAATACAAAAGCAAAATAAAGCTTTTCAACAAAAATATGAGATTGATTTATTGATGTCCACAAATTGCAAACACAGAAATGGTTTAGTTCAGTGTTTCTTAACCACGTTCCTGAAGGACCACCAACATTGCATGTTTTGGGTGTCTCCTTTGCCTGTCACACCCATTACAGGTCTTTCGACATAGGTCTCAAACTCGATTCCTGGAGGGCCGCAGCTCTGCACAGTTTTGCTCCAACCCTATTCAAATACACCTGATCCAACTAATAAAGGTGTTCATGAGTAGTCTTGATTAGTTGGATCAGCTGTGTTTGATTAGGGTTGGAGCAAAACTGTGCAGAGCTGCGGCCCTCCAGGAATTGAGTTTGAGAACTATGTCTTTCGGACTCTGCTAATGAGCTGATAATCTGGATCAGGTGTGTTTGGTTAAAGACACATGGAAACTGGGCAGAGCTGGTGGTCCTCGAGGAACATGGTTGAGAAACACTGGTTTAGTTGGCAGTCTGAGTGGAAAACATCTCTTAAAATCTTTCAAAACAGATCTGGGAAGTAACATCCACTACAGGTAACCACAGTAAGTTTATCTGACAGCAAATAAGAGATCGGCAACTACTTTTATATATCCCAGAGCGCAATGATTTCCAAAATAAATATTAAAGTAAAAATTGATTACGCCTGATATGTATATTCTTACATACCGCCTTGTTTTACATACCTAAAATGCATGAATATATGCAAATGTACAAATACCAACTGAATCAAACAGAGTGGGTGGGTATCATTTCGCTTTTCTTATTACCAGTAATAAAGTGGTGAATTCTGAAGTGTGTGCTAAGTATCTTCAAGTACTGAACTCTCAATCCCTTTCTCCATTAATACATTTTCAACATAACTGTCTCCTTGGCAACATGTGTTGTCTAGGCAACTGCATCACAAACAGAAGGTGTATGTATTTATTATAGGTGGAAGTAGAGAATGTGAACGTCTATGATTAACACACAGCTCAGATAATTAAGTGTTGTTGGTATGGAGTTGTTTTCCCTGTGGCGAACACTTCAGATCAGTCACACTCTTTCATTTCTCTAGCTTTTGCGGCTTAGAGTTCCCTTTTTTTTTGTGGGAAGGCAGCGGATACGCAATTCTGTTTCTTCTAAGCATCTGCTCTTTTCTGGAGGCTCCACTTTCTGTTCCTGCGGTGATGGATCACAGCTTCCAGATGCGTTTGATTCCCACTCTGATGTTAGGGTGGATCATGGGACCTGAGGATGCTGTAACTGTCTCTCTGCTGTTTGGGTGTATGCAGTATTCTCTTTCTGTGTCCTTCCCTCACCTTAAAGTCATGTTATTGTCTGGGGCTGTTGATGTCTGTGAGCAGCCCGTGTCAAAAGCACTTAAAGTTATTGACAGGCTTAGAGAGCTCACTTAGCCATTTCCTCAGCAACTGCCTTCCCTAATTTGTCTTTCAAGTATGCCACTTTCTGCCAGTCAGACTTCAGCTCCAGAAATTCAAAGTACGGCACCTGTAGGGGGAACACACAAAGAGTGAGCTTGTGGAAATGAATATGCTTGAGATTAAAAGTGTGGCGGCATTTAAAATTTAGTGAATTCTTGGGGGCGATATTCGAGTCCTTTAAGTAGCTGAACATGAAATCTGAAATTTTGCTTGAGGATGGAAGATTTTTCCCAATGCAATCTCACAGAAATTTGTAACTTTTTGATTTAATAACAAATTTAAATTAATTTATACATTTTAGTATGATTTGCTCATCTCCCAATAGGGGATAGGGTTAGGGATGGGGTTTGGGGGCACGCCTCCCTTTAAAAATCTTTGTACGAATTAGCCACTTTCTTTGACAATACGTAAAATAGTTGTTTCCTTCTGCTATTGGATTGTTTTTTACACAGATTCACATTCGGTTCAAGCTGTTCATTGCGCTGACCAACAGAAAGAGTTTAGAGATTACTTTTTTCAACTGCTAGCGCACAGCGCACAGCAACAAAAACGTGAGATGCAGAAGGCGGTTAAAATGCGAGACGTGCAGGGCACATAAAGTGCTGATCACACCCAAACCACTTTTACATTCGGAAAGCGTGAGGTGCACTGAAATGCATTTTTGTTGACAAGAAAAAAAGTAATGCGGTGCGATTTTTATGTCGCTAGGCAACGACTGAATCAGCTGCGCATTGAGCGCAAGTGTTGCTGTTGATTTTGGTATAGTTTGAATATTTAATAATATTGTGATATATATAAAGATTTGTGAACTTCTCCGGATAACTCAAAACATTAACCACTAGTCTCTCCTCTATCTTCAAAAGTCTCTGCAGTCGCCTTGACAACACAAACTCTGCAGGCACCTCAACGGAAACCCTGCCTCTGCCTTCATTTGATTGGAGAATGAAACAGATGCAACTGACGTAACGTGCTTTTTCCCCTTTAGAGTTGACTTTATCTATTTCAACAGCAAGCACGCAACGCGAGGCGCAGCAGGCGGTTAAACTTGCCAGGCGCATAAGCAGTGCGCAAAACACTCGCGGCCATTAGTAAATCATTCAAAAAAGGTGCCTCAATGCGAAAAGTGTGTTTCGTGTGATTGGCCTCTAAGTCTATGGTTAAAGCGCCACCCAGTGGTCAAAAGCTGCAACTGGCAGAGGGAACATATTGAAGTGTTAACATCTGTAGTGAAGATGGTATCTGGTGTCAAGTTCAGTGTCACTGACATCAAATCAGAATTTAGTAAAGATACTAAGGAATATGGGTCATAGAATTATGAACAAATATTGTGATGAATTTCATAATATAATTGAATATTAAAATTATACCAATATCAACAGCAACACTGTCGCACAATACCCAGCTGATTAGGGGTTGATCACACCGAACTTGCATTTCTGTTCTGAAAACGCAAGGCACACGCACTTCCTTTTCTGTTTACATGAAAAAAAGTATCGCAGTGTGCTTTTTTTATGTCACTAGGCGACGACTGAATCAGCTGCGTATTGTGTGCAACAGCAAAAACGCGAGGCGAAACAGGCCGTAAACATGAAGCGCGCAGGGTGCATAAGCAGCACGCAAAACGCTCGCGGCCATTAGTAAATCATTCAAAAAAGGCGCCTCAATACCAAAAGCGCGTTCTGTGTGATCGTCCCCTTAGATCTGTTTTTGAGGTACGTGTTTAGTCCACAAGTTGTCAACACTGAACTGGGCCGTAGGGCTCTACAGTGTTACATACAGGCGCAAATTGCGCTATGTGTCCATGATAAAACATTCAGGCACACCGGTGCGACTGACCTAAATTAGGGCTCATGAACAGTCATAAATATAAACAGATTTTTATACAGTACAAAGCCCAATTGTGCCTAGAATTATGTTATGTTGCAGCAGCAAAACATGATACACGACAACAGTGATCATTCATTGCAGTCAACCAGAAGGCGGCAAAAAGTATATGTATACAGTACACAATTATAAAATTATTTATTTGTAAATTGTCTGTCCCGTTTTAAATAAGCCAGACAAGCACTCTTTAATCTTAGCATAGAGCTAGGGCTGCACAGAATATTGTTTCATACCACAATGTGCACATTCGCAATAGTCACATGGAAGAATGTGCCATGTTGAGTTGGTATTATAATTGACCAGAAGCCACAGTTCAGAACACATGACATTTGTGGAGTCTCTGCAGAGTTTAACCACAGAGTAAAAAGAGTGTGTGAGCATTTCAGGAGAGTTTAAAGCATTAAGGCACAATAAATTGTAACTTTAATAGAGGTTAATATTTAACTCCTAATATTTTGACTCCTAAGAAAATTGCAAACTGCTTGTTTAATTTGTATCTTTGATCTGTTGATCTATCTTTGATCTATCTTTTGAAATGTGTTCATTATATTTTATGCAAATGATTAAATCCCCTCCAGAGTCATCCCAATCAATCTAAATTTTTAATGAATTATTTCCAAAATAGACCTATTAAAGCCACCTTGTAAAATTGCTGGTATATCATGTTTTATATTACAGAAAAACAAAATATCACAATATTTCAAATGTTTCCAATATTAAGCAGCCCTACAGGGAGTCCAATTATTTCACAATTTATAAACAAAAAGTGGAAACAAAACAAGAACACCTAATGAAAATGGCAAAAATAAACAATGTCCTAATTGATTAGTGCGTTTGTGAGTGGTTTAAAAGATATCTGCAACCTGCAATTTAAAACAACACCCTTGCTCTAGCCATTTTCTTTTTCATCACAACTTTTGTAAAGAAAAAGTGCTGGAAGAGACTGAGTCTTCCTAGTGTGTTTGTGTTGAGAGCCTGTGTTCTTATAGAATATAAGATTAGTATACTATCAATATCTGTGCATCTAGGCTTCATGAACACTGGCCTATTAAAATGGCTCATCTAACACGTCAAATGGCTGGAGCATTATGCCAGCTTTGTGCTCAGTTTGAAGTCAAGACAAGTCCAGCCAACTCCATCTAACTGTACCCCAGGAGGCAGAGGGCTAACAGGATTGGCCTATATGCTGCAGACAGAGCCTGAGTCCTTTTCCGCAGTTCTGTCTTTACTGCCTCTATTTATAACCCAAAGCCAGGGGGACTGACTGCCATGTAATAGCAATGACAATAGGAATAGGGCTAATCAGGTTACTGAACTACAGAGGCACTATAATAAGAGTGTATCGAATAAGAACTGTTTATGTGAGTTACGCGTACATCTGACCCCTAATGTCCATGTGAACTGATTTCTAATCAAAATGTGCCTATGTTTTAACACTACTGCACTACTAGTGATCTTGCAGGTCACAGATGCTCGTTCACATCATGGACTTTATTATATATGAATTATTAGCCCTCCTGAATTATTAGCCCCCCTGTATATTTTATATGTTTTATATTTTTTAACATTTCTAAACATAATAATTTTAATAACTCATTTCTAATAACTGAATTCTTTTATCTTTGCCATGATGACAGTACATAATATTTTATTACATATTTTTCATACTAGCGTTCAGCTTAAAGTGCAATTTAAAGGCTTAACTAGGCTAATTAGGCAGGTTAGGGTAATTAGGCAAGTCATTTTATAACAATTGTTTGATTTGTAGCCATCGAAAAAAAAATACTGCTTACGGGGTCTAATAATATTGACCTTAAAATGTATTCAAAAAAATTAAAAACTGATTTTATTCTAGCCGAAATAAATCAAGTAAGACTTTCTGCAGAAGAAAAAATATTATCGGAAATACTGTGAAAAATTCTTTGCTCTGTTAAACATCATTTGGAAAATTTCTGATTCAGACACACAATTCAGAGGGCTAATAATTGACTGTATATAACATAACATGCACTGTATATATGCTGTATACACATCACAAAATTTGTACTGCCATGTGGCTGTATTAATATACACTACTGTGCTGCAGTGAAAATTACCATCAAAACATTTTCAATTAGACGCCATCTTTATAATTAAACCTCATATTTGAAATCTAAATAACTACATCATCACCTAAAAAAAGTCTCAAAAACAGCCACAGTGATTGCAAAACTATACTGAGTTATTCCTCCGCTTATACAGTTATAGTTATACACATGGGTGAAAAGCTTGGAACAGTGCTGATACTAGAAGAATATTGCATGTATTGCAGCCAATCAGATTTGAGAACCAGAAACTTTGTTTCTGGGTTCTCATATAAACACATACACATTTTTACACACTACACAAGCTGGATGTCTATAAAAGACAGTATATCTTTAAAGAAAGGGATGAAAATAAAAAAAGAGTGAAGGCTGTACTAACATGGAGATGGTGTAGGGGTTTTATTCAAATGACTAATCTTATAAAAGTGACGGTTCATTTGAAAGAGCTCTTTCTAATGTTAGAAAGAGGTTAATAAGATCCAAATTTATGTGCTAAATAATTCATACAATTATTAATGAACGAGACCCCCAGACATCTGTTAAGACAAAACTCACTGAACATTTAAAGCGACCGATAACAACATAACTTAGCGATTTAGTTATCCTTATTTGTGTGAATGGGCTTTAATACTTAAAATTAACCCAATGCTTTTTTTCTACTGTGTCTTACCTCCACCACTATAAACCCAGCCAACTGTAGGTGGCGTTTTTGCATTGCAAAGCGGCCCAGAAGGTCCTTGCTCTTCAGACAAAAGTGTAAAAAATCCCAAGCCACAAATGCGATTCTGTAAGTAGACAAAACACTGTCACAGTCAGAGACCATATCTGTATGTGAACTTAAGTCAAGGTATCTGCATTAACACTTACCGTCGTGCCCCTTCAGGTAAGGCATCAGCTCCCCCACCTTCAGGTAGATGAGGGGCTTTAAAGTTCTCCATATCTATAGGCTTATTCTCTGAATCAACCACAAGCTCCCCATCTGTGAAGAACACATTAGTTAACAGATTTATACAATAAAAAAGGTTGTCTTGACTATTCTTGTCATGACACCAGGCCAACATCAAAAAACTAGCAGTGACAGAAAATTACTGCAGTTCATGTTAGCTCTTGTCTCAATCAAACAGCTGCACTTAAACACACCAAAAGGACATCATATGATATAATAGCGCGTGTGCTCTGCACCCGTGTATCAGGAATGAATTGTCTTTATCAAAGGTTTTGGATATTTTGGATGCCATGGACGCCATCCTAAAATGTGTTAAGCAACTATATAGTTTCTTGAATAAAGATACTGTGAATTATACTGTGAAAAACTGGTATTAAAAGTATTATTTTAAAAATATTTAGTTTCTGGTATGTAACATTATTAATTTAGAAACACTATTAATAGCACAGTGGGATGTTTAGATGTAAAATGATGTACATAAATGATGAATAAGAGGAACAGCTATCTGTCTGTGCCATCTTGAATTTGCTCGTTTATCTCTTTCACTTTTTCGTGGACCAACTTTTTCGCTAAACAGAGGGGCATTTCCCAAACAATGATGTAATGATGTATGAATATCATAGTATGATGCATTGTTGGAGAAACTAACTAGCTAGTTATGTCAAATACAGGGAGTGCAGAATTATTAGGCAAGTTGTATTTTTGAGGATTAATTTTATTATTGAACAACAACCATGTTCTCAATGAACCCAAAAAAACTCATTAATATCAAAGCTGAATATTTTTGGAAGTAGTTTTTAGTTTGTTTTTAGTTTTAGCTATTTTAGGAGGATATCTGTGTGTGCAGGTGACTATTACTGTGCATAATTATTAGGCAACTTAACAAAAAACAAATATCTACCCATTTCACTTATTTATTTTCACCAGTGAAACCAATATAACATCTCAACATTCACAAATATACATTTCTGACATTCAAAAACAAAACAAAAACAAATCAGTGACCAATATAGCCACCTTTCTTTGCAAGGACACTCAAAGCCTGCCATCCATGGATTCTGACAGTGTTTTGATCTGTTCACCATCAACATTGCGTGCAGCAGCAACCACAGCCTCCCAGACACTGTTCAGAGAGGTGTACTGTTTTCCCTCCTTGTCACATTTGATGATGGACCACAGGTTCTCTATGGGGTTCAGATCAGGTGGACAAGGAGGTCATGTCACTAGTTTTTCTTCTTTTAGACCCTTTCTTGCCAGCCACGCTGTGGAGTACTTGGACGCGTGTGATGGAGCATTGTCCTGCATGAAAATCATGTTTTTCTTGAAGGATGCAGACTTCTTCCTGTACCACTGCTTGAAGGTGTCCATAAAACCTTAGAAAAATCAGTCTTGAGATATTTCTTGGCCCAGTCTTGGCGTTTCAGCTTGTGTGTCTTGTTCAGTGGTGGTCGTTTTTCAGCCTTTCTTACCTTGACCATGTCTCTGAGTATTGCACACCTTGTGCTTTTGGGCACTCCAGTGATGTTGCAGCTCTGAAATATGGCAAAACTGGTGGCAAGTGGCATATTGGCAGCTGCACGCTTGACTTTTCTCAGTTCATGGGCAGTTATTTTGCACCTTGGTTTTTGGTTTGGTTTTTTCCACACGCTTCTTGGGACCCTGTTGACTATTTTGAATGAAACGCTTGATTGTTCGATGATCACGCTTCAGAAGCTTGGCAATTTTAAAAGTGCTGCATCCCTCTGCAAGATATCTCACTATTTTTGACTTTTTGGAGCCTGTCAAGTCCTTTTTTTGACCCATTTTGCCAAAGGAAAGGAAGTTGCCTAATAATTATGCACACCTGATATAGGGTGTTGATGTCATTAGACCACACCCCTTCTCATTACAGAGATGCACATCACCTAATATGCTTAATTGGTAGTAGGCTTTCGAGCCTATACAGCTTGGAGTAAGACAACATGCATAAAGAGGATGATGTGGTCAAAATACTCATTTGCCTAATAATTCTGCACTCCCTGTAGATACATTGCTTGAACCACGTTGGTAAAAAAAAAGCAAGAAAAAAAAAAGATCATGGCGACCATAAAGACCATAGCACATGTACTCTTAAAAATGTAACATAAATCTCCTAACTAAAAGACACATAAATGAAATGTGTATATGTATGGAATGAAAGATGCATGTTAGCTTATTTGGTCACTTTCATGATCAATTTAAGTCCATTTGTCACAGGAGAAAACATGTACACTCCCTGACAAAAGCATTGTTGCCTATCCAAGTTTTAGGAACAACAAATAATAACTTGACTTCTAGTTGATCATTTGGTGTTAGAAGTGGCTTATATGAAAGGCAAAGGCCTCTAGATTACGCTTATTTTACTAAAATAAAATATGATCATGCCTTGATTTTTAATTATTTCATTAGGACAGTAAGGTCTGACTTTGCTTAGACAAAAGTCTTGTCACTTAACAGAGATAATGTACAGTCTAGAATATAAAGTCATGGTGCAGTGGAAAAGATAAAAATTAATATGGTGTATGACTCCCACGAGCTTGAACCACAGCATCCATACATCTCTGCAATGACTCAAATGACTTATTAATAAAGTCATCTGGAATGGGAAAGAAATCATTCATGCAGGACTTTCAGAGTTCATCAAGATTTGATTAATCTTCAATGCCTCCTCCATCTTACCTCAGACATGCTCAATAATGTTCATATCTGGTGACTGAGCTGGTTAATGCTGGAGCACCTTGACCTTCTTTGCTTTCAGGAATTTTAATGTGGATGCTGAAGTATGAGAAGGAGCGCTATCCTGCTAAAGAATTTGCCCTTTCCTGTGGTTTGTAATGTAATGGGCAGCGCAAATGTCTTGATACCTCAGGCTGTTGATGTTGTCATCTACTCTGCAGATCTCTCGCATGCCCCCATTTTGAATGTAACCCCAAACCATGATTTTTCCTTTACCAAACTTGACTGATTTCTGTGAGTATCTTGGGTCCACGTGGGTTCCAATTGGTCTTCTGCAGTATTTGTGATGATTGGGATGCAGTTCAACAGATGATTCATCTGAAAAATCTACCTTCTGTCACTTTTCATGATCAACTAGAAGTCAAGTTATTATTTGTTTCTCTTACAACTGGGATAAACAACAAGACTTTTGTCAGGTAGTGTAACCACACATTTGGTATGCTGTTTGCAAATATTATTTGTAATGATGGATTTGAGAAACACAAAATCGTAGAACTATCACTGTATTCTATTCGGAAGGGTTCACCCCATGCCCTAATACAATCAAAGGATTTACCCTCCACAGTGACAGCTTCAAAGGGGGATAGGACATGGGGATGAGCCATTCCGAATGGAATTAGCTATTTGACACCCAACAACTTCCTTGTGCAAAGAATCATGTGGGCCCATAGTGTGTAAAATTCTTAATTCTGAAGAGGCCACTTGTAAACACTTCGATTTGGAACAACATTTCAATATGGAAGCCATGATTGTTTTCACTTCAAAGGGTTGTTCAGAGTGTGATAGATCTCATTTGAAACACACCGTATATCAGTAACAATGGAACTTTAATTGGTGACATCAATGGGCTAACTGTTTTTGGAAAACGCACCATTGAACATTGTGCAAACTGCTATCAGTGTGAGCCTGAGTATAGCCGTATTGTGGAACATAGTGCAAAAACTAGCTGCAAAGATACTCACAGATGGTCTCAATGCTGGCTTGTTGTGTCAGAGCACTTAAGCACTTCGAATGAATGGGAATCAAACTTACGTAACCCTGAAGAAATCCCTTCCATTAACTTTATTCTGGCATTCACGGCTGCTACTCACCAATTGTCCAGCCATATAGAGTTTTGACAGCAGTGCGGAGGGCCTGTTTTCGCTCATTGGCCAGGCTCCAGAGGGCCGTGTGCAGGGTTTTCTGCAGAGCACTACTGGACTCTCCTTTACTCTGGTGATCTGGCAGCGACACAGCAGAAGCATCAACAGCGAGTCCTAGAGGCTCCAGCTGAGCATAGGCACAGATATTCAGCAATTTCTGCCGATAGTTCTCAGTCCGGCCCTCGATGCCACCTGCTGGATAAGTCAGGAAAACACACAAATTCATCAAATGACTGCAGAATGACTTTGTATAGTGAAGAGACTTGATCACTATAAGTGTTCCATGAGGAGGGATACAATTCATAGCATACGGTCCTTTAACTGAGATGAGGGTGAATAAATAAAAAAAAATAGCATCTTTTTTTTTTTTAGATACATTTTATTTTAAGTGCAATACCATTTAGAGATTTGTAATTGATAAGATTTTTTAAATGTTTTTTTTAAAGACCAAGCCTAAACATTTTTTTTTGTTAAATGCAAGAAATTATTACATACATGTACTTTATTCCTGTGATTGCGAAACTGAATTTTCAGCATAATTGCTCCCCTCTTCAGTGTCACATGATCTTTTAGAAATCATTCTTAAAGGGCCATGAAACCCCCCTGTCTCAGCAGGGTGTTTTCACACCTCTAGTTTGGAAAAAGTCAGGAAAGTAGGCGTGTCCAGCTCTGTTTAGGTGGGAGTGTCGGGGGAGGGAAAGAGGGAAGGATTTGCAAATATGGGAGTTTCCGTTTGGGCACGCGCAAGGCAAAACAAACACACAGACCACAGACGCAGGGGAGAAAGACAGTGACTGTGTTTACATGGACATCAGTAATCAAATTACTTGCCAAATAATTAATTTGTCGAATTTAACTGCAGTTTGGCACTTTCACTTTTTATTCAGGAACATTTCCTGCATGTCCCCCGTGACAAACAAGATATTGAAAGCGAGGAACTGCTGGAAGAGTTGAGTTTTAATGGTATGTTTGATACCGCATGGTGATTGGAAGAAAAAAATTCTCGGTAACTTATGCACTCGGTAGGTAGCGTCAGAAAGCCGTGTGTGTCTAGACTATCCTGTCACAAAATGTGATCAAAATTCTACACAATGGTTATTTTGGATTGCTGTGGTTATATTGGATTGCTGTGTTTACATACAGAGAGCAGCATTTACAGCGGATCTTTCAATCTATAATATTGTACTATAATATTGCAGTGATATTAACATACTGTAAACTTAGTAACTAAATCATTTTGACTATGGTATGTCTTAAAAACTGAAAGAGCACTGCTGACGATACAAACTAACTTTGCCATCTGAATGAACAAACAAAGAGCACTGATTGCACACTTATCAAATCTGTAGCGACAGGACAATCACACTGGAACTGTGTCTTTTTTTAAAAGGAGACGAGCGGCAAATCCGGATTTCATCATTTCCAGATGCGAAAAGCTCTCGGGTAAAAAATGTTCCTTACAAACGCATTCTGTTGTGTGCACTGTAATCCACATATGAGTCCAGCAGCGCTCTCACAGCGGGAAAATGCAAACAAAACCTTCGTTGCAGCACATTAATAAACGCAGCACATTAATAAATGCAACACTGATGACCCATGTCTCCAAATTCTTATTCTTTCACTTGTTTTGGCAACACAACGTGGCGTCTCTCTGTCGTCTGAACACTGTAACAGGTAAAACCTCTCTGTAGTCTCCGAAGCTATCATGCATATTAATGAAGTTGCAGGTCATACACAATAGAGCGCGCTGATTGGTTTGAACAAAGTCTTTCTCATGAATTAATGCCGCACACTCAGAGACGTCACAATGTTCTCGCAGGTTCAGACAGCCACTCTCCACGCTGGATTTACACGCAAGTATCTCATGGCCGTGACGCAGCTTCAAACATTTGTTTCAACGAATCGAATTTGTTTTCAATTTGTTTTAACGCAAAAACAACAAATTTTCATTTTTTAGTGTAATATATGTGTCCTAATAGTGTTTATAGCAGCGTGGGACACATATATGACTGTCAACAGCTCAAAAAATGTGTTTTTGTGTTTCGTGACCCTTTAAAGTTTAATTTGATTCTCAAGAAACATTTATTATTATCAATGTTAAAAACAATTTGCTGCCTGAAGATATTTCATCCCGAATTAATGTTTTTTAAACAAATGTACAGCATTAAACATGGCACTGAAACTCAAGCATGTTTGCTTGACACATAAGCACCACTAAGGCTTGTTCTTGTATGTCAATCGCACACTGTATAGTTGAACTTTTGTTTGTTTCTCAGATCTTATTTTTCGAATTGCATCATGAATGTTTTGAAACATCACAGTTGATGATATGATATTATTTTGAAGTGAACTCAAATTTTGTGGACACTTTGATACATTTATTTCATAATTCTTTGATAATTCCAAACAAATATGCAAATTATGAATTTTAGAACAAATTCAAAAGTAATTTATGTACGTTTTCAATAAGCATGTCAATAAACAAAATAAAAACAAACATTTTATGGAACCCATGTGTGTTTGTTGGATCTGCCTAAAATCCTGAAATTCAAGCCATTAGTCAGTGAGGCTATACTGCCACCAAGTGTTCTGAATGTGAACAGCAAAAAATATCAATTGGTGCAAGATGAGGCTGTACAAGATAATAGCCTTTTCTGAGTGTTTTCGGCACATTTTTCTACATACCTGAGAGTTTCTTTTGAAAGTCTGGCTTTGTAACAGAGGAGATGTAATCAGAATTAGCCTGGTTAAGCACACAGAGAGACCAGACCACATCTGTTTTCAGGAAGGGCTCTAAACTCGTAAAAGAATCTTCCAAAGCTTTGTGCACCTATAGCCATACAAATAAAAAATAATTACAAATGACATGCATAAATACCCGCTGCGTTGCAGTTAACTAAGGAAAATAGCAATACAACTGTTATACTTTTATTACCTTTTGGTAAAATTGCTCTTTGCTGAGTTGGAAGTTAAGTTTGGCAAAAGCCATGAGGAGATTACACATCTGCAGAGTGCTGTACTTTTCACTATAACTCACATAGTGCTGAAAGAAAATGGAAATAGAGTAAGGAATAAAGCTATATAGATGTAGACTCATTAAAGAATTTGCCCATTAAAGACAGCAGAATTCACTTGGTGGTGCTGATCTGCAAAAAAAAGACTCTAACCTGAGCAAAGCCTTCAAAGAGAGGCAAGTGGAGCCACTTGAGTAAGGCAAGAGACTTGGCACAACGGCTGACTTCGGAGGAACTCAGTTCAGATAACCTGGGCAACAGCTCTGATGCGAGTCGCTTGAGAAACTGTGTCTGGCTAAAATTCAGCTTACCTTTGATTCAGATAAAAATGAACAATTAGATTTGTACTAGAGCTGAACAATATATCATTTGAGCATCAATATCACAATGTGTGTATCTGCAATAGTCACATCGCAGGATTCAATTTTTTTTTATTAAGCTTAAAAGATATTATTAAGTACTATTTTTATTTCATTGTATAAAAAATTAATACATTGATGACCATGTTATTTTACGATTGATTGTTCAATTTCTATTTTTGAATACTGTTAGACTCCCCAGAAAACCATAAAGCACTGTTTATTTTACTTATTTTTACTCTGTTGTATTTATATATGCTTGTAATTTATATTTTATGCAGATGCACTGCATTGAAAAAAGACTGATCTGCCCAGTTGATCTAAATGAATGAAATCTTTCCAGATAGAGCTATTTAAAATCATCTGATGAAATTATATTCATATCGCAATATATAATCGCAGCAAAACAAAATAGTCAGATTTTTATAATATCGTGCAAACTTCCTTACTAACCATAAACGTATGCAATGTCAAGCAGCAATGGCGTTTTTAGTTCAAAAGAGGGTTTCTGGTTCAGGTGGTATGATAGAGCCCGTAGCAATGGCACAGCCCTTCTGTTTTGAGAGGCCAGTGCTAATGCCACCCTCCGCATATCCTCCGCGCTAAAACTCTCTGCCAACTCCAGAGCCTGGAAATCACAATAGAGAGTTTATTTTTAGACAAGCAAGTCACAACTCTAATACAACATACTGTCATTTAAAAAATAATTCAAATATGGTTGGTTGGTACTTGTGTGTAAGCACTCACTTTGTCCTCCAGTTTATCCATGAGAGAGGGGGTGAAAAGCGAAGCACGGCCCATGAGAATGGTTATGGTGCGACTGTCAGACAGCTCAGTCCAGCGCAGCTCCAGTTGTTTCAATAGGGTTGAGGTAAGCACTTCATTTTCATACCTATCACAACACAACATTATAACATTACAAGAACAAATCAGCAGGTTCCCCTACTGTCTCAAGACCCTAAAACTCCAACACAAACTCATGGCAATTAGTAACTTTTGATTTTGGGGCTAATTCGTATGAATTTGTACAATCTCATTCCTACAATTTAGTACGATTAGTACATTTTCGTATGACTGAACTCATCCACTAAACTGACAAAACGTAAAATACTTATGTTTCCTTGTGAGATCAGGCTGGAAACTCATTAATAACAAGCAGACATACATATAAAAATTGGGGTTGACAGGACATTTTCTGAAAGAAGTTGTTTTTTTGTTTTAAACACTTTCTTGTCATAGTAATGATTAGTCACTACTTGAGTCTTTAGTAGGGGCTTTCACATAGAAAGGCAACAGCTAAATGCCACTAACATTAGCTTTCTGTATGTGTTAGTAACACTTTTATTTGGTCTGTATTCATCCAATCAGCATACATTTAATTTATTCTAGTTCCTATTGTGCTTGATTACATCCTGCTGTGAAGTAGGAGATAATTAGTAGTTCGGCCAAATGGTGTTTCAAGTAAAATCGTTACCAGTTCATTTCATGTGAACATGCCAGAAAATGATTTCTTTTAGCAACAGTTCTAGGAACTGTTTAGAATTTACAGCTTTTAAACAACTTGTAACATCCAGAACAAATACCATTCTGATAAACAAAGAAACAGACATTTATGCCTGTGTTAGCTCACATGTGACTTCGTGCGAACAAAGGCATGTTTCAGAACTCAATGAACATGCTAAGGGCCATTTGCCAAGGCTGTGAATAAACTGACCTCAATGTACCATCGGGAGCCATGGACATTCATTTGTTTCAATGTTTTAAGTGCAAAAGTGCTGGTAACTAAAATATGAATCTTACCCCATTCTGCGCTGAAAGGCTACCCAGTCTGCCAGGTAGGACAGGTGACGATAGCTGAGGCGCCGGATCCTCCAAAGCACTTCATTTTGGATGGCGCCGAGTAGTGAAGCATCAGCAGGGAGACCTAACATGGTCAGAGTACGCAGAAGACCCACCAGAGATCCATTCCACACTGTGGACAACTGTGAGAGAACAACAACAAAATCCCCTTAATAGGCCCCAATTCATGAAACATGAGCAGAACTTACTTTTTGAGTAAATCGTTTATAAAAAGCTGTTTTGATATTTTCCAAATATTAGTTGTTATGAAAGAAATGTCCACCTGCTGTGTAAATGCTGCACAAACCTTAGTGAACCTTTAGGGAAACTTATAACTGAATTTTGTTGCACTAGCATAATCATATTTTATAAGTTTTGTTTTTAATATTATGGCCAGGTGAATAAAGACCTTTGGGTTGAGTTTTTTATACTGAAAAAGTCTTTTAAAAAGTGTTGATAACTGCAAATTTTTGGTAAAACAGCACTTGCCATTGTCACTTTTTACAGCCATCCAATCCTCAAGTACTTTGATAATTGAATAATATATAATACATGAACAAACTGAACAAAACAGGAGAAGCTAATATTACTGGTTACTGCATTTTATAATATATTTTATATGAGCTACTACTAGTTAGGGCTGTACGATAATGGAAAAATCTAACATTGGAATATTTTTTTATTCTGCAATATATATTGCAATATGAATACAGTTTCACTAGATGAGTTGAACAACTATTTGGAAAGAATTTATCACTTTAAATTTATTAGGATGTTTCTGTAGGGGAGTACATATGCATAAAACATAAGAAACAATCTACAAGCGTAGAAAAACTCATACATTAATTTTCTTTTTGGCTTAGTCCCTTTATTAATCTGGGGTCGCCACAGCGGGATGAACTGCCAGTTTATCCAGCATATGTTTGACGCATGTTCTCCCTGCGTTCGCGTGGGTTTCCTCCGGGTGCTCCGGTTTCCCCCACAGTCCAAAGACATGCAGTACAGGTGAATTGGGTAGGCTAAATTGTCCGTAGTGTATGAGTGTGAATGAGTGTGTATGGATGTTTCACAGAGATGGGTTGCGGCTGGAAGGGCATCAGCTGCGTAAAACAAATGCTAGATAAGTTGGCGGTTCATTCCACTGTGGCGACCCCAGATTATTAAAGGGACTAAGCCGAAAAGAAATGAATGAATAAATGAATGAATGAATGTTTGACGCAGTGGATGCCCTTCCAGCTGCAACCCATCACTGGGAAACATCCATACACACTCATTTACACACATACACTACGGACAATTTAGCCAATCCAATTCACCTATACCACATGTTGTTGGACTTATGGGGGAAACCGGAGCACCCGGGGGAAACCCACGCAAACACGGGGAGAACATACAAACTCCACACAGAAATGCCAACTGACCCAGCCAGGGCTCGAACCAGCGACCTTCTTGCTGTGAGGCGATTGTGCTACCCACTGCGTCACCGTGCTGCCCGCGTAAACTCAATAAAGAAAAAGATACCATTTAAATAAACAGAGTTTTATTGTTTCCCAATAGGTTGAACTGAAATCAGGTGTACATTAAGTAAATAATACTGCATAGTCTTCGTTTTAAAAACAATTCAATTGTTATTAATTTTGTCAAAGTTACAAACGGTACAATTTCTTAGGCCTAAATGCTTTCAAAACCCTCACACAGTCATAGCCCTCAAAAAACACTTGCGAAATGATAAATTATAATCCAGACTCAACATTGCGTATGATCGCAACGTGACTATTGCGAATGATCACATTGCGATATCGATCGAAACTATTTAATGTGCAATCCTATTACTGTTAATACATTATTGCTTTGGAATCCAAATCACAGCAACCCAAGCATCTCAGCAACCATAAGCCATTTTTAGAAGAGACCCTGGCATTTTAAAGCTACATGGCTTAAAACACTTTGGTGGACACACGTTTATTAAAAAAGTATTGTTATTGTATGTATTTTTGTTAGGCTTTCCTACATTATTGAAATATACATAAGAAATATATAGAAGCCAAACCTACAATATTTCACTGGGTTCTTGAATGCGTCATTTACATAGTTGTTATTCATTAGCAGGGATTATGCTAATTGCGAATGAGCATGTAATTAAGAATCACTCAAAATCAATAATGTTAAAATAACATTTAATTCTCAAATCTAATGTTTAAAAGTTTTGGAAGAAGGCCTGTCTGCCTGTGTTAGGCTGAAATTACTCTGAATTTACTCTTATAATTATGAATTTTTCATGAACGAATCCTGTATCTCTAATTTCTCTGAAGCCGTTCTCATGCTTACCTGAGTGTTTAAAGTGTCCTGCATGCTCTTGCAACGAGGATCCAGCAAAACTCCTTTGCCCCCCTTCTCTACGACCCGCAGGTTCAGCTGGATCAGACACCTGGCGGCCTCACTGCCCGATCCACCATGCTGATCCCACAACTGAAGCACTTCGTCTGGGGTGGATGCTTTTTCCACAAGTCTGATCAGTTTTGTACGTTCATATGAAACTGTTGCCTCCTCTATCTTGGCCAGTTCATTGCCCTGACAGAGATGCCGAACAGAAGGTCGGATCCAAGACAGAGTCATCAAGCACAGAGGCTCTGTATGATGGACAGTGGAGGTCTGCAGGCGGGCTGAGGCTGTGGCACACTGAGGGCTGCGAGGAAACCATCGTGCCCATCTGCACAGCAGCCTGGTGGTCATTTTCAAAAGGAGACTTCCTGAATTGAACAACCAATCAAAGCCTTTCCACCCACATCTTTGGCTGTGCACCTAAAAATCAATCAGAGAGCATGTATAGTATATTAAAAGAAAGTCTCATATGAACAAAAACAAGGCCAGCTAAGAGAAAAATAACAGCAGTCTTAGGGCTGGGTGATTTGGCCTAAAATCAAATACTTGATTAATTGAACATTTTAACTTGATTACGATTAATAAACGATTATTTTATTTTTTATTTTTTTGCACTCATATTACACTGATAAGTTTTGTACAGTAAATATGCTCACATATTACAATTATTGATTTTAAAATAATTGAAGGATCTACTTAATTGAACTGAATCTACTATCTATGATTATTTATTGAACATTAACAGTGAATAACTGAAATTAAAACACACATTACCTAAAACCAACAGTCACTTTTTTTATATATAAAAAGGTGAAAATAAATAACTTGCACTTTTGGAAACAATAATTATTAGTAATTCTTTTCAATGTTTTTCATATTAAAAGCAGAAAATAAGCAGCATCTCTTCTAAATAAAATAACGTGTATAACTGTAAATAATATTTTAAACAGTGCTTTTCTTAAATCTTCTGTAAGCAAATATATTAATGTAAATAATTTTATTGTAATAGAAAATATGTCGTCTCAAGTCATCTCTGGCGCAGCTTCCAATCATCGTCAGTGTAGTGCAAATGTGTGACGTGTGGTTACATTTTTTGAGAGGTGCGCTAGTATGCGACCGCGTGAAGGCTGCACTGGACCATACTTGTGCGTTCAACACAGAAGTTTAAATCAGCCTTAACAGAGCGGGGTCATGTGATTCCACACGCAATAGGGAAAATAATTAAAATAACTGACCTAGAAAAATTAGATTGATTATAGGTTCTGAATGTCGATTTCGATTACTTTTTAGATTAATCGCCCAGCCCTAAGCAGTCATATGTAATACTAATGATGCTTATATAAAAGGTTACTGGTGAAAGGTTTGGAAACTTATCTTAAGATTTTTGTATGTGTTTGAAATAAAACACATACAAATACAAATAAAACAATAAAAACAGCAATATTGCGAAATATCGTTTCATTTTAAAAACTGTCACAATGTCACAGTAGGGCTGGGCGATTGAAAGTAGTCAGCATTCCGAACCAATAATCTATTTTATTTTTGCAGGTCGATTTTTTCAAATACTTTACTTACCACGTGTGGAGTCATGCGACCCAGCTCTGTTTGTTACTATTGTGTCACTTTGCACTACATTGATGATGATTGGAAGCTGCGCCAGAGATGCCTTGAAACGGCATATTTTCCATTACACTAAAATTATTATTTACATTAAAATATTTGCTTACAGAAGATTCAAGAAATGCACTTTTTAAAATATTATTTACAGGATATACAAGAGTTGTTTTATTTAAAAGAAATGCTGCTTATTTTATACTTTTAATATGAAAAACATTGAAAATAGTTGATTTTGTTTCCAAAAGTGCAGGTTATTTATTTGAATTTTTTTAACATGTGACTGTTGGTTTTAGGCAACGTGTGTTTTAATTTCAGTTGTTCAACGCTGATGTTCAATAAATAATCATAGATAGTAGATAGTGTGTTTTCTTCAATTATTTTAAAATCAAGTAATTTACCCTTCATTCAAAAATCTTCCACTTGTAATATGTGAGCATATTTCTTACACAAAACCTGTCGGTGAACTATAAGGGCAATAAAATAAAATAAATAAAGCAACTGTTTATTATTCGTAATCAAGTCAAAATGTTCAATTAATTGAGATCTTAATTTTAGGCCAAATCGATTGAGGTGTAGTTGGTTTTATATTTGCAAATTCCTTCAATGACAACATGTGGCATGCTTCCTATATTGTTTACCATGGTACTTTGAATATTCGTTCTGAAATCACATGCAAATATGACTACATTAACATAAGCACTATTTATATGACTGTGAATAATGTTGTACTTTGATAGTTATCGGTTCCTAATATGATTTCACTAATTAGAATTTGCTGAAATATACTTTTCTGAAGGGGCAACCCAGTGGCGCAGTAGGTAGTGCTGTTGCCTCACAGCAAGAACGTCGCTGGGTCGCAGGTTCGAACCTCGGCTGTGCTGGGTCAGTTGGCGTTTCTGTGTGGAGTTTGCATGTTCTCCCTGGGTTCGCGTGGGTTTCCTCCGGGTGCTCCGGTTTCCCCCACAGTCCAAAGACATGCAGTACAGGTGAATTGGGTAAGCTAAATTGTCCATAGTGTATGAGTGTGAATGTGTGTGTGGAAGTTCCCAGAGATGGGTTGCGGCTGGAAGGGCATCCGCTGCGTAAAATCGTGCTGGATAAGTTGGCGGTTCATTCCGCTGTGGCGACCCCGCAAGGGACAAAGCCAACAAGAAAATGAATGAATGAATGAATACTTTTCTGAAATTATATTAGTAAGGAGAAAGTCTGAACGTGTGAATATAAAACCAACTTTACCTCAATGCCAAATCTCCCAGCTTTATGTCACAGCAAGGAATTATATTTTTAACACATTTTAATTCATTCACAGAAAACAGTTATATAAACTGTAAGAATTATTTCACAGTATTATTGTTGTATTTTTATCAAATAAATCGAGACTTGGTGAAATAAAGACTTCTTTCAAAAACATCAACAAATGTGAATGTTTTCCATCTTCTGACTGGTAGTGTACTTGGCCTTTTGTTTGAGTAATATATACATTTCTATTATTCTGTATATTTCTATTATTATTAGTAATAATTAATAATATTTTTATTTTTAAACAGATCATTAATAGCATTAAACTTTAACACTTTCTAAATACACAGCTTGCAAACATCGTACAAAGATCTGTCAGATGTATGCGTTTCCTAGCTATCTGTCATGGGAAGAAGTCTATTCTGACCTTGCCGTTTTGGGCAGGCGCCGCAATAAGCTTATGAAACCGTGATCGTTATCAACATACTATTTGGGAAATCCAGCAACCGCCAATGCTATCCGACAAATATGTGTCATCGTAGCTGAACAGGACTGCACTGTCATCAAGGATAAAGTATATACTGCTTGCTTACCTCGTCAAATTGGATTTTATAAGTGCAACGACGACATTCACATGGAGGAACGATCAGTAGGAGTCGCGGAAGTTTTGCGTCAGGGAGCCGGCAGCACGTGATTTCGACAACGCGCCGTGATTGGTGGTCATAGGAGGAAAAAAGAAGAAGGGTTGTTTTATCAACTCAACAAGGCATATAAAGGCAAGCAAAGCAGTACATACAACAGAACAGATGTTCACAACATATTGTTAAATATCAATTATCAATTTCACACTGCCATAGTTTTTTTGTGATTTGTTACACTGTATAATAGGTAATACATACATCAGAAAGGTAGCCTACTGACATTTCATTGTAGTGATGATTTCAGTTACAGACATTTCCTGTAACACAATTAAGTGCGTAAATTAAAAATGAAGGTAAAATACCTACAGATCCTTAATCCTTTGATGCACAAGCTATGTAAAATAACTTCCAATGCACAGCATGAGTCTGAAATGACCCACATACATTTGTTATGTAATTTCATGCTTGGCTGGGAATTTGAAATCAGTTTATCGCAGCATTAAACATTTCCTTATTTAAATACTTCCTAATATACCAACAAAGAATATTTTTATTCGAAATGTAAGATATAAATAAGGATTTGTGATGGTCAAAAACAAGTTAACTGAGAAATTCCTGGAATATCAAGTGAAGAAATTAATTCATTGCAAAGATATAGAAAGTCAGAAGTCAGTCGGGTCATTTTAGACCCATATATGCATCAAAGGGTTAAAGGGAATATATCGTTTTTTTTTTAAAAAAGTACAGTCAATGTGATTTCACTGCAATTCTGTCAAAAAATGGGTCTTGCATGTCACATGAAGTCTTTTAGGAACAAATCAACCTGCCGTTAAACTTTAATAGATTTATTTTGTATGTGTGAATTTGTTCAGAAGTTTTAGTTCGACTTGCATCATTATTTTAACAGCCCTCCTACCTTTGCACAATCTTTTAGTTTAAAAGAAATTATTTGTTATTACTCAGAATTTGCATTTAAATCTAAAGAATTTAGCTTTAACTTTATTTCGTTTGGATTTTTTAAATACATAAACAAAAACGCATGGCTTCAATCCCTACCTTTTGACATTTTCTGACTGAAGTTGAGTCACTGCTCAAATCTTTCTGTATGTGTAACAACAAAAAATGTGTCAGATCTTTGGTACAACACTCTCAGAAATAAAGGTACGCGATCTGTCACAGATTTCGTGTGGGCCTAGTCATTAGACAACAGTTTTACACTCTCAGAAATAAAGTAATGCGAGCTGTCACTGGGGTAGTACCTTTTTAAAAGGTACAAATTTGTACCTAAAAGGTTCATATTAATACCTATTAATTACATATTAATACCTATTAAATACATATTAATTACATGTTAAGGGTATATTTTAGTACCCAAAAATTACAAAAGTTTTCCAAAATTTGTAGGTACTAATATATACTTTTGAGGTACCAATATGAACCCTTCAAGTACAAATGTGTACCTTTTAAGAAGGTACCACCCCAGTGACAGCTCGCATTACTTTATTTCTGAGAGTGTAAAACTGTTGTCTAATGACTAGGCCCACATGAAATCTGTGCGCGCAGAATTCCGCAGATTTTTAGTTCATCATTAATTCTGTTTATTTACTTGAGTAAATGTGTGTAAATTTATATTTATTCAGTTTTTAAATTAATTTCAGTAATATTATTAACTAATATGAAAATGTTCATCTGATTTAAGTACAATACATTTTGTAAAGTAATATTTTCTGTCTTTTAGTAGATATATGAGAGACTTGCTTTGTTTACCAAATAAAGTGCATCTAATTGGATTTGCATTTTAAACATTAAATAAAAGTTAAAAGGGTATTATTTTTTATTTCACATATTAAGGTTTTAGTTATGATACTCCCAAAATAATTCCGCAAAAATCCGCAGATTTTTACCAAAATTCTCCACAGAAATGGCAAAAAACGTCTACAGATTCCGTCTGGCCCTACTAATGACTCTATGATTTGTCTATATGATTTGATTTCGATAGCTTTCCTGTAATGCTCTTAATTTAATTATTTTCATACACTTTTATACATTGTGATTTACTTACCCCTTTCTTTGCTTTGTTAGTCTTTTTTTACTCTGCAGTTAATTTAACTTGCATTTTCCCATATCTCCCTTTTGAAGAGTTCACACTTGTTTGGCATGCTGTCATGGGAGAGAGCTCTAGCTCACAATATCCTTAGGCCCGGGGCTTCCTCCCGTTTGAAGGATGAGAGGGGAGTTTGAGCTCAGATAGGTCTCGAAAACTCCTCTGCTTGTGAGTGTGTTAGAAATAGCTATGAGATATAGCTGACTAAGAGTTTGTCTATGATGCCACTTTAGATTAGTCAATTTACTTATATTGTATTTCTTTGGATTGTGGGAGAAAACTGGGGAACACCCACGTAAGTATGGGGAGAACATGCAAACTCCACACAAAAATGCTGACTGGTGCGATAAAGGCTCGAACCAGTGGCATTCTTGCTGTGAGGCAACAGTGCTAACCACTGGGCTGCCATGCCACCCTATCAGGAGAAGGGGGAGGAGTAGAGGTGGAAGAGGGGGATTAGTGTTCGTCTGATTGGCGCGATCAGTCCTGATCAATCATAAGCGTGTGATCCTCTCGAAATTAGTACAGTAGAATTAACTTTCATTAAATTTTGAGTTAACTACACTCATTTTATTTGATAAAGTTTTACAGTGTAGATTTAACGTTACTTCCTAAGAATTATGTATAGTTTAATGTTAATGCATTCACCTCACTGGTTAGATTGTTATGCCATTTCTTAAAAACTTGACAGGCTTCCTTTATAAAAACAGTAGCCTATGCTAAACGCATTTCTAAACTAGGCTACAACTACAATTGAAAGCTAGACTTCCCAGGATAAGCCACATGTTATTCATTTATTCATTTTCTTGTTGGCTTTGTCCCTTGCGGGGTCGCCACAGTGGAATGAACCACCAACTTATCCAGCACGATTTTTTACGCAACGGATGCCCTTCCAGCCGCAACCCATCTCTGGGAATTTCCATACACACTCATTCACACTCATACGCTACGGACAATTTAGCTTACCCAATTCACCTGTACTGCATGTCTTTGGACTGTGGGGGAAACCGGAGCACCCGGAGGAAACCCACGCGAACGCAGGGAGAACATGCAAACTCCACACAGAAACACCAACTGACCCAGCCCAGCCGAGGTTCGAACCTGCGACCCAGCGACGTTCTTGCTGTGAGGTAACAGCACTTCCTACTGCGCCACTGCGTTGCCAAGCCACATGTTATTAGCTGTACAATTCTAATGAAGTTACATAAAACATTTTTCAAAAATTATATTAATTTATTTTCAGTTTTAATACTCTGAACAAAAATTAAGGTGTATTTGTAACAACTACTTATTAGTTTGACCACTTTAATATTGTCAACCAAATGCATTCAGGGTTATGACAATGTTGGACACTACAGTGAGCACTAGGACAAATAAAAACACAATTCAGGTGTTTAAAGAATACTTTATTGTGTTTGATTTGCAAACTCATCTAAAATCAACAAACCGAAAGAACGAAAACGGAGAAAATAATAAAATAGGTACGCACATATGACTATAAATCGCGGTTGTCTTGAGCGTGTTGTTCTGAAAGCTTTGCTCAACAAACCTGGCCTGCTGAAAAACAAAACAAAACAAACAGTTTACACAAAGACCATATTGTCTATTTTAGACTATAGTAAACTAAAGTTTAAAACTATAGTTTAAAATAGAAGCTAAAGTGGGCCACGCTTCTCCCAACCCACCATAACCCTAGCAGCAGGTCCCACTACCGGCCTCCCGTGTTTCCCTGACGGTCCTCAGAACCCGTGTTGCTAGCTGCCTAGCGTGCACGGTCGCCTCGCTCCAGTCCAGGGAGTGCACGAGCTAACCGGGCTCCAGTCAATGCCGGATTACCCGGAATGTTGCTCGGCGGCACATTTTAAACACACGTAATATTCCTCGGTTTATCGTATGCAAACCGCGAGGAACTATAGCACAGACGGCCCGAGGGATGCTTCACGAAGCGGACCTTGGGAAATTGGTGTGGCTACACTCGTACCGTTGGTAGGCTATTGAACTCACCTTGGTCAAGTAGCCTACAAACAGCAACACCTTGACAACTGACAACACTGAGATGAACCGTAAGAGCTTTAACTAAATGCAGATCGAATTTTTAGAACGCCACGTCACTGGCTGAGCATCTCGTCATGAGGAGCGTTGAATTGTAGAATTAGACTATAATTCCATATTGAAGAGGGGGATACGCAAGATGATGAAAAAGAAAGAAATGTCAGCTAATTCGGAAACGTCGGCTAGCTCTGCTGCTTGTAATCTGTCACGATTACTTTGGGTAGGCTACTCCAGGCGCTGGAATTTGAAATTGCACGGCGTGCCAGAAAACATTGATGAGAAGAACGTGAGGAAAAAAGTGAATAGCATTTGTCAGAAATTACTGCCAGAAAATGCCGACTGTCCTGATGTGATTTATACGGTGCATCGAGTTGGTCCGAAGAAGATGCGCTCCACTCGCGGTATAGCCTAGAATCATGTTTATCATGAGTGCTCAGTTCTCTTCGCGTATCCATCAAGCAGCAGTTTGGGCTGCAGCTAAAAATTCCGCGTATTTACGGGAAAACGTAAATGGCATGCGTGAGAAAGTGGATTTTTGCCGTGAGAATACTGCCAATTGCGTGAATAAATAAACAAGCAAATAAATAAATAACTAGCAAATAAATAAATAAATAGGAAATAAATAAATAAACAAGCAATTAAATAAATAATAAAATAAATAAACAATTAAATAAATAAAGAATAAAATAAATAAACAAACATTCAAATAAAGAACTAAATAAATAAACAAGCAAATAAATAAGCAAATAAAACACTAAACAAGAAAATAAATAATTAAGATAATAAATAACACAGTGCATCGCGTTGGTCCGAAGATGCGCTCCACTCGCGGTATAGTCATCTAGTTCTCGCGTATGCATTAAGCAGCAGTTTAGGCTGCAGCTAAAAATTCCGCTTATTTATGGGAAAACGTAAATGCCATGCGTGAGAATACTGCCAATTGATTGAATAAATAAACAAGAAAATAAATGAATAACTAGCAAATAAATAAATAGGAAAATAAATAAACAGTCAAATAAGTAATAAAATAAATCAACAATCAGATAAATAAACTCGAATAAATAAATAAATTAGCAAATAACTAAATAACTAAACAAGCAAACAAGCAATTAAATAAGCAAGTAAATTAATAAACAAGAAAATAAATAAATAATATAATAACATACAGTGCATCTCGTTGGTCCGAAGAAGATTCGCTCTACTCGCGGTATAGTCATCCAGTTCTCCTCGCGTATACATAGTAGATAGATACAATAAAATACTATCGAAGTCAGTGGCAGTTACATCTTCATTTGTGTTTTGCAGTAGAAAGAAACTCAAGGAACTTTAGAACAAGTGGAGGATGAGAAGATGATGTACTATATAAAATGAAAACTATCAAGTCAGTATGGACATTGCGAAGGCAGTTCTGAAGACAAAACTGAGGTCGAACAGGCAGTGTATTGATTGTGAATTTCAGACAATTATGGGAAAATAAATTGAGTAATATCAAATCGACCAGCAGAGGGCGACATTGACCAATGCTTAGTGCAGTACTCGCAGGTTCAAGTATGTTTGCCTATTCTTGGTGATGAAAACAGTTATGTACCTATTACTCTCTAAAAAAGCTCTCTTGATTGAAATCATATTTGAGCTAGTCCAGTGATTGGTAAGCTTAGGCAAAAAGCTCCAGGTTTTGTGTACCGAACAATATAACTGATTGAATTTATCAAGTCTTTCATTAACCGCTCCGGTGGCATTATTCTCAAATGGGAGCAGGGTGCGTACACGCACAATAGCAGTCTATTCTGGGTTCAGTAATAGGATGAAAGCAGCAAACAAAATGATTATTTTGGGTAATTTTGTAGAGGATGATTTTGTCTAAATCAGTCTAAACTGTGCCTACTGGAGTGCTGCTATGGTCAAGATAGAGAATCAAATCAAGACGAAAATATAAAATGATGCATTGTGAAAAATATTAACAGAACTTTCTAGAGGTAGTTGCATGTTTTATTTGTAGTTTGGCTATATAGGTCATTTCAGAATGTGTTTGTTTTATGCAGTGTGGATAGTCTTTTGAAATAGTAGAATGATTAGACTAGTATAATATCTAGTATTTAATATCTAGTCTTGAATTAAAGGTGTCAGTAATATAATATAAAACTAGATACTAATATTTCAGCATTCAGTAGCACCTCAAGGATTTTCAGGTCAGAAATCCATTCATGCAGCTTTCAAAAGACAGACATTTTTTGTGTAATGAGCGAAAGGGTAGTAAATTTTTCTCCTTGGACATCATGTACCAAGCAATGAAGAAGTGAAAACGTTCAATCTCTTACAAAGCTCTTTTTAGATTGAATTTAAGAGACAGAAAAAAGGGCAAGTGAGACATTTTTCAGTAATGAGATGGCTCAACCAGAGGTGAATAGAGAGGATAAACTTTTAGAGGCAATGCGATATGGAGCGCTTCCATTAACTACCTTTTTCGAGTGGCACTTTGGAAAGGGAGAGTGAAAGTGAGACAAAGAGAAAGAGGGAGAGTTATAGTCACTGACTGAACCTTTATCTGGTGATTTACACTCCATTCCATCAGCTCTTCGTGCTGTACATAGCCATCTGGCTAATGGTGTGATTTACATTAATGACACCGAGAGGTGCAGCCTGTTTTACAGTCTTAAATGCTCTCGTCAGAACTTTGACATACTTTATGGTAAGTCAGCTCAATTTTGCATATGCATTCAATATGTACCTCAAGGTGTTTTGCGACAGTTCGCACATAAGCCTTTGAGATAGATTTGTCTAATGTTTTATGCTGTTTGAAGAAAGGCGTATTTAAAGCGACCTTTTAAAACTCAATCCAGTCTTTTTCTAAAACTGACTGTTTAAGAATATCTCTTAAAGAGAACAGAGGGGTGGTTACTGAGCCAGGTTAAGTGAAGTTAAGTATCTGTCAGTCACACTCATGATAGTTTACAGTGCTGCGCTGAGAGCTCTGTCCTATAAGGATCTTCTTAAAGAGGTCTCGTACTACAGACGTCAAGTTTAAATTCTAGCTGAAAATGTATATTTCAGAAATCACGAGGTTTAGGCTTTTGGGGATCTGTTGAAATAACAAGGCTGAGCTGAGTTCAAGACAGACTGATGTCCTGATTTAACTGAGAGGGTAAATCCGAGAAAGGCCTTAAAAAGACTGCTAATCAAATACTAAATCCCTTTAGGAGTGTCTTATTCATCCCGTGGCTTAAATTTAATGATTTCTCTTTTAAAGATGAAAAGATTGTGTGCATGTTGAAAGAACAAGTTCTGTTTTGTTCACTACTGTATTAGAAAGCAGTTCTGTGAAGGCTGGTCTTTAAAACTGGTCTACACACTTGATTGGCTGAGTGTCATTGCAGGAGTGGTGCAGTCTAACAGTACTGTTTGTATCACTACGCATTAGTTGATACAGTTAGATTTAGGCAGTAGATACATTAGATGAAAATGATTTGCTGCATCTGAAATCACATGTATAGTAGGTTATCACTGTATATAGATGCCTCAAAACAGATGTCATCAACAGATGTCATTCTAAACTGTATAATCCATCTGCCATATTAAAAGAATCAAAGCTGATGCATATTCTGCAATCTTAGTTATACATGTATGAATATCTATATCTGCAATGAACTCCTCCAGCAGATGATTTTGCTATATAAATAAAATACAACAAAAAAAGGTAAAAGGCACAGTATGTAGTTTTCGCCAGTAGAGAGCATGTATTCACAAACAACGTAGGCATAGTTTGATGACACCTCTACCGAGTGTGTAACCATGGGAGTTGACTTCTTCATTACATCCTACAGGATTCATGTTCAACAGAAATCATGTTCATGGACAAAGTATTCAGCATGTATTATCTTGGTAACATGAAGCAGTGTAAGGCTGAAAGACATTGAAGTGAAACCCAGCAGGCACACAATGTCATCAGATGTTAATATTAGGTTAGATTTAATTCAATGTCTAGCCAGCATCTAAGGACTTTTGACGTCCAATAATGTCGTCATGATATTTGATGTTGATCTTTGGTTAATTTTAGGTTGTGTTCGAAAGTGACCAAAATCCAATGTTGAGCCAACATCTTAAACCAATGTCATATTGGCGTCAAATACAGACATTTATTTGTCTGGTATGGCAACCAAAATCTAACGTCTAATACACATCATAGTGGTAACACACCAGCCTGATCTCACGAAGAAACGTAAGTATTTTATGTTTTGTCAGTTTAGTGGCTAATTCGTACGAATTCGTATGAGTTCAGTCGTACGAAAATGTATGATTTTAAAAAAGAGGCATGGCACCTAACCCGACCCCTAACCCCAACCATCATTGGGTGATGAGCAAATTGTACTAAATAGTACGAATTAGATCATACGAATTCATACGAATTAGCCACTAAATCAAAAAGTTATGAATTGCCGTGAGATTGAACATTCACATGACGTCAAGCTATAACGTCATTAGACGTTGAAATTTGATTGATTTTATGGACATTGACGTTAGTCTGACGTTGGGTTCTGACGTCAATCCGAGTTTCATTTCCAAACAAAATGCTACGCCGACATGACATTGAGGTACATGACATCTGACGTCATTTTGATTTCCTGTGTCTGCTGGGAAGACCGCTGAAGCAAGTGCTGATGATAGACAAGTGCAAGCAGAGCTTTTATTATGCCACAGTCTACTACTTCCAGTTCTTTTAGCCATAATCACGTGGGGGAAGAAGCGGCGCTGTTTTATCAAGCTAAATACATTTTAAGGTTCTGTTATAACGCTGCTCTGTGCAGTTTAACGCCCCATTCACACGGGGCGTCAGCGTCAACGCTTCCCTTTCACTTTGAATGGGTGATGTCAGGCGTTGCCGAACAGCATTGTGGATCCGTCTCGCTGCAGAAATTGGGAAATTCTCAACTTTTCAAGCACCAACGGAAGCATCAGCCAATCAGATCGCTTCATGCAAATACCCCAGCTCAGACAGTAGCCGATTGCGAACTAATTTAATTGGCTGACACTGCTATGACGATCGCGTCAGCCCCAACTTCAGACACGCCCTGGGTCAGTCGTTGACGCTGAAGCCCCATGTGAATCGGGCGTAACAAAAAACACAGCATATTGACGCGTCTGTGGTATTTCTGTTTTCTATAAAGCCGAACCAGAAAACAAGGGTGTATGATATAACTTAACTTGCCGACCACAATGACGACACAGTATCACTAGTTAAAATAGCTTATTTCTTTGGATTTGTACATTCCTTGCAACATTTTGTATAACATATGTACATAGGTCAGCAAAATATACTAGTGGTTTTTAAATTTTGACAATTATTTTATATTATACGATTAAATTAATTGAATATTTATTACTTATTTATTTTTAGGCTAAAAATAAATAATTAAATGAATAAAGGATAAATACATTATACAACAAATTCAGCTAAATCTATTATAATTTGCTAAAAAATACTTTTTTTTTTTGCACCATGATTTTAAATTATGTTGTGAGAATAGTTTCAGCGTTGCCTTACTAATGTAATTTAAAAACAAATAAATCAGTTTTGCACAAATATTTCACTCCCATAGAAAGCATTAAAGTGAGTTTTTCTAAGAAACATGTTAGGGTGCACTGTACATACAGAGAGCTACTTTTTGCATTGTGTGCACCAAGACCTTTTCATCTTACATGTGCACATACTCTATATTATTTTGTGTCTTGTATTGTCCTTTCTGGTATTTCTTGTATTGTCCTTTCACCATTCAGGTATGGTGACCAAACACACTCTCACACCCCCAGATTGCTTTTCGTAGGTAACGTGAAAGCAATGTATACATCTCCGCTGAAGCGAATCGGTCCCCATTCTTTTCATCTTCTTTTACCCCTCTATCTTTTTTCACTCGCTCTCCCTGTTGTATTGTTGTATCGCCACCTCTCTAACTGTAAGGTTGTTGTTCCCGTCTTTCTCTGCCTGCCGCTCGCAAGTTCCATTACAACATGATGATGGCTTTGAAAACCTTTTGAAGTGTGTCTCGCCATTGGCCCAAAACTTTGTTGGTTTTGTTTATCTTTTATTTTTTTCTTTCATCACAGCCTTATTTTTCTCTTCTCTAACTGCATTGCTCTTTGTGACCTGTTTGCCGAGGATACAGACAGGAAGATATCAGCTCTGAATTCCAATCAGTCTGTGAAAATATGCGTTCAATATATGTATGCGTCCACTCTTATCAAAATGTATTCCTGCTGTTATTATTTGCTGCCGTCGTGCTGCTAATAACAGTACTTTTAAAACAGAGGACTGCGTGAATGTTTAGTCTAGTCTCGCCCATGTCTGGTGCACTTCTCACTTCATTGAAAATATTCATTGGGGTCTATGAGAGAGTCAGTTCTTAAAGAAATTATTCTAACCAAGCCTTGGGAGTTCAGGAGAGTTATTCTTTGAAGGTCTAGTTTTCGCAGAAATGAACATTTCATCATCATTTGCTCTCCAGTCCAAACCTGCATGGTTTTACATTTTTTCTGGGAAGCACAAAATGAGACATTTAAAAAAATGGCATTAAATAATGAATAGGGATTCAGGCATTAAAGCTTCTGAAAAAAGACTACAAATGTATAATTACATATAATATGCCCTTTAATGATGACTCAATCAGTGGCCATTCTATACTTTTTTTTTTGCACACATTTTAGACATTATTCTGCAACCAATTCTTCATAACCATATGATTTGGGACGTTAGGGATTTTAGGACATCACTGAACTCTCACTGGACTCTCTTCAGTTTGCCTACAGTGCAAACAGGTCCGTGGATGATGCAGTCAATATGGGACTGCATTATGTTCTGCAACACCTAGACAGACCAGGGACCTATGTGAGGATCTTGTTTGTTGACTTCAGCTCGGCTTTAAACACTATCATCCCAAAACTTCTCCTGCCCAAATTAACTCAGCTCTCCGTGGCCACCTCTGTCTGTCAGTGGATCAACAGCTTCCTAACGGACAGGCAGCAGCTGGTGAAGCTGGGAAAATTCTCATCCAGCACAATCAGCACTGGCGCCCCCCAGGGGTGTGTCCTCTTCCCACTGCTCTTCTCCCTGTACACGAATGACTGCACTTCAAAAGACTCCTCTGTCAAGCTCCTGAAATTTGCAGATGACATCACATTTATCGGCCTCATTCAGGGCAGTGACGAGTCTGCTTACAGACAGGAGGTTAAGGAGCTGGCTGTCTGGTGCAGTCACAACAACCTGGAGCTCAACACGCTTAAAACAGTGGAGATGATAGTGGACTTCAGGAGAAACCCCCCGGCTCTCCCCCCACAGAGCATCATAGACAGCATTGTGGCGGTTGTTGCTAGAACAGATACGTTTGCGGCCGGAAGTTAAAGAGAATTATTTATGTTATTTATTACATTATTGTATTTTGTTATCGTCTACCCCCACCCCAACCCTAAACCCAACTGTCACAGTAACCTAAAAACAGTAGTTGTACCGAGTATTACTCATGTTATCTAATAAATTACCCAATAAATTGTATTTTTTAGCGCCTTCCCCCCTGCCCCAACCCTAAACCCAACCGTCACAGTACTGTAAAATATTAATTATTGTTGTAGAGTGTCATTAAAAAAATTCCGCTATATTAATGTGCATATCGCACTTCCGGTCGGCCGCATATCCAATCTAGACTTTACCCATTGTGGCAGCAGTGGAGTCATTCAGGTTCCTGGACACTCACATTGACTCCATTGTCAAAAAAGCTTAACAGAGACTGTACTTTCTTTGTCAGCTGAGGAAGTTCCACCTCCCAAAGGAGCTGCTGATACAGTTCTACACCATCATTGAATCAGTCATCTGCACATCAATAACTGTCTGGTTTAGCTCAGCTACCAAATCCGACCTCCGAAGACTACGTCGAATAGTTCGGACTGCTGAGCGAATCATTGGTACAACCCTCCCTACTCTCCGAGAACTGTACTTATCCAGAGTGAGCAGAAGAGCTGCCAAAATCACTCTGGACCGCTCACACCCAGCACACTGCCTCTTTGAACTTTTACCTTCTGGTCGACGCTACAGAGCACTGCGCACCAGAACAGCCCGACACAGAAACAGTTTCTTCCCTCAGGCAATCCATCTCATGAACACTTGATAATAATAATTGTGGAACCAACATCACTACTTGCCATACACTTTTATACACATATACTTATTTAACAACACACTTTACATGCCAATTTGCACATAACAGCTGCACATATAATGTTGTATATTGTAATATAGCTGTACATACACTTGTCAATTTGTATATTTGCATTCACTACTTTTTAAAATATATTTATTATCTGTTTTTTAGTCCTGTCTCTGTAATTTTGTTGCACTGTAGAAGCTCTGTCACGAAAACAAATTCCTCGTATGTGTGAACATACCTGGCAATAAAGCTCTTTCTGATTCTAATTTGCTTTTTGTAATTCTGTAAACAACTGATGACATTCTTAGGTAACGTTCATAACGTTCTAATTCTGTTTAGTTCACCCAAATATGAAAATGCGGTCATCTTTTTTTTTAACTAGTTAATTATTCTAAACCTGTTTGAGTTTCTTTCTTCTGTAGAACACATAAGAAAGAAAAATGTAGGAAACCAATTGCTGCCATTGACTTCCATAGTATGTATTTTCTATAAATGTCAGTTGCTACTGACATACTTTAAAATAGCTTTTTTTTCATTCATTCATTTTTCTTACAGGCTTAGTCTCTATTTTAGAGGCTGCCACAGCGGAATGAACCACCAACTATTCCAGCATATGTTTTACCCTTCCAGCCACAACCCAGCACTAGAAAACACCCATAAACACTCATTCACACACACGCACGCACGCACGCACACACACACACGCGCACACACACACACACACACACACAATACGGCCAATTTAGTTTATTCAATTCACTTATAGCGCATGTCTTTGGACTGTAGGGTAAACAGGAGCACCCGGAGGAAACCCACGCATACACGAAGAAAACATGCAAACTCCACACAAAAATGCCAACTGGCCCAGCCGGGACTCAAACCAGCGACCTTCTTGCTGTGAGGCAACAGTGCTAACCACTGATCCACTGAGCCGCCCAGCTTCTTTTTGGTTCAACAGAAAAAAAGTAACAGTGAACAGAGAAGTGCTGTGCTTCCTGTCTCTATTATTTAGCCACAATGTTTTTCAAGCGAGTGCTGCACTCAAGTCTGCATTTGACGCATTATTGATATCAAAAACACATTCAGGTTCTTCCATGTTGCCTGTGTCTTGGGTTCTTGAGTATTGGAATTTTGCCAGTTGATGGTGATGTTGGACACAGATGAGCACAAAGATTACACTTCAAAAGTCAAAGATCTCATACTTTAAAAAAAAAAACAGGTCATGATGGTGGTCTTCAAGTGTTATGAAGTCATAGGTTTGTGCAAGGTAAATTTAGGTTGTCTCTGATAATCTTTGTCTTTCAGGGAACCATGCAAATGTGATTTGCAAATCCACATATATAGTTTTTTTCTTGTACTGGGTTTATTTTAGATGTGTCTAACAAAAGGAACATCTTCATGTTTAGCAAATGAAATGATTCATCTACTTTTTTTTAAATGAATCATTATGATTGTGGCTGCTGTTCCCCTTATAGCTTTCACCATGTCAATAATGGTCTTATCATGAAGAAAATGGGTTCTGGATGAACATGTTGTGCACTGTTGTTACTTTTTCTAAATCATCTTTAATTGAACTGACCAGCACACTTTATAATTTTTAGAAGGTTACTTCTAAAATGTATTTTACTTTAATATACTAATGTATAATACTTTAGTTTACTTTTGCATAATACAAAATATGCAGATTACCTAACTTAACCAAAATACTGTAATAGTTTGAAAAACCTAATTAGTGGTTTGTATGGATGTATGCAAAATGAATTCTAGGATAATTCTGTAGTTTTTCAGTTGACTTCTTAGAAATATTAATTGTAATGCTGCCATTCAACATTCAAAATATGAAAAAGAAAAAAGAAAAAAAAGGAGTTATTAATTTTTTTAATACAAGTGCATTCAATTAATGGCTTCCTGTATATATACAGTTGAAGTCAGAATTGTTAGCCCACCTTTGAATTTTGTTTCTTTTTTTAATATTTCCCAAATGATGTTTAACAAAGCAAGGGAATTTTCACAGTCTGATAATATTTTTTCTTCTGGAGAAAGTCTTATTTGTTTTATTTTGGCTAGAATAAAAGCAGTTTTGAATTTTTTTAAACACCATTTTAAAGACAAAATTATTACTATATTTTTTCCGATAGTCAACAAACCATTGTTATACAATAACTTGCCTAATTACTCTAACCTGCCTTGTTAACCTAATTAACATAGTTAAGCCTTTGAATGTCACTTTAAGCTGTATAGAAGTGTCCGGAAAAATATCTAGTAAAATATTATTTACTGTCATCATGGCAAAGATAAAATAAATCAGTAATTAGCAATGAGTTATTAAAACTATTATGTTTAGAAATGTGTTGAAAAAATCTTCTCTCCGATAAACAGAAATTGGGGGAAAAAAAAACAGGGGGGCTAATAATTCTGACTTCAATATATATAAATATGGCATTGCTAGGCTCGAAAGGGATAAAGGGCTTAGCCCCAAAGAAGTCCTACAAAGCTACAAACAAGTTCATTTGGACAGAGTGATTATCTGAGTTGTAATGTTGTCAAGATACTGAAATTTCTAAATTCAATAGCTTTCAAAAATATTGATATTCAACAGGCTACTATTTTTGATATAATAAAAAATTATCAAAAATAGTGCAAAAAAGTAAAATAAAAATAAAGATCTATATGCTAGAAAAATGTTTTCTTCAAAATATCATAGAGGGAGATGTTTTTTTCAGTTTTTCATGACTGCGACAATAAATGGTCTATATGTGTTCTTTCAGCCATTTTAGGTATTTTCTTAGTCATAAAGTCGATTTATAATCCGATGCTAACTGACATAGCATGTTACAGAAGAATAAAGCTATAAAATAATAAGCTAGATGCATGAACTCACTGTGATTTAACTATTACAGAAACATATGTGACTGGTTTTATCATATCTAGATAAATACAGTATGTCTAGATATCTATATCATATCTAGATAAATATGTCTAGATTAGAGATGCCACAATTCTCAATACAATATTGAACCGTTCGGTACGACATCCACGGTTCAATACGCGCTTGTGAATTGCGGTTTTTCCGGTTTTACGTTTAAATAATTTATGTGCGTTTTATTTCTCTCCGAATAGACTGTTTGTGTGTCCCTGTAAGTTTACGAGCTGAGATGAGGAAACTCCTCCCCGCGAGTAAATATTCAGTCACTACAGGGCTCGAAAATAAGGACTGCCCGATGGCCCGGGGCCAGCATGAGAGACGCTCGGGCCAGTGTACAGAATGGTCACTGGCCCGATCGGGCCAGTGGTGCCTTGTCACAAAAGTTTGGCTGCGACTGTCTGTCAATTGCGTTCAAATACAATCTTAGGATGCTTTCACACATAGACGTTTGTTTCGTAATCTGTCTCGTTTCCCCCCGTTAGCGCGGTTCGTTTGGCATATGCGAGTCCAGGAATCGCGCTAAAATCAGCGCCAAATCAATCGCTCCGAGATCGCCTGAATGAGGTGGTCTCTGCTCGATTGAGCAGATCGATTGTAGTGAGAAAACAAAACAATTCAACGAACTAAGGACCCAGGCTATACCACAGTGTATTATGATTGTGTAATAGCCATATATACGAATGATGAGCAGAGCGGGATGTCATTCCTACCGGTAAATGTGCGTTTCGTGTCTAATGCGAAAGTGAAAGCATGCTGAAATATTAACGAGAGCTGTTTATCAGTTAGGAAGATTGAACGAAGTTACCAACTGATAATCTTTCCATATTTTAATCTTATAATATGTTATATTAGGCCTGTTGTTTTGTTCATTTCTGCACTGACAGCTCGAAAGAAAGATCAACATTGATCTGCTTCACGATCTGATGTATGATCTGATGATCGGTTCATCTATTTATTTGTAATTTAAGCCTATAATGCATAATTCTAGCCAACGTTTCTTTAATAGATTAATTCAATAGATTTTTACAAAACTTGACAACTGAAATGAGGCTCTGTATGAGAAAGTCTGACCTCTCTGATTTGTATTTATGTCTGTGGGTGTCAAAATTAAAGTGCATATTTTCGCTTATAAAATATATACACAACTGCTCAAAAGTTTGGGGTCAGTATGATTGTTAAATATTTTAAAATAAGCTTCTCCTGCTCACCAAGGCTACATTTATTTCATCATAAATATAGCACACATTGTAAAATTGTAAAATGTTATTGCACTATAAAGTAACTCTTTAAAAGTAGTTTATAATTTAATTTAATCATTTATTCCAGTGATTTTAAAGATGAATTTTCAGCTTCATTACTCCAGTCTTCAGAGTCACATGATCCCTCAGAAATCACTCTAATATGAATTATTATTGTTTTTATTATTATTATTATTATTATTATTATTATTTTTTTTAATGGTAATAGTAATAAAAGCAATAATGTCTGGAGTAATAATTTTATTTGAAACTACATACAATAAGAAAGCAGTTATTAAAAAGATTTAATTAATATTTAATGCCCAGTTTGTACATAGGCTACCAGCAGCTGTGAGATTTTAGTGTTCATTTTTTTTTTATTATACAATACACTAGGAACTAGTGTACCTTTCTTGGCTTTGAAGTAAAATAAAGGAGTATTGCAATAAATCGTTTTTATTTTTTCTCTTTCTTACTGTTCCTATTGCCTAAGCATAGAATAACAATAAAAAAAAAACACTTATGTGTTAAGCCATCAGAACCGAACCGAACCGAACCGAACCGAACCGAAAACCGTGTTAAAAAACCGAGGTATGTATTGAACCGTGAGCTAACTGTAGTGTTGCATCCCTAGTCTAGATATCTATATCATATCTAGATAAATATGTCTAGATATCTATATCATATCTAGATAAATATGTCTAGATATCTATATCATATCTAGATAAATATGTCTAGATATCTATATCATATCTAGATAAATATGTCTAGATATCTATATCATATCTAGATAAATATGTCTAGATATCCAGCCTGATCTCACAAGGAAACGTAAGTATTTTACGTTTTGTCAGTTTAGTGGCTAATTCGTACGAATTCGTACGAGTTCAGTCGTACGAAAATGTACGATTTTAAAAAGGAGGCGTGGCACCGAACCCCACCCCTAACCCCAACCGTCATTGGGTGATGGGCAAATCGTACTAATTTGTACGAATTAGATCGTACGAATTCATACGAATTAGCCACTAATCAAAAAGCTACGAATTAGCCGTGAGATAGCGTTGAGATATCTATATCATATCTAGAAAGCTAGTACAATTTATGTTTTTCTGAATAATTTGCATGTATTTACAGTAATATGATGCCCATTTTAATGATTAGTTATATTATTTAACCAAAACTACACACATTTTATACTGTGAAAACAAATATTAAGCTTCATCAGTAGCTAGAACTATTCAGTTTCGCGAAACAGTTGTATTATTACCTCATCAGCTTCAGTGGTGGGATTTTTTTAAACACTTTCCGTGTGACAACACTCCCACTCCCACCTGCCAGTAGAAATAGGTACTGCTGAACAGCTGACTATACCCACCACAAAAGCTGCGCTGAGTGGAATGTGCGTGATGTATGTGGTAATTTTAAGTACTTGGATAACAAAATAAATGTTATGCACAACATTACAATGCTATGCCGTTACATGTATTTTGTTACTTCTTAGTCCTGTTCATAACCGTAACCACTGTGGCCATGCCAAGAAATGTAAAAAATGCCAGATAAAACCACAGTTTTACTGGAGAAACAAAAATCATTTCAGCTACTAGTGACCTTGCTCAATGCAGGCTTTTGAACATAAAACAAAGAGCTATGACCTCTTTGTATAACCTTTAGCTCGCACACATGTGGATGCTTGTATAAATCTGGTAAATCTGTTGTGTAGTGAAGAAGACAGATTACACCACAGAAGTGTGATTACCAAGTGCGAGACTTCTTTCTCTCACATACACACGCATGTTTGCGCACATACCCTCTCACACAAACGTCATACACATCTTCTTTCAAACGGGCTTAAGCCTGTAGAGACGTGACCTTCAACTCCACTCCTTGAAAAAGTGAAGGAAATAACCGTTTGAAATAAAATAAGTCTGAGAGGAAGAGGGACCAGGGGGACATTGTGAGGAGTGTGACCTCTAAATGTGAGACTCCCTGTGTGTGCGGTTGTCATGCTCATGATTTCACTCTCTCTTAACTTTTTCAGATGAGCTTTTCGCAGCCGTTAGGAATTCCAGTAGTTTTTTTGGCTGCCGACTGTCGCATGGGCAAAATAAATGACCCGAGACCAACAATGTCTAATTTGAAAGATTCAGAGAGTAAAATCTTATGTTTTGTGTGAGCAGGAATGCTATGTAGAAGTGTGGATGATCCTAATGATTCATTAAAGCTGCAGAAATCACATATGATAATAAAAATATGCAATAATTATATTCATAATATACAATATGCTAAATAATGAAAAAATGCACTGTAATTATGAAACAAAACCAAATATTTGTACTAAACTGTAAACCAAATTGTACTCTGAGCCAGGTGTGCACTGTAAAGAGTGATTCTTTGACTTTACTGAAAAATGTAATTAGGATCGTTGCATTAGCTGACTTCACCTAAAAACTTTAACTTTGGTTTAAGGCAAAGTTAAAAGTTTATCAGTTGTCATTAAAAATGGTTTTCCCTGTGGTTTTCACTTCTGATGCCGGACTGTTGTACTGTATTTTACCTGTTGCAGATTTTTAAATATGGTTAAAGTAAAGATTTTATCAGGAATTCTGCTGTTAAACATTATTATTATATTTTAAAAAAAGTCTAATTAATGCAGACTGCCAGCTTTATCAAAAGCATTTACCATCAATTGCAGCACAGGCTTGTTGGAAAAATGTGCCCAGAGATACATATTTGAGAACCAAAAAATATGTACTTGTGGGTACACTTGTCTGCATTTTGTGTATAAAACGAACACTATGGGAAGTGTGTGCACGATTGTGAAGTGAAAAGCAGGGGTGGGGGTGGTAGTTGAAGAGCGGAGGGGGTGGGGGATGGGGGTGGGGTAGTGAAAAGGAGGGGGGGGGAGTTGTGTGTGACCGCGAAGTGAAGAGCATGTGCTCTGCCCAGGTTGAGCCCTACCTGTCCACGTGCCTGCTTGGGACGTAGAGTGGAGCAGACGGGGGTTGTGGTAAAGGGCGGCTCCAGAAGCCAGGTAAAAGAAAAAACAAAAACAGAAGTGTGATGTCGTGGTAGAAGCACAAGTTTGTAAGGTTTATCTCTTCTGCTTTGCTTTTGAAAACACTATCGGTTGGGTTTAGAGAAGGGGGTGGGTGGGTCAGTCGATATCAAGCTGATATATTGTGCACAATGACAAGCCAACTGGCTTCTCTCATAGATACCTACGAGAAGAATGTTAAGATACACAGAAACACTCAGCGGCCTCTGCTGGATTTACAAGAATTGGCATGAGAAAATGTACCACAGTACCGGTCTTGCCAGGTAACCTTGGAAGAACAAACTCGGGAGACCGCGAGAACACAGAATGCATGCTCTGAGAAATGAGATGCTGCATTCTTCCTGATACTTTTGTTTGATAGTCTACAGAACAAACCATTGTTATACAATAAGTTGCCTAATTACCCTAACCTGCCTAATTAACCTAGTTAAGCCTTTAAATGTCACTTTAAGCTGTATAGAAGTGTCTTGAAAAATATCTAGTAAAATATTATTTTCTGTCATCATGGCAAAGATAAAATAAATCAGTTATTAGAGATGAGTTATTAAAACTATTATATTTAGAAATGTGTTGAATTTTTTTTTCTCTCCGTTAAACAGAAATTGGGGAAAAAAATAAACAGGGGGGCTAATAATTCAGGGGGCTAATAATTCTGACTTCAACTGTATATATACATATAACATATAATATATATAACATGCACAAAAACCTCACAAATATACTTTGCATAATACAAATTAAATAAACAACCTTATTGTGTTTATGCCTCTATTAAGATTTTCATGTTAATGTTTGCTTTCACAGTCTCATTTAGGGAAACTCCTGAGATAAATAAGCTATATAGCTGAACTTTAATATTAAACAGGTATAAAATGCTGTGCTTCTGCACCTCCTTTTTTCTGAATCAACTGCAATGACTTCTGGGATTCTCAAGCGAGTTTTGTGCTCAAGTCTTGCATCGATGCATCCTCAATATCAAGAAAGCATCCAGGAACTTTCACACATCCTCTGTTGCTGCAGTCTTGAATTTTGGAACTGAACTTTGGCAGTTGATGAGGATGTTACACGAGGACGCAAGATCGCTGAAGAATGCATATTGAAAAACAGCCATAGCCCCAGGTACATATTTCTTGATTCTCAAAAATTAATCCCTGGGCACATAATTCCAATGAGCCTAGCTTGATTAATTAACAGCCTTGTAGCTCATTTAAAATGAACTCCTATTTTCTTCTTTTTAAGGTATTTTAATCTGAAGGAAGCTCAACATAATTAAGGTAAATAAATAATAATAAATCATATTTTTATTAAATAATTTTTTTGCCATGGGGATTCCATTCTCTGAATTCTGATGGTAAACATTAAAACTAAATAAGCTGGATTATTGTAGGTAAGCAGTAAACATTCTTTACTTCAAGAACTATAGGAATTTATTTGCTTATTCTCTCAGTCTGATTTACGTTTAATGTATTTTTTTTTTTACCAGAAATTCTGCTGATGAACATAATTTATTTATTTTTAATAAATAGAGGAAAAGTTGGATTATATTAGAATGCTTCAACAACAGCACATACCTTCGATTGACAACCTAGATCATTCAGAATAAATTCCACTATTGAGAAAAATGAATGTAAATTCTACTCTAAAGGAAAAGTTTAGAAAGTGTAAATCAAGCATTATAAACAGATGCAAATTTACAGATGAATGGGCAGAAAGTCGTGAGGTAGCACTGAATCTAAAAGCTATTGTCAGCAGCTTAACACAATAGAGTTATCAAGCAGAAACGTACGACTGAATGTTTTCAAGCACTAAACACTGTGTGATAGCACAATGTCCCCTTTTTTACAGCAGTAAGCAGGCAGCCGTGATAAAAGCGACCGCAGAAAGAGATAGAGCTTTGCCCTGTACCGATGCATTTGAAAAGTACACAGAGACAAATGACCCAAAATGCTCGACTACCACCTAATCAATGTCACTTTCAGATTCTCATGCTCATACAGACGGACAGAAAAACAGATTTATAGACAACAGCTCACTGGCTGTTATCTGTTCGTTTCACACTGCATTTCTCTGGGTGAAGGGCAAAATGTTGACGTTTTGAGCAGCTGACGATCCGTGGAAAATTTCTGCCCTTTTTTTTTTTGAAAAAGAATGAGAAGAGCGAATCTGGAGGCTGTGATGGATTGTGATAACCTTGGGTGAAAGAAAGGTAACTGATAAGAGACAGACATGAGTTTGGTTAGGTGCGGGGCAGAGGACAATGTCTTTCCCTTGAGAAAATAAGATGTCTGAAATGGATAAGGCCTGCTCTTCAAATGAAAGAGAGAGACAGTGGGAGGGCGAGAGGAAGCGAAAGCGATAAGGCATGGAGAAAATGCTCCAAAAGCCTGAACAACATCTGTAACCCTGAGCTGATGACAGCGGGAAGGGGAAATCAGAAAAAAAAGCATGGAGGACAGCTATGTTTCTCTTTACAAATGATAGAATAAATACAAACAAGAGTATTGAGCACTGGACGAAATTGGAGAGCAGACAGACAGACAGAGAAAGAGAGATTTTTTGAGCAAACACACACTCACCCACACATCCTTGCTGATATTTATAAGAGAAAAGACAAACTGTCATGGGAAAGGACAGTGCCAAGTTGATCCATGTTTCCTCTGCTCATTAAATGATATCTGATACATGTCATTTCCCTTATTAAAATGCTTCACACACAGGCTCAAGAGGCAGATGACCATCTGGGTAATGTCCACTAGTTTGACCTAGCTAAAATGCCTAATCAAGAAGCTTATAGCCTTTTGGGTCATTCTCAAATTATGATCACAGACATGTCCCTTGGCTTTTCAGTTATTAAAAAGCATTTTAAATCAGCTGAATTTAAATGAGTGAGTATTTTGTAAATCCATGTTTCAATCCATGTTTTTTTCTTTCTCTTAAACACTACAATAAGTTAAAATGTTTATATTCAACATGTATATTTTAGACTAGACTTTTTATCCGAACTTCAATTGCTTTAACAATTTATACCTTACAATTATTAATATCTAAACATTTTAACTTACTTTTTTCTTAACTGAGCTGTAAATTCAAAATTGTGAGGTCAAATTTACCCAGAAGGGACGTGATGGTGGGGATAAAAATGGGTGAAAAAAAAAAAAAAAACTGGGTGGGAAAAAATAGGTGGGAGAAAAAAATGTTTTGCAAGGGAATGCAAAGATGTTTTGAGTTCCCTCACAGAACAGTTGTTTGACAAACACTTCCTGTTCTCTTCATACATGTCAACCCTCCCGTTTTTATCATCCTATCATTAGGTATTGTCCCATAATTAATACAAAAATGCCTGCATTCACTTTCTATTCATCAAAGCTTTTTGTTGATCGTCGCCCTTTCTATGCAACCTCTGAATCAGTAAATGCATGCATAAGCGCTGACTGACGGATGCGCTCCGTATGATAAACTGATCCCAGATCAGCTTCTGGACACGCCATTTAAAGAGGAGCTAAAGTGTAGGGCACTGTGGGATTTGGGTGTGTGTTTAAACAAACAAGTACACTTAATAAGTAAACGTGTCCGTCCTGCGTGTTTTATTTTAAACACAAGTAATTTCCTCTTAAATGAGCACAAACAGTTGCTAAAGTCATTCTTAAAGTGACACCTCTGTTATCAAACAAAACAAAATGAGAGATTAATTTGCTGCTCTTCACTTGTCTGATAACAAAGGTGTCACTTTAAATGGTGTATACAGAAGCAGATCTGGGATCAGTTTAACATAAGGAGCACGTCCGTCAGTCAGCGCTTATACATGCATTCACTGATTCAGAGGTTGCATATGAAGGGCGATGATTAATGCACAGCTTTAATCAAAAAACATTTTTATATTAATTTTAATGTGTTTATAAGATTAAAAAAAAGGGATAAATATGGGAAAATACTTAATGATAGGATGATAGCGGGATAGAATGGTAAAATACAGGAAAATCCCGGCAAAAACGGTAGGGTTGACATGTATGAAGGGAACAGGAAGTGTTTTGTGCAATGGAACGCAAAAACTTAAAAATATATATTTTTTCCTATCACTCAGTTTTTTTTTTTCTCCACCGATTTTCCCCCCACCATCACGTCTCTTCTGGGTCTCTGTAAATTTGCAATTATTTATTTTTGCATTTGTAAGATGTGAGACTATAGCATGAAGCTGAAAATTATCTGAAGCTGACAACACGCAAAGTCTCAAACAAAAATGCAAAGAGTCTGTCATAAAACCTGTATCAACATAGGCTTAGCATTTTTAGAGGTTAGAAAGGATTAAATGATGGCATTTTTAATTTTTTAGCCATTGGATGTTGTTTAGGTACAACTTTAATAAATAAAACAGAAGTATTACAGCACTTTAGCTAAAGTAGTACTAAACATCAGTATACAGAAATACAGATGCAATAATAGTCTGCACAACATATTGCCAGGCTTACAGATTTAATTATTTTTACTCCAGTAGTACTTCTGTGTACTATAGATTTTACTTCCATTGAACTTTATCTTATTGTTGTACTTAATTTTACAGCTGCTATCCTGCAGTATGATAAGTAATGTAGCTCCTGAACAGTAATGAGTTCCCAATAGTAGAGTAAGCTTTTGTAAAAGCTCAGTTCATTATAGGTTGTTGTTGTAGTGTCTGGGCTGGGTTTTATTCTATGCAAAAGATATGACTTTTTTTTTTTGCTCAGTAGTAAGTAGATGATCTGCTTTACTTGAATGTTGATTTTCTGACTCACAACACGTGATAATGGGTTCTTTGATAAAAGCCTATCTTAATACAATAATTTGGTCTCTCAGTGTGTCCATGTTACATAAATAAACACTGTGTCAGTGATGCAGCACAGACTCCTCTGATTCCCACAGAAGTCTGCACTGCTGGGCTTTGACATTCACCTCTAATAACCGATGGTCAGGCATCATGTGATGTGTGTGAGTGTCTGTGTGTGTGTGAGGGACAGTAGGTTGAAAAGATTTACTCTTTAAGCTCACGGGTCAGTGTGCTCATAGGGCTTTTTTACCCAGACCCATCCCTTGTTATGGATGAAATGTTTCTCAGGAGCTGGAGGTTGACATGAAAAAAATATATATAAATAAAAAAATAAAGGTCATAATGATTTATTGGTGTGTGTATGCAAGACGCTTAGTTTGGGGATTTCATGTAAAGCAAGTACATCTGACAATAAGGAAAATCTTTTATATAATACACTCTGCAGATAGTAGAAGCGTGGAAGCACAATGCAGACTGAGTTTCTTGTAGGGGTGTAATGTGAAAATATTGTAATGTAGCAAAACAAGACCCAGAATGTACATATTTATACAGAAAGACAGAAGCAGCCATGTGCTATTACACGTTTTTTAATTGTTTGCAAAAAAAAGCAGAGAGAGGCAGCACATGCATGTTGCGATTACTTGCAGTTAATTAATGTATCTATGCTTTTATAGCTGAACCTTACATTAACCTGTTTATTTAAAGCTGTGACACAAATGTAGATGTACAGTACATGTTTGTTATACTCTGTGTGTGATTTTTGAGTGCATGAACAGCTAGAACATTTCAATTAAATAATAAATAAACCTAATTTGAGAAAACATAAAAGCTATTTAAATGCAGCACTTAATAAAAACCAAATATTAAAATTTTTTATTAAATAATTTGACTGTTTACCTGCATGTCATGTCTTAATTAACCAACATCAGAGGTGTACTGATGCACTTTAGCAGTAAAAGAAGCTTGACTCATGCGCATATAAAGCATTGCCATTCAGCAGTCATTATATATAAATAGCAGACTTTGGCTGTGACCGATCAGTCAGATTCTATTTCTGAGAGCTGTGTAATAAAGTGCTTTGAATTAGGATCTGTAAAGAGCTGGACCAAGAACTTTTAAATTCAGTTTCAAGTGTCGTGATTTAGAATAAGCCAAGGAAAAATGAGTGAGTCAGTGGCTGAGTGTGACGCTTTAAAGGGCTCCTATTTTGCCCTTTTAACAAGATGTAAAATAAGTCTTTTGTGTCTCCAGAATGTGTCTGTGAAGTTTCAGGTCAAATTACCTATCCCATAAGTTATTATACCCTGTTAAAAATGTAATTTTTGGTATCACTTTATTTTGATGGTCCCTTTAACGCATTTTGTTGAATTTAAGTTACAATGCATCTACATGTCTAAATCTCAATAAATTATAATTCAAGAGTTCACACTTAGCTGATGATTAATTATAAAGCTTGTTTGGCATGCTGTCCCGGGAGAGAGCCCTGAGCTCATGAGATCCTCGAGCCCGGGGCTCCCTCCCGTCGGAAGGCGAGAGGGGAGATCGAGCTCAGGTAGATCTTGAGAACTCCCCCATCGTAGTGATTGAAGAGCAGATAGTAGTTCTCTTTAACGAGATAGGTACTAGATAGTGAGCAAGTCTATAGTGTTGATTAATCAATAACTTAGGTTGCATGTTTTTAATCGGTGGGAGGAAATCGGAGGACCCGGGGAAAACCCACGTGAGCACAGGGAGAACATGCAAACTCCGCACAGAAAATGCCCGCTGGTTTGGTAAAGCCTAGAACCATTGACATTCTTGCTGTGAGGCAACATCGCTAAGCACTGGGCCACATTGTGTCACCCATCTAAAGAGAGGAGGAGTAGGGGTGGAAGGGGGGATTCTTCAAAGTGAAGATAGCGGTGATATGAAACTCGGGGTATTTATAGTAGCTTAGGGATCATCTGATTGGTGCATGGTGATTTGGATAATGTGGGTCCAGCCGCTAGCAATCATAAGCACGTGATCCTCTCGAAATTAGTTTATAAATAAACTTCACGTAGACTGTTAGGTTGGGGTTAGTGTAAGTTCACATATACTTACAAAGTTTCTTATAGTCAGTTAAATGTCTGTTGAAGGAGCAGTATCAGCAGATATTAAGCAGACAGTCTACTAATACTCAAATGAGAAGTAATTGATATGTACACTCAGAAATAAAGGTACTCAGCTGTCACTGGGGTGGTACCTTTTCAGAAAGTACACATTTGTACTTAAAGGGTCCATATTAGTACCTAAACATTTTAAGAGGAACATATTTGTACTTTTTAGGTACTAATATGTACCCTTGAGGTATTAATATGGACCTTGTAGGTACAAATTTGTACCCTTTGAAAAGGTACCACCCCAGTGACTTTTAGTCAACAAAATGTGGAATAGGGACCATCAAAATAAAGTGTTACCTAATTTTTTGAGTAATTGTAGCTTTTGTAGTACAACATGAACATGAACCTGTTGTGTGATTGAAGTGTCCTTGTTTTTAGTTGTGTACACTATGCAGTGGTGATTCCAGTGGTTATGAATTACATCAAAAGGTATAGTTCAAAATGTTATAATAAATACAAATTGTACTACTTCCAAAGTGCACCCATTTTCTTTGCAAACCCTGTCTTGTGGACATGATTATTTGTGTTAATACTTAGAGATATGCACCTGTCAATTGATATTAGTTGGCGGGGAACAGTGCTCTGCTATGACTTGGTGCGGTTGGCTTCAAAACTCGCTGGGATTTGGATCCTAGTTTAACATCAGGATGTTTTTTTCAAACCACACTTGTTTTGTTTATGTCAAAGCTACACCTAAACCCATACACATTTATTTCAAAATAGATTTCAAAAGTATTTTGCATGATAGGTGCATGACTTTTTAACCATTAGCTTCAACCTTAGTTTTTTTTCTTACAAATTATTGTATTTTTTCAATAAGCTTTATATTTATTTAGATTCTATACGTCAGATTTTCAATACAGCTCCAAAAATTGTCATCTACTGAAGTTTTCTGATGATTCTGCAATTGTCGGTTACATAAAGGATCATGATGAGAGTGAGTATAGGTTGCTTTTAAAAAGTTTTGCTGACTGGTGTGACACAAATGATCTTAAATTAAATACCAATAAGACCAATGAAATGATTGTTGATTTTAGCAGACATCCACAACAAGCGGTGCCAGTGATTATACAGGAGTCACAATTGAGATTGTTTCATCATATAGGCACCTGGGTGTATATCTGAATAACAAGCTTGGTCTGAAAATACAATTCAGGTGTATAAGAAGGGTCAGAGTTGCATTCATTTTTAAGACGACTGAGATCATTTGGTGTGTGTCAAACACTGTTAAAGACTTTTTTATGATTTTGTGGTGTCTTCTGTGATCCTGTATGCTGTAACTTGCAGTGAGGTGGGACTGTTGGAGAAGGAGAAAAACAAATTAAATAAGCTTATAAAAAGGACAGGTTCTGTTGTGGGGAGTGTACTACCAACTATAGAAGAGATTGCACAAGATTGAATGATGGGCAAATTTGTCAGTATGATGAACCACGATAATCATCCCCTTTTTGATACAGTCCAAGCGAGTGCAAGCTACTTTAGTGCAAGATTAATTCAACCCCGGTGTTACAGAGAAAGATACTACCAGCAGTGATCAGATTGTATAACCAAAATCATATGAATTATGCTGAATTGTAATAGTTATTAGATACGGACAAGTTGTTTGAAACTAAGGTGTGCAGCATGAATATATAGAGTATATATATATATATATATATATATATATATATATATATATATATATATATATATATATATATATATATATATATATATATATATATATATATATATATATATATATATATATATATATATATATATAGTTGCAATCAGAATTATTGAACCCCCTTTGATTTTTTTTCTTTTTTAAATATTTCCCAAATGATGTTTCACAGTATGTCTGATAATATTTTTTCTTCTGGAGAAAGTCTTATTTGTTTTATTTCGGCTAGAATAAAAGCATTTTTTAATTTTTTTTAAGCCCCTTTAAGCTATATATTTTTTTCTACAGAACAAACCATCATTATTAAATAACCTAATTACCCTAACCTGCCTAGTTAACCTAATTAACCAAGTTAAGCCTTTAATCGTCACTTTAAGCTGTATAGAAGTGTCTTGAAAAATATCCAGTAAAATATTATTTACTGTCATCATGGCAAAGATAAAATAAATCAGTTATTAGAAATGAGTTATTAAAACTATTATGTTTAGAAATATGTTGAAAAAATGTTCTCTCCGTTAAACAGAAATTGGGGAAAAAAAATAAACAGGGGGGCTAATAATTCAGGGGGGCTAATAATTCTGATTGCAACTATATATATATATATATATATATATATATATATATATATATATATATATATATATATATATATATATATATATATATATATATATATATATATATATATATATATATATATAACTTATTTTATCTATCTTTAGTATGGAGAGCTCTGCTGTGACCTGAATTTCCCTTTGGGATTAATAAAGTCTAACTAACTAACTAACTAACTAACTAACTAACTAACTAACTAACTAACTAACTAACTAACTAACTAACTAACTAACTAACTAACTAACTAACTAACTAACTAACTAACTAACTAATGAATGCATACACTATACTGTACATTTAGTCTTTGTATGACCTCATAGTCATTTCTTAATTTGTTAATGTTTAAACTTATTGTTCTGTACAATATTCAACTTAATGTCGGTTTAATTTGTTAGTTGAAGTTAAATTGTATTCATTCAACTTCAAAATTTTAGGCAGTAACTAGTATTTTAAGTACATTGTTTTGTGGCTGGTCATTTTGTCTAAACTTAGTTGAAAAACATAAGAAAAAAACCCATCAAAAATCAATTACAATCAATTAAAGACAGTCTTGTTGTATGTCAATTTGATCAGTTGTCATCAAATCTGCATTTTTGACATGTTTTTTAATGTCAATGTCAATTTTATGTCCTTGACTTTGATGAAAGTTTCTTTTAGTTTCTTTATTACAAAAACTTCATAAAAAAGTCAGCCAATAATACCCAATAAGCACCCATATATGCGAGCATACTGCACTGCCTTTTTGTTGACGTTAGAAATGAGCAGTGCACTACGTTCTTTATGTTGCTAGGCAACCACTGTATCAACAGTCTTGATGCTAAGGCCAGACAGTGTATGGCTGGAGCGTGTGATGTCAGGTGCTCTTTATGCACACAGTTTACTTTTTTGATCTGCAGGCGCTTAGAGAAAAATTGGAAACCATTTAAGTGAGGCACAGCAGGAGGTTAGAACGCGAAACGCCCGGGGTGCATTAACAGCATGCAAAAGACTTGATGCCAATAGAAAACAATTTTACAAAGGCACCTCTATCATAAGTCAAAACTTATATTGTAAAAACTTCTACTGACTATTCTTAAGAGCATTTCTGAAAAGTTTTGATGAATATGACCCTGGATTAGTGATGGAAGAATGACTAATACAAGAAACTGAAAGCATTTTAAAACCTTGGACGGATGTAAACCTGCTGTATTGACAAACTGCTGAGTTAAAACACCAGATTACCAGACTTTAAAATGGCATTATTGTGAGAGTGGTTTTGCTGATAAGACATCTGGGAATTTCTGCAAGAAAGGGAAATAGTGCAGATCCTTTATCCTGTCTTTGCGTTTCCCCAATATAATACTGTGCTCTGTAAGCTCTTCATGCTCTCTGCCTTCACATCTGTCATGCACTTCAGATCTCTGCTGACATACAGCCTGTATGATCTCGTCAATATGTTCTGATAGAACAGTAATATCAAACCTTAGGGTAAAAAATGGGGAGAATCTGAGACAAAATCACAGAGGGAGGACTCTAGGTTAAATGTGGGGAGAAAAAATAGTTCCATCTTTCCAGCTAACTACATTTCCAGGATGGCATGTCACCAAATGACAGCTGATAAAAGCTTTGATACCTGCATCTACTCTGTTTGGGAATGCTGTAAACATGCAGGCTTGTGAGGAGCTTTGATACTCAGATATTGTGTATGCGAAAAAAGTTGGGATTTATGTGTGCATGGGTCACTTTGAAGAGTCAGAAAATGGAGCATTTCATTTCAGGTCTTTCGTCCTTGTTAAGAAAGTTTGTGGTTGTGTGCAATTTCAGATGTAAATTGTTTGCTCTTGTCTGTCAGTATGTCTAGGCTTTGTATTTTTAGAATAAATGGATGGACCAATTTTACATATATAGCAACTGGTTTTCTGCAGTTCATCTCCCAAGAATGGAGGTAACTGATAAGTAAGGGATAGAGTACATCCAGCCATTTGTTCTCATAGATACAGGTTGACTGTATCAGCAGCTCGATGCAAACAGAGGGCTGTTATTTAAGACTAAAGGGCATTACTCTTTAAAATCAACCAGCTGTATGTACTTTATCCTGCTTATTAAATGGCTACTTGCTACAAAATTAAAACTATTAGATGCAAAACATTGATGCGACAGGCCCAGTTCTTCACCCGAGGTCTAAATACTGCATTTTAGTAACATTTTAAGCACTAATCTTTGCTGGATTAGCTTGTCAGATGGTGATTATTACCACACTTTTTGATGTAGTAAAAATATTTTCTACAATTTTAGTGCGTTCCATACTAATTTATTACAAAGTATCTATTGACAAATTTGAATTTTAACTGTAAATTATTACAGTTTTATAAATGTTAAGAGATTAGCATTTTAAATAAAAAAATTAAATTTTTAAATACAAATTTATTATTATCCATCATTTAAAAAAAATAACAATCTGGTAAAATTTGTTTTTCAACGAAAAAGTGTGGGCTATAGGCAAAAAAAAAAAAAAATTTTGCCATCTCATTCAAAAGAATTTGGCCACTTGAATAATTAAAAATTTTCTTTGTCCTAAAGCCTTCTTCTACTGGTAATTTTCACAATTTATGATAACATATCAGTCATAAATGGAACAAACAAGCACATATGAAGACCAAATTCTGGACTTTTAAGTAAATTCACACAGGCCCGTAGCAAGGGGTGGTCAGATGGTTTGAAAGACCCAACCGCATTTTCCAATAATCTACTGAAAAATATATGAAACGTGGAACACACATAAAATATGTGGTTTTGAAACATTATAATGTAATCAAGTGTTTTACATGTGACTTTAATATGAAGCTCATGTGATGCATGTATGTTTTTTACATTTTAAGAGTGAATTAAAAGAGTTTTTTTAGAGTTTATTTTGATTCATTGCTTTTATTCATTTTCATTTGGCTTAGTCCATTTATACATCAGGGGTTGCTACAGCAGAATGAACCACCAACTTATCCAGCATATGTTTTACACAGTGGATGGCTTTTCAGCTGCAACCAAGTACTCGAAAATACCCATAGACTCTCACATTCACACACATACGCTACGGCCAATAGGGGTAACTTGAGCACCCGGAGAAAACCCACGTGAACACAGGGAGAACATGCAAACTTCGCACAGAAATGCCAACTGTCCCTGCCGGGACTCGAACCAGAGACCTTCTTGCTGTGAGCCACCGTGCCACCCTAATTTTGATTTATGAGTTTAATTGATGAGTTTTTTGTTTAATTTAGTAGATGTAATTTGATGAAAGCAACAATCAGTTAAAGTAATTAAATGCTTGTTAATTTTTAATAGGCTTTTTTTGTTTATTTCATTTGCACATTATGTTTCCATTGTGTTTATCCTGCTTGTGATTTTCTTTTTAATGCACTTTTCAGTTGTGAAACCGATCTGAAAAAATAGATTTATTGATGCACTGACAGTGCCCCCTCACAAACATTTGCTAGGGGCCTAGATCGGCCCATGTGACATAATCTGCAGCCCATTGGTTCTTTTCTTTATTGACATTGGGCTGACCCAATCACAAACTGTTGTCACAAATCATAAATCTGTTGTCTATCTGTCAGAAAGCTGGTGATCCATTGACAGACAGAGCTAGGAACAGAGAGCTGGGTCAGTTTGTACTCGAGCAGTGATGGGATGATGGTGTTGAAGGCAGAACTGAAGTCCACAAACAGTATCCTTGCATAGTTCCCTGGTTTGTCCAGATGTTGTAGGGTATAATGCAGTCCCATGTTGACTGCATCATCCACAGACAGGTTTGCTCTATAGGCAAACTGCAGGGGGGTCCAGCAAAGGTCCAGTGATGTCCTTCAGATAAGCTAGCACCAGTCTTTCGAATGATTTCATGGCCATTGACTTCATTGTTGAGTTACATTTTTTAAGGGTCTCTGACAGATTGCTTTTATTATTTAACTTTATTTTTTAATCAACATTAACTGTGTGCATCAGCAGGCAGTTTTTGTTATGTTTATTATTTAATATAGGCTCTCTCAAAACACACAGGCACACACAAGATGGACTTCCAGTGTGGATTATAATTTTATTATAATAATGAATTACTTTTTTTTTTAAAGTTATTAATTTGTTAACTCTCATTATTTTCTATATATGGCTTTTGTGGTTTTTTTTTTTTTTTTTTTTTTTTTTAGAATAGGAGTTAATAAACATATTCAAGGTCATGCACAGATCTGTAGCATTTTGATTGTATGTAGTGGGCCGCTTTGGCCCAAAATCCCAGGGCCAACTTTTTTGTCCCAGTCCAGCGCCCTGCCCTCACCTTGTTGTTGCAAAAAGAACAGGAATTTAAAAATGTGCAAAGAGAATGTGATAAATATATATAAGCAATGCAAAGAGAGAGAGAGAGAGAGAGAGAGAGAGAGAGAGAGAGAGAGAGAGAGAGAGAGAGAGAGAGAGAGAGAGAGAGAGAGAGAGAGAGAGAGAGAGAGAGAGAAGAAAAAAAGAATAAAAGGAAGAAAACTCCTCCAGTTTGAGTGCATGGTGACCTGAACATTTCTAAACACACTTTGTCTTGGCACAAGTCTGATGCTTTAAAAAGTTCACATTCAATTATAATTTGTAAAGGCCACTCCAATAAACGTGAGGGGATCTGGCCCAGAGCACAGAAGTCCGATCAGAGCATCTGGGTAAAGCCTCTGCGTGTCTCTCATGAAAAACTGTCATATAGCGACTCGAGCGCTTGGCCGGATATATTATAGATGAGTCCTAAATAATTCATCGGGAGTTTTGTTTCCGAGCGAAAAGGCGGAAAAGAGGCTCTATTAAATATGAAGATACGGTAATGAGGGTTAGGTGTCGTGTTGCCGTGGTAACGCGGGCTCGCTGGGGATTAGATCTCTTTGATGTTGTGTGGCGCGCGCTCCCGCAGGACAGTCTGTTTGACTGGTGAGTGCGCGCGGAGGCGTACAGCTCTTGACCTCTGCCGCGGCGCGCTCTGACAGAGAAACATGATGAAGGAAACACTCCTGTTTTAAGTCTGACTGCGATTTAATCAGCCAGACCAGGGCAAAAAAAATGGCGAAGATCTCTTGCTCCTTTCGACTCCACGGTGTGACCATTTAAGCTTTAAAGTTTTATTTTCATAGGCTAGGAAAAAAGTTCCTAGAACTTTTTTGTCACACCAAAATGACAAAAAAGAAGATATTTTGTATTTTAACTATAACAATAAAACTTAATTGTATCATTTTTACCTTGTCTATTTACTACTTGCCCCCTTTTAAATGTCACATTTAATTTCCTCTCAAAAACAAAGCTATAGCCTAAAGTGGAAATAAATTATATATATAGGTATATATAGGTATATATATAATGTTTCGTTTTTTTATTATAAAATACTGTAGGTATATGATAATAATACTAAGGCTTATATTAACAAGCAAAATAAATGTTTTGCTAATAAATAAAGGTTTAAAATAAGCATTTTCTCTAGACAGTTTAAGAAAAAATGTCAGACGTGGGTCTTCAAATTTTTTTTGAAGCAATTGGGCCCCGAATTGAAAAAGATTGAGAACCCCTGCCTTAAAGGGCACCTATTTTACCCCTTTTTCAAGATTTAACATAAATCTTTTGTGTCCAGAATGTGTCTGTAAAGTTTTAGCTCAAAACACCCATCAGATTATTTATTAGACCTTTTAGAATATTGGAACTCTCTGCTTTAAACACAATGTAGCTGTTTTTGTGGCCTGTGCCTTTAATGCTGGTTCTCCTCACCCACCGTTCTCAGGTGCCTGTCAGAGGGTGCCTCAATCTCTGCCTCGGCTGCGTCAGATAAACAGCACAGTTACAGACATAATGGAAACAGATCTCATGTAACGTTTGTGAGAAATACTACAGTAAAAACTTTTCCATTGATTATTTTATGTATTTGTTGCGGAGTTTATTCAGGCTTTTCTGCAACGATGAGTCACACACAATGTCATTACAAAGTTCATGCACATACACACAGACACACACATACACACACAGTGGACACACACACACACACACACACACGCAACGCACACGTTTAACATTGCACTGCTTTTGCACGGCAAATGTGACAGGATACACATTAATATCCACTGCTGTATGGATATCCGATATGTTGATGTTAACAAAATAAACCCGATTTAACGTCCACAAACCAGGATTGAAGCGTCTTCATTTATAATTGTACTGACATGCAGCTGTGCAGATAAAATAAAGACGGTAAAATCGCTGTAATTTAATACAAACATGCACTGTTTTAAAAACTTGAATTCAATTCTCCTTATTTCTTCTTATAATTTAAATAAGTTTTCAAACTTTTAATAAGATTTCACATCATCAAATATGTCACAATTTGGGATATCCCCCTTCTCACTCATTTACTAAGTACCATAACGTATGGAGGAAAAGATCTTTATCTGTGTTATGCCCTGTTAATGACTAACACATGCTTCCTGTTTTGACATGACACATCCTATTTTGTTTGCACTTTTAGTTATTTCAAAATTGCTTGTTTGGGGTTAACTGTGTTTTAACTGTGTGTCTTGGAAGTCTGAAGTTTATCTATGACAAAGGCCAGGTTTGTATAATCAGTCTAATGTCAGAACTGGTGGGAGATCATGAAATAAAGATACAACGTGTTACTGCAGAAATTAGACCGTTCTGCAAGAATATTAAACATGATGTTATGCTTTATTCATGGTGAGAGGCTGACAGTCTTTGAATAAGTTATATGAGCTATATCTGCAAATACACAATTGTACAAAATGTCTCCCAAGTAAATGAGAACTAAATATAGTTTGTCTTTAAAATCATTTTTTTATTTTTATTTTATGTCTTTCTGCAACATGCAAACAAAGGGTAGTAAATATCTGGAGTTCGGCATATTTAGCAAACCATGAGAAGGGCTGCTCAAACGTTTTTGTATGAAGAGCCAAAAACCCAATATCATTGATAGCCATGGGCCAAAGATAAATATACCAAACTATTTTACATAAAAATTACCATAGATAATTTCCCAATTCATTTTATAATATTAAAAAATAAATAGAAAACATTACTTTACATCTTATTAACTAACGCAGTATCATTTTTTAAAATTATAACTTATTGCAATAAAAACATAATCACATTTAAGTTCAATGTTGAATACACTAAGCTGCCTTTGACTCGATTCACTCACCAAAGTCTACATTGTCCTCTATCTGTCAAATGCACATTTTAAACTAAATCTGAGTCATTTCCACCATTTGCATTAAAACTTTTAATTTCAGATAGCTTTTTTGTATAGCTTAATAATAAAACAAACAAATATAAGGTTACATTACATTTGAAATGACAATTTTTAAACCATTCTCAGATGGCATGGCGGGCCAAATCAAAGGTTACCATGGGCCAACTTTGGCCTGCGGACCCTAGTTCAGGCATCTCTGATCTAGAGCATGAACATGTTAGAAAAGCTGCGGTCCTGGAGAGAATGTAACATTCATTCATTCATTTTCTTTTTGGTTTAGTCCCTTTATTATTCTGGGGTTGCCAAAGCGGAATGAACCGCCATATATTTTACGCAGCAGATGCCCTTCCAGCTGCAACCTATCACTGGGAAACATCTATACACACTCATTCACACACATACAATACGGACAATTTAGCTTAGACAATTCACCTATACCGCATGTCTTTTGACTTGTGGGGGAAATCGGGGCACCCAGAGGAAATCCACGCGAACACGGGGAGAACATGCAAACTCCACACAGAAATGCCAACTGACCCAGCCGAGGCTCGAACCAGCGACCTTCTTGCTGTGAGGTAATCGTGCTACTCTCTGTGCACTGTGACGCCCGAGAATGTAACATGTTTTCATTAAATATTTTCGGCATAAAACATTTCCAGTAAAAAAAAAATTGATATCGAGCAGCAATTAAGCTGCAGGAACAAATTTTATCAAAATTGTTCAACCAAGCTATCACAAATCAGTTAGGGTTGGGTTGGGTCATGTCGACCAATTTAGCATCGTAAGATGGCAATGTCATCATAGGCGGCGGTGAATTAATTATTTATGAATAATTAATTAATTCATAACAAATTAATTATTTGTAGCCAACAGTTTCAACTACCTGACCCGCATGGTCTTTGTTTTACCCGTAACCAAATCATAAATAATAAAGAGAAGTTACACACAAATTACCATCTCTCAATTACTTTTTCTGCGGGACTCTGGTATGCATAGTCAGAGTGATCTGTGTTGTTATAATGGCATCTACAAAGTTGGTTGATAAAAAAGGTGCACAACCAACAGGAAGTGTCCAACAGTATCTGAGGTTTTCGCTAAATTACTATGTACAAGTGTGAAAGCGAAAAATTTAAGCAGTGTACTGGCACTTGTGACAGGTTACCTAATAGATTCAAAAGACCGAAGAGTCATTAGATAGAGACAAGATTAATTAAATATCACATTTAACAACTAGTGAGACGCGATCCAGCGATACATCCTTGATAAACTGTCCGACGTGCACTGCTCTCTAGCATTTTGTGCTTAAAGCACCCAATAGTATCCAGCTGACTGCTAGAGCTCAGACGTGCGCGTATGCTGCGCGCATGCTTGTGTGTGTGTTTGTGCGTGAGTGTGGTCACGTGATGTGCGTTTTTAGCGGTATAGTGTGGAAGGAGGGCTTTTCAGAAATGCTAGATGAAATGTCAGCGTGGACGTTTTCATTCTAAAATGCCATTTTAAAACTAAGACGTATTAGTGTAAACAAGGCCTAGGTGTGTATTTTTCGTGAGCGGGTTGCATCAGCATTGTGATGTCTATCAGCCATCGGCGATGGACGATGGCATTGTCTATCGACCCAACCCTAAAATCAGTTACTAATTGTGTTAAAAGTTTTCATTAATAAATAAATACAGTTTTTTAAACTTCCTGTTTATGTTTTAAAAATAAATGATCACAGAATTACCACATAATATTAGCAGCACATTTGTTTTCAATAACAGAAATATAGAATAGTTATTGTATATATAAGTGTTGTATACTAGAATGAAGGATCATATGACACAAAAGAAATTACTTCTGAAAATGCAGTAATTGCATAAAACAATTAAAAAGTTACTTTACCCTAACATAAAAACAGAATAAAGATTACTTTATAATTAAAATATATATTTTGTTGTAGGTCTTAGACCTTTATAAACAAAGTTGGTTAGAAATATAAGCAGGCTTGGATTGGATTCTCAAAATACAGGCACATATTTGGTTTTGTTTGGCACAGAAAAATTGAGATGGTTGTTTGTTTTCCCAGCGATCTGGGAATCTTGGTTTACAGCAGTATAATAAGAGACAGTAAAGAAGTAAAGTGATAGATCTCAATGCAAACTGACTGACAGTAATTAGGTCCTTGCAGTGTGGGCATGTGTATGTGTCCAGTGAACGGACTTCTGCAGACTGCATCTGCTGATGGACCTGACTCGCTTTCCAGAGGGCAGAAAGCAGAAAAGGCTTTGTGCTGGCTGAGTAGAGTCCTTCTTAATGCGTTCAGCTTTCCTGAGACAGCGTTCAGAATAGATGTCTTGGATTGCCGAGAGCCATGTACCCATGATCCCTTGAGCTGTTTCAACACCTTCTGATGTAGCTCATACCTGTCAACCCTCCCGTTTTTCCCGGGATTCTCCCGTATTTTACAGTTCTATCCCGCTGTCATCCCGTAAAGGTATTTTCCCGTATTTCTCCCGTATTTTTAATCTTTCTGAGAAGAGCTGATCCTTCCTATATGCAACCCATACCGCCGAACCACCAGGGGCCGCCCTTGCTCTTAAATGTGAACCAGTTCTGTGCTTTCGTTTCATTTAGGAATGGAAACCTGATGGAAACACTTTGAAATAAACATAAAAACGGCGCGATTCATTTCCTTTTCATTACAATTGCCCTATGCAATCCTCAAAACAGTCAGTTCATATAAAGATGACTGTCAGCTGATGCGCTCCATAGTGACAATAGACGCTGTTTCCCAAGCGGATTCTGTACGTACGTGATTTGATGCTGAGCTCAAGTGGACACCGGGTTTTGGGTGCGTGTTTGAACAGACATATACACATCATCATCATAATGATAATAGTAATAGCGGTTCATTCCGCTGTGGCGACCACAGATTAATAAAGGGACTAAGCCGAAAATAAAATAAATGAATGGATAAATAATATTAATAATTGTAACAACATCTAGACATGTCGATCTTGTTGGGTTTTCTTTTAAACAAAAAATTTATCTTAAATGAGCATAAACAGTTAGGAAAACAATCAAATGCTTTCAATATAGATCTGTGCAGTTTTAAAGTGACAGCTCTGTTATTTAATGTAATCAAACCAAAAAAATCTAAATGAGAGATTCATCCGCTGCTCTTTAATCAGAATGTTTCAATTATACAGTGAAGAAAAGATGAGATTTGATAACTTGATTCTATTTCTTTATAATAGCTATTAGTTTTAATGAGCTGAACTGTTTGCTAATTTATTTGCAGCTTTTTCTAATGTATACTAATTATTATATCCTTTGTAAATAATAATAAAAACGTATTTCTGATCGTTTCAGAAGTTTATTTACAATGAAACAGCTCCAGATGTACATATTTATTTATTTATTTATTTATTTATTTATTTTTGGGGGAGGGGGGGGGGGGGGGGGAATTATCCCTTATTTTTACATCCCAATGTTGACAGGTATGGATGTAGCTGGATGTAATGTCCTGGTAGATGAAGCCTGTGGTGCACATACAAAAACTGCTCAGGTTTTTTTTGCCTCAATGGACACACAAGGCTTTCTTAGTTGCCAGAGGAACCGTTGGGTTTTCATAATGGCAGACTTTATATACTCGTGATGAAATTATGAAGATGCTGGAGATTTGTCAGTGCATTGCAGAGGTGCTCTGTTGGATGGAGATCTGTTGACTTGGGAGACCATTTCTAAGTATTGTTATCTCACTGTCATGTTCAAGAAACCAGTTTAAGATGATTTGAGCATTGTGATATTTGCAAATCATTACAAGATGGATAAACTAACCATAAAGAGATGGAGATGGTTAGCAACAATACTCAGGTAAAATTTGTTGTTTACTTTAAAGAATTTTCTACTGCTATTAAGCATCGATACAAGGCAAGATGGATTCATGCTTTCATGTTGTTCATGCCAAATTCAGACCCTACCATTCGAATATGGCAGCAGAAGCAAGGCTTGTTTTTTCCAGACACTAACACTTTTGAAGGGGGTGTTCATAACAGAAACCTTTATAATCATGACATGACTCATATGAATGTAAATGAGATTTTATGCATGCTTATGACAACAATCATTAAGTGTCTTTAGCTCATTAGTTATGTCAAATTAAATGCAAAGGAAATGTTGTGTGAGATGTCTCTTGATATGTCAACTTGACATTACTTAGACAACATACATTTTTACTACAGCAGTTGACTACAGCAACATGAGTCTCCCAATCAAGCTTTCTAATCAAGTAATTACTGGTTCTATTAATGTACAGAATTAATAAAGTGTTGTACACTGTTTAAGGAAAAACTAGCTGTCATTTCTATAAATACAATAAATCAAAGATGTAGATTATATGGGTATCCACTGATGCCCAAATCAAACTCATACTGTGATTCATGCTTTTATTTTCCCTTGTTTATTTATGCTTTTTAATTGCATTATGGGACATTGATCTTTCTTCCAACAACTTTTAACCTTAAAAAGTTGAAAGTTAAAAGTGACTTTTATTAACATTTTTAATTGTTTAATGTTACAGTCACCAGCAATTTAGCTACTGCGGTTCGCTGAAGTATTACAGCTCTGCCACCAAATGGACTACAAATCACAGCATGCACCATGCACACACACCGGTTCCTAATCTCGTCTGATTGCAAACACTCACGGCTGAAGCTGTTCAATGACTCATTACACAGACATTTATACACCACATTTGCTCACACACATTGCTTAGTGTTGTTTGTTTGTTTTGTTAGTTGAAACTAACTTGTAACTTTACGTAGCATTTTCATTTCCTTGTCTATCCGTGTTCTTTGATTCTTGTGTTTTATGTTATCTACCCATAGCCTTGTTTCTATATCTTACCTTTCTCTGGTTGTGACTACTTGCCTGTTTATCTACGATGACGTCTGGATTTTCTTTATGTACATGATTGCTCCTGTTGTTGACCCTTGCCTGATTTAGGATCATTGTAAATAAATCTGCATTTGGTTTCGCACCTGCCAGTACATTTTCTGTTATTGTACAGACTTATTTCTCTCTATATTATTTGTTATTCATTCATTCATTCATTCATTCATTCATTTTCTTTTCGGCTTAGTCCCTTTATTAATCTGGGGTCGCCACAGCGGAATGAACCGCCAACTTATCCAGCACGTTTTTACGCAGCGGATGCCCTTCCAGCCGCAACCCATCTCTGGGAAAATATTATTTGTTATACTTTATATTATTTCAAACTACTAAAATGTCAATAAAAGTCACTTTGTTAAACTGTAGAGTTGAATTTTTAACATTAAATGTTGACAAAAAGGCAGCATGGTGGCTCAGTGGCACTTTCACCTCACAGCAAGTAGGTTGCTGGTTCGAGTCCCGGTTGGGCTAGTAGGTATCTGTGTGGAGTTTGCATGTTCTCCCCTTGTTTGCATGGGTTTCCTCCGGGTGTTCCGGTTTCCCCCCACAGTCCAAAGACATGCGAAATAGGTGAACTGTCTTTCCATTATAAAATTGCTATGCTTAAGGTCTGATTTCTTTAAAAATCTTTGACCTTCACTAGCTGATAGATAAACGATATAAAGTGGGTCTCAGACTGGACAAGAAGCACTGCATTAAATTCTATTTCCCCCTGCCATGTCTTTAGAATATGACAGTTAATTTTACCCCAGTATATTCAATGGTTTTCCCAGAGATGGGTTGCGGCTAGAAGGGCATCCGCTGTGTAAAACACATGCTGGATAAGTTGGCGGTTCATTCTGCTGTGGCGACCCCAGATTAATAAAGGGACTAAGCCCGAAAAGAAAATGAATGAATGAATATTCAATGGTGACAGCGCTAGCAGTTACTCGGTCTATCATTTTGTTTTACGCATGAACAACTAAATGGATCTATTTAACTGAATGTTTTGTAATTACATTACAACATCGATGCTGTAAAAGGAACCATATGAAATTGAAAATAGTCACATTAAGCTTTTACCGGAACTTTATTATTGGCTGAAATACACTAGCTGTGCATATACCCCATTGGCCGTAGTGTACAAGTGTGTGTGTGAATGAGTGTGTGTGGTTGTTTCCTAGTACTGGGTTGCGGCTGGAAGGGAATCCACTGTGTAAAACATATGCTGGAATAGTTGGTGGTTCATTCCGCTGTGGCAGCCTCTGAAATAGAGGCTAAGCCGAAGGAAAATGAATGAATGAATGAATGAATGAATGAATGAATGAAAAGTTGACAGAGATCAACTTCCCATAATGCAATTCTCAACTGTAAATAAATGGAGAACGCAAAATACAGAAACTGTTCATTAACAGATATTTTACAGTGCATAATCTTAATATAGTGTATTTGATTTGATGCCCCGTGGTGTCATCACAGAGTGGCACAAAATCACTTTTAAAAACCTCATACATTTTACCTTGCTGGTGGAACGATCTTTCCAGCCTCATCCAGAATGCAGAATCTATCACAATGTTCAAGAGGCAAAAAAAACTTTCCATAATCCCTCTAGGTTCTAGCTTGTACTAACACTTCTTGTGTTTATGGCCTCTCTATAATTAATTGCTTGTTGTATTCCTCATTTGAAAGTTGCTGTGGGAGAAAGTATCTGTTAAATATTAATGGCAGGCATTCTTGTATGTATTGTATTTTTATACACAGAATTGTTTGTGTTCAGATGAAGGGTGAAATCGCAGTCTTATTTAGTGGGTTGCTTCATTCCTGAGTGGGAGCAACTTCCCTGCATCTTGGAAGAGACACAAAGCTAAAATTACATCATCACACAATAACTAAACGGACACAAGTGAGTGGATGCATTCATAAACAGAGCCACTGAATCATACCTTATTTTATTTTCCAAGCACGTACCGTGATATTATAAGCCATAGTTAATAATAGGTGTAGAATCAGGCACCACTTATCACTTGCAAACACATTTTTATATAACGCTGCTGAAAACAACAGCATAAACAAGCCTAAGATGCATTGCTGGTCTTGCTGGGTTACACAAGTTTATGATAAGGGTATTTACAAAATCATCTTCCAGCCTGCCCAGGACGTCTTTTAAACACGAACACTTCTTCTGTTTTGCAATGCAGAAATAAGATCTTTTCTGTAAATGTGCTAGACTTTCAGTTCATTAGCAGTTACATGTAAATAAATGTCAGTAAACATTAAAGCTACTTGCACGGTAAGCCAGTACGTTTGTATGACAATACATCAAAATAATATGAAAGCATATTATAAAGTAGGAATATACCAGAAGAATCGAAATATAAGATTGGCTCTCCAAAAACACAGGTCTAAAGATGCATTTTTTCACAGCACACACAAACACACAATCATGAGTCAGACATATGTCGAGAAAACTAGCAGAAACTAGCCAGAGCAACCATATTAAGATGTTGTTTTGAATAGGATCCATTACATAATCTGTAGCTTGTCATTGTGCATCATTACGCATAATTCATATCGATTAGAGATGAAAAGAAATCGAAGAAAGCATCATGATGTGCTACAGATAATTCCAATCTTTGCTTTGAGTTTTGTGATCATCTGGCCAAGAAAATGCTTTTTGATTGGCCAGTTTACTTCAATTTGCTAATATTATAGAAACAACCAACCTCTTTGTTCTCTGAATATCCATCAATTTTGACAGATCTTGCTAAAGTTGAGTTCTAAGTTTTGCAGATATGAAGATTGGTTTACATTATACATTCAATTAGGCTAGGTTGTTTCATCTAAAGTTTTGATCAATTATGTAGAAACTCATAAAACAAAGTTACAAATATGTAACTTTGGGTTAGGGTCTAAACAAAACAATATATTTTCAGCAATATGCCAGCTGGCTCTTGATGTCAAAACACAAAATATTTAGAATTTAAGCAGTTTTTTTTCTCTCTAAAAGCATCAATTCCAAATGTACATTGGATTTTGTATCCCTACAATGAATGTAAAATACCTTGATGTCAAAAGGACATTAACATTCAACATTGCCGTAAAACAATGTCAAAAATGTATTATAGGACAGTCATAATGCATTTTTAATGTGTTTTTTGACGCCAATATTAAATGTCAATTTGATGTAATTTTGACATCAAGGTAGTCAATTAACATCAAATCGATTAGCAGTTTTGAAATATATTTTGATGTGTTTTTTGATGTTGTTTTTAGTGTTGGGGAAAGTTACTTTTGAAAGTAGTGCATTACAATATTGAGTTACTCCCCCCAAAAAGTAACTAATTGGTTACTTATTTACTTTTTATGGAAAGTAATGCGTTATATTACTCTTTAGTTACTTTTCCTTACCTGCCTGAGGTTTTTTTGGTTTAGTCAAATTAATTGTTTTACCTGGAGGCCGTGAGCTGATGTCAATCATAGCTGAAGGTGGGGTGCGAGTGTAAGTCTCCGGCTTGCGTGATGATGGGCGATTCGCGAATATATAATTTGTTTTTAACAGATCTTCTAAGTGAATCGATCGAACGGTTTCCATCTTCAGTAAGTATTAACATACGGATACCCTCTCTGACTCGAAATAAACCCTTATCAGTTAGTAGAAGAGTTAGTCAGTTAGTAGATTCAGTTACTAGAACAGTACACTGACTTATCTCCTGTGAAGAAAGAGACCTGATGATGATGATGAGTGTGGGCCAACTGTCTGTTCCTCTGCAGCACACTCTCTCATTGAGTGTGTGATTCAACCTGACTAAGGTTGGAATTTTTATTCCGCATTAAATTATGTAAAAGCCAATTAAACAAGGTAAAAAGTAACCCGTGTTACATTTTTTAAAAAGGACCTCAAACATTATTACTTATTTTTAAAAGTAATGTGTTCCTTTACTTGTTACTTTGGAAAAGTATTATTATTACGTTACATGCGTTACTTATAACGTGTTACCCCCAACACTGGTCGTTTTGACATCTAAGTGCCCACTAGGTTAGAGAGGCAATAATGCAACACAGGCTCATTGGAAATATGTGCCCTGGGCTACGTATGGTTGCATTTTGTGTACAAACACAATGAACAATATGGGGCAGTATGACACTGTTGACAACTTCTGTTCCTTTTCACTTTATATAACATCGTACTTGGAAGGATGGTTCCAGTAACCAGGAAAAATGAAACCAAAAAAATAAAGGAAGTGTAAAATCATGGTAAAAGAATGCGATGGCTTTTCTCTTCTAGTTTGCTTTTGAAAAAAAATGATTGGTTTGGTTTTGTTGTGATGAGTCAGTACCTGCCAACCATTTTTCCCAAGAGTCTCCTGAATTTCAGACCCATCTCCTGCTACCCTCCCCTTTTGTTATTTCTCCTGGAAAACTCCCGTAATTTCACCATCCCCCGGTCCTCAGTCTGTACACCCCAGTGTCACCAACTTTGTTATAGTATGCAATCGCAGCGGCCGCCCGAAACCCAGTCCATAGTACAGTTACTTACCTGGGCTTCTCGGACGTTGAGGTTGACAGTGGCCTTTGATGGAATTACAAGAAATGGAAAGTATAAGAAAACGTGCCGCAGTAATGTATTTGAGATTGTCAAAAATTTACACGGCAGCCTCTAGTGAACTTGTGAAAACAAAAACTGCAAGCAGACAAAACTCAGGGTATATTTCCTGGTTCTCAAATATGTAGCCCTAGGAATGTATCTCCAATGAGCCTGGGTTGCAATATTTTGACTTGCAGTAGGTCTGTAGAAAGCTTGTGTGGAAGATAATTTGGGTGATAGAATTACTGGAAACATCAGATGAAACAGAGGTTTGTGGAATCCAGAATAGATTACACAGTGGTGGAGGAACATGGATGTCTGTGTGTATGTGAATGAAGAGAGTCGCTTGTGTGTATGTGTGGTGTGTATATTCTAGCTGCTTTTAAAGTATGAAATTGGGCCAGCTTCATTCTGCAAGAGAAGAGGAAGAGCTGATTTTTTTTTGAGGAAATATACACCGGCGATAGAGACAAACACAGCCGTTCACAGAATCCTCAGTACTGAGGCACTTTGAGTTGTAACCCAAACAGCCTTTCATCATTTCCCTGTATGACGGTACTTTGTATCACCTGAGAGATGTCTGCGCTGAGGCCACAACAACTGCGCTTGCTGTGTGTCGCTGATTGTTTGATCGCAGTCCCAAAAGGCACACGGCTTCATTCAAAGAGACACTCGTTTGCCTTTTTCCTCGAGCCTGAATAATTCAAAAGCACTATTGTTTCCTGTGAAAGCACATAGTCAATTGCATAGTCATAGAAAACTGAAATTTTGTTTGATGACAGTGTATACATGAATTCTCCTGGTCAGAAGTCAATCTGGGGAGAACGACTAGTGATGGAGACTGAGTTTTGCCGGTGCCACAGGCTTTTTATTTGAAGATTCTTTTTTCCATTCTTGATTCCATGAAGAACCATTAACATCTGTGGAATCTTTTCAGTGACACAGGGTTTTTTAAAGTTGTAAAAAAATGATTGAAGACAATTTTGTGTATTTATCACTCTAATTAAAAGTTTTATTAGAGATGCTGTCATGGACTGTATTTGAGTCATAAATCATTTGTTTCATAATATATGTATGTGAATGACGTGAAACATCATTACACCATATGATGATTAACTTGGGTTTACCAGATATAATTAAAAGTATTTAGAATGATTCAAAGTTGTAAACGGTCTTTTATTTTTACTCGGCAAGGTCAATAGCCATGGTATCTAAAAAATTTAATAAATGGTGGATTAATGATTTTGCTTAAATTATTCAAGTGGCATTTAAGATGGAATTTCATTAGTCATATGACTAAATACTTGTTTTAAATAAAAGAGTTTACACTGTTAACCCTTGCAGTGCACCCACGGCACAAATGGTAGTGGCATTTTTGTGGGTGTTTTCGGCTTTGTCAACAAAGTCTATTGGCTGGCTCCAGCCAATAAACAGACTTTGCTACTCTTTTACTGTTAAAGCCTATACATTTCCGTAGAAGTAATGATATTCAAATTTTTTTTCATAAATAGTAAAATAATAATAATGCAATAATTTTAAAATATATTCTTTTGCACCCAAGCCATGTTGGCTGCTGGTGTTGTATGGTACTAAGTGGTACGGTATGGTACGGTTCGAGCCGTATCGTACCACTTTTTCGGCACCCTTTTGAAAGGGTACCAAAACATGAGAAAGTGTACCAAAAGGGGGAGCTACACACGCAGATGAACGTTGATTGGGTAAAGAGATACGTCACGAGCTTGAGGAGCTAGCCAGAATGAAAACAAAGGAACCACCATGCTTTAAATACACAGCCGAGACATTACATCGTAATACTATATGCATATAATAATGAGCCATGGATGACCCAAGCTTAAACAAACCTTGTCGTTGTCTTGATGTACAGCCACAAAGCCAAGAAGAACAACATCTGCCGTGTCCTGTTGGTGTTTTACGAGGCTTTCTAAATGTGCTAACGTTTTTCGCTTTCTCCAGGAAGCTCGCGATCGCGTCTATATTTGATATAACAAACTTCTTGAGCTGATGATAATAACGTTTGTGTGATTATTAAAGTGTCTTCGACATCTGATCCTTTCAGGAAAGAAAAGGACAAACGCGAGAGTGAAGCGCGAACAAACAAAGGAGAAGCCCGACAAAACAGAGGAGTAAATTGTTTCAGCAACCTAAATCACAAACTGCCATGTTTATCATTGCCTTTTGGACTATTATGAACTTGGAATGACAGAATTACTCTCTAACAGAGGCTACATGTGCCGAAGATTACAGACACAGATGAGAGATTTGCTCTGACTGTGGGCTATGTTGCATGTTGTTTTTTAACCCAAATAAGGACTAAATGAATGCTGTGTGTAGTTTTTCTGCCATTAGTAACATATCGGAGACTGTAAGGGTCTGTATGTGTTCATATATGTTGCATTTATTTATTTTATATAATTGCAGACGTTACAGTAGGCTATTTTGCATTGTCATTGATCTGCTGTTATAATCAAATTATGTTCATAGAAAAGTTAGTAAAAAACATTTATACACAAGTATTTATACTGTATATATAAAGCATCTGTTTTGTGAGAAGTGCTTCTTATATGATATGTGAACGACCCGTACAGTTTTACTGTAGACATTTATTCGAGCGAGAATGACGTTGACTGAAACTTTCTGTCGTACACCACACCCACCAAAAGGGTACCCTTGGTAGTGGAATCGCAAGCCTGATAAAGGTGACCCGTACCGTACTGTACCAGTTAGTGGAAAAGGGTTCAGGCATCGGCCAACAAAACAGCTTTTCCCCTCCCCCACCCCACGGTCCTCACTGCAAGCACAAAAATCACTTCTGCAACTAAAAAATTATGAAAATAATGTGTAGCAAAATTTGTGCCAACTTGTGGTTGTACAGAGAAACTTAAAAAAGTGCTTAGGTAAATTTGCTGTACACATTTGTGAATGACATTTTACAAATTAATCTGCAACTTTGATTTCAAAACACGCCCTGTGTGTGCAAATCGAGACATTCACCTTTTCACATCTGAGCTGTAAGTGTAAATTTCATCTTACACATACAGTACAAATATTATTGTCAGAGGTTTCACATTCATTTGAGGAATCTCTTGAGGATTACTACTGATTTACCTTCACAGGCTGAAGCCCAGCAGAGTTTAGTTTCCACCCTGCAACGTGTAGATTTCTAAGAAACCTCAATTAGGACTCAATTAGTTTGATCAGGTGTGTTTAATTAGGGTTCAAGCTTTAAGCTGCGGTCCCACTAGAGTTTGTGCGTGCAAAATTCTGTCGTATGGCGCTGCGAAAAGGGGCGGGATTAAACAAGATAATTAGACATTAAAAAAAGCGAGCGATTGGTCCATGTTTTAAATTTCTGTACAGAGAGGTCATGTTTTGATCCTCGATTGGTCTCACGCAGTCAAGTGAAGCGATTTCGCAGGTCAGAGTTCACCAAGCTTGAACTTTGCACCCCAGCGACCTTGACACATGACTTTGCGTTTCCGGTCTGACGCATTCGCGTGTGTATGAATGGAAGTCTGTGGGGAGAAAAGTCCAGTGTGACCGCAGCTTAACTGTGCAAAGCTGTGCCCCCAGGAATTTTGCGGTCACACTAGAGTTTGTGCATATGTTTTGATCTTCGATTGGTCTCATGCAATCACGTGATGCGATTTCTCAGGTCAGAGTTCACTAAGCTTGAACTTTCCAATGCAGCAAACTGTGAAACTTGTCACACAAGGTTGCTTTTCCGGTCTGGTGCATTTGCATGCATATAATTGAAAGTCTATGGGGCGAAAAGTGCAGTGTGAGCGCAGCTTTATATGTCTTATGCCAAGGTCACACTAGAGTTTGTGCGTGCAAAATTCTGCTGTACGGTGCTGCGAAAATGCCGGGATTAAACAAGATAATTAGCCATTAAAAAGTGAGCGATTAGTCCATATTTTACATTTATGTCCAGAGATGTCATGTTTTTATCTTTGATTGGTCTCACCCAATCACGTGATGCGATTTCCCCATAGACTTCCCCATAGACTATTCATATGCATGTGAATGCGCCAGAAGTTTTGCAATTCGCTGCATTGGAAAGTTCAAGTTTGGTGAAGTCTGACCTGCGAAATTGCATCATGTGAGACCAATCGAAGATCAAATTTTAAATATTGACCTATTACTCGCTTTTTTAATGTCTAATCTTCTTGTTTAATCCAACCTCTTTTTGCACAAGCTCAAACCCTAGTGTGACCATGACTTAAGAAAGATGATATTTGAATATTTGACACCTGTGCTATATACACTGTTGCCATTTAGTCACTGTAATGGTTCAGTTACAGTAATTAACTGGCAACACTTTTCCCAGTTACTCTGAATATTTATTAAAAATAAATTATATTATATAAATTATTTAAATCTAATATATTTATATAATATGAACTAAATGTATCAATAAAAACAGTAGTGTACTACAATTTTTCTGGGCAAATCAGAGATACATGAAAAAATTGCATTCATCTTGTTTTCCCCTGCCAGCAATGGCTTTCCAAACATTCATGCATATGAATTATGATATGTAAACCACATAGAAATGTCAGAGTTATATGCATTTCACTTTTTATTACAGTCTGATATGAGTAATACAAAAATAAAATCAAAATCAGAGAATCACCAACATTTCTTGATAAACACCCTCGCAAGATTTTGTGCTCAAAATTACTGACATTATTAGTTTTCTTAGCTGTGCCTTCACAGACTTGCTGAAATATTTGTCATAAAACGAGCCTTGCTATTTTGGTCTAAGCAAAAACTCTCCACAGCCGGCAATTCTTCATGAAAGCACTATAGAGAGGCAGCCGACCGCCAGTGTGACTGACAGCTCCTTTATACTTCACAACAGAGAGAAAGATGAGCTCTCCTGCAGACAGGAAAGCCCAGACCCTGAAACAGATCAAGAAGTAAGTTGCTGCTCAGTTTTGGATCGATAATATCTAAAGGGAAAAGCCCACTGGGAGGCTCTTGAGAGGAAATAGCCCAGAGGAAGCAGGTAATAAAAAAGACAAGTACTTTACACAATACAGAAATGTGTGCTCTAATAAAACACCCGCCACTGCTGCCTTTGTATCCTTTAAATGGCATAGATTATTTTTAACCATGGACACCAGATATGTATTGATTATACTGCGATGTGTTATGAATCTATGGTTATAATATATACAGTATGCATTACTGAGTGCCCTTTCTAATGTGTCCTCAGTGTAAAAGGGGGTGATATGTATGGGTAACAGAGTAATGTGTGATCATGTGAGATGTGATCAGCAGTGTGAGATGGAAGATTAGCTCCACGGTCGGTTAAGTGTAATTTAAAACTGCCGCTCAGCAGTGAACTGAGGTGTGTTGAGAAGCCAAACTCTCTCTAGTTCTTCTCCGGCCTGCCTGACACTCAAACAGACATGTTCTGTCAGGTCTCAGTCAAGTCAAAGTCTGTCTAAAGTTTTGTTTAAAAAGAAGGTTCTACTTTATATTTAGTAAGTTAATATTAATATCACATGATCTATTACAGCCGGCAGCTAGCTCTCTGCAACTCTCACATGGTCGCCCACTGAAGCTAAGCAGGGCTGTGCCTGAATGGGAGAGCACATGAGAAAGCTAGGTTGCTGCCAGAAGTGGTGTTAGTGAGGCCAGCAGGGGGCACTCAACCTGCGGTCTGTGTGGGTCCCAACGCCCCAGTATAGTGAAGGGAACTCTATACTGCTCAGTGAGTGCTGTCTTTCGGATGAGACGTTAAACCGAGGTCCTGTGGTGGGTAAAAATCCCAGGATGTCCTTTGAAATGAGTAGGGGTTTAACCAAAATTTGCCCTATGGTCTCTGTTCAGTTGGTGTTTATTGTCCTGTCTCTACAGATTTGGTAAGTGTGCGATCAATGTTTTTTTGTATATGTTTATTCTGATGGCAAAGTTAGTTAGTATCGCCAGCAATACTTTTTCAGTTTTTAAAGACATACCATACTTAAAATGATTTAGTTACTAAGTTTATAGTAATATCCCTACAATATTGTAGACTGAAAATCGTCCACTTCCACACAGTTCTCAGGTCTGTAAATGCTGCTCTCCGAATCACTGTCTATCTCTTCTTGCGTCTGTGTTTGTGTTGTAATGTGTGTAAATCAGCGTGTGTGCGTAATCAAACTCCCCTTTTTATGCAAACCCTTCCCTCTTTTGCCATTCGACACTCCCACCTAAACAAAGCTGGACTCACCCACTTTCCTGACTTTTTTTAAACTAGAGGTGTGAAAACACCCTGCTGAGACAGAGGGGTTTCACGGCCCTTTAAGACTATTTTAATAAGCTATTTTTGTCTTTTAATATTCCTTACGAAACCAAGTTTTGAAAAAGTGGTGGATCTAAATGCAGTGTAACTTAATGAATAAACTTGCAAACAATGCAGCTACATACATACATTTTTTAAAAATAAATTCTTAGAATTGTTCACTGATTTGTTTTCAACATTTGAATGAAGAAAATATCTCCTTCTCAACAAGACTATGTTTATTTTATATATAAAAGAATACTTTATTATGCAAGTTCACTTATACTTCACGATAGGTCTCCTAAATGTGCACTATTCAATAGAAGTGCTTTAATTAAAACTACATTATGTACATGAACTGAGTGAAAAATACAGGTTGTACTGCATGCTAGTTTGCTTATTTTTCTCCATATTAAAGTCAATATGTCCATTAAAAATCTCTTAACCTGCTATAACTGCCTATATTTCTTCCAAACAACACAGGTAAAAAAGGTTTGAGTGTCCCAATCACCAGCAATCTACAAACTGAGATCGCTGGTAAACACTCTCTTTCACATGAACTACAAATCCACCATGTTATGGACTACATATTCAGTCATGCAACACACACACACACACACACACACACACACACACACACACACACACACACACACACACACACACACACACACACACACACACACACACACACACCTGCTCCAAATCTCCTCTGATTAGACTTTCACAGCTGAAGCTGCTCTAGGACTGATCATGGATTATAAGTACTGCTCAAACACAAACACTGTTGCTGAGTCTTGTCTACTGTTTTAGTGACACTACAATGCGGTTGCCTTGCCTTGCTTTCCGTGTTTTGAACCTTTGCTTTGTTTTGTTTGATTTTACCTGTATGCTGCCTGCCTTCTGACCATTTGCCAGCTATTTTGACTATGACTCTGGATTGCCCTCATACATCTGTTTGCTCCTGTGTTGATCATTGCTTGCCTGACCATCCTGTCAATAAAACCCTGCATTTAGATCCTCACCCCTGTTGTCAGTATCACAATTCCCCGGTTACATTAAGCCACTCTTACAATGCAAATGGTATTTCTGTTGGATTAAAGTTACATTTTGTTTTGTTTGTCCCATGAAAATAAATTATAAAAATAAATTATTATACAAAATTAAAAAAAATCTAAAGTCTTTAGGTTTTAGTTAGAGTATTGTTAATATTAAGGAAATCTATTAGCTAGTGTGCTCCAAAAACAGTGACATTTGCATTTAGAAGATATAAATCTGATATAAACATACAAAGCATGCAGTTTGTCAATTTCGCCTAAAAGGATCAATTATTTTTTTAGTCACCTCATACTTCAGTTTCTCATCAAATCTTGACCTATCAAAGGCTCTTTATAGTATCAAGACGCTTCTTATTTGCTTTTCCATAGATGCACTTGAGCTCAACCACTTTCACTATCAGAGCTGTTAAAAAAAGACAGGTATTTAAAAAGGGGTGGGGCTACTCTATGTCCCACCCTCACTTCATGTTTCAGTTGAGAATACGTCAAATAAAAATGCATATTTCAAAACACTTCATGGGACCATTAAATGATCCATTTGGATTGATGTGGTTACATTTGACTTTTTTTTTTTTTAGACTAGTTTGATTATTCATTCATTCATTTTCTTGTCGGCTTAGTCCCTTTATTAATCCGGGGTCGCCACAGCAGAATGAACCGCCAACTTATCCAGCACGATTTTATGCAGCGGATGCCCTTCCAGCCGCAACCCATCTCTGGGAAACATCCACACACTCATTCACACACATACACTACAGACAATTTAGCCTACCCAATTCACCTGTACCGCATGTCTTTGGACTGTGGGGGAAACCGGAGCACCCGGAGGAAACCCACGCGAATGCAGGGAGAACATGCAAACTCCACACAGAAACGCCAACTGACCCAGCCCAGCCGAGGTTCGAACCTGCGACCCAGCGACGTTCTTGCTGTGAGGCAACAGCACTACCTACTGCGCCACTGCATCGCCCTAGTTTGATTATAAATACTTAAATTATCAGAGTTCATGTAATTCCAGCTATATCTTTATGAATGAAACATTAGAGTGACTTATTTTTTTTACTTGTTTTCCTCCTGATTTTTTCCCCTTTTTTAGTTAATACGTTTTTCTGTGTAAATGATTTAGTGATTATGTTCTACTGACGAAACACTAACTTGCAGTGAAATATATCACAGTCTGTCTCATACAGTATGCCCCTCGCTCAATCATAATCAAGAACCAAGTCTAACTGTTATATAATTGTCTTCTAAAATTAATTTTCAACTCAGAACATGTCCGCAAAGAAGGAACTATTCATCTTTGATGACAGCCTTTCTGATTATATGTCTGATAGACTTCCTTCCTTCCTTAAATAACACTGGCACTCAATGGAAATATTTCTCCTCAACTACAAAAATGTCTCTAAATTTTAGTTCAAGTCAAGTTCCAAATCAAATGCTCAGTTAAGTTTCTGTTCATCTCTGCACTTATGTTAATAAATTTTCCTTGTAATAGGCAGCATTTTAAACTCAGCCTGTAGAATGGAAATCTGTATACATAATTGAATTGAGCTTTTTCAGTGATTTTCTAGATTAAAATGAAGGCAATACACTTTAAAAAGCAAAGTTAGACATTATTCAGATGGAGTGATAATTTGATTATCTTGTTATGTGGTGATTGAATTAGTGAGCGACTAACAGGAGCAGCAGGTGCATCGACGCAGAGCTCAATTATATTTATGACCATTCCAAATACGGTCAAATCGGAGAATTTCATACCTAAAACTCTCATTTTTTAGACTTACCTAAGCCACATTCCTAGTATTTAGATATCAGAGAAATTCTAACATATTGTATCAGCGCATTCTATGACACCTTTAAAAATGGCTATGCCATGAGCAGCTGGTTTGTCTTTCTGTCTCTGCAGTTTGCTGAAGTTTTGCTCTGTCGTTCCCAGCCTTGACGGATACGGGTGACCTTGCGGTCCAAGCATGGGGTGATCAGGATTAGTTTCAGGATCAGAACCACACAGGGAATCACTAGAGACAACATATATGCAGGAGGCATCCACCACTTGTAAGGTTTCAGAAATTTATCCCAGCCATAGAGAAATGAGTGAGCAGTACAGAGCAGCACGGTGGTGTAACCCAGCTTAGACTGTAAAAGAAACAAAAGAATAATCATTTTACACAGAGGAAATAATAATTCTATCAAATACTATAGCTATTTGATCGAATCAATGGGCATATTATAATTATATGGTTATATTAAAAGACAACACTGCATTTTCTAAAACCTACTAGATACAGTTGTTCTATATATAATGACATAATTGATTTTTGAATACATACTGATTTAAAGGGATACTTCTCCCAAAAATAAAAATGCTGTCATTAATAACATACCCCCATGTCGTTCCAAACATGTAAGACCTTTGTTCATCTTAGCATAAATGAAAATATTATAGATGAATTCCAAGAGCTCTCTGACCCCACCACAGAGAGCAAGGGTCCTGAAACAGTCAAAGTGCACAATGGAACCAAGAACATCATCAAAACAGTGCATGTGTTATCAGTGCATCAGTGTTTTAATTATAATTTTATGAAGCAAAAATAAGGGCTTCATTATGCTCTTCAGGATAATTTAATATTTTTGTGTACACAACATTATTCTTGTAGCCTCATAAAATTATTGTTGAACACATGGACTTGAATTTTCATGATGTTCTTTGGCAAGGCTCTTATCTGTGCTTTAAACGTTTTAGGGCCCAGGCCCTCAGATTTAATCCAAAACATTTTAATTTCTGTTTTGAAGATGAATAAAGGTCTTACAAGATTGGAAGGGTGAATAACTTTTGAGAATCTTAATTTTTGGGTGAATTATCTCTTTAATATATTAGATATCTTTCAAATCTCAGCACAGAAAAAAACAACAACACTGACCATATTACTTTCTACTTTCATGTTCTCCAATGACTTTCAAACGAATGCATTTGAATGGTGATCGTGAATGCAATACCTGCACAAAACTGAACTCCTTCCAGTTTAGGGAGTTGCTCACAGATGGAAGGGATGTAATTCCTAACAGGACAAACAGCCCAAATCCAAGAATTCCCATGGAATAGTAGGAATCGTGACGCCAGGCTGCTACATTGTCAAACTCGTAGGTTTTATTATCTTTTACCTGAAAAATAAGATATTAGGAACAACATATATATATATATATATATATATATATATATATATATATATATATATATATATATATATATATATATATATATATATATATATATATATATATATATATATATATATATATATATATATATATACAGTTGAAGTCAGAATTATTAGCCCCCTTTGATTTTTTTCTTCTTTTTTTAATATTTCCAAAATGATGTTTATCAGAGCAAGGAAATTTTCACAGTATGTCTGATAATATTTTTTCTTCTGGACAAAGCCTAATTACCTAATTACTCTAACCTGCCTAGTGAACCTAATTAACCTAATTAAGCCTTTAAATGTCACTTTAAGCTGTATAGAAGTGTCTTCAAAAATATCTAGTCAAATATTATTTACTGTCATCATGGCAAAGATAAAATAAATCAGTTATTAGAAATGAGTTATTAAAACTATTATGTTTAGAAATGTGTTTAAAAAATCTGCTCTCCGTTAAACAGAAATTGGGGAAAAAATAAACAGGGGGGCTAATAATTCAGGGGGGCTAATAATTCTGACTTCAACTGTAATAATTCTGACTTCAACGTGGGGTGGAAAGAGAGTGATAGAGCCAATTCAGTGGATGGGGATGATTGGGAGGCTAGAGTGGTAAGGGCCGATGGTGGAAATTTAGCCAGGACATCGGGGTTACACCCCTACTCTTTACAAGAAGTGCCATTAGATTTTTAATGACCACAGAGAGTCAAGACCTCAGTTTAACGTCTCATCCGAAAGACGGCGCTCACTGACAGTATAGTGTCCCCCCTCACTATACTGGGGCATTAGGACTCACACCGACCACAGGCTGAGCGCCCCCTGTTGGCCTCACTAACACCACTTCCAATTTTATTGGATCTTAAAAAGTTGAAAAAAAACATTTCTGAAGTAATGCAGATTATCATTCATTCATTAATTTTCTTTTAGGCTTAGTCCCTTTATTAATCCAGCCGCAACCCATCTCTGGGAAACATCCATACACACTCATTCACATTCATACACTACGGACAATTTAGCCTACCCAATTCACCTGTACCGCATGTCTTTGGACTGTGCGGGAAACCGGAGCACCCGGAGGAAACCCATGCGAACGCAGGGAGAACATGCAAACTCCACACAGAAACGCCAACTGACCCAGCCGAGGCTCGAACTAGCGACCTTCTTGCTGTGAGGCGACAGCACTACCGCGCCACTGCGTCGTCATAATGTAGATTTTATTACTATAAAAAAGATTGAAACTTTGAAACAATTAAACATACAATGTGTAAGTGTCTTGAATCAAATCTGTAAGATTTCTACAGTATACCTCCATTCAAACTCTTTTAATATCTAGAACTCTGACACTTCAAATGTTTTGTAAAAATGTTAAAAAATAAATCCATGTGAGTTTCAATTAATTTAAGTCTTCAGAGATTTATATAATTAACAGATTTAACCACACCTGCTTGACGTAGAACAAACTTCAATGATTTTTGTGCTGCTTGACACATGCATGCTGTAGACATTGTTTACTAATCAGTTACATGTGAGTAAAAGTTTTAAAAACATTTGTTTTCACATAAAGTGAAATTTCAGTTTAGAAGTTTTGGATTAAACCGTTTGACTATTGTGTATTCATTTATTAATTTTAAGTTTTTATTTTCAGTATTAGGACAGAAATGTCTTAAATATGATTAAAAAAAAAATTAAACAAACGTATGAACACTTTTGTCATGGGTTCAAAACTATGTGACTAAATGATGGCCAAATTTTAATTTTGGGGTGATCAAAACAAAAACCAAAAAATTAAAATATGGGTTTGTTTGGATTTAATATTTATTTTAAACAGCTTGGTGGGAAAAACAAATGCATGTCCATTACAGAATAACTGAGCCTTAGAAATGTAAAAGACATCTTACCAGTGATATAGTGTAGACATTGATCCTGTAGCGCACGTAGTATCTGATGGGTATCACAAAAGTGTAGAGAACATGCAGAAAAGCAAAGGCCAGAGCTAACAGGCCCAGTTGCTTTCTGCAGAGCATCCAGCGATCCAACCAATCTGGGAAGCGACGGTACTTGGTGCCATTATAAAGCTGCAGGAATCCTGCCAAAGCTCCCGGCAGGTAACAGAGAGCCAGCATCACCAGAGAGACGATAGGAAACACCTTGTTGGCCAGCGAGATCATAATGCGAAAAGTGATGTCTTTTCCATTGGTAACTCGCTCATAGATGACATCTCTCGTGAGGACATAGAAGAAGATGAAAGCTGCTAAACCAATGGCGATGTAGAAAGGAAGCCTCCAGAGAGGGAAGAGTTGCAGGGGCAGATCTTCTAACCCAGCAGCTGCTCGGAGAGAGCCTTTATCCAGAGCAGTGAAACCCAGACTTTGAGCAATGTCCACTAACTGCTCTTTGGCCTCAGCCTGGTCTCCGCAAATAAGGACCTAATCAAATGATGGGAAAAAAAAAAATAAACAATAACACCAAGTATACAGCAAGCCATATGTTGTTGTGTAATAAAAACAAACACACACTGTACAAAAAAGAAAAGAAAAAGAAAAACAGTTGAGTTTGTGATATTTTTCTTGTTCAAAAGTTTCTATGCTTCTGAAATGCATTTTAGGACATTGAACATTTGGGGCCCTATCATACACCTGGCGCAATAAGGCGCAAGACGTGTTTGGCGCAATGTGTTGCTATTTTCAGACCAACGCAACTCTAATTTTACCGCTTTGCGCCACGTTGTTTAAATAATAAATTCATTTGCGCCACTGTATGGACTCATGGTTGTTCTGGTCTAGAAAGGAGGTGTGTTAAGGCGCATTGTTGGTGCGTTGCTATTTTGAGGAACTAAAATAGACTGCGCAATTGACCAGCTGAAAGCAGGTCTAAAGTCCAGCACAGAGCGTGTTATTTGTGCGCCTCAACAAGTGTAGGTTTGTATACCTGTGGGGTTTTGGAGACGTATGCATCTCCATATGGGGCATAAGAATAGGACGTGTGTTTGGATATAACTTTGGATATGTTTGACCACACTTTTTTTTATTATTGTCCATTTATTGATTTGCTGGAATTTAGAAATAGTTTTGAAACAAATCTTTGCACTTAATAAACAAACTTAAATATGTAGGCTAATGGATGTCTTCAGTGGAGAGTGTACAACACTGTTTCCTTATCCACAAGTAAAGTAAATAGTAAAAGTAAGCTAAAGAGGAAGTAGTGAGGCCGACTGGAGGATGCTCGTTCTTTATCCTCGCTGCAGATGGTCTGTTTAAATCACTAGTGAAGCTTTCAGTTTTTCCACTAACAAATTCTGCCATGTAAATAGAAAATGTGCCATGGCGCAACTGACTTAAAGGGAATGGAAGATGAGACTCTGATTGGTTTAAAGTACGTTATTCTCAAAACAAACCCATAACTCATTAAGAGAATAAGCACAACCCTGTTAGACCATGTGCCCCGGCGCAAACCATATTTTTTCCGTCCTTAAATAGCAAAAGTGGATTCGGATTTGGCCATAATGCTTTTGCGACATGCCCTTTAGACATTGTGCCTAGATTGTTAAAATAGAGCCCTTGATGTTGAAAATGTAGGTTGGGTGGCATGGTGGAACATTTCTGTGTGGAGTTTGCATGTTCTCCGTGTTGGTGTGGGTTTTCTCCAGGTGCTCCGATTTTCCCCACAGTTCAATGACATGAATTGAATAAACTAAATTGGCCATAGTCTTTGAGTGTGTGTGTGTGTGAATGAGTGTGTATGGGTGTTTCCCAGTAGTGGGTTGAGGCTGGAAGGGCATCTGCTGCGTAAAACATGTGCCGGAATAGTTAGTGGTTCATTTTGCTGTGGCAACCTCTGAAATAGAGACTAAGCGAAGGAAAATTAATAAAAATTTAGTTTTTTTTTTAACTTAAACTGACTTTCCCTGACATTTAAAACAATATTGAATAATATAGAAACATATTTGTAAAATAGCAGAAAAAGTATAAACAGCTAATTTTCTGTAATTCAGTGTAAATAGTTGCACATAATTGGATTGAACATAAAACAATTAAGTCTCGCCCCCCCAAAAAAATGGTTTCAGCTCATTTTAAAAAAGTAGGTTGAACAAGCAGCAAATAATTTTTTTGAGTGTTTGTAACATTACATGGGTAACCCAGATATTATATCATTGTAATCGTTTAGAATAAAAAGTTGTGAGAGCAGAGATCAAGGCCTTGTAATGAAGGAATAAATTAATGCAAAACACATATGAATCTTAAAATATGGGAAAGTGTTAATTAACAGATTGTTTTAAATGTTCATATTCTGGTATTTGAAGAATAGTTAGTAACACTTTATTTTGATGGTTCATTTGAGTATTAGTAGACTGACTGCTTAATATCTGTCGATACTGCTCCTCTAACAGACATTTAACTGACTATAAGAAACTTTGCAAGTACATGTCAACTTACACTAACCTTAACCCCAATCTAACAGTCTACTTATAATCTATTGAGAATTAGTTGGCATGTAGATGCAATGTAACTTAAATTTAACAAACAGACCATCAAAATAAAGTGTGACCCAATAGTCAATGCAATACTTCATATGAAATAACAAAGAACTATATGCTGCAGTACATAATTGGATATTTATAGGTGGCTCGTACATTTCAACATTTCATTTTGAATGATAAACATAGTGTATGATATTGTAAGATAATTTATTAAGGCAAGACAAGGCTTATTTATATAGCACATTTCATACACAGTGGTTTACATAAACAGGAATAAAAGAAACAAGTATAAGAAAATAAAAGCAAATTATAAAAGTGATTAAAAACAGATTAAAACGAACTAAAATGCCCGTATTTTAAATGATGTTATAAAAGAATGAAAAATAAAAGAAAGACTAATAAAAATAATAGTACAATCTGATCTATTAAGAAAAAAACTTGTACAATTACTAGTGAAATCCCATGAAATCCATGAAAAATTACGTTTTTAACTTTTGTTAAAACAATTACTTATTACGTTATTATAAATAATATATAAAAATTCACACAAATATCATCATTTAAAAAGAAAAAACAAAGACGTTTTGCATTTTAATGACAATTTTAACATGAATAAAAACCTGTCACATACCAGACGAAAAGCTCAGTGCCACACTTTGACTCATTCAGTTAAGAACATCAGTCTAAAACCATGAACCCAAACACCAAACAGGTAAATGTTCACTTTAAGACTGAAGTGACATTGATGAATTAGAAGGCTTTGAAAGAACAGAGCAAATGGGAAGAGAAAGCGCAAGTTCTTAAACCAATCTTATTCTGGCCACAGCATAAAGTGCAAAATGCTTATAAAAGTTATATATTTTTTAAAACAGTTATGCACGTATTGCTAGTTCATGATACCCAGTGCATTAAGTTATGTCAACAAATAGAATCTTATTCTTAAGTCTTACTAATGCAAAAAAACAAAAAAAATCTTCAAGTGGTTTGATTGTTTTTGACTTATTCTAACAAGTTGCTATTCCGCTGACCTACAAAGCCCTTTAAACAAAACGCTTCTTTAATAGTTTTCGACAACAGCGAAATATCCTCTGGGAATTAAATTTAGTTTACATCAAAGTGCAGTCTGAGCACAAACAATAAAATATGTTCTCACAGTTGGCCTTTAGAAATAGAACAAGAAATTATAATCAAAGTGGGAAATAATAACAAATAGACTGCTTGGCCGGGTGCAACTATTCGATTTTATTGAGAAAAAACACAAACAGGTGTTAAAGAAAATACACACTAACACAGCGATAATAATAGTTTGCCAAAGCTCTGATTCCATCTGGCCAGTTTCTCAACCACCAGATGCTGATGTGAATACGACTTTCTTACAAAAAGACTCTATCAGAAAGACGCTCACCTCATTTTCCGGGCAATCATCAGCTATAACAGAGCTTTATGCTTGTATAGACATGCACTAATGTCTCTTTTGAACTGTGTTTTTTGACATGCGTCATCTAGCTGCCTTACAATGGAGGTAACGTACAAAAAAATATGAAGTAGTGGTATGCCATTTGTCATGCCTGTTTTTTTGTTCATATTATAACAAGAAAAGCTCATTCAAACCCCAGAGCCTGTGTGTCTTTATTCAAGGCTGTTTTGGGAGACAGCCTGTTAAGCTTGATTCATTAAATTTTAAACATCTCTGTTCAAAACAGCTTTTTATGTGCTTTGCCCCTTGTTGCTTCAATGATTAACATTTTGCAAGATTTAGAGACTGACACATGAGATCTGGATAGTTTTTCTCTGTCTTAATCTTTTTTCTCTGACTAACTGAGCAATTTTTAATTGAGTCATTTGAAATAAAGGTGTTAAAAGTATTTTTTTTTGTTTATGGTTGATGAAGCATGAAAAATGTTTCATATATTTACTTGTTTAGACTTGTTTACAACACATGCTCGTTGGAAATAATTGACCTATACAAACTGCACCTTACAGGTATCAGTTTTATGGGATAGTACAATACAAATTTTATACATAACCTTTGTGTTTTTATTCTGTAATAGTCATGGCATTTATTCCTATAAAAAATATGTTGGCATTTAAATTTCTTTGGCAGAAAAAATCACAAAAATGTGTCTATAATACATACAATTCTGACCAATTACTAAGTAGCAATATTTTGCTATTGTTTATTTGAAATTTGAAACAATTTCTTTATCAGACCTATGGATTTTAACAAATGTTAATATTGAATTCAGACTCCAATATAAACTGAAACTGCATCTTAAAGGGCACCTATGATGAAAATCATCTTTTGTAAGCTGTCCACTGTCATATTGAGGTGATGTAAAGACAATAAGTCTCTTTTTTAAAATTTCCTGATGTTAAAATAGGATCCATATCCCTTCCATTTTGAGGCCATTGTAACGGCATTGTGTGTGACTCATCATTGCAGAAAGGCTTGAATTAACTCCACAACAACTACATCAAATAATCATTGGGAAAGTTCCTATTGTTTTATTTTTCCCAAACATTACGTGAGATCTGCTTCCTTCATGTCTGTCAAACTGTTCTGTTTATCTGAAGCAGCAGAAGATGGAGACAGTCTAAAGGCTGATTTATACTTCTGCGTCAATCACATGCATATGGTCCGATGCAGCCTACGCGTGGTCGCATAGCTCTCGTTGTTGCTGACGGTGACCCGCACCTCTCAAAAAATGTAACTACACGTCGGAACGACACGTATTGCAAGCTCTGTGATTAGTCGGCTTGGTAGCGCTGGCGAGTGTGGGCGGGACAAGAGCCACGCAAACCTGTTGGAGTGAGTGTTTACAAGTGTCGAGTCCTGTAAAGAAGGTCCAGATGGAAAGTTTCTTTTTGTGTTTACCTTATGATTAAAGTTGTTGCACGTCCGCCGGTTCCCACCTCTGAATGAGTGGGTTTTAGCTACTTTTATATTAAGGTAGCGTTCAGAAAAAAACATCAGCGAAGAAACTCGACACAGAGGAACATAAAAACGTCACTGCCGGCTAGTGTTTCAGAAGTGTTACTGCAGCAACTCAAACAGCGCGCAGAAGTACAAATGCACGACAGTGGGCAAGGCAGGTGCCATGAGTCACACCAATCACTCGACGCAAAAGTATTAACCAGGCTTAACAGGCATGTGGGAATGGTGGGCGGGGAGAACTTGCTCATTTGCATTAAAGGCACAGGCAACAAAAATAGCTACAATGTGCTCAGAGCAGAAAATGCCAATATTCTGAAAGCTATAATAAATAATCTGATGGGTGTTTTAAGCTGAAATTTTACAGAAACATTCTGGAAACACAAAAGGCTCATCTTAAATCTTGAAAATGGGTAAAATAGGTGCCCTTTAATACTGTGTTTTAATAGCTGTACATTTCAATTTAATTTGTTTCCAGGTGAAACAACCATTAAAGAAGTATTAAAACTTGAATTTCTTTTCCCACAAATCATGATTACAGGCAGATTGTCTGAAAAATCTTATTTTTTGCTGTTCCTTGCACAATACTGTGAGGAAAAAGAACTTATACCATTATTTGTAACACATTTTATCATTTGCATCATCTATCTCCATATGGTGTTTCTGCTCATTTAAACTTGCTTGGCAGCTGTTTTATTGCACAGTTACTTTTGTTGAAGTGAAAGCTCACCCAAAAATAAAATCTGCTGTAACCATGAAGATCTACAGTAGGTGACTCTTTTTCATATTTTTAACAGAATCTTAAAGATAAATAAATCATGTTCCTTGGCGTGATTTTGGTTTGAACATCGAGGGCTTGAAGTGAAATTATTTTTCATTTATTTTCCTTTGGTTTAGTCTCTTATTTTTTAGGGGTCACCACAGTGAAATGAACCACCAACTATTGTGGCATATGTTTTATGCAGCGGATGCCCTTCCAGCTGCCACCCAGTACTGAGAAACACCCATACACTCTCGCATTTACACAAGCACTTATACACTATGGCCAATTTTGGTTTACCCAATTCACATATACTGTGGGGGAAACCGGAGCACTTGGAGGAAACCCACACAAACACCGGGAGAATATGCAAACTCCACACAGACATGCCAGTTCATGAACCAGCGACCTTCTTGTTGTGAGGCGACAGTGCTAACCACTGAGCCATTGTGACGCCCACTGTTTATTATTTATTTTTAATTTACATTTTACAAGTAGATTATTGGGGATTGTAATTGCAAGTGTTGAATATTGGGGGGTTACCTCTTTTATCCCACCCTCATACTTTGCTTCTGGTTCTTGGTGATTAAATGGAAGTGCTTGGATTTGAGCACTTTGTGGTCAGACAATACACAATTCATTCATATGATATAGCACCTCTTGTGGTCATGCCATCTAATAAGTACAGTAAAATTCAACCTGAAGCGATGTGCTTTATGTTTTGCATTCAAGGATTTCCATTAATCCTGTGTTGTTTGCTTGCATTTATCTTTCCATGAGACTCAAGGCTTGAGTGTAAGTGTATCTATGAGCCCTGTTTGTTTATGTGTGTTTGTTTACCTGTCTGTTGGCATCCAGTCCTCCAGACTGCAGAGCCCAGGCAGAGATAGTGTTGAAGGCTTTGACTACGGTGGCCCCTGGAACCAGCCTGCTCAGGTATTCTGCATTGGATTCTGGGTAAAGACCCATTTTGATGTTATTGCTGACATCTACCAGCACCTTTCCCTCAAGATCTGAAGCCAGATGACTCAAAAATCCATAGTGCTCCCTCTGCACCGCCAGAAAAATCACACGTGCTTCACAAGCCGCCGCAGCATGAGCCATGACTTTTGAGCCCTTAGGCAGCAACAGAGAGTTTTTAGGGTCCCGGGATCCATATACAACACTGTACCCCGACTGGAGCAAACGGAGCCCCAGTGAGCGTCCAAAATCACCCGTTCCAAAGATACACACAATGGTCTCCTGTTTGTGCAGTTTTTCATGCAGGTCCATCATTGCAACCGAGTCTGAATTCATTTCTTAAAAAACAAGGTAAGGCACTGTAGGAGAAATAAAGTTCAATGAAATAATCAAGTAATGGCTATTACAAAGTGCACTAAAGAAACACCAGTTACACTTTTCATTTCAGATCTGGTACAAGTGCTGTGGCTGTAGATGATTATATTTCTGCTTGACTGATTTAAATGCTTGTTTTTTTGGGGATAAGCACAGATGTAATCAGATTTAATTATGGTGTGCCCACAGTACATTTGAGTGCACCGTTTAATTTATGGTTTATTTTGCTCCTTTACGTAAGTACTGTACATAGGTTGACACTGTATATCGCAAAATACGCCAATTAAAGGACCAAAGCTAAACTTAAATCTATGAAGCAACTTTTCTAAAAGTGAATTTGATTGCAATAAATAAAAAGAAACAACAAATACTCACAGATGAAAAGGCAAAGATTTATTTTCAGGAATTTGTGCACCGGTCTCTGGAGAATCCACAGAAATTGGATCAAGACTGTCTATTAATGTGATTTTATTGCAGGATCTCTGATTCCTCGGTGCCAGTAACTGTCGTCATATCCCCAAAAGCCGTTTAGCAATGCTGTGTGATCATCAAACCGTCTTTACACTTCTTTACTCCTTCCTCTTTTATCCACTGGCATTTCTATGCAGGACTGAAGTGGTTTCTCTGCTGTATGGTTCTGTTTATATGCACATGTGTGTGTGAGCGGCATTCATTTATGAGCCTCTGACCTGCCCACAGCTCAGTGGGGGTTTAGATTTAGGAAGAGAGAGAGCGAGAGTGAGAGCAAGAGAGAGAGAGAGAGAGAGAGAGAGAGAGAGAGAGAGAGAGAGAGAGAGAGAGAGAGAGAGAGAGTGAGGTTGTTTTGGTGATGGATAAAGTCCAATGTGGAAATTCCAGAGCAAATGTAACTGTGTGTGTGTGTGTGTGTGTGTGTGTGTGTGTGTGTGTGTTTGTGTGTGTGTGTGTGTGTGTGTGTGTGTGTGTGTGTGTGTGTGTGTGTGTGTGTGTGTTGAAAGGCACAAAATGTTTGCTTGGATTTACCTCCTGTGTGTTTTGAGGCCAAGGCCTGCCTGGAAGTAAGTTGCGCAACAGCGGGAAAAACGGCGACTATCTGGCCAAATATCTCAACGCTTCAGAAACACTTCTGTTTTGCTCCAAATAAAAAAACAAAAAAACAATGCTAGTTTGTAAATTCATCAAGAAAACTTCCCATAAACACAGTGAAATGCTTTATTTTTATGCTTCACATAAAAATAAACATTAACAGAACACAGTTGTTAGACATTTAGGCTAAAAAAACAATTTACCCCAAAATGAAAACAACCCCATAATTTACTCACCCTTACGTTATCCTCACTATATATGACTTTCTTTTGTCAGACGAAGCCAGTCGGATTAGTTTCACATATTATATGGGCTCGTAAATGCTGTATAATGGTGAGGTATACTGGCTTTTATTTTGAAGCTTCCTAAAAAGCATAAACAATTCATCAAACTAACCCATACATTGGGTTAACACATGGGGGGTGTTCCGGACTTCCGACATGACGTATGATGCATAAAAATTAAAACTGTGTTGGCTTGAGGGTGAGTAAATTATGGGGTAATTTTCATTTTTGGGTGAAATATAATTTAAGCGTTTTCACACTTAACATTTACAACTCTGGGTCATTCTAAACCCCTGGGTAAACAGAATCGGTTATCTTACTTTCCACTTTACATACAATTTACACTCAGTGGTTAGCTCTGTCGCATCACAGCAAGAGGGTCGCTGGTTCAAGTCCCAGCTGGGCCATTGGCATTTCTGTGTGGAGTTTGCATGTTCTCACCGTGTTGGCTTGGGTTTCCTCTGGGTGCTCCAGTTTCCCCTACAGTCCAAAGACATGCGCTATAGGTGAATTGAATAAACTAAATTGGCCGTAGTGTATGTGTGTGAATGTGAGAGTGTAAGGGTGTTTTCCAGTACTGGGTTGCAGCTGGAAGGGCATCCGCTGTGTAAAACATATGCTAGATAAGTTAGCGGTTCATTCCGTTATGGCGACCGCTGATGAATAAAGAGACTAAGCTGAAGGAAAATGAATGTATGAATGAATGAATTTTTACATTATGTACATTCATAAACTCTTGATTAACTTATTTACATATTTGTGGTATTATTGATTGGACAAACAATCAGCATGCAACCTGTTTACATAAGTGTTCTACATCCTTGGATTGTTGACTATAGTATGCATCTTATCTTGGACTGACTTTTCAGCCTTTAAGGTCAAGTTAATTTATATGGCACCTTAAAAGCAACAAGTGCTGACCAAGGTGCTGCACAGCCACATTCTAAAAATATCAACCAACAAAAGCATTAATACAATGTTACATTTTAAATAATTAACAAAATAATAAACTATGCAAACAACACAGGCAAAAGACTTTAAAGGTAAGAATGAATTGGTTGCATTTTTATATCCCTGTTTGAAATTTAGGGTGGCACGATGGCTCAGTGGTTAGCACTGTCGCCTCACAGCAAGAAGGTTGCTGGTTTGAGTTCCAGCTGGGCCAGTTGGCATTTCTGTGTGGAGTTTGCATGGCTTCCTGTGTTCGTGTGGGTTTCCCCAATGATTGAGATATGCGGTATAAGTGAATTGGATGAACTAAATTGGTCACAGTGTAGGAATGTGGATATGAGAGTGTTTGTTTCCCAGTATTCGGTTGCGGCTGGAAGGTACTTGTTGGTAAAAAATATGACAAAATAGTTGGCAGTTCATTCCACTGTGGTGAAACCTGATAAATAAGGGACTAAAGGCTGATTTGTACTTCTTCGTCAAGCGCACGTATATGCTCCAGCACGGCCTTCGCATGGTCGCCGTGGCTGACACCGATGCACACCTCTCAAAAATGTAACTACATGCACGGCTCGAAATTGCGACCATCTTGGTCTATGTGACCTCAAAATATATTTGGGAGCATTTGTGCGATGCATAAAATTGTTTGCACTTGAAACGCGAAACGCAGCGCTCAGGAATAGTTTAAACTGTTGTCATGTCAACTTGCTGCAGTAAACAAAGCCTGCAATGCTTGCCCCGCCTTTGCGCTCTTCTTATTGGCCCAATGGTCTAGAACTAAACGCGAATGGATTGGTTAATTTCAGCTGTCAATCACTCAGTCAATGCCTTCTGCCTTGGGATGACAGGGAGAGCTACAACCGCGACAATGTAATGCGCTGAAGATGAGGATGAAAATAACACTGACAGGTTTTGTTTTAGAAACCACCTAAAGTTACAAATAATGACACATCTGATTAATGATCATGTGGTGAATGTTAATCCACCATCTACACTTTTCGAAGTCCACTATGAAAATAAGTAAAGCATTCACTTTAAAGTCTGTGGGATGGAATTTTCAGGTAACTGTTTGCCACATCTAGCACATTTTGTTTAATCCTTCATTTAATCCCCAGATGCTTTTCGCTGTGCAAGTGGCAGCTATCTGTAAAATTTAACACCACCTACACCATCACAAACGGGCTTGGACTGACTAAACTAATATTGCTACTCCTGTAAAGACCGGTATTGCTATTAACACGACATATGCAAATAATAAGGTATATGTCAAAAGCATTAGTGAAATTTCAGACACCACCTGTGAGAACACAGCACAGTTATCGTTAACAGATTCATTCATGTCAAGCAGTGCATGCAGGGCCGGTGAGTGGTCCATGTATCTTTTGGTCACTCAGTTATGTTATAAAAACGTATTTTCTTGTGATAACAGGATTTCGTTGAGACATATTTTCCTCACGCATGCATATATAAATATATATATATATATATATATATATATATATATATATATATATATATATATATATATATATATATATATATATATATATTTGCTTGTTAGTTTTGATTAGTGTTGATTTCAAATGCAATAAATCTGCTTGTATAAAACTTGTAGTAACGGTGCTCATAATTGGTTGGTGCGACTAAATTTTGGCTGGTGCGCCTATACATTTTTAAAGTTAGGAGCACCAGTGCTACCAAGCAAAAAGGTTAATTTCGAGCCCTGTACATGTCGCAATGACGCGTAGCACAAGCTAAGATTGGTCGGCTTGGTAGCTGTGACCAGTGTGGGTGGTACAGAGAGTTGCGTGAACCCGTTGGAGCAAGTGTTTACAAGTGTCGAGTCCTTTGAACTAGTTGGCATCTGTTGTTTTGTGTTTTGTGATGTTGTTGCAGGTCTGCTGGTTCCCGCCTTTGAATGAGCGAGTTTAAGCTACTGTTTATATACAATGCAGTAATTGTTGCCATAACTTAAAAAAGATAGTCGATGCCAGTAGCCTAGCGGTTAAGCACAGAGGTGCTCATGGTGACCTGAGTTGAATTCCCAGGTCGAGGTTCTTTCTTGTTCCTTTCCCTATCTCTACTCCCACACTTTCCTGTCTGCAAATTCCCACTGACTTATCAAAATAAATGTGAAAACCCCTAAAAAATAATAATAAAAAAAGATAACAGGGCATAAAGTATTGTAGGAATATATTTTATTATATATGAATAAACAGAAAACACTAGTGAATGAACTACAGAATTTTTTTTTTACATTGAAGATAAGAACTGAAACTGTTTATTCTTCACTCCAATTCTTACATTTTGTATTAGTACTTGACATTTTCTCCCAAAACACAGTGTTCCATGATTTAGTGATGCTGTTTCTGAAACACTGCTTTGTGAAACTTTGAAACTTTTACAAATGTATCTTTGAACCAATGGCTTACAGTTTGTATCAAGCTGACAAAGTCACGGGATTTCAGAAAGTTCAAAATGTCACAACTCTTTTGAAATGTTTAGAAATTTCAGTGGTTCGCCATCTTTGACAGAATCACACAAGTTTGTGTGATTTTGTGAAAAGCTTCTTTTTTTTGCTTTATCAGGTTCATAAGGTCAGAAAGAAAATAGTACCTCTGTAAATACAATATAAATATTATACATAAATATACACATAAACAAATAAATAAAAGGGGACCTAATATGCAAGAGTCACTTTTATAAGGGGTTTAAACACAGTTTTGTGGCAACAGTGTGTGAATATAGCCAGCCTCTAATGGTAAAAATTTATTAATTCTATTTTGTATTTATAATCAGACTTTTACAGAAACACTTTGATTGCTATTCTCCATTTGTACATTGCCATCAAAAGGGGAAAGTCCTGCCCATTAGTGACGATCTCTCTTTTATTATCATAAACGGCCCTGAGTGAGAATCAGCCAAGTTTTAGAACCTTAAATGCCAAACATAATGTCAGCAACTAAAAGTCCCTTTCACACATACAGACAGGATCATGTGTGAACAGGCCCTTTTTGAAAAGTTCCTTCTGGCAATTTTTCCAGAAAGAGAAGTTGTAACATTACCAGTAATTTGCCGGAATGCTGCTCTGTGTGAACGCAGAAGGAAAATTGCCAGAAAAAGCGTGTTCACGATTAGAACGCGCTGATGTGAGACGTCTGCTCCAGCCAATCAGAACACTCGGATGCATTCACATCCGAGCTGTTTACAAAAATAAAAACCTTTGAATATTTTTCCAGACACATTTAGCTGCTAGATGTCAGTCAGATAACGTTTCTATGTTCCTTCTTAAGGCCAACTGTGGAAAAATGATCAATAAAATGCTTATGATAAACTGCTGTTTGTTTACCGTCACGCTCCCCAGCTAGTAAAGCTCATGTGGCTCAAATCCGGCCCACACCAGACACTTACATCCGGCCCACATACCGCATGGAATGATGGCATTTGGGCGGTTCGCTCCTGTTTGCTATATCTGGGCCACAATTAAGCCATAGCAATATCACATATCAGCCAGAATTCAACCAAATGAACCAGAACTGACCCTATTCTGGGCCACAGTTTGCTTTTATTCTGGCCCAGATCTGGCTGACACCTTACACTTGCTGAGTGTGGCAAAGTACAAAAATCCCAGCATGCATTGCAGTATGAATACATACTATAGCTTATTGATGCTTCAGTTTTTATTATTTGCTTTTGATTTTGCTGTTTATGTTGATTTTGTCACTTTTAGTATCCTGTTTGTGATGTTTGTGAGTTTTGTTCATTTTGTTAATTGTCACCGTTGTTGAGGTTCTTACGCTGATTATTGATGTCTCTGTAAGCAGAATAATTATTTTTTTTTGTTTTTAAATCTTCATAATTCTGTGGCACATGCAAGCATGTTATTATGTTACTTTTAACAATGGATTAAACATTGGTTAACATCAGTGAATTATATTATTTTATCACAGGTTGTGCCTCACTTAATTTTATAGTTTTTTGTTTAACTTGGCTTGTTTGCTGTAATGAATAAACTTTTCAAGCAAAATTCTTAAAAGTTACAGCAGCCCAAAAGAAAATTTATATTAAAATGTTCAGGGCTATGAGCCCAACTAAAGCAAGCACTTTTCTTCATAATGGTGACTTTAGTCTATGTGGTCCACATTTGTTTTAAGATAACTGGGCCGCATTTTCCATATCTTCTCTGGGCCGCTTTAGGCTCAAATCCACATTATCCATAGCTTACTGTGCCAAATATTCGCCAAAAGTGGCCCTCATATGTTTTAAGATAACTGGGCCACATTTTCCATATCTTCTCTGGGCCACTATAGGCTCAAATCCACATTATCCATAGCTTACTGTGCCAAATATTCGCCAAAAGTGGCCCTCATATGTTTTAAGATAACTGGGCCACATTTTCCATATCTTCTCTGGGCCACTATAGGCTGACTGCTGCATTAGCCAGAGTTTACTGTGCCGAATATTCGCCAAAAGTGGCCCATATATGTTTTAAGATAACTGGGCCACATTTTCCATATCTTCTCTGGGCCACTATGGGCTAACTGCTGCATTAACCAGAGTTTACTGTGCCGAATATTCGCCAAAGGTGGCACACATACATCTTAAGATAACTGGGCCACATTTGCACTTACACGTGTGAGCCACTTTAGGTTTAGACCCAGATTACCCTTAAATGACTATGCCACATTTTTGCCAACTGTGGCCCACATTTGTCCTCCATCATTTGGGCCAAATGTATCATTTTCCACATGGCCCACATTAGGCTCACATTCAGATTACATTTTGCAATAAGTGCCAAATCTTTGCCTTAAATGGCCCATATATGAATTTGAATCTTTGGCCCCACCTTTGCCATTGTACAGGTGGGCCACTTCAGGCTCCAGTGCCGCTTAAGTGGCCCATATTCGTATGCTATTTGGGTCTGCTTCAGTTGCTTGACACTTGTGAAGCTGCCAGTGAGCGCCAGCACACACACATATTATGTCCATCTCGACATGCAAAAGTGTTCCTCCATATGTTTTCATCGAAGTTGTTCACAATAGCCATCCACCGAATTTGTAATATCGTCAAATGTGTAAACATTTAGCTGTGGTTCACACTTCAGCCTTTGGATGTCTCTGGGACAAAGCAGCTGCATGAATGCTAAAACTTTGAAATGAAAGTGAAACCATCAACAAAATCCCGATTACTTCTATGTTTACAAATAGTACAAGTATTTCAAAATTTACCGGTATTTTGGAAGGGATGTGTGAATGGTCTTTTCCGGAAATATTCCAGAATGTCCTTGCCTGTGTGAACAGAGATTTTTTGAATATACTGGTAAAGTCGTTTCGGTAATTTTCTGAATATTTACCGGGAAAAAATGTGGAGTATTTGAATGCACAAACGAACACTGTAGTCTTCATAGATTACTTCTTCTGAATCACATCTTTTGACATTTTCCGTTTTTCGCAGAGATAATGTTAGTGCTATTTTGAATCTGCCACTTTGCTGACACACATGCATTTGTAGCTCTGTCCTTATTTTTTTAAAAAGCACAATTTGGAGCGAAGCCTAAAAGAGGCAGTTTCAAAGAGTTCTAAAAAAAGTAGCACTGTATTTAATACTGTATTTTAAGATGAAACTTTAGATACACACTCAAGGGACATATTTTACATCTTGTAAAATGGACATAATAGGTCCCCTTTAAAAGCAAACCAATGTGAAACTGGCCTCTCAAAAAATCGTAATGATTCATCCACCACATTTACCACACAATGCATCATCACCTCCACCCATCTGCGAAACCCATCATCCACTAGCAGAAAGCACATGGAAATTATTTATAATCACTTTAATAGATCAACAGACCACATGCTACTTTACCAGGGTTAAGACTCAAGGGACGCAGTCACGGCATGAGTCCTGCATGATCAGCAATATATCATATAACTCCTCATTACTCCTGCTCCACTGGCTGAGAGCTGAAAGACTGAGCTCTTTGTCATTTATAATCATAACTACATATGCCTACCTGCAGTCTGGGCCACCCTCAGCGTGCTTCAACACGTGTGTTTCAATGTGTGGGTTGTGTTACACTAGCATGGAAAATGGAATCCAGATTGTTTTCCAAAGGATGTTTTGAGTGCAGTGTCCCAGATCTAGACAAACATACATGATTCAGGTATGCATGGCGTGGTGTGTAAAAATGTCTCAGATGTATAGTTGTTTTTGTATAGATTTCAAACTTGTGAACATTTTAATAAATTGTAGATAATTGGACCAGGCACAAATTAAAAACTAAGAAAAGTATTTTTTGCAGTGTAGCAATGTTTTTTGTCAGGTGAAATTTCAGTTAAATTGTTATTCTGTCTTATTATATTTTGAAATAATTTGAATTATTATTAAAACTTTCTAATAGTTCACCCAGGAGGTGAAAAATAATGTTTTATTTTCAGTAAAAAGTCGAATTTAAGTGACTTTTTTCTTAAAACTATCTAAATGATCAGACAGTGGGTAAGTAAAATAATCTTGTTTTCGGTTTGAAATAAGTTTATTTTACTTACCCCACTGGCAGATTCATTCATTTTCTTGTCAGCTTAGTCCCTTTATTAATCCGGGGTCGCCACAGCGGAATGAACCGCCAACTTATCCAGCACGATTTTACGCAGCGGATGCCCTTCCAGCCACAACCCATCTCTGGGAACATCCACACACTCATTCACACACATACACTACGGACAATTTAGCTTACCCAATTCACCTGTACTGCATGTCTTTGGACTGTGGGGGAAACCGGAGCACCCGGAGGAAACCCACACGAATGCAGGGAGAACATGCAAACTCCACACAGAAACGCCAACTGACCCAGGCCAGCCGAGGTTCGAACCTGCGACCCAGCGACGTTCTTGCTGTGAGGCGACAGCACTACCTACTGCGCCACTGCATCGCACTGGCAGATTATTTATTTAATTTTTTAAGGAAAAAACTCACTTAATTGACTCGTTAACTCAATGACAAAAAACAAAACAAAACAGCATTTTAACTAGTCTGGAAAAGGCTTCTTAATTAAAGATGTTTTATACATTTGTACTTACCTTAAATTTTTATTTTAAATGATTAAATATAGTATTATTTAAAAAAGGTTTGTCTTATTTAATTTTAAATGCTGAGCACTATAGTCATCCTCTGTTGCAAAATAGCCTAACCAATGGTAGCCAATCAGGTCATAGTCAATTTTTAAACTTACTATTCAATCAGACTTTCATTTCAATCAAGGAAAAACGAAAGGCAGGACCAATCTGCACCATCTGGGTTACAGGCTTTTTGCTGTTTCTTCGCATTAATTATTTTCTTTGTTCTAAGAAACATAATTAATAATAATCTATTTTGGGTCCAAATTAGAAGACGATGAGCATGTGAAGCTTTGTGCCATGCTGCTTATTAAAAGTTGTATCAAAGCTGTCCGTTCGGTGGCAAAAATAAGCAAGGTATCAAGGGTACTTTTTTGTCCTTGTAGTTTACGTCTCATTTCTGCTAAAAAAATTTTTAAATAAGCACCCTACGGATCTATTGTGAACCTTTTAGGTTTTGTAATTACCTAAATATCCTTATGTGGTGCATTGTTTATTAAAGTTATTGTTAGCTGTGAATTGGCCTTTAAAATAGATGTGAGTCTATCTGTAAAGGTAAATAAAAATGTATATACTGTATAGAAATTCACATGTAGTGGTGGGATGTAAACAATGTTAATACTGATGTGAAACTGCAATTTTACAACTTTGTCAAAAAATACCTCAAACTCTAAAATGATTGTAAAATGGTTAAAAACAGCTGTAATAATAACCACACAATTTGTAATTAATTAATGAATATGAGTGCTTTTAGAAAGCCCCTAAAATTGGTCCTTTTTAACCTCCACTATATAAGTGCTTCACTATGATTTTTAAAGAAAACTTATTTGAGTTGAAGTTCTTTTTTGTGCCAGTAACTAAAATTATGCCAATAATGCATTTGGGCTTTATTTTACTGAACCGAGAACAATTTTTTTAAAGTGCACTGTTGCTCAGTGCTGATATTTTAACCAGCCTGATCTCACGAGGAAACGTAAGTATTTTATGTTTTGTCAGTTTAGTGGCTAATTCGTACGAATTTGTACGAGTTCAGTCGTACGAAAATGTACGATTTTAAAAAGGAGGCGTGGCACCTAACCCCACCCCTAACCCCAACCGTCATTGGGTGATGGGCAAATCGTACTAATTTGTACGAAGTAGATCGTACGAATTCATACGAATTAGCCACTAATCAAAAAGTTACGAATTGGCCGTGAGATAGCGTTGATTTTAACTGTTCAGTAACTCTGAATAATAATTAGCATTTCTGCGAGGCCTGACTGAGCGACATTTTTTATTATTATTATGTTTGCATGCAGTCATTAGCCCATTTTGGACATTCATTAAAGAGGGAGCCAGAAGTGCTGAGAATCATTCAAAAAATGTCTGAAAAGAAAGCATCCAAAATTCACTGTTAGCCATTATAAACTCTAAATTAGAAGATAGTCTGTCCATGTGAACTCAAACATAATTAAACACAATCTCAGCAGTCTAGCTCTCCCAGACATTAATGCATCCTCCCATTTGGTATCTTAAGCAAACGAGGCCAGAAGAAAATAGAAGGGGCAATTATGATATCTGGAGGACGATGGTCAAAAATTTCAGTATTTTCTGAGATGTCAACAGGAAATGCCAAGGCACCACACTGATAAGTTCCTACTGAGCAAGAAAGAAATGTTTGTTTGGATGCCTGGTGAACCAAGGACAGATATGGGAGGCTAATGGCTTTATGCAGAAATTACAGAGTAGATTTTCAAAAGGTTTTCAAGGAGAGTTTGGGTGAACGCGAGGGCAAGACAATTTTCATTATAAAAGCAAAAGTAATTTCAGTGCATTTGTAGAGAAAAAGAAGAAAAAGTTAACTTTCAAATGAGAAATGATCAACCAGATCTGATTGTGGAAATAGTGTTAACATCTACATATACCTGCTATCAATTAAGATGTATTTTTTCATCATAGCTTTAGAATTAGTTCTATAATACATTAGTATTGTATGCACGGTGGCTCAGTGGTTAGCACTGTCGCCTCACAGCAAGAAGGTCGCTGGTTCTAGTCCTGGCTGGGTCAGTTGGCGTTTCTGTGTGGAATTTGCATGTTCTCCCCGTGTTTGCGTGGGTTTCCTCCGGGTGCTCCGGTTTCCCCCACAGTCCAAAGACATCCAGTACAGGTGAATGGGCTCTATGCACAGTTAGAGTTTTAAAACCAATGATAAACTTCAGATGAAAGCTAAAATTTTAATTTATGTAATTATAGTACATTCAGTTAAATAGATTAAACATTTATTTAGTTGTTCAAGCTTAAACGAGAAAAAAGACCGTTGTAACCACTAGCGCCATCAGCAGCATGCAGAAATTTTATTGAAAATACTGGGGTAAAATAAACTGTCATATTTTAAAGACATGGCGGGGTGAAATGGATTTTAACGCAGTGCTTCTTGCCCTATCTGGGAACCACTTCATATCCTATATATATCAGGCAGTGAAGATTGCTGATTTAAAAATTAAAAAAAAAAATCTGATCTTAAACGTGACAATTTTGTAATGGAAAGACAGTTCACCGGAAGCCCTTGGGTTGCCTGGCTGAAAATTAAAAGTCTGTGTGCATATAGGCCATAGAATAAACTAACTTGGCCGTAGTGGATGCATGTGTGTGAATGAGAGTGTATGGGTGTTTCCCAGTACTGGGTTGCGGCTGGAAGGGCATCCGCTGCGTAGAACATAAGCTGGAATAGTTGACAGTTCATTCCGCTATAGTGACCAATGGTGGAAACAGTACTGACAAATCATACTCAAGTAAAAGTACCATTACTTGCCCAAAACTGTAGTGCAAGTAGAGTAAAAATATCTGTGGTAAATATTACTCAAAGTAGGAGTAAAAAGTAGACCTTTCAAAAGTACTCAAGAGCAGTGAATATTTACGCTGTGAAAAGTTGATGCGTTTTCATGCAATTTCTGCTTTCTCATTCTGTAGTGCATTTAGTTATTGTTTAAGACTAATTGGTGATTTCAGTCATCACAGTAAACATCTGCCATCTTCTCATCATCTTTAATACTACTTACTAAATTACAACTCCTGAGAAAAACTACTCAATTACAGTAATTTGAGTATTTGTAATTTGTTACTTTACACCACTGGTGGTGACCTCTGAAATAGAGACTAAGCAGAAGGATAATGAATAGATATTAGAAATATATTTGTTTATATTATATTTATTCATTCATTTTCTATTTTCGGCTTAGTCCCTTTATTAATCTGGGGTTGCCACAGTGGAATGAACCGACAACTTATCCAGCATTTATCGAGCTGCAACCCATCACTGGAAAACATCCATACACACTCATTCCCACACATACACTATGGTTAATGTAGCTTACCCAGTTCACCTATACCACATGTTTTTGGACTTGTGGGTGAAACCGGAGCACCTGGAGGACACCCACGCGAACACCGGAGAACATGCAAACTCCACACTGAAATGCCAACTGACCCAGCCAGGGCTCGAACCAGCGACCTTCTTGCTGTGAGGTAATTGTGCTACCCACTGTGCTGCCCATATTTCATTTATGTTACTACTAAAAAGATACTACTTGAAAATTATCTGATTTCTCAGGATTTACTGGATTTATAGGTACGCTCTCAGAGCTGTCACTGGGGTGGTACCTTTTCAAAAGGTACACATTTGTACTGAAAGGGTACATATTGGTACCTCAAAATTATATATTAGTACTTACAAATTTTAAGAGATTTTTTTGTACCTTTTGAAAAGTAAAATATGATAATTTAAAGGGTTTTTTTTCCCTAGAAAAAGACAACAAAATTAATTCATTTAACAGGAAAGGGTTATTCCACCAAATCCTAATTTCTTAACTCTTCAGAAGCTAAAGATGTGAATTAAGTATAACTTTTTGTTACTTTGACCATCTGCATTTTTATGCATTTTTACTTTATTTTATTAATTAGTGAAGGCCATTACATTTTATTTGACATTTGTAATGAATGTTATTAGTTGTTTGCAGAATGAAACACATATTATGTTTTACTCATTTAAGAAGCTGTCAATACACAAATTGTTTCAAAATATGTGGTGGAATCCTGTTCATGCAGACTTATTTATTTAATCTGTCACACAAATGTAAATCAGTTTTTTCTACACGCACACACACACACAAACAAATAATCTTTTTATTTGTTTAAAGCCACTAAAGCACATTTTAAACTACTATGAAAACAGAAATGGATTTTCTCTTTCTTTTTTCCTCTCTCTCACAAAAAAAAACAGATGCATTTGGCATTCTCAAGCTGGAATATTTAAGGTCGTGTCCCTTTCACCCAAAGCTCACAACCCAGAGTGTTTCCCGTTCTCTTTGTCCTGTGTTGAAATCTGGACTTTTTTTGGTTGATTAAGTACAGAATGTGACTTCATCCGAATGCTTTCTTTCATTTTAATCAACTCTTGCTAAACAGTGAGTGATGGCAGTATTGCATATGAAGAGTAATCACTCAGATTATTTTTTTTTTGCTCACAGTGGGACTGACAATGACATGATGGCATGCATTTACATAAAAAAAATAAGGAGAAACATTGTGGCGTGTTACTCTCTGACAGCTTGATGAACACGGGAGTTCATTTGCACATATTGTTATGTTTTTGAAGACGGAGGTATCGGGAGAATACAGTGTTGGTTGTGTGAAGTGTTTACTGACTGTTATCGTCTTACATAATTGATGTGAAGAGCTGGAATTGCTTACTCTGCTCGGGTACAGTTTTGACTCACAGATATAGACATCGGAGCACAACAGATTTTGGTCAGAACATCTTTCCTGGCTTCTGTGGCTTAACGTTTCCACCTCAGAAATTCCTGCATTGTTTTGTATGAGCAGAGGATGTTTGTGAGGACACAGATGTCAAAATCTCAAGCACAGTAGTTTCGGCTGTGACGCCACAATGTGCTCTATACCGCAGTGGTGCATTTCTTATTGCTATGGGAGATAATTAAAACAAAAATCTGATGGAAAATCACATTTGAGCTATTTTATATCAAGATATGTTGTTGTTGTTGTTGTTATTATTATTATTCATTCATTTATTTTACTTTAGCTTAGTTAGTAAATATTTCAGATATTTAAAGCAGAGGATGCTCTTTCAGCCACAACCCAGTATTGGGAAACACCCATACACACTCATTCACACACACTATGGCCAACTTAGTTCATCCAATTCACCTATACTGCATGTCTTTGGACTGGAGAGACATGGAGAGAACATGCAAACTCCACACAGAAATGCCAACTGACCCAGCCAGCGACCTTCTTGGTGTGAGGCGATAGTGCTAACCACTGAGCCTGTGCCGCCTGTTATTATTATTAATTTGTATTATTATTATTATTATAATTTTTTAATATACATAATTTTTGAACAATTCTACTGCGGTAGGCGACAATCCACAGGGACCTGTGAAATGGGGAATTCCTGAATATATAATGATAGTAATTGTGAAACAAACATCACTCTACACTTTTCTACACTCTTTTAACAACATACTTTACATGCCAATTTGCACATAACAGCTGCACATATAACATTGTATATAATAATATACCTGTACATACACTCCAAAAAATATTTTTTTTTTGCTCGTTCAAACTACTTATTTAAAATGAGCTGAATCAACATAGTTCTTGAGATTTCACTGGGACAACTTAAATTTTATGTTCAATCCACATAAATTTGGGACAACATAAATGATTTGTGTGGAACCCTGCATTTTTTACAGCGTAGACATGTCAAATTTGTATATTTGCATTAATTACTTACTTCTATATATATAAAATATATTTATTATCTGTTTTTTGTCCTGTCTCTGTAATTCTGTTGTATTGTAGAAGCTCTGTCTCGAAAACAAATTCCTTCACTGTAAAAAATGCAGGGTTCCACACAATTCATTCATGTTGTCCCAATACAAATTGATTAAGTTAACTTAACACTTTTATGAAATTTAAGTTGGCCCAATGAAATCTCAAGAATTGTGTTGCTTCAGCTCATTTTAAAAAAGTAGTTTGAACAAGCAAAAAAAAAAATATATATATATTTTTTTTTGGGTGTTGTACTGTATGTGTGAACATACCTGGCAAATAAAGCTCTTTCTTTTTTTTTGTTCAAATTATTATGCAGAAAATAACGTTCTTAACAATCTTTTTCTATTAAATGGTAGGTTACTTGATTGATTAATCATTAAAATGTATTTTATTTTATTTTATTTTTCCCTTTAAAAAAAATACATTGATGGGAGATGACCTATAGTAAATTCTGATAGTGGTGTACTGTAAGGAGTTAAATAATTTTTTATATTATTTATATTGTATTATATTATTATTAACAATTAATTTTTTTTATTTAATTTAATTTTGTTTTATTAATTATTTATATATGCATATATATAATTTAATTATGGGATACTTATTTGTTTATTTATTGTTTGTGGAAATTATAATGTTGAAAATACTATATTTGGAATAAAATGGCATTTAATGGCTATCATTTCAGTACCCAATATAACAATAAACCTTTTTGATTAAACATTATTGCTTATTTATTAAGTTATGATTGAAATTTATTATTTGTTCAAAATTATTGGAAACATACAGGCAATAAAATACAAACACGTTTAGGACAAAGCAACTGACAAATTATTTGAAAATATTTCACAAGCAGGTTAACAAATGGCATTTTACCACCATTTATATCACAATTTATTGCATTATATCTGTTTTTGGTTGCCCAGTCACATTATGTATTATTATAATTGTTATTCTTATTATTATATTTTTATATTTACATTTTTTTGATAATGTATATTTTGGGTCCTCCAGGTTGGGGGTTGACAACCCACCACGTAAAAATGAGATGTTATGGAACACCAACATGGTGCCGCTAAATATCAACTTCAATATGAACTAAAAATGGGAGTAAGTAATGTATTTTTTACTGCCACTTACAATCTGTATGAATAACTGAATAACTTTAAGTCTGAATAATTTTATACAGTACATGTATCATTTATAAGAGTGATAAAAAGGACAGCATGCTGAAAATAAATACTGTAAAAACACATACAATTGTGTCTCTATAAAACAACAAAATTAAAGACTAAGTAAACCCAAAAGTGAAATTGCTGTTAATTTAGTCTGGTCATAATATGTAGGTGACTTTTATATTCAGTAGAAAAGTAAAAACATTTTTAGCTAAAACCTTAGCCTTGGTGAATTCAGTTGTTACAGTCACTTTTGGAGTAAAAAAAAGGCAAAACTAAATAAATTTAATATGGCTTCTAATGGTTTAATGAGGTCTCATGAAGAGAATCAATTGGTCTGTGGAAGAAACTGAGCATTATTTCCAACATTATTACCTTTATTTCTTAGAAAACAGTCCTTAGCAAGTTCATAACAGTCTGCAGTGCAAGATTCCTGTCACATACTACAGTATATAATGTATGTGTGGACACAAACTCACACTTGAGCTGAAGTTGTTTGTTCACAATGTAGATGAAGGATGTGTGTTGTCTTGTTTATCAGGATGTACAGTACTTGTGCTTATTCTGGATTCTGCAACCAATATAAAAGAGTAAAATTGTTCACATGAATCATTATTGACTTCACTGATTCACAGAATCAATTAATAATTTATTTGTATTATATGAATCACCACAGGGACCACAACTTCATCTAAAAATCTTCTTTAATGTTTTGGTAAATTATAAAAATCATATTATCTTTTAAGGGTGGCTCAGTGGGTAGTGCTGTCGCCTCACAGCAAGAAGGTCATTGGTTCGAGTCCCAGCTGGGTCTGTTGGCAATTCTGTGTGGAGTTTGCATGTTCTCTCCATGTTGGCGTGGGTTTCCTCAGGGTGCTCCGGGTTCCCCCACAGTCCAAAAACATGCAGTGTATGTGAATTGGATAAACCAAATTGGCTGTAGTGTGTGAGTGTGTGTATGTGTGAATCTGAGAGTGTAAGGGTGTTTCCCAGTACTGGGTTGCAGCTGGAAAGGCATCCACTGCGTAAAACATATGCTGGAATAGTTAGCAGTTCATTGCTTGTTCATTGTGGCAACCCCTGACAAATAAGGGACTAAGCCAAAGGAAAATGAATGAATAAATTATATTATCTTTTACCTTGTAGTAATTGTGCTTTTCTCATCAACCATAACTTCAAAAATGTGTCTGTATATGTATACTTAATGTATACAGTACCTTTCTGCTTTTATACATTGAAGGGCCTACTTTATATGGATATCATCTTACTTTTCTTATATTTCTTTTCTTTTTATTTTACTGCTAAAAGGGTGTTGTGTTTACACCCTATTCCTATATATGAACTGCTGTGCATTTGTGTAATGTTTGAGGACTTGAATCTTGATGTATGCCGACTGTTAGTTACGTGTCTCTTCTGTTATGTGTCTCTTCTATAAAAATGCAGTATGCAAAGTATTTTAAAACAATTATAAAAATGACTTATTTTGGATGACCATGAAGGAGAGGTTAAGTTTCAGTATTAACATGGCTTTTGAAAATATTTTTCATGTTATGATAAAAAAAAGTTTCTTTAAAGAAATTCCACTTAAAGATTCTTTGGAGAAACATTGGGGAATTAATTCCTGTAAATGGAGTCCAAATGGAGACTTTGCTGTGTGTGCTAAGATTTCTTTTATTGAGAAAACAGTTTCATTCAAATTCCAAAAGACTAAAACTGTCACAAACTATCAGTTAATGTGTGGGTTTGTGTTGTAAATGTATGTGATTTTATGTTTTTGTCTAAATTGTCCTCTTTCTTAAATTACTATTTAAATCCCATTTTAGGTGCAAATTTCATATTTAAATGCAATAAGAATAAATGGAAAACAAATCTTGACTTTTTCCTCAAGATTTCTTTTATGATAAAAAATAGCAAAATGACAATACTACAAAATGTTAATATATCTAAGACACTGTTTGAGTTACGTTTATGTTCAGTTGTTCTCAAAGTGTAGAGAGCGACCCCTTGAGATTTGCGGAGATATTACAAAAGGAGAATCACTTTTCATCGTTAGCTCCTCCTTCTACTTATTTGGCTTACGTTCTCGTGTGCACACCTGTAGACTTTTAATTCCGCCAGATTTCAATGCCAGAAGATGTGATTTTCAAGGACCGACGACCTGAATATGCTTTTGATTTTGGAAAAGATCACCAACATTGTCAACGTCACCCCTCATCTTACAAGTCTGAAGTGATGTGAGTAAATCTAAATAATCATATCATATAAATTGTAATTTTTGATGAACTTCTACCAAACAAACAAACAAACAAACAAACAAACAAACAAACAAACAAACAAACAAACAAGCAAATGAACAAAGCAAAACAAAACATGGCAAACACAAACTAACCATGGCTTTTCAAATGAACCAAACACAAATTAACCATGGCCTAACACAAGGCTTTACTACGCTAACCATAGTTTAACCATGGTTTTTATAGTCAATTTATTTAGTTTACACTTACTATATACTTCTTTTCGTTGGTTCTCTGGATTTGCTGATTAATATAGGCCTATTCTTTTGAAAAGGGTGTGCTTTTCCAAGTCTGTTCTCTAATTATCATGCATGCCAGTAAAGCTTAATTGAGTTGAATTGGATTGAGAGAAAGGGAGACGGAGGCATGTCAGGTGTACAAAGAATATTCATGTTTACAAGGTATCACAGATGTGCATGGGCAACAGAAACATCTGACTGTTCCCTCTGGGACTAAACGTGTGTGTGCTTGTGTGCAGATTTGTGTGTGTCTCTGCATATGTGTATGGCAGAGGAAGGAAACAATAGAACAATGTAAGAGACAGACAATAGCAGATGAGAATGAGGGTGGTGGAATCCAGCCAATGTGGAGCAATGACATTGTAAAATATCACAACCTATATCCACTGAAAATACGCTCCCAGTGTTAAATAAACACCAAATTACAAATTTACATTTATTCTAGCAATATATCTGTGGGTTGTGGGTGGAATTTGGCAACAAGTTTATATGATAAAACCCAAAAGAAAGACGAGAGAGAGAGGAGAGAAAGAAACCATAATTTTCACATTATTGACTATTTTAATTGACAAAATAAGACTACAGTTTTTTTGGCAAGGGATGTGCCATAGCAGTAAAACTGAAATATCAACCATATTGACTGATTTGAGAGAAAAAGGTTAAATTATCCATGGCAAATCCATTTAATAAGCAAATAGGTAGAGTGAAAGAGGAATTATTCAAAACCCGCTTAATTCAATTACTCCGCTTTCTCCACTAAATGCTCCTGATCTAATTCCTCTCCATTAGTGTAATTATTTCCCTGATTTTACATCCCCCTTCTCACTTTCTCTCTCTCTCACTCATTCTCTGTGCATATCACTCTTTCTCTCTGCACGGGGTTAATTGCAGACTTTGTGACCCTCTCTGTGACCTTATCAACAAAAAAAGTAAACCAAATATTTCTCTGAAACCGATTGTATGTTTACATACTGTAGAATATGCATTTAAACTTTTACATTTTTATTTTTGTAACAGTTGTTTGAAGTTAATAAATAAGTACAAATAAATATGACTTCCATCAAACAGAAGACTTTATACATTTTCCCTTAAAGATTGTTTTATAGTTTTGCAGCAGGTGTTGTATGCCATGGAAATGTTTAGTGTTCCATATGCTGAGGTATATTTTCTTGGTCAAAAAGGTATTACGTTGCTACTCATAATGTATGAATATCTTTGTAACATTCATGCTCTTTTATGTGATAATTTAATTTGGAATATCGGGTTAAAGATGAAAAAGGTTTTCAAGCATCAAAGCAATACAAGTATAATACAGCTTTCTTTTCCCCTATTTGAATATTTCCTGATTAATTAATTTGTTTGTTTTTAATTTTAAGCAAAAGATAATGACATCTATTATAATGTAATTTCATGTGATGGTAGTTTATATAAGAAAAAGGTATGTTAGGCATATTTAGAACAAGACTAATTTGCAGATGAATTTTAAGACTAATTTATTTATTAATTGTCATTTTAAATTGGAGAAATTCCAGCGTTATGGATGCGATATTTGCAGTAAAATCCCAAAACATAAAATTACATAGAAAGTATATGTTTACAATATATTGAAACTTCTGTTTATATTTTCCAAAACAACTAACCACAGAGTTATGAGATCAGAAAAATATTGATCTGTAAACTTTTTTTGATTTTTAAATGAGGAAATTAAACGCGTTATGGATGTGACAAAGTTAGCGAGTTTACAGTATACAACGCACTTTGTAGAAATTCTGTGAATGAAACTGCACAACCCAAAATAAACAATGCTAATCAAAATGACAAGAGTTGACTCACTGTAGAACAAAAATGATTGATTATATTTTATTTGACATTTTTGCATTTATGGGGAAAAAGCTTGGTTATGGATGTGAAATTGCCACTTGTGTGACTGTGGTAAATCAAATATAATTGTTTGAAAACGTTGACAGACACATTTCTAAGCATTTTTACAATACTGTAAAATACAAGCCTACATAAAAAGACTTGGAAAGGGCTTTGCTATTTTGGTGAAAACTAAAAAATTTTTCATGACAAGGTTGACATTTGCATGGAATTGCTCATCTTTATGCTTTGCCACTATACTTTAATTATTACGTATTGGAATTGGAATGTCTTTATTGTTCCCGAAGGGCAATTAGGTTTACAGTAATAGCTGACAATTAACAGCAACAGCTCACACTCGACAACATAAAAGTAACAGTAAACAGCAAAATTAATCATAATCAAGTAAAAAAAAAACAAACAAAAAAAATACATATAACTTAAAGGTGTATGACTCTTCTAAAGCATAAAAATACCATAATATGTTTGCAGATGTTTAAGAAACATGCCAAGTGAACGTTTTTGTTTATCTGAAAAACAATGCTGAAGTCAGATATTCTGCTTTGAAAATGTGTTTTCAGTGCCGGAATGCTCTCTTTGTTTGTTTTTTTAACCTGTCCAATGGCAGTTTAACCAATTATATTTCAGCACTCCAAGTTACCTTGGTGGAAAACCACCTATTTCATTCATTCATTCATTCATTCATTCATTCATTCATTCATTTATTCAATCATTCAGAAAGGCTCTGAAAGCATGCATCCGTGACCAAAATGCAACCTCCGGTGGACAGTATCATATGAACTCTGAAATGAGACAGATTCAGTTCCAGATGAGGTTATTAATGAGCAAATAATATAAATATTACGAACTTAAACATTAGGTGAGCAGGTTACACTGTAACCGCGTATCCTAACAACACGCTTCATGACAAGATATGCAGTGATGAGCAATTTGGCTGTTTGCACTAGACGAAACACGACAGAAATTTAAATACAGCCATTCAGAAGCACAGAATATGCACTCACTCACGAAATGGTAAGGTTTATAATCGATTTAATACATATTAACCCTCTTTAACAATATTTAAGGTAGATGCTGAATTACGTGTTTCGTTCTAAAGTTCAATTTCAAGATCTGAGGTGAACTATCTGCTGCTGCTTTCAGTATACTGTATGGCAATAAACGTCATGTAAAATGGCATCCAAACTTGCATTGTTAGCATTTAACACTGAATAAAGCACATGAGGTTTGCCTGAGGTAATCATTGTCATAGTCTGTTGTTCAGCTGTGAGAAATAGAAGTCGTTTCTAATATATCAATTCGAGGTGTTGGTTAGAACAAAAACTCCTTTTAATATGAAAAACATTCCTTCTGTCGGGTGCCGTTGCTTTTATTTAGAATACGATTTAAATCACTCACTTCTTTACTCCATCTGGATGCACTTCTGTTTGTTTTGATCCAGGAGTGCAATACCTTGTTCAACCACTGGGTGTCAAACTTACATACTGCACCTTTATAGCTTAAGTAATCCAACTGCAATTGGAACAGATGAATGCAAATATCTGTTGGACCTTGCCCGTCTAGAATAAGTATACTTTCTGCCTGATGGCAGGAGGCAAATCTTTGAATAAAGTGGGTGGTTCTCATCTACTAAAATGGACATGGCCCTCTTTATGACTCTCACCTTATAACCGTGTCCAATACTATTAAGATTTGTGCCCACAAAGTAAGGTTGGGTCGATAGATGATGCCATCACCCATCACCGATGTCCGAAAGACATCACAATGCTGAGCCGGCATCGCGATCCTCCACCCCGCCCCCATCGCAGCAGCAACCTGCTTGCAAAAAATAGACACTTTGGCCTCGTTTACACTAATACGTCTTAGTTTAAAATGCCGTTTTAGAACAAAAGCGATCCACGTTCACACTGGTGTTTTACTTACTGTAGCATTTCTGAATAGCCCTCCTTCCACACTATACCACTGAAAACGCACATCATGTGACCACACACACATACACACACGCACACACACATGCACAGACACAGACACTCTGTCATGCGCTGCAGCATAGGCGCATGTCTGAGCTCCAGGCAGTCAGCGGGTGCTTTGAGCACAAAACCACAAAGAGCAGTGCCGGTCGGACAGTTTATCAAAGGATGTATCGCTGGATCGCGTCTCACTATAGTTGTTAAATGTGATATTTAATTAATCTTGTCTCTATCTAACGACTCTTCAGTCTTTTGAATATATCAGGTAACGTGTCACAGAGTCAGTACACTGTTTCAATCTTTCGCTTTCACGCATGTACTTAGTCATTTTGCAAATGCAAAAACCTCAGATACTGTTGGTTGGTTCCTGTTGGTTGTGCACCTTTTTTACCAACCAAGTTTGTCGACATCATTATAATGACACAGATCACTCTGCCTATTCATGCCAGAGTCCCGGTTGACAGGTGGTAATTTGTGTGTAACTTCTCTTATGATTTGGTTACGGGTAAATCAAAGACCATGCGGGTCAGGTAGTTGAAACGGTAGGCTACAAATAATTAATTTGTTATGAATAAATTCGTAAATTCACCACCACCTACGAAGACGATGCCATTGTCCATCGTGCATAATGTTTCACATTAGACATCGTACAATGTCAAATTGGTCGACATCGCCCAACCTTACCAGAAAGTATCAGAAAGAAATTTTAGTAATTCAATGTTCTTCTACAGTATGATCACTTATTCGTTTACTTTAAGGTCCAAGATAGTAATTATTTGATTTTTAGATAAATATGTTATGCTGAGTGATGATTGCTAATTCACCAGAAACACTTTGACAACCACTCGTTCACATAGTTAAAACAAAATTTGCTCTAACCATTGTTTTTCAATTGCTTTTTAAAAAGATTGCTTATGGGCGTCACGGTGGCGCAGTGTGTAGCACGATCTCCTCACAGTAAGAAGGTTGCGGGTTTGAGCCCCGGCTGAGTCAGTCGGCATTTCTATGTGGAGTTTGGATGTTCTCCCTTTGTTTGCGTGGGTTTCCTCTGGGTGCTTCGGTTTCCCCCACAGGTCCAAAGACATGTGGTATAGGTGGATTGAATCAGCTAAATTGTGAAAGAGTGTGTATGGGTGTTTCCCAGTGTTGGGTTGCAGCTGGAAGGGCATCTGCTGCGTAAAACATATGCTGGATAAGTTGGCGGTTCATTCAGCTGTGGCGACCCCTAATTAATAAAGGGACTAAGCCAAAAAGAAAATGAATGAATGAATGAAAATTGCTTAAGCTAATGGTACACTTTATCAATCCACATAGTGTTTCATTTGTAAAGTCTGCCTTGGAAATGGACCTTCCTTCCTTAGGTATTCAAATATAAATCAAATTGAAGAAAAATACACATTTTTTCATTATTTCAAAATATATATGTTTTTACTTTTATTGTATAGACAAAACAAACAAACCAACACACAACACTCACACACACACACACACACACACACACACACACACACACACACACACACACACACACACACACACACACACACACACACACACACACACACACACACACACACACACAATAGTCACAATATTTTGAACAGCTGCTCTGTTTTTTAGGTAAGCTCCCTTTGTGCAATCTGTTCTGCTTGACATTCACAAACCGTTCTCCTCTGTGCCTTGATTGGTCGATTCTACCGTGCCCATCTTCAAGGATGTCTTGTTATGCTTATCGAATACATCACACATAATTAGATTATCATGTCATGCACAAATGTTAACATTAATGTCAGGCGGACGTGAACCTCTCACGCTCCATACACGCATAAACCTGCTTTCATGGTGGATCAATCTCTTCCTGCTGCTTTTCAGTAGAAGATTATGAATGGCCAGCTGTTGACTTTCAGGTCGTCATAGACTTTATCTGAAGAATATGTGTGGTTTGTTGTTGCTTTGGAGTATTTATTTATTTTCTGTAGAAAAAATATATATGAATAATTTGTGTTGCTTAGAGAGTACTAGTACATCTTTGATTGTGTCTTTGATACTAATTTAGTGTCAAGTTAAAGGATAGTTCACCCAAAACTTTCAGTTCTGTCATCATTTACTCACCCTTAACTTATTTGTAAGTTTAAAGTTTTTTGTTTCTGGCGAACAGAAAATGTTATTTAAAAGAAAAACGTAACCAGTGACTTCCATAGTGTATATACAGTTGAAACCAGAAGTTTACATGCACTGTTAAAAAAAGGAACATAACCGTTTTTAAGAAAATGTCTGATGGTAAATCATACTAAACGTTTACTATTTTAGGTCCGTTAGGATTACCTAAATCATTTACATTTGCTAAATGCCAGAATAATGAAATAATTTTGTTTAGAGAATTTTTTTTTATCAATTTCTAGACAGTCAAAAGTTTTCTTGGTATTTTTTAGCTTTGCTTTTTTGAATTTTGGCCCATTCCTTCTGACAGAATTGGTGTAACTGAGTCAGATTTGTGAGCTGTCTTGCTCTCACAAGCTTTTTCAACTCTGCCCACAAATTTTCTATAGGATTGACATCAGGGCTTTGTGATGGCCACTCCAAAACATTCACTCTGTTGTCCTTAAAGCACATTTTAACTAATTTGGCAGTATGCTTAGGGTCATGGTCTGTTTGGAAGACCCATTTGTGGCCAAGTTTTAATTTCCTGGTTGATGTCTTGAGATGGGCAACCCAGTGGCGCAGTAGGTAGTGCTGTTGCCTCACAGCAAGAACGTCGCTGGGTCGCAGGTTCGAACCTCGGCTGGGCTGGGTCAGTTGGCGTTTCTGTGTGGAGTTTGCATGTTCTCCCTGGGTTCGCGTGGGTTTCCTCCGGGTGCTCCGGTTTCCCCCACAGTCCAAAGACATGCAGTACAGGTGAATTGGGTAAGCTAAAATTGTCCATAGTGTATGAGTGTGAATGTGTGTGTGGAAGTTCCCAGAGATGGGTTGCGGCTGGAAGGGCATCCGCTGCGTAAAATCGTGCTGGATAAGTTGGCGGTTCATTCCGCTGTGGCGACCCCGCAAGGGACAAAGCCGACAAGAAAATGAATGAATGAATGTCTTGAGATGTTGCTTCAGTATTTCTACATAATGTTCTTTCTTCATGATGCCATCTATGCTGTGAAGTGGACCAGTCCCTCCTGCAGCAAAACAGCCCCACAACATGATGCTGGTGCCCCCATACTTCAAAGTTGGTATGGTGTCCCTAAGCTTGTAAGCTTTCCCCTTTGTCCTCCAAATGTAACACTGGTCATTATGGCCAAACAGTTCAATCTTTGTTCCATCAGACCACAGGACATGTCTCCAAAAATTTGTTTTTTTTCCAGTGTAATTTTGCAAATTGTAATCAGGCTTTTTTGTTGATTCTGGCTTGTTGATTTTCCCATGTTGTTACACAAGGAAGCAGTGTTTGAGGTTTTCCTTAAATACTATTCTACAGTTGTGCCTCCAATTAACTCAAATGTTGTCAATTAGCCAATCAGAAACTTCCAAAACCTTGACACCATCATCTGAACTTTTTCAGAGGCATAATAGTTTTATTGTATGTAAACTTGACTTTCAAGAAAAGGTATAACAATTTCTCAAAAAAATATCTATCTCATTATTCTGCTATTAAGCATAACAGAACCAATTTTGATAATTTTAACTTACCTAAAAGAAAAAAAGTTTAGTCACATTAACATCTGACTTTTTTTTAAATGGTTATGTGCCTTTTTATACAGTGTATGTAAACTTCTGGTTTCAACTATATACTGTATAAATATATACATTTTTTTTTGTTGTAACGTTTAACCTGAAAAAAAATGTGGCTTTTTTTATAATGAAAAGGTTAAGATTAAACATAAAATGTGACATTTTGTTTGACAGCAAATGTTTATAAGTAAAATTTTACAGAAATTTGTTTTCCCCGATCATGTTGAGGTAAGTTAATCCACCTTATGCTGTTTCCTTATAGACAGCTATTGGGGGAAAACAGTTAGGGCTTTATTTTAAAGATCTAGGGGAAGAGTATAAAGTGCATGGCGTTAAAGCATTAAGGGGTGTCCGAATCCACTTTGCTATTTTAAGGATGCAAAAATACAGTTTATGCTCCGGCGCATGGTCTAACAGGGTTGTGGTTATTCTCTTAATTAGTTATGGGTGTGTTTTGAGTGTAACAACGAGGCTTAATCAGAGTCTCATCTCCCATTCTCTTTAAGAGTCAGTTGCGTCATGACATGGTGCATTTGCTATTTACATGGCAGACTTTGTAAATGGAAAAACTGAATGCTTCACTAGCGGGAAAACAGTTAAACAGACCATCTGCTGTGTGAGGATAAAGAACGAGCCTCCTTCATTCGGCCTCTTTACTTTCTATTCCTCTTTCTTTACTTTTACTATTCACTTTACTCCTTTACCTTCATGGATAAGGAAACAGTGTTGTATGCACTCCACTGAAGACATCCATTAGCCTTCATATTTAATTTCATTTGTTAAGCACAAAGATTTGTTTCAAAACTATTTCTAATTTCAGTTCTAATTTCCAGCAAACGAATAAATGAACAGTAAAATTAACAATAATCAATGAGAGTTAAATCCAAACACACATGCTATGCCCCATATGTTCCAATACCTGACAGGTGAACAAATCTAAGCTTGTTTTTAGTAAAACAAATATAAATATGCATAAAATAAATAATACTACTACTCATAATAATAATATAATTATACAAAAACAAGTTGTCATTATTAAACTGAAAAAGCTCCCTGACATAAAGAAGGCATGAAGTCAGTGGTTTTTATATTCATGTAGAAAATAATATTTTTTGTAATATTTTAATCCTTTAATTCTTTTTTCATTTGCGATATTTGTGTATTGCTGTACATCCTGTGTGTATTAAGCAATGTGTACACGTTTAAGCCACACAACTAACACGCTTTGTGCTGGACCTTTAGATCAATTGCGCAGTCTATTTCAGTTTCTCAAAATAGCAACACACAAACTAAGTTTGTAAATTTTCTTTTTTTGGTGAACTATTCCTTTGAGCATTGTTGGATTGAAAACTGTTTTTTTTTTTTTTTTTTTTTTTTTTTTTTTTTTTTTTTTTACTACAGAGGTCAATTCAGTTTTGGTTAAATTACTGTACAATTTTATGGAATGCCTGATAATATTGTGGCTTTATATTGGCCTTATGCAAAGAGTTGCCCTTATAATAATGAGCCTTTTAATGGTTAAATCAGAGCTCTCTTTCTTTTTCAAACTTGGATGTATACTTTTTTTTTAGTACATGAAATGATGTGGTTACTTCAGTTTAATTAGTTATGGATAGATTCTAGTATGCATCTCAAGATCTAATTCCCGCTTACACCAGGTATTAAAATAGGTTTTGTCAATTGGATCAAAAGTGTATGATGCTAAATATAGGTGCATTTTTGGATTAGAAGTCAACACCAGGTGGAAGCAGGGCTTAAAACCTCTTCTCCACCACTTGATTGAAAATAGAGATATTTTATAAAAAGGTTAATTGTATTCATAATAAAGATGCAGTTACAAAAGCAGCTGCTTAAATGTCCTTGGACGAGCAAGCTCCTTCATATAACTTCATAATAAAAAGAGTAGCATTGATTAATAGAGGCGTTTGTGAGCAAGATGTATCGTACCCTTGTTGATGTTACCTCTCTTTCTTTGCCTTTATTCTGTCTTGTCATTCAAAATACAATTAATCACAGCATCCCTCTAAATTCACTTCATCTGCCCCCTCCCCACTCCTCCATGGGGTGAGATTTTGCAGCTGTGCTGGGTTTGTGTCCAGATGGGAAATTCCTAATGGACAGCTGAAATGCTTCCACTTCAATCTCTCTTGAGTCCCACAATTCCCATAATCATGATAGCAGCTCGGGATTTAACTACCTGGCCCTTATATTTGGACATGCAATTTATAGTGAAAAAGAATTTTTTCATTTGTTGGTGCAAAAAATTAGCATTGCACAGACAAAGAGAGCAGATACAGCTCATTTTGGAAAAGGCAAAATCTGGATTATTATTACAAATTGACATGGAATAGATGTGATGTAGTTTTACTACATGATAAGGAGAATACGGGAAAAAATATAACTTTAAGACTTTTAAAATGCTTAACTTTTACTTTTGCAGGACTTTAAAAAATAGAAGCTTAAAATAACCTGCCTTATTTTTCTTTATTAAAGCTACTGTATTTTAGTATCACTGATATACTACTGCATGTACATTACCGGTCAAAAGTTTGGGGTCAGTTTTTTTTTTTCATGTTTTTTCTTCAGAAAATTATTCTGTTCATCACGGCAGCATTTATTAAATACAAAAAATTGCTAAATTGTTCAATATTTATTAACATTTTAAATAACTTACTGTATGTAGTTTCAAATGAAATTATTACTCCAGTCACTATTGCTTTTATTGATATTACCATTAATAATAATAATAATAATAATAATAATAATAATAAATATTAGAGTGATTTCTGAAGGATCATGTGACTCTGAAGACTGGAGTATTGAAGCTGAAAACTCATCATTAAAATCACTGAAATAAATTATAAACTACTTTTGAACAGTTATCTTATAGTGCAATAACATTTCACAATTTCACAATTTGTATTGTATTTTTGATGAAATAAATGCAGTCTTTGTGAGCAGGAGAAGCTTATTTTAAAACATTTAAAGATCCTACTGATCCCAAGCTTCTGGCCGGTAGTGTATTTTTAAAAGTCCAATTAGTTTTCATGTTAATTTTTATGCAATTTCCAGTCAGAGTTGCAATGTTACCTATTACAGTTAAATGCAGAGTCAGAAGCATATCTCCTTGCAGTGGATCTTTTTTTTGTTTGTATGACAGAGGAATTCATAACTTTATATGACAGAGGAATTCATAACTTTGAGTCCTTGCACATTTTATAAGCTTTTATAAAGTCTTATATTTGTCCACACAATGAGCACTACAGCCCACCACACACACCATTGTTCAAGTTCAGTAAAATCAGTGGCACAATGCATATGTCATAAAAAACATTTTGTTGTTGTTGGTTTTGTTAGTCATTTTGGTCTGGAACAAATTAACTAAGAAACCAAACTACAACTATGAACATCAGTCTGAGAACTCTTTTGATTAATTGGTAGCTCTGTTCTCAAGATTGGTCCGAATGATTCGTTCACAGGTTTGACTGATCTCAATTGATCGATAGAGATTTATGGATTATATGGCTCATTGAATCATTCTTTATGTTTCATAATAGGATCTTAAATGAGTGTTTTTAACGCTTTTAAAATGTTAGATTTTTTAAAGCAACAATACATATGTTTTTAGCTGTTAATTGTTCAACAGTGGACAACATTGTCGTTGACTGACAGTTTAAATTAGGAACAGTTGAGCATTTTATTAATGACAGTCTCAATCTTTATTTACATTCTAATGAAAAAGAGCAGCCAGGATATTAACATCTAAAATTATCTTCCACGTAATGTCATATGAGTTTGAAACCACCTAAGTAAATAATGTCACATATTTACTTTTGAAGGAACTATAAAAAATATTTTTTAATAAATCTATTTTTTTCTCTTTGTTTTTTATTAGTTTTTTATGAGAATCTGTTTCACCGACAGAGAAAAGAGATGCCAAGATAAATAGTTAGTGTTTAATTGCTGCACTGTACACTTAAAATCCAAAGAATGAATGAGGAGTGGCAGGTCATTAGCATTTTCTATAAAAGTTTCAAACTAAAAATGCCAGTAAATGTCCCTTTGTTAAAAACTTAAAAAAAAAAAAGTTTGTGGAGGTTGGTGAAAAAACACCAATAAATAATGAGCTACATACAATTTCCCTAAAATAATGTCTAGCATACGGAGGACCAGGAGTGCCGGTTAGAAATAAAATGAAGAATCAAATTATCAATTTAATAATTGAAGCATTAAAATGCATAAATAAATCACAATTTATATAGACAATTAATGGACAAATAAATAGACAAATTTAAATGAGTTTATTTAAATTGTGTATTTAAATGTCATTTAATAAAACAATAAATCAATACATTTAAAAATAACTTTCAAATGTATAAATAAATAGAGAATTTAATATGTGTTTATTTAATTCATGTTTTAAAACGCTGATTAATCAAACAATAAAAACGTACATTTATAGATCATTTAAAATGCATTTAAATGCACAATTTAAATAACTTTTTAAAAAGACATTTGACAAATGCTTCTCTCTCTCTATTTGCAACTTGTTTTTCTATTCCTTTTGCTACATGCTTTTCTCGAGGTGAAAATAAATCGAGTTAAAAAATGCCATTGGACAGTCCACACGTGGGAGCAACCAATCAACTTTCACCTCAGGTCGAGCTAAACCCTCTTTCACTTGTAAATGAAATGTGCACTGTCATTAGACAGAGAGAAAACCAAATGCTTTTCTCTCTCTATTTGCCACTTGCTTTTCTTTTCCTTTTGCTACATGCTTTTTTATTGTTTGATTAATCAGCTTTTTAAAACATGAATTAAATAAACATTTATAAAATTGTCTAATTATACATTTAAAAGTTATTTTGATTAATAAAGTCATTTATTGCTTTATCAAAAATGTCATTTAATAACACACTTTAAATAAACGCATATAAATATGTGTATTTATTTGCATATTAATTGTCCATTTAAATTGTGGTTTATTTATACACATTTTAATGCTTTAATTATTAAATTGATAATTTGACTCTTCATTTTATTTCTAACCGGCACTCCTGGTCCTCCAGACTAGCAAACGTTAAACAGAAATTTGTTTTATCCAGTGTAGGTTTGATCATTGCAAATAGACTATGAATGGACCTTTCATCGCAAACTGACTATGAATGAACAAAAGGAAGATAGTCCGGGGACAGTTATGTGTGTGAGAGAAACTGTTCAATCTGCTGTGCATTATAGATGAGACTCTGTCGCTTCGGAGAAGAGTAGTGCATTATGGGTAAGTGAGAACAAGGGCTGACATTTACTTTCTCTTCCTATCGCCTCCTGTCACATTAGGCCTCATTGCTCTTCCACTAATATTAATAAATCCTAACAGCCTTCCCACAACCTCTTCAACATGAGCGCACACTAACAAACACAGTCATTTAACACACAGCAACAATGAATGTAGCACACACTAATTCATATTTTCATTCGTTATATCATCATATCCTTTGTAAGAATGAGAGATAATGCAATGTCAAGGAGATCTACACAAGAACTCAGCAGTTTTGTGGCAGGAAGCTGAGCTAGAGATGTGCCAGAGAGATTTAAGAAATCGGCTTTGTCTCTTGACTGGCACTGGAAGATTTCTTGTTAAAACACACACACAGTCATACACACACTCCCTCACTTCAAGTCTTAGCCGATCTTCTGTGTCTTTTGTTATTAAAATCATTATAGACATTGTGTTTTGTGGTGTTCTGTGAACAGTTGCATGTGTTGAGTTAAGCTGTTTAATTTTTCCTCTTTGTTACAGTGTTCTGCACACAACAGCGCTTTCGTTTAACGTCGTCTATTCATAGTTGATACGATTACTGAACAAAATCACTAAAATGGCTTGTTCCTAATTCCTTTTCATAATGTCTTTTGATGATGAAGCTGATTTTTGTGCTCATCTCTTTGTGTTTGGGTTGTTAAAGTCTTTTTTTTTGAGACGTCTCTCTATTTTCTGAGTTACATAAGTAATTTAGTCTATCATAACTGACAGAGACAGAATCAACAACAGACGTCACATTTCATGACCTAAATTCAATTCAATTCAATTCATGTTTATTTCTATAGTGCTTTTACAATGTAGATTGTGTCAAAGCAGCTTAACATATAAGTTTTAGTAAATTGAAACTGTGTCAGTCCAGTTTTTAGAGGTGAAGTTCAGTTCAGTGTGATTTAATTTTCACTGCTGAAAGTCACTGAAGAGCAAATCCATCAATGCACAGCTCCACAAGTCCCAAACCAAGCAAGCCAATGGCGACAGTGGTGAGGAACAAAACTTCACCAATGGTGAAGGAAAAAAAAAAAACCTTGAGAGAAACCAGGCTCAGTTGGGCACGACCATTTCTCCTCTGGCCAAACTTTGTGTGCAGAGTTGCAGTCTAGGCGCCGGAGGCTGGAGAACACTGAACGTCCATCTAGGAGAAGGTGCAGGTGTGAGTACGTAGGTCACCGCCGGGTGTTCAGGCTGGCCCACAGGATCAATGCGAAGACTCGTCTGTCACTGGGGTCTTTTAGGAATCAGTCTCATGCTCTCCGCTCCTTCATGACTGCCATAGCATCTGCTAAGGATACGGCCTGGTCCAGGATTATGGAGACCTTGAAAATAATTAGTGTAGCTGCTGTTCATTGTGTATTTAAACACGAGATGCAAAAATGAAGTGCTATAAATGAAAATTAAAGTTATATAAACAAACATGGGAACAAACGTAAAGTATTTCTAACAAAATGTCTGGTGCATTAAGGACAGGAGTTTAGATTATTTAAAGCTTTATAGGTAAGAAGCAATATTTTATAATCAATACGGAACTTAACAGGCAGCCAGTGTAAGGAGGATAAAATTGTAGATAAAAATATATGTGTTTACGTTTGTGTGTTATATATGCATTTTAAAAATAATTGGAGAATAATAAGTTCTTTGTGAAGTTTGAAAAGGTTCTGGGAACATTATTTCTAAGTGTGGAACTACAAGGTTAGACTAATAATTAAAGTACTTAAGAGTCCGAGTCACCAGCCGTTTTAAAATTATAATGATCTTAATCATTAGAATAAATTGTACTAACTGCAGATATTCTCTTTCCTCATGATTGTAAGTTTTAAAAGTTCAAGAGCTCTGCAATAATTATTAAATTGCTTTTTTTCTTTATTTAGGTAGTATGTGGCTATGTTTAGTTATGGTAATATTGATTAATGGAATAATTGTTCATCGAAACATCAAAATGTAAATCCTTATAACGTCCTGGAGACCTTACTTTACACTTCACACCCCTCCCTTCTCGTCTGATTAGACATGAAATCCAGAAATCATTTGAGCTCATTATCGGTGGTGGCAGGGGGCGTAATAATGTAGCTGCACCAATTTATTCCAAGAACTCTGAAAACACGTGGCTGAGAAGAGATTAGTGGAGATTAAAAGATAATGGAGTCCCTCTTCGGTATAAATGAGCTTTAATTTAGATCGACCATAATTTTTGCTTGCATTTTGCCTGCTTTTACACCCAATTTGTTTAAGTGACATGGACAGCACTTTCATATGAACCAGCACAGGCTTCCAGCCACACTGAGGAGTAAGACTGTGAGATATTGGGAAAAAAAACTAAGATTGTGATATTTAGTTTTTCTGCAATATGAAAATATTCTCCAAATGACAGCTCTGTTTGGAAAAAAAATATATATTTGAGAATGGTTTGGGTGTTTTCGACTTTAAGAGTGACATTTATAAGAAACTGATCTGAAACCGCATCAGTTTAACCAGAACTACATTTCTCAACCATTTTCCTGGAGGACCACCAACACTGCATGTTTTGGATGTCTCCCTTATCTGTCACACCCATTACAGGCCCATCAGTCTCTGCTGATGATCTGAATCAGGTGTGTTTGGTTAAGGAGACATGAAAATGTGCAGAGCTGTTGATCCTCCAGGAATGTGGTTGAAAAGCACTGTACACTACTCTCCTACCTGCCTGAATTTCTGGAATGTTTCACAATTTGAAATATTATTGCTTTTACTTTCTTTTCTTCTATGCTAAGCTGCTTTGACACAATATGTGTTGTAAAAGCACTATGTATAAAGAATAATTTAATTTTAGAGAACAAAGGTGCAACTTAAATACATTTTAGTTCCATAAATTGAATAATCAAATGTAAAAGAACACTGAATAGTCGGAGCCCTGATGAATCCAATGCGAAATTAACAAAATGTCGAAAATTTTTGCAATCAGCAAAATTCTTAATTTAAATGCAAAATAATCACAAAAAATGTAAATAATCTCATAAAACATCCAATTCCAAACCATATAATCAATTTATGTTTATTTCAGTTTGCAATTAATTGTTTTACATGACTTATAGATGTTGCATACACGGCGCACATGATATATTTGAGTGTTTCTCGAAAAATGACTCACTTGCACCCTCACAATCATTACATTACATGTGAAAGGGAGGAATTGCTTTGCAGCTGGTGCAGTAAGCAGATGCGGATGAAGCACGATTTGCATGTGAAGTCAATGCAAAGATGCGATTAGATATCATGTAGCATGAATTTGGCGTTGTGTGCGTTTGACACACTTCAGACTGCAAAAGAAAGTGAGCAAACTTCTAACAAACAGAGCAATGGAACAAACAGAAAAGCAAGCAGCTTACAATCATGGAGGTTGATTCAAGGATGACGACTGCTTTACTTGACTGAATTGACGGACATTATTTGTGCTTTACATGTATGGCTGATATTATGATGTGCGTAAAATCGATAAATGTTTTCGTTTAACTCTTTTTCTGCAGTTAACAAAAAGACTGCCATTGACAAGTTTTACAGCAATCCGTGTTTTAGGTGTATTACGGTAGGGAAAGCCCTAACACATGTCTTGAGCAAGGTACATGATGTCAGATGCTCTGGGGAGTGAAATCTGAGAGAAAGTAAGATTGTGGATAAAAATAAGAATTATACAACCTTCCTTTGGCTTACTCCCTACCATATTAGATCTTGTCTTGACAAGAGACCAAAAATAAAGAAGATATATTTTTATGAATTGTGTCATTGTGTCAGATTGCACACCTAACATAAGAGGCTAAATTATTAATAAATTATTGGTAAATAAATAAATACATAAATAAATTATATATATATATATATATATATATATATATATATATATATATATATATATATATATATATATATATATATATATATATATACATACACACACACACACACACACACACACACACACACACACACACACACATACATATAACATGTATATTTATATATATTTTTTTATCACAACATTGTCCCCAAATTTTTATTGCAAAAAATCACAAAAAATATTGTGAAAAACTATTCATTGAATAGTATTCATTGTATAAACTAAATGCAATTAACCTTTGTAAAAGCTACAAAATATATAGTTTTTTTTTTTACCAGAATGCTTTAAACTAGCTTATCTTTACACGGTAATAGACCTTAAAGGGATAGTTCACTCAAAAATGAAAATTGACTCACTTTTTACTCAAGTGGTTCCAAACTTTTGAGTATCTTTCTTCTTTTTTTACTTTCTTCTCATCCTAAAGATGTCACAATCTTTTCAAACCAAAATGAAACCAAAAATCAGAAAGAGGATCAAGCCTGAAGGTCCCAGTAGCAAATTTAAGCCAGTGCCTAGAAAATTATAGTTTCCTGTGTGGAAGCATTTCATGTTCAGTGGTAATATTGGTAAAGATTAAGTTGTTTTCAATTCGTTTCACTGTTGCACATTTACAGTGTTTTTATTCCTGTTATTGTTTTTTTTACGTAATGTGTGCAGACTGTTTGTGCTTTGTGTGTATACACACGTTTATAATATCTTCACTGTAAAATAAATTGCTTTCAAAAAGTTGTGATATGTTTATTTGCTTATTAAAGTAAGATAATCAAGCAGTTTATTATATGTTGTAATTACCTTAGTTTAATTTGATTAAATATGAAAACTTAAGGCCGCAGCAATTTTTAATAGTGTTATGTTACATTTTAAACGTACACAAAAAATAATTTGGTTTCTATTGTTAATTTAAATGTGTATGTCATTAATATAGCATCAGTGGTGTAAAGTAACTAATTACAAATACTCAAATTACTGTAATTGAGTAGTTTTTCTCAGGAATTGTAATTTACTGAGTAGTTTTAAAAATGTGTACTTTTACTTTTTCTTAACTACATTTTTAGTACAGTATCTGTACTTTTACTCCACTACTTTCTTTCAACCTGCAGTAACTACTTTATTTTTCTTGTTTATGGGGATTAGAAAAATCAGTCTTGTGATTCCTGTCCAATCAAATCACACATACCGTAGAAGGTAAATCGCATCATAATGAATTACCTCAAGACGTGTGAACTTTATAATTGCAGCAAACTGTTAGGAAGTATTAAAAGTGTCCATGAAGATGTTCAAAATCTTTACGTGCATTGACCAAGAGACTGTTTAGATGCATGTCACTGATGAGAAGATGACGGATGTTTACTGTAAGATGACCAAAATGGCCTTAAACACCCAGCAGGCACAAGACGTCAACATGACGTCTGATTGATGTTGAACCCTCACGTCAGGGAGACTTTGCATTTTGTTTGGAAATGAAAATCGGGTTGACGTCAGAACTCAACACCAATGGGCCAACTCAGGCCAATGTCAATGTCCAATGTCCAACCATATGTCAATGTCTAATGATGTTACAGCTTGACATTGTGTGAACGTTACCCCTATGACATCTACCAGACGTTGGATTTTGGTTGCCGTACCTGATGAATAAATGTCAGTATTTGACATCATATATGACGTTGGTTTAAGATGTTGGCTCGACGCTGGATTTTGGTCACTTTCTAACAACCTAAAATCAACCAAATATCAATGTCATTTGACGTCATTATTGGACATCAAAATAACGTTGTCCTTAGCTGCTGGCTTGACGTTTAATTTTGGTCACCCGACATTACAACCTAAATCTAACCTAATATTAATGTCTCATGATGTTGTGTGCCTTCAGGGCAATAACTAAGTGCACTACAGAATGTTACGTTTACACACACATGCACAAATTACATGTAAACATACATATCAGCTTTTGACATCATAATACTCACTACTCACTACTACTAGTACTTTTAAAAGGGCTACTTTTTACTTATACTTTGAGTAATATTTACAACAGATACTTTTACTCTACTTGCACTACATTTTTAGGCAAGTAATGGTACTTTTACTTGAGTACGATTTTTCAGTACTCTTTTTCCACCACTGTATAGCATAAAGCGTAGGTGAGTTTCATCACTGTAAAAATGACTTGGTTGCCTTACAGTAAGTTGAATCTAATTAACCCAATGAGTCATTTTAACTTCAATTAAATTAAACTGACTTTTGTCTGACTTTTATTACTTTAAACAGTTTGCGTAACTTAAATTTAAGTCAGAAACATGATTAACCTATGTTAATGAGTTATAATTAACATAAAAAGCGTATGTTGTCATTACTTATTGATCATATCAATTATTTTACAGTATTATTTGTAACTGAATATAGAAATATTATTATATTGATATATTTTCATGAGCGTTTTACAAGAAAAGGTAATATCTAATTCATTCATTCATTTTTTTTTTTTGGCTCAGTCCTTTTATTCATCAGGGGTTGCCACAGCAGAATGAACCGCCAAATTATCAAGCATATATTTTGCACAGCGAATGCCCTTCCAGATGCAACCCAGTACTGGGAAACATCCATACACTCTCACATGGACATACATACACTACGGCCAATTTAGTTGATTCAATTCACCTGTAGCACATGTTGGGGAAACCAGAGCACCCCAATGAAACCCACACAAACACAGGGAGAACATGCAAGCTCCACACAGAAATGCCAACTGACCCAGCCTGGACTCGAACCAGTGACTTTCTTGCTGTGAGGTGACAGTGCTAACCACTGAGCCACTGTGTACCCTAATAACTAATATTTAAATATAATCTATTCAAAACCACACAAATTAGGATCAAATCTAATTGCCAGCATCTGTAATGAACAGCAACACTTTTCCTGCACCTTGCTAAATCAATGCCATGAAGAATTAAGGTAGTTCTGAAGACAAAAGTGATCCAAACCGGTATTAGTGCTCATAAAGTGGCCAGTGAGTCTATCTTGTAATAATCTTTGTCAGTAATTAATTAATGATATGCTTCATATTCAGCACGCACCCTGATGAGCCAAGGAGAAGTGTTTATACATGACAGCTGTGGTTCGACATCGCACACCGCCGTGTAGCTACACATTTATTCCCGTAAGACTAAAAACAACTTTATATTAGCCTGATAATGAACAGTGGAATGGAAATTGCCATTGTTCATCCCCGGTTTATATTTATGCAGCGTGTATAAGCATGACTTGCAGTGTAATTATATACTGTTGCAAATTCACACGCACTCCTGTAGTAATTGAAAGATAATTTGAATAAGGACTACAGTACATGGCTTAGTCTGCATTACTTCTGGATGTTTGGTGATTCATAATATAAGTTTTAAAAAGGAGATTCTTTGAACTTGCTTTCACATGCGTTTTTTTTCCGCCTGGTTTTAAGCTGTCAGATGGTTGGACACGTCATTCAAGTGCTTTTAGTATTTTTATAAAGCCATTAGAAATTAAACCTCACACTTTTTTTCTTGTGAAAGAATAAAAAGATCACTTGGGAGATTGGTTTGCTGAGAGGGTATTGCATCTGCTTTGACAGATCTATTTGATGATATTAATTTCAAGATATTGGGTGTTTCTGAAGATGTTCAGGCTTTATTCTGTTTTGTTGTGTATATGAGAGATGGAGGGTAAAGATGTGTCTTGTTTGAGAGATGGTTCACCAAGGACAGGTGATTGGTGTATACCGAATTGTTAACCAAACAGAAAGACAGGTAGCTTGATTCTCCATGGGCTGAGCTAGAATGATTTATATCAGTTTGTCAGAGAAAAGAGACAAACTGTCATATGTAGGCAAGGCAGTGTAGTCCCATCTATTGTTTTTATTTCTGAAAAATTCATCATGCTACTTTGCAAAAGAGTTGCTGTAATATTGCACCACAGACAATGCTTTAAAATGTTATTTCCCAAATGCCAACAGATGACGACCAAAGTTTGTGGAAGACTTTTATTACCAATGTCTTTAGTATTTATTTGTCTGTCTGTATTATTAGCGTAACAGACTTTATTGGATTCTGTGAGGTTTACATTTCCGATGTTTAGTAGGTAAGTGTGTGCTAGGGGTTTGCCGTAGCTGGGTTTTATGCGCATGCGCACATGAACTGCAGGTATTGAGAGTTCAGTCGCCTCCGTTTGTTGTTTTGTAGGTTTCAGTGTTTAGGCAGACCCTGTACAAACGCTCGGTTACATTAGTACCATGTTTATTTATTTTATTAGGGTTTCAAGCATATATAGTGGTGAAACCCTATTGTACTAAAGGTATATAGTTAATATAACTTGACATTACTTAAAACTTTGGCATCAAAACTTAAACAGGTGTGTTTAACTTACTCATTAGGCAGCAAAAAACTTTTAATTCATATTATAATTTCTTTAAACATTTCACCATGTTTAAAATGATTGGTTGCACTTGAAATTCTACCTTGATAACCGCTCTGATTGGTCGATATATGTTATATATGACGGTCATTTTGCTTGTGGGGTTTGCCTGATGGGTTTGCTACAGTAGCCTAAAATATGTAAATGCTCATAACTCCTAAAGCACAGACTCAAGTTCTTTATAATTCTTGAAACTCAAGCTGTTTAATAAGGGACCTTTGGTCATATCCAGCAGACATCCTGCAAAAATTTCAGGTGATTTTGCATTTTTTTGTGAAAAACATACTTTTGCAAACAAGTGCAAGGTTTTTACCTAATCTGAATCAAACGGACATAGTCTAAATATTAAATATTAAAATGAATCATAAAACTGAATATTAAAAAGTGATCAAAAAATAAAAGTAGATTTTACATATGCCAAGCAGATTTGCCACGTTTCACAGGGCCACTTTTACAAAAATCTTCCTGAATGGATCTAGATATTGCCACTAAACCTGAAAGGTATAGAGTATGTACGAGTTCGGTCTGAGGTCAATGTAGAAAAGTAGCGCAGTTTGACAAAACAAAACATACAAGCAGCTTTAACTGAGAGAGCGCTGGTCCAGCTGACTCACAAATCAACATGCTTTTGTTCAAGGTGGCATCACACATAAATATTTCATTATTGTAAGTGACTGTATACTGCCCAGTGTTTCACACATCATGTCTTAGCAAAAACATTATACTATACAAATCTAACCAAAGATTTAAGCATATAACACAGTTAAAAGAAGCATGAAAATGTTTAACAACTTCAACCAATTGGTTACTAAACAGCTGTTAAAAAGTTGAAAAATGCTGGCCTGAAATGGTAAATTTTGTAGTATTTTTGTAATCCTTTGAGCTAGTTACAGATTCATCGAAGGATAAATACAACATTTTTACAAAAATGCCTATTGGCCTTAAACTGACTGTATCCTGATAATTGCTGCTATACGAAAGTGAAAATCTTGACGTGACCAAGTATGATGACCCATACTTGGAATTTGTGCTCTACATTGAATTCATCAGTGAACACACACACACACACACACACACACACACACACACACACACACACACACACACACACACTGTAATCCAGAGATGGGAAGTAACAAAACAAATACTTAAGTAGATTTTTCTGGTATCAGTACTTGACTCCGCTACTTATTTCTCTGACAACATTTTACTTTTACTTACTCCCTACATTTTTACACAAATATCTGTACTTTCTACTTCTTACATTTTAAAATCGGGCTCGTTACTTTCGTTTTAATGTGTTTTGTGGCATGATAATGATATAACATTTCTTGTCATTGCACAATTCAAAACCCATCAGATTATGCTGGCAACACTGTATTTGAACGGCTCTGAGGTTGGGGTTAGGGATTAGGTAGGTTAGGGCGATATTACAGCTTCATATCACACTAATCCACATTAAAATTTACACTGGTAGCAAAATCTGACTGGTAGCATATTGCGTCATCAAAATGTGCTACCTACTTTTTGAATGGGAGGTAGGACAATCTGACAAGGTAGGACAAATCGACAGTACACCAGGACTTAAACCTGCGACTTTGTGATCATCAGAAGACATTAGGCCTATTTTTACATTTAGAGTAGAGTACAACATTTAACGATCACTTACAGTATATTTAATCTTCAGAAACACAAATAAAGCTGTTCAATGTTGTGAATGACATCATTGTTGCATTTAAAATGTTAGTGTTTAGTGCCCCATGCTTGTTTCTTTTCTTCTATTTTCATTCATTTATTAATTTTCCTTTGGCTTAGTCCCTTATTTATCAGAGGTTGCCAGAGCGGAATGAACCACCAACTATTCCAGCACATGCTTTATGCAGCGGATGCCCTTCCAGCCGCAACCCATTACTGGGAAACACCCATACACTCTCACATTCAAACACACACTTATACACTATGGCCAATTTAGTTTACCTAATTCGCCTATACCGCAAGTCTTTGGACTGTGGGGTAACCGGAGCACCCAGAGAAAACCCACTCGAACACAAGGAGAACATGCAAACTCCACACAGAAATGCCAACTGGCCCAGCTGGGACCAGCAATCTTTTTGCTGTAAGGCGAGAGTGCTAACCACCGAGCCACCCTTCTTCTATTTTATAGATTAGATTTTTTAAAAAGCTGGTTAATATCTGATAAAGATGAGTAATTAACATGTGGTAATTGTATGACTTTTTGTTATACTGTCCATAGAATTTTGATCTTTGCTTTGACAACATTTGATGTTAAAAAGGTAACTTAAACTTAAAGGTAACTTATGTTAAATAGGTAAACAGTTTAACAGTAAAACTGTTAATATATTCTCTGGGTTGGTCATATAAACTACTGAACAAAAGCCAGTAATGAGTTGCCAGGAAAAGATAATCAGATTAAATGGGACTTAAAATGTTTACTTTCTAATCATAGTGTCTCACTTATTAGATAACCGCATTATCATGGATATATTTCATAAAATTCTAGCTTTTTTCTAACAGAAATGGACTTTCTCTTCCTGTATCTTTTTACTTTTCATGCCATTGCTTTGTATTAAATGCAGAGGGTTAAGGGAATAGCCAAAACCACTATTAATCATGAAGAATCATAACCTAACCCAGGATTATTCCCCACAGCAGATAAATAATATATTTTCAGGATGAGGCAATATGCTCTTTTGGATAAAGTCCAAAATTGTTCATATGCAGGGCTCCGCCGTGTGGGGAATTGACGAGAGATGAGAGGCTTCCTCTGGCTGGATAATGCAGGATATTTCAGAGCAATAGGTCAGAGGAGCACTGGGGGATAATGCAAACATAGCCATTGATTTAATATGTGTGGGCAATACTTTATTTCAGAGCTGCTAAGACGTGAAAGGAGAACTATATTCTGCTAACTCAGCCTTCATGCATACGGCAAGCCAGCTACTGTACAATTGATGGTGTGTGTGAATTATAGAATTGATGGTGTGTGCGTGTGTCTCTGAGTTAGCACATTATCACAGATTTGGTATTTGTCATTTGTTAGTATGGTGTATAAAATGATGTGTTTGTATTACCTGTCAAATCAGGTCAGAGATTGGGTTGTAATTTGTATGTGTGATTGTTTTTGAACCTCATGGACACTAAAGGTAAACTAAATGTAAGAAAATTAAAAGCTATTTATAAGCAAATATAGAACAATACTAATTGGCATGTGATATTGGCAAACATTTGTATTATTAAACTATTTTGCTGAGAGTGTTTTTGAGCTGCAGGTAAGCTTAATATTTAAGTGTAATAAATTACAGTTTATTAACAAATATTTGGGGTGTGTGATATTGAAATAATTCAACTATTTAACTTTTTTAAACTGGCATCATGACTAGTTTAGGTTTGTTATGCTGAAATAAATGTGATATTTTATGTGTTTACAACATAACTCGCTCAATATTTTGTTTTATGAACTGTTTAATGAAATCAATATCACATTTGTGATCATGCACACATGCAGATATTTGGAAAAAACTTGCTTGTCATATTTAATATTAACAACAACAACAACTAATATCATAATGATCGCCTCAGGAGGGGAAAGCAGCTCCATATCGACACTGTTTACAGTGGAAGTGGGGAGCTGTTGACCTCGACTGTGGTCGGACAGTGGATAGAATACTTTGAGGATCTACTTAACCCCACCGACATGTCTTTCATTGAGGAAGCAGAGACTGGGGATGCAGGCGTTTGCAAGCTCCGCAGTGGCAAAGCAGCGGGGGTGGATGAGATTCAACCTGTGTATCTTAGGTCTCTGGATGTTGTGGGGCTGTCTTGGCTGACACGTCTCTACAATATCGCATGGAGGTCGGGGACAGTACCTCTGGACTGGGCAACTGGGGTGGTGGTTCCCATTTTTAAGAAGGGGGGCCGGAGGGTGTGCTCCAAATATAGGGGGATCACACTCCTCAGCCTTCTGGGGAAAGTCTATGCCAGGGTATTGGAGAGGAGGATCCGGCCAATGGTTGAACCTAGGATCCAGGAGGAACAATGCAGTTTTTGTCCAGGCCGTGGTACACTGGACCAGCTCTATACCCTCACCAGGGTGTTCGAGGGTTCATGGGAGTATGCCCAACCAGTCCACGTGTTTTGTGGACTTGGAGAAGGCATTCGATCTTGTCCCTTGTGGTATTCTGTGAAGGTTGCTCTGGGAGTATGGGGTCAGAGGTGCTCTGTTAAGGGCTGTCTCGTCCCTGTATAAAAAGAGTAGGAGTTTGCTTTACATTGCTGGCAATAAGTCAGACTTGTTTCCAGTGCATGTTGGACTCTGGAAGGGTTGCCCCTTGTCACCAATTCTGTTCAGAATTTTTATGGACAGCTGACTTCTGTCAACTGATGTTGTTCTGTTGGCTTCATCGAACATGGACCTTCAGCATGCACTGGGGCGGTTTGCTGCCGAGTGTGACGCGGGATGGGAATCAGCACCTCCAAATCCGAGGCCATAGTTCTACACCAGAAAAAGGTGGTTTGTAGTGGATGTAGTGATTTAGATGTAGTGTATCCTGTTTTGTTTTGTTTTTTTATTTGATTATGTGTTTCTTGCAGTTGACAAGATTTTTACTTACACATAATCTACATTTAACAACAATCCGCTTCTTTGCTTCGATAAGTTGAAAATAACAAAAATGCATTGCAAAAATTTAAGTCTCCAGCCTGAAATTGTTTCTGTTTCTGTCTGTAGTGATGACGGCGATTCACGAATAAATCGTTTGTTTTAACTGGATCTTCTAAGTGAACCGGTCAAACCAGTTCACCAAATTGAAATGAGTCTGCGTAAAATGGTTGCATTTTCAGTAGGCTAAGCACTTTATTACTTACTTTTTAACATGCCACATACCCCCCTCTGACTCGAAATAAACCAATATCCTGAGTTATTCAGTTACTAGAACAGTACACTGACTTATCTGCTGTGAAAAAAGAGACCTGATGATGATGAGTGCGAGTCGACAGTCTGTTCCTTCGGAGCATGCTCTCTCATTGAGTGTGTGATTCAACCTGACTAAGATCATTTTTATTCCACAATATATTTTTTAAAAAGCCAATTAAGCAAGGTAAAAAGGTGTTACATTTTTCTAGAAGTAACTCAAATAATATTACTTATTTTTAAAAGTAATGTGCTTCTTTACTCGTTACCAGTGTTGGGTAAGTTACTTTAAAAAAGTTATAGAATGACTGACTACTATTGGAAAATTGTAATCTGTTTACATTACTAATCACTTTACTTTGAAGTTACATTTAAAACAATAAATATGGCTTTAAAAATACAAAATAAACTGCAGCTCTTTCAGTAATCTAATAGTCACTGAAAAACATTACAATGGGTTGATCACAGCAGATCGGTCCGTTCTTGTTGCATGACTTGCGTTTTTTTTATTATGCGATATGCGCTCCGAGTATGTGCGCAAGCTGCACACCTCCATTGGAAATAATGCATTTGCATGAACAAAAGACGCAATATGTGAACGGCCCCATAAGCAGCTATGCTTCTCTTTACGTTTAGAAGATACATTCACTCCCAATCCTGCACAAAATTCAATTTAGCCTGTTTAGGTTGAGTTGGACCATTGTGTTTTTGGGTGCTGGTGTCCTCCTTGGTGACGAGTATTATCCTAGAATGCTTTCTGTTCAAGTGCTTGAACAAGTTTCTGGTCGAGTTAAAAGCAGTCTAAAGTTCTTTAGAGACTGGACATAGACTGCAGTTCACAGCAATATTTTTGTTTTTACACTCAATGAAGTCAGAGTAATGTCTGTATTTCCACTTGAAGCAGCAACCACTCTCGTCAGCAGCTATTTCAGCTTGCGTTCTCCAGCTGTTTAAAAGCAATTTAACTGACATTGCAGCAGAAAACGTGATTTAAAACGTTTTTTCTTCTTCTAAAAACTATATTTGTAACATAAGTAACGCAATTACATTGAGTTTAGTAACCGTAATCAAATTACACAAACTTCAAATGTAATTCATTACATTACTGCGTTCCCCATAAATGTCATTAGAATACAGTAATGTGTTACTGAGTAACGTGTTACACCCAGGGCTTTACATTAACACCCGCCAACCCGCTAAATGCGGGTAGATTTCACTGGCGGCGGGTAAGACAGACACTCCCACTAGCCCCTTTGGCTGGTTGAAAATAATTTTCCCGGATAATAATTCATTAAAGCAGGGTTAGACAATAAGGATAGTCCAATATGCATGCAAAGGTGATCTTAGAATTGAGAAGCAACACTGCTGACAAAAATAATTGCGTTCGCGTGATCAATAATAAGCAGGTGAATACAGAATGAGAGGATGAACACTTGTGCTAACAGCTAAGGTGATGCGCGTTTAAAACGCATGCACGCTCCTGTTTCCTTGCGTGTAGCAACTGTGTCTAGAAACACAGCTGATGTGATCGGTTCTCTTTCAAATAGACTAGACAAAAAGTGATGAACATGCACCCACAGTCTTGCTGCTTTCAAGAGCTCCAGATTTGTATTTTTCTATGCAGCAATGGTTGCTTTTGTTCTAACCATTATTTAAACAGATTATTTATGGGTCTAATGTTAACCACGTGTGCGTTATCATCCTTTCATTATCACACGGTATGTTTTTTACCTGCTTTCTTTTGCGTAATGTGGTTTAATTATCATTTTTTACAATAACATTGCTTTAATGGGAGAATAACTCCCCATGTATGTGTAGTTAACTGGTGATCTGGGACCTTTAGCCAGGACAGATTACTGTGCACATGTTTTGTTAAATAAAAAGTATAGTACACAGCTATATTTTGCTTGTTTTGACACATTTAAAATTTGTGGCTAAGAAATAATTAATTGTTTGTTTGGTGTGGTCAGAGATAAATTTGGTAAATCCTTCATTTTGAGCTCTGAAAATTATGTGAAATAAAAACTAATTGTAATATTATGAAACCATGACCCATGAACATTGAGCAAGCTCGTCTAATCTAAATCAAGTAATTTTAGCATGTCAAAGTCATATTTATGTGTATAAAATATATTTTCCCAACAATAAAATTGTGGCTAGTGAAAATGGCGAGTGGCTAGTAGCGTTGGAAAACTACTAGCCACAGTGGCTGGTGATCAAAAAAGTTAATGTCAAGCTCTGGTTACACCTAACTCTGCTTGTTACTTTAGAAAAGTAATAATACTAATGCTTATTACTACTTATACTTATAACGCGTTACCCCCAACACTAGTCAGCATGCACATCTTTAAACACCAATAATAATATTATCATAGACGATCATGTCAGAAACTGATATTGTACTGTTCTGAATATGTTGTATTGTATTCCACTCCAGAAAGCAAATCATACAGGCTTCGAATGTGATCCAAAGTGAGCAAATGGCGTAATTTAATTTCAAACTATTTCTTGAAATGTCAGTAAGGGCAAGAAATATTCCAAATATGCAATTTTAGAAAGGCTAAAATGAAAGCCGTGATGTGTGTGTCTTCATAGACTCGAGAAGTGCTTTAGCGTGGTGTGTGAGAGGGGTCTGCTGTCTTCTGACCTTCACTTTATGTATTTTTACTGAGTGTCACCGGGGCTGCAATAAACACACACACATGCACCGATTCTCACAGCCACACACTCACCTTATTGGATGTATAACCTGGGGTTGTCTCTCACACAGGAGTGGTTTTCTGTAATGAAATTCCCAGTTGGAGTCAGGGCACATAAAGCCAGTCGGAATGAAATTCAACCACTGGATTTCCAGCCTTTCATCTGCAGCTGCACTTTTCTGCTTTGTGTGTGTGTGTGTGTTTGTGTCCGTGTTTAATGTTTGTGTGTCTGTGACCTGATTTTGGGGGGTCTGTATATGTTCTGTTATCAGCTTCTAAAGGATGGTACTGTAGTTGAGAAGGATTCTTTTGGTGTTTGCGTAACTGAGTTCAATATAATGAGACTCATTAGGTCTCTTATTGAGGAGAAGGACAAAATCATTTACCTACTTAATATTACATACTGTCATGATTCTGCTGGGGTTTTTGATGAGGTCACAGACAGCAAGAAAAGCAATGCTAAATGCTAATGATAAAATGCAACTAACCATGTAATTGTGCATATTTAGGGTATTAAAATTAATAGGCTTATTGTCTAAAAGAAAGGAGAAAACGCTGGCTAACATGATTTGTGCTGATCACAGTGTGCTTTATGGTGCTGGTTACTGGCTGATGAAAAATTTAAATTCATGAGGCCTTTAGAAAACAAACTAAACAAAATGTATAATAATAATAATAATAATAATAATGCAAAATGTCAAAGGATTAGCTTAGAGTGTTTTAATTCTGCCATCATTTACTCACCCTGATGTCATTCCAAAATCAAATCTTTGGAACATTAATGAAGCTATTTTTAATCATATGTGAGGAATTTCCGTCTGTATGGCCAGGCGATGCCACTGATGCTTCAAAAAATTACATAAGCGGTGGTTTAATCTAAGTCTTTCGAAGAAACATGTTCGCTTTATATGATGAACAGCTTTAATTTAGATTTTTATTCACATGTAAACACTGATTATCAAACAATGTTTACAGCATTCAGATTTTGTGCTTTGTGACACGTGGAGAGCCAATAACAGTTGTTTTTGCATGCCAAGCAGGTAATGCCGAGTTCAGACTGCATGATTTTAGCACTGATTTTTGACTAGCTGACAGGTTTTGAGAAATCGCCTACAAATGCCTGAAATCACAGGCAAATCGGTTCTTATTCACGTGAGTAACAATCACAGTGTGAACTATCAAAGACGCGATCTTTCATTTCTGATCATTTTCTGACTTTAACTTGTATAGGCAGCTGATATTAACAGATGGAGTTCAGTGAAATTCGTCCCTTTTCCATAATTCTACAGTCCTCCGTTGGCCGCACCCATACATGCATCCTCTTTTTCTACGAATTATCTGCACAAAATTAAAAGACTAAGCCTTTTTCAACTGCACATATTCTGTGTTCAGTTTTAAAACATTTCTGCTGACAGAAAGTTTAGTTGCAGAGCTCAAGTTAATTTTAGATAATCACAGTCAACAGACATTCAGTTAAAATATCCCCTTTACACAATACAAATACAATTGTTTAATGAAAAGAAAAAGGTAAAATTTTTTAAAAATTCATTTGTAATTCCTTTTTCCCAACACATGCTAAATATCTGTACGGTGATTTTTCACACGGCGATTCAAATCATGCCGTGTGAAATGAGTTCTGACTGAAAATAACATCTGCGATTACCTATGGCCAATGAGCAAGCAGCATCCACTAGTATGGTATCTGCAGGCCAGGGGGAGGTTGGGGGTGAAGTTAAAAGTGCTTATTTTCAGTCTATTAGACCCAGAAAACGAAGGAAAAACTAGTGGGAATTTGGCTGGAGCACCCGTATCTGTTTGACGGGTCATCTGAGCAATACCACAACCGGGTCGAAAAAGAAAAAAAGTTGAGGAGAAATTGCTAATTCCCTTCAAAGGCCAGGTGAGCAAAATAAGTGCATTTTCTACCCCACTAAAGGCTTCTTTCTCATTATGTAGTTAATAACAATAGATATACTATGTGGCCCCGCGTTGTTTCCATGTCACTTCTCACATGTGTTTGGTTGTGAGACGTATGCAGACTGAGACAAAGGCCCAATCCCAATTCTATTTTTATACCCCCTAACTCTTCACCTTCCCCATGGCCCATGGAGTGTGAAGGGGAAGGGCTTTAAAATTTACCCTTAAGAAAAGAGACACCACTGCAAGACCTGCACGCGTCATCATATGTCAATCGCGACTGCTGTAGTTATTCCAGTTGCATTATTTTTTTTAACAATCTAATGTGGCAATAAGTTTGTAACTGTACTGTGCATTTACACTGTGGCCATATTCATCTACGTAAACACACAAAAACAACCTTAACATTGTAGCAGACACTGTAAAAAAGTCATTCCCAGCCACTAGACTTTTCTGACAGGGTATTCGAGTGTCATCGAGTGACAGATGGGTAAGTATGTTGTAGGACTGCTATACAGGAGTTATTAAAACACGAGCGCCATTACATATGTATTAAAACATATGCTTGCTTGTTGTAAAAATTTGTATAAAAGGACAAAAAAATACTAATGCTGCTGTTGTAGATGGTGTATTCTGGAAAATTTTCTTACCCCTTGGTTTCAAGTGTGGTCCTGAAAAATATCCCTTTCGAGGGGTATCTAGCCCTTCCCCTTAGCCCTACGCCTTCTAACTAAAGAGAAGTGGGACAACCCTACCCCTTCATGTGAACGCGCAAAACGAGGGGTAAGGGGAAGGGCTAAGGGGTAGAATTGGGATTAGGCCAAAGTTGTCTGTGATTCTTCCTAATCTAAAGTCATGCAGTGTGAACCCTCCCTGCCGCCGATCCATCCTACAGTGTAAACACAGCACTGACAAAATGCTACCCCAGGTAGTCATGCAGTGTGAAAACATCTGTGACGTGACTACTTTGAGAATCATGCAGTCTGATCTGGGCATAAAGGACTGTATTAAATGTTTACATTTTTTTAAAACTCTAAATTAAATCTGTCAAAGAATGGAATTAAAACTTCTTATTCAAATGGATTTTTTAATGAATATTTTGAATTTGCTTTCTTGTTTTGGCTGTACAGACTTTCAGCTGAGAATTTAATTAAAAAATTTAATTTTTACTTAATTAGAAACATATTTCTTTGTGTTCCAAAGATGAATAAACTTCTTACTGATTTGGAACAATGTGATGAGGAGGGTAAGATTGATTTGGAAGGAACTCACACTTATATCTATATAATTTTACAACATTAAGGCCCAATCCCAATTTTATTTTTGTACCCCTACCCCTTCCCTTTCCCCTTCCCCTTGGCCCTTAAAACCGAGGGTGAGGGGGAAGGGCTTCAAAATTTACCCATAAGCATTGGGACAGCACAACTGTACCTAACCACGTCATCAAATTTTATCACGATCTCTTGCTTTATATGAGATCAGACCAGCATTGTTGTGTAATTTTTTGGTTTTTATCTTCAGGAAATCATTAAAGGCATATATTATGTTATCATAACGATATAATGTGGCAATAAGATCATAACTGTACTGCGCAATTACACAGTGGCCATATTCATCAATGTAAACACACCAAAAACAACATTAACGTTATAGCAGACACTGTAAAAAGCCCATTCCCAGCCACTAAACATTACTGACAGGGTATTCGAGTGTCAGAATGTTGTGGGACTGCTATACAGGAGTTATGATTATGGATTATAGATCGCAAAATTTAGCGGTTTTTATTTTAGCGTTTTTTTTTTTTTTTTAAAGCATGACGGTAAAACACCAACGCGGTTATGAATATATTAAAACATATGCTTGTTTGTTGTAAAAATTTGTAATAATGACAAAAAATACTAATTTGTGGATCTCCTTACTTCCGGGTGCAGCGATTCTGCTGTTGTGGCTGGTGTATTCGGGGAAATTTTCTTACCCCTTGGTTTCGAGTGTGGTCCCAAAAAATTTTCATTCGAAGGGGTATTTCCCCTTTCCCCTTAGCCCTACGCCTTCAAGCTAGAGAGAATTGGGACACCCCTACCCCTTCACGGGAACACACAAAACGAGGGTTAGCGGTAAGGAGAAGGGCTAAGGGGTAGAATTGGGATTGGGCCTAAAGGTGCCATATACTGCATTGATTCAAAAAGTTAAATTGTTCTCTCATAGAAGGTATGTGGCTTAGGTATGTTCAAAAATTCTCAGAATCAGAAGGTCCTTTTTGACCATATTTGGAACGGTCGTGAATATTCATGAACTTTGCTCTGATGCGCAGCTTTCGATGCCTGCTCTCCCCCCTCTCATTCACACAACATCATGCACTCTGAAATAAATGGGTGCAAAATAATCAAACTTCATTTGTGGTATAAATATTTTAACAAATGGAGGAGATGTCTTGCCAATTTTTTTTTTACTTAAATGGTGGATAGGTTTATTTTAGCTATAAATGAGTGAGCTATCTAATATAAACCACAGGAGTTACCTATTTTGCTCCAGAGTTTAAATCATTAATCTTGAGAAAAGAGACAGACAAAGATGCATTGTGTTGTATTTTGAAGCTATAATATAAATGTGAACACAGCCGGGAATGAGTATCAGGAATGAATGAGGAAACAATGGTGTTTGTGGCTCATGCATTTTCATGTACTGAACTCTTATTATTCGACTATGCCTATCGGTATACCCAGATTTCTTTAGTGCACTTTTAATAGTTTACCCAAAAATTACAATTCTGTCCAATTTACACACCATCCACATGTTTGGGACCAAATTAGTTTCTGTAATCACTGACTGAACTGAGTTCTTTTTGTGTGTGAACTATCCCTTTAAATTTAAGTTGAACTAAAAAAACAAACATTTTGTCATCATTTACTCAAATTGTCTGTAAAACACAAAATATTGTTTTTTTCTCTCTTCCATGCCACTGAACGTGGCGTTTTATTTATTTTTACTTGAAATGTAGTGCTAAAGCAATACACAAGAATCTTGTGCTTCTTTCTAACATGACCTTTTGTGTTACCACAGAAGAAAATGACAAAAGCTTGAAATGTGGATGAGTAAATGACAACTATTTCTTTAAGATCCTACTTGTGTGTGAAATGAAGTTCTGAGAGCTTGGCTGCAATGCAATTTAGAGCAGTGGTTCCCAACTGGTTTCGCTTCAGGACCCATTGAACCATAAGCAGCGACTGACGACGGGGTAATGAAGGTGGAAAGTTGTCCCACCAGTTGAGAACCACTGATTTATAGAAACAGATCAGCAGAATGTGCTCGAAAGTAATGAAAAATGTGAACCCATGCACTATGGCCTCTCTGTACAACGTGCATCCACCTTATACATGTATATAAAGTAACAAAAATAAATTATTTCGTCAATAGATTCATGCATTCGTTGGGACTCCTTTTTCAAGTTGGCTCTATTTCGGTCTCACACTATCAGCAGGAACAGCCAATAAATTTAGCATGCTGTAATTGTGCAGAAAACCCAACAATAAATTTCTCTTACATTTACATTTAGATTGCTGAATATTTCATTTCTCTCAG